>CAWUFW010007332.1:0-600000 GCA_963921515.1 Calotriton arnoldi | reverse complement strand
CAGCAGGAGAAAGGCACTAAACACCCACAGGAAACGAGAAAGCATGGTATATCACAAACACGCACACTGCAAAAAGAGGAGACCCCGCCTTATCAGAGTGGGAGCCTATTATGAAGATGAAAGGGCGATAGAAATAATTAAATGCTAACAAATGCTCAGGGCTCCTTTCTTAAGTATAATAATAAAGGTGTAGCATTTCGTGCTTGCAAAATGCTGATCCGCACAGACAGTTTCAGGTTCTAACAGGGCCATTTTTCTTTCTAAATTAACCTGTCCCAGGCGAGGGAGCCTTGTGCAGCGCTGGCAGAACATTAACGCAAATAAATATTGTGCCTCGGCCTCGCTGGTAGTTATCAGTAAATTGGAAATAAAATTGCAAGATAAAACTCGCGTCCAGGAATGAAGCTGGAGGGGTGGAAAAATGAGAATGGAAGACTAATTAAAAAGTCGTTAAGGAGGCTGGCTTCTCCCCGGAATGATGAACCCGCTCAGCGTTTGAGCGTTATTGGGACTTATTATCTGTGGGGCCATCCTTCAAGCAAGGGCCTCGGTCGGTGCGGCAGTTTGTTTGCCTAGAAAAAGCAAACCGTTAAGAAGGGCAATGCGGAGCAGGCGAAAACAAAGATAATTGAATTTAGTGCCCAGTCCGCGCTGAGCACTTCCCTTGTTCTGATAACGCGCCGGCTTTAGGTTAAAGAGTCCGCAGCACGCACGGAGACGTCTGAGCGCGCTCTGTCGAGCCCTCACGCATGAGCGTCGAGGACCGCTTTCGTTTCTGTTGCTTGCTTTGTTTTCGGCGCCAGAGCTGCATTACCTGCATTCTTTGGTTCAGAAATACAGTCTTTTCATCTTTTTATGTAGAGAGCTCATGAGTCTCTAGGTATGGCTACTCCAGAGCGTCTCAAGGTCATAGCTAAGGAATCATATAGTCAGAAATATCACAAAGGATGCTAGATAGAACCGCTTAAAGCGCCTTCAGCAAGTGCCGCTTCTGGACGTTTCTATACAGGGTCACCTCAGAGCGTCTTTAGGAAGAGACACTTTAGGGCCCTTCTATAGGACGGCAACTTAAAGACAAAGTCAATTCACAGCACTTTTAGATAGAGCGTCCTAAGCGCGATATAAGATAGTTACACTTCATAAAGACTGTCGACAGAATCACACCAGAGTGCTTCTAGATAACACAACTAGAAAGCGCCTCTAAGTAGGGCCACTTTGTGTGAGGACACATATAGATAGAGCCATTTCAGAGCACCTCTAGACAATACCACTTCAGAGGGCCTATTGATAGAGCTATTCCAAAGTGCCTCCAGACAGAGTCCCTTCATATCCCTTCTAGACAGAGCCACTTTAGTGTGCTGATAGATAGCCGTTTCAGGAGACTTCTAGATAGAGGCACTTCACACTGCTTCTAGACATTGCCACTTTAGACAGACCTACTTCAGAGCTCTTCTAGGGGAGAGATATCAGAACACCGCTAGACGGAAACATTCCAGCTTCCACAAAGCACCACTTCAGAGTGCCATGGACAGAGACCCTAAAGAGCCCCTCTACCAGTGGCGTAACATAGGCCTCCACAGCCCCTGCGGTGAAGGGGGACCCCGAGCTCCAGGGGCCCCCTCAGCACAGTACTCTGGTCTGAGAGCTCCTAAATGAGTCCAGAGGGGGGCCCCTCTATGTACCTCACATGAGGGCCCTCTTAAGTCTTGTTACACCACTAACTTCATCACAGGTATTACCACTACGAACCTGTAAAAAGATAGTGCCATTTCAGAGTGATTCTAGACAAACTACAGCAGAGGACTTTCAGAGAGGAACACCACCTTAGAGAAACAAACTTTGACTAAAGCAGGTTCCATAAGACACGTCTGCATGGTTGTGTAATGTACATAATGTGTAATGTGAACAACTGTTCAGTGTACTGTCTGGTACTTCCTAAATTACCATAAACCTCCATCGGAATCATGGTTTCTCAACTCTGTCGTCAAGAAGACATCAACAAACACTACAGCTCTATGTTCAGCAACTTTTGTTTGATATGCTCTTGATGCAATAAAATGTTCTTCCTGAAAGACTCAACTCTACATTAAAGCCATGTTCATGCTGTACAAATACCTAAACTAAAACTCAGACACTCATAAATTGCTCCACTTTAGAGCAGTTCTAGATTGTGTGATTTCAGAGTGATTCTTGATGGCTGGTGCTACTCAGAGTGCTTCTAGACAGAGCCACACCAAAACGTCTCTAGAAAGATAGATCCCGCAAATAACCATCAGGATTATTACGCCGTGCTTGTCTTCAGACACAAGCAGGTTACTATTTACTTCATGAAAATCATGTTCATAAGGAAGTTTAAAATCTTTAAAATCTTTAATTTTTTCTGGATTTAAAAATCATCTCTGCTTAATTAATCTGAATTAAATCATATGTATTGTGTCGGTTTCATGAATTGCGTCTATCCAATACTAATCCTATTCATTCAAGATGTGATATCCATTAATTTTTTAAATTATCTTGAAGGACTTACATTGACCAGACTGTCCCACACTGCAGCTCTCTTAATGGAATAAAACTTAATAACATAATTGGAAAGTGTGCGCTGGAGAGTTGTCCTTTGCATAGTTCTCTAGAAAGTGAGAGCTACTTCACACACTTTTAGACTGCAACTCCTCCTTCTTGAAGGACTGCACGGCTTCAGAGCACTTCTAGATAGTGGCAGTTCAGCTTGCTTTTATAGATAGTCCATTCAGAACACTTGTAGTTAGCATAAAATCGGGGACCTCTAGATAAACAACCACACTTCCGAGGTTTTCTAGACTAAGCTACTTCAGAGTATTACGAGAAATCAAGCCAGTTCTGCACACATATAGATACATTGAGACAGTTTAGAGACTTTCTAGACAAAACTGAGAGTCCTTCTAGACAGCCAGTTCAGTGTGCTTCTAGATACATCCTCTTCTGATTGCTTCCAGATATCACTCCTACTTTATACTCCAAGATGTTTCCACAATAGAGGTTTGTCACTAGATAAAGCCAGTTCAATCTGGACAGGTGACAACTGTTCACCCCGTGGAATGAAATGAGTGTCAAATCCCTGTGGCTCACGCATCCTTACATGTAGTGCTCTACAAAGAGCCCTGATGGCAAGTGCCACATTTAACTTTTCCCTTTAACGAATATGAACCATTATTAAGTAACACATTATACAAACCACTCTTCTGTAACTCACCACACCCAACACCATTTGTTGACGAACATACCAGAATCATCTGGAAGGGACATTAAGAAGGTCAAAGTTCTATGATACCCTACAATATTTATAATACAAGTAGACAGAGGCAGGTCAGAGCGCTTCTTGGTAACTAGAGCAGATTCAGGGTGCTTCTCAAATCAGTCACTTTAGTCCACGTGTGGGTAGAACCACTACACAGGACTTCAAGATGGCTCCAGTTTGGAAACTTCTACACAGAGACACTTCAGAGTGAGACTAAATAGATTGGGTCTCCCTAGAGATATCAAGATAGATAGAAACCACTTAGAGAAGCAACTTAAATGAGCCTTGAAATAAATGCATCCACTTCATTAGTGTTTCTCAACAGTCACTTCAGAGTGCTATTAAAAAAAGACCCAATTCAAACTGCTTTTACTGAGATATGTGCTTCAGCGCACTCCTAGATGGAGCTGCCTCATAAAGTTCTAGACTGAGACACCAATGAGTACTTCACGTTCTCACGCAACCTTGTCAGGGCTGCTCACATTTCCTGGCAATCTGTCTCACTGTTCTTTTTATTAATGATTTAAGTATTTGTAAATTTGTAAACTGGTAGAGAGTGCTGCAGTAAAACTATATATAAGTCGATCAGATATGTTGGATGAATTGCATCTTTTTTGACGAGTCAGCTAACTACTCCTAGTAGTCATCCCACGCATGTATTTATAATGTATGTTATATGTATTTTCTTCTCTTTTACCCATACTGGGCAGTGTCGCCCTAAAAATGAATTTTAGAGACTTCTGTAAACTGTCACCCAACAAGACCCCACGCGCTCACGATTTTCCTTTTATTGCACTGTTGTACCTATGCAGGTTGGCTGACCCTTGTCTGTTCATTATGTCTAGAGAAGCAGAACAGCGAAAGCAGTATTTTCACCACCAGACTAAGTCTCGCTGTGGTGTTGTCATGCCAGAAGATATCTGCAGAACGCACCTGCCAATGCCTTAATATCTAGCGGTGGGCATAGCTAGCGTACTTTGCTGTAGCATGATTATGTGAAATTACACAAAATTAGCTGGAATTACGCGAGGAGCGTAATCCAGCATTTAGTGCTATTTTCTTAGTGCAAAATGTACCATTGCATCCAAAATGGACTCAAGTATGCATTTTCTGGTTGTCTGACAGAATATTGGTGTAAAAAATATTGTGTGGTCAGAATAGCATGTCAAAATATAGAGGACCAAAATATCTGGAAGTTAAGTGCAAATAGGTAAGTATACATTTACTATTCTTAACTCTACATCTACGTATCTTGATAATATATATATATTGTCAAGGTACATATTAGAAGTGGGAGAGGCAGCAAATGAATGGGGTAGAGCCGAGCCGGGGCCGAGCAAAGCGTTTGACTCGAATCTTAGCACCCATGCATGAGCCATGATCTGAAAATGTTTGCAATGTAAATCATAGACCAAACATCACGTCAAATATGATAAAGTCTCTTCAAAATTCAAAAAAGTTAATTTCTTTAGCATGTGGAAGCTTTGACTTTAATATGTCACGTTATAGCATTACGCCAAGAAGTACTTTATTAAAAGTGATAATTTTTAAACATGAATCATCGGTGAACTAAGTGGCAAGATAATTGTCATGTAAAACCTGTACATGGCTCAGATTATTATAGAGCAACATTCCATATGTTAAGACTTTGTTTTTTCCTCTTTGTGCACCTTTTAGCACTTTTTATATAGCGAGAACTCGACTAGACGACATTGGAATTGGAGCGCTTTACATAGAAACTGGTTACATTTCACAAGGTCACCATTCATTGTTTATAGGAATGGGGAGATGAGGCAGCCATGCACTTTATAAATCCTATAACATAACAAGTGATGTGCCCAGAATCATATGATGTTATGCCAATGCCGAAACTTGAACCTGGTTCCTCAGGTTTGAAGTGTACAGCTCTGGCCCTAACGCCAGATCCAGGGTAAAGGGAGGGAGGCAGGTAGAAGCTACATGAAAGCCCTGCTCGTTATGGGCTCGAAGTTCCAATAGGACCTCGAGTTAAGCCAGAGCCAGCATTCAGGCTTGAGCCTGGCTCGAGCCTTCAGTGGCTCGCCCACCACTAGTACATATATGTGGGTTTAAGTATGATAAAACATTACTTAGCTATAAAGACTTACCTTCACTATATTTTTGTCCTCAATATTCTTGACACAATATTTTGTCCACACAATATTGTTTGCTCGATATTTTCTCCAAACACAGCATTTTCTGCTAAGAAACTGGCGCCAAGAGCAACAGAGCATGAACAGCAGCAGTCAGCAGCCGCTCACACTTGCTAAGTTTGTTGTTCCTGTGGTCCTCGGTGGGATTGTTGTGCCAAATTACTCATAGTTATGCAAAGGGGTGCAATCATGCAAGTTTTGGTAATTTTGCATCAAAAGAGTAACATAAAAGCACTGAAATCACTCTGATTACTCAGGTGTAAATAAAATTACGCCCACGCCTAATATCCCAATGAGAAGAAAGAAAAAGTCAATGCTCAAGCATCTCTCTGGTAACAAAGCCTCTTTTTCAAAAGTGATCTTGATTCATAGGGAAGATTTGTGCACGTTTTGTTTGGTGAGCATATGTTCTTCCACACTCTCAGAAAAGTTAAGTTCTTGTTGAGTACTGAAAAGGCTTTAAACCAAGGCTAATAAAGCCCATCCAGGTGTGATCAATATTATTGGCAAGCTCTACCTTTAGTTATCCACTTCTCTCATGGATGCAGGTTAATATTATTGTATGTCCTTACATGACAAGCCATGAGCAAAATTTGTGTTACATATGTGAATTCTTGCGAAATATGCATAATCAGCATTTTGCAAAAATAGGTGAGTGCCAAAGTTTGCATAATTTCTTATGGTGGGTCACTGGTTCTAGCAAAAAAGGTTTTGCAGGAACAACCAAATCAAAGCAGCAAGACAGTATTTCTTCAGGCAAATCTCTAGCCAATTTATCATGTGACATTTGAATGAACGGTATGCCCTCATTTCAATTTTCATACAAGATACTGCCAATTGTACTTAACCAATGCATGCTGGCAACATTCATTAAAAAATATATTATTTTGCCCACTCTTAACTTTGACTACATTTTCTTCCCCATACCTTTATTTCTCATTTACTTTAACATTTCACTTTGTACCCCTGTCCACCTTTTCTTAGTTCTATACCTTTCCAAAATGCTAACCATTTCCTAATTTTAATTTTAATTCAGTTCACTACATTCAGTTTAATTGAGAAACTTACTTTAACCCTAAATATAAATTAATTATTTTAATTTTTTTAACTAATAGACTACTCTAATGGAGTAACTTAAAATTTAATTAAATGGAGTCAAATTACTTTTTAAAATAAAAAATGAATATGAGCAACAAACCCTAACCATCACTTTTTATTAAATGTAATTAAATTTAATTAAGAAAATAGCTTCTAGTAATCCTAACGCCAACCTTATACATATTTTGAAATAATTGCATTTAAATGAATTATGAATTTTGAATTAAACTATCTTTCACCTTAACCCTAAATTAAATGAACTTTAATGCAAAATATTTACAAAATGTATTATGACCATTTCACTAATACTAACCTTGTATTGTACTAAATATGTTAATCCCACCCCTAAACCTCACTGTAGAAGTTATTGAATTATATTTAAAAGGAATTTAAATTATGCTATAGTAATGTTAGTCTATCTAAAGATTATTGATTTTAATTACATGGATTTTCAATTATTTACTGTAATACTCTCCCTAACCATAAATTAAGCAAATTATATAATAATAAATAATTTGCCAGTAATTACATTGGGTGTACCACCTCCTTGTACAACGTGGACATTCCACTACTGAGAGTTGTGGATGGCAAGTCTCACGATGCATCCTGGAGTTGATAGTTGTTTGAGATCCGATAGTCACCTTGCTGATCTTGCTGTTGCTGCTGCACTGACATGGCAAGGCTGACCATTGCTTACCATTACCTGGGCAACCAGTCACTCCTGCTCAGCATAGCGCCCATCCAGAGTAGCGATTGTTACCCTCTTTATTTTATTGTTCGCCAAGTGCAGAATTCTCCAAGAAGCCTCTCATGCCATCACATATGTCCTAAGTAATCAGAGCTCTATGTTGCCACTGCTGTATCTCAGTTATGCCAGCCCTTCACATTTATTTCAGTGGTTTTGTAAATATAAAACAGAAGCACTGTGGTTAACAATCATGAGAATAATTTAGAAGCCCAAAAATATTGCCTTGTGATTGGCATGGATAAGCATGTTGGCCGTTTGCGCCAGTGTAAATAAGGAACATAGGAATAATGATATACATGTTCACTTATAACACTTTTGCTGTTTTATGTCTTCAGGAAAAGCTGAGGCACTAAACAACTCCAGAGTGAGTGCATATCTGTGTCTGTCTGTTTTTCTGTGGCTCTTTGTCTACCCCTCTCACTTATCGCTGCTGGAACAATGGTAAGCATAATCTTCAGATTTATCGCAAGTGATGTGCTGAATATGAAAAGCAACCTGGAGGAAAGACTGTAAGGAATTTAGTTGTTGGCAATCTACTAAATATGAAACTGAGTGCATTGAATGCACAAAAATGTAATTACGGTAGGGTGTCATCACAGACTGACTTACAGCACCAATGCACACACTTATTAGGTCTTACTTTTTGTCAGTGGATATGTTTGACACTAGCGGGGAGACACAGAGCGTGTTTTCCTCAAATACCATAGGAAGAAACTCCCATAATGAAGCAACATCTTTGCACGAAAACAAGAATAGATACTGCATTTAAGGCTCTGTTCCTAAACAATCTTAAACGAGTTAATCTGCAACCTCAAAGAAGAGTGTTATGAAAAGGAGTCAGAAGATAAAGTTTGCTTTGCAACTTGTGAACTGAAAAGACGTACACAGCAAAATATTTGAAATGGGCAAGTTCTTTTGTTGCATCTTTAAGAATGCTTATGTGGCACAAATCTTTACTTTATGAATGAAAAAAGTTCTATATCTCTCAACATGTTCAAATGACAACAAAGTAAAATAAATGGACATGTTGGTGCATTTAATGAATAGCAGTGTGCAATTAAAATAGTGTGTCAGCAAAGTAACTACAACAAAGAACACATACTGGCTGTAGTCTAACAAAGCGACAACTTTAGCCACACCAGCAAAACCTAATGAGAACTCAAATGAAATGTCTCGGTATGATGAACTGATCAGCCAAGCAATGGAAACCCATGAAAAACACGTGAAAACCATTTCTGGGAGTATCTAATCCAAAGCCCACTCTATCTTTTGACTTCTTATTGAACTTTTCTGAAGACTTGATGGCATGAGACCTTCTTAACAGCTGAAGCTATCTCTGTAGTCAGACCAAAAAGTGATTGAATAATCTCTAATACATTTGCTCTTTGTTAAGTGCAGGTTTATTTTCAAGAAGCATCACCAGATGACCCCAAGTGACTAAACCCTTGTTGCAATATACTCCACAGTAAAAAGCGTCTATAACTCAGATAGCCTTGCCATCACATTTACTGCAAGTGTGATTATCGTTCTGATCATAAAAGTGATGAAAGTATCACTAAGTGGGCTGAGAGCAACCATTTCCAAACTCACACTCGTTAAAAAAAAAAAAAACAGTGGGTTAAGTTCGGCTAGCAGCGATGCAGATGATGCCTGTGGAGCGATCTTTGTGCATGATGGTGGACTTTATTATTGATCTTTTCAAGCTGTGAATTGATTGTTACTTGTATCCTTAATTTAAAAATGAACAACACAGAACAGTCATTTTCCTAATAAACATATGCAATTCAGGCACACACCTCACTATTACTTTAAAATACATATCTACTCTCATCTGTGTGTAGATCTTTTTGTTGCGTTTTATATGATTCCCCCAGATCTGCCAACTCAGATCGAGCCACCATGTAGTACATGATTACTGCTCTCTAACATGGTCACCCAGTGAAGAGCAGATTGCATACATTGAGCGTCAGATGAGCTGGACCCCTTTCTCAAATGGTTTCCAGTTCCTGTGGGGAGGCGCTGCCCTTTCAAAATCCATTGCAGAATTCTGACCCTCCTTAAGGCACAAACCACATGCAGCTTTGCCGCTTGTGCTTCTGATCAGGATAGAAGTAGCCATCTAGTCTCCAGGCCCCACCTCCTCCAGTGACGCTCCGTGGCACTTCAGGCTGTGATAGGCTGAAAGTCGCACCCCATCTCCAAGTCTGCTCTCTTGGAGGCCCAGCCTCCTCTTTTACACAGCCGGTTCGCGCTCCGCATTCACTGCAAGTCATCAGTAAGGTCACAGTGAGGCTGATTAACTGAGCCTTCGTTTTTTTCTGATTGAATTCACGGCTTGGATATGGACTCAAAAAGTTACTTTTTCCTCCATTTGGAACCGAAGACTAAACAGACCGGGATTTATTCCTGCTCGTGTACTCCATCCAGGCTGGGAGGAGTACACTTTTGCGTATTATTCGCTCTGAACTGAACACAGAGGATCCCTTATTCAATATATCCACCTGCAATTCATTTGTGTACCCTTACTACATCTTGGTTAGGAGGAGTACAACTTTGTGAATATTTTCACCTTGGCTGTCTGCAGGTTACATAACAGTCCTGAGGAAGACCCCTTGTGATGTTCATACAATAACACACATAAACTGGGTCGAAACGTCGACGCTTAATCTATCCAACGTCCTGAAGTCACTTCACCTTATAAATCAACATCAAAGTCAAGACAGGGTGCAAGCTGAACTATACATACTATAATAGGACGGATTCTTCAAGAAAAATTATGCTTTGTCCTGATATGTCTATGTATATCTGTTAGTTTTTGTGACTATGCACTGAATAGTGTCACCCCAAGTCATTGTAACATCACGTTATATCAGTCTTATGTTTTTTTGTCCTATGATTTAACTGTATTACAGCCATATATATCCTGATGCATTTAAATGATATATCAATAATACATATTAAGTATGTTCTTCGTTTGGTGTGCTTTGACTTATCCCTTTACCTTCATTACAAATTGTGTGATTGTTGTTGACTTTTGTCATTGAAACTAAGCAATTGATTTACCTGACAGAACACACTGTAGCAATTACCAACTATACCCAGATTCTGAGGGACACAGGTTTGCCCCATTACACTTAATGGTCCTTTTTCACACACACACATTTTTTTAATATTGGCAGCTCTGTACCTTCCTTCCTGCTGCATAGGTCCACAGGTTGAGAGTCACCACTCTCCGACTACCAATGCAACTTTGATCTCGACCAGGAGTAGCTGTCTTGACCAAACCACCCGGAAGATCCTCCACCTATTCATTGAAGTCACACTCTCTTGGTCAGGGTCACTGGTGTCAGTGTCAAGACGATGCACTGAATGAAAAATGAATAAGCTCCTATGGGCCGACAACTCCTACCCAAACTACAAATAGCACCCTGTAACCTCTGCACTCCTAAGGGCGATCAAGAGCCTGACACAAATCTGAGCACTCCACGACCTCGGTACGGGTGTAAAGTGCTATATAGATAATGCAGTTGGCCCCCCGAAAAGCAATTCAAGCTTTGCAAGGGTTAGCGAAAGCATTATATAAATACAAATGCAATAAACTCAGGGCCACTGGAATTATTCGGCTGGGGAAGCTCAAACTATGTGGCAGGGTTGACTAAATCATGCCTCAAGAAAGGGCAAATTATGCACTGTAACATGGCCCATTTTGTGAAAATATTACTTTAACATTTTGTCATTTTTACTCATGTTAACACTGGGCAAAGCTATCACCTCATTAGTACCAGGTTAATACCCAAATACGGCACTAAACAACAGACAGGTGAACAGTCAACCTCTGCAAAGGGTCTTCCACTTTGCGGCAACATGTCACCGCATTTTTAGTAACTTTTGATCATCTTGAGCTAGAAACATTTTTTTGGGTCAAAATCTTCAGATTATGCAACAAGTGATGGATTATATGGCATATGCGCAAATCCATAATTATGCAAAAAATGCTGCGGCCGCAAAATCACATCATTCCAGTAGCCTTGAATATACCATAACTCTTAGCCCGCCCTACCTCAAACTGTGAAATGGCTGTAAGGCAACATGCTCTCGCGGTATACAAAAACAAAAAATGTAGAAGTAAATTTTGCATGTACTTTCCAAAATCTGTGCATGCTTGATTTCGCCCAGTCTGTTAGGTGTTTTTTAGGTTGTAGTTGTCTTGCGGTGAAGATCCATTCGCTGAACATGACGAAACCCTGCAACCTGCCTGTGAAAAATACACAACCACTTCATTTTGTTTAACTTTTGAGCCAAATAGTTTAACAAGACTGGGGAATAAATAATTTGCCTAGGCACGCCGTGGCCCTCTTAGTAGAGGACACACACAATTGAAAAGAAATGACACACACATTTGTCACTATAATTAGCGAGACGCAAAGTGCTTAAGAATCGAAGGCGCTTGAAGAAAATCAAATGTTTTAAACTAAATGCCAGGACGTGTCGCTTTCTTGCTGGGCCTGGCGGTGGATTTATTGGTCTCCTTCAAACACTCTTTGTCCGAGGGCCCTCTCCCGGCACGAACCGCAGTGTCAATAGCAGCAGAGGCAGCCACACTTTACAATGCAAGTATTTACAGTTTTTTTCCCCTTGACCCACTGCAAGAAGTCAGAAAGGTAAGTCAAACAGAGAGCTCGGCATTTCTACTCTTTGGTTGGCTACCGCCTTTCAGCAGCTTGTAATTACACCTTGGCAAGTTCTGCTTGTTAAACAGAGAGATTAATGCGTCCGTCACTCTGTGGGCATGTTTTGGGCCATGACTCTGTGAATGTGTACACCTCACCAAAAGGGGTGCTTTGAAAGAGAGAGAAAGCAGAGAGAGATGAAAGGGTAAACAAACCCCGACGTGGAAAATGACA
Source organism: Calotriton arnoldi (assembly GCA_963921515.1). Classification (NCBI taxonomy): domain Eukaryota; kingdom Metazoa; phylum Chordata; class Amphibia; order Caudata; family Salamandridae; genus Calotriton; species Calotriton arnoldi. The sequence continues at coordinate 587,805 of CAWUFW010007332.1, read as the reverse complement.
GATGTGTCAGAGATAGGAATGCCGTGCAGTTCTGTGCTTGCTCTGATTTGCGGCCATGTTACAAAACATTCGGCATAACTTATCAGGTGAATAATTATCCCCACCCTAATCATCACCTGTTATTTATATAGCGCTTTGTGTAGAAAACGTTAATGCACAGTATTCGAATGCGATGCTCATTTTCTCAGCCTCAGAATGTAGGAAAGCCAAGCCACCCTAGCCGCAGTTCAAAGCTGCGAACTCCAGAAGTGAAGGCCTCGTTTTTAGGTCTTGCCTACCAGACAGCACAAGCTGATTGGCTGTGAAAAACCTATTGAGAACATGTACTGGGGTATTGTCCATTGCTTGCTATTGGTTGGCTTAGTCATCACTCTCATTTGCTTGCTCCTTATTCAGTGGCTTGACTTCCTCTTGTGTTTGTTTCTCCCCCTGAAGCATAGCCTCTAGAGTCTAGACAAACCTTATGACTAGCTGACTTATATCCTTCCATTTCTCAAATTTAGGGGACTTATTTTATCTTTTTCATTCAGCTCTGCATGAGAGTGCATGTGTTTTCTAGCTCCCTCTCATTCCTGTGCTGCTTCCTCCCCTCAAGTACCCCCCACTGCGCTGTGTCCCTCCGCATCCCTACCAGTTTCTCTGTCAAAGTACATCAACAGGGGTAATTTGCTGGCATGTGACAGAAAGACTAAGGTTAACAGTTGTTTTTGTTTTAAAGCCTACATTCTATATATTGCATGAAAGCACAAGTTTTGGCACAGAAATGCTTTTATGGAGCTTGGAAAAACTCTTTTGCTTCACTCACTTAGTTGCGTTTGAGGTAGGAGGTGTACTTAGCATGACACTTCTCCTGGAGGCCCATAATTCTGCTCCCTGAGCTACTACAGATGGCTAACTGGCTGAATACTGAGGAAAGTACATTACGCCTTGGTGGCAAGTGTTTTGTTTTACACGCTAACTCTGCCATATTCCTTTTAAAGTCAGTTCAGAGATTCCTGAATGAAAAGTATTATACAATAAACTAGCCTTTATGAAGATTGAAAACATTTAATTCAATGTACAGTTTTGAGACACCATAAGGTATGTGTTTGCTTTTCCTCCAGTATTTTTAAATCCGCCCGCAGTATTTTGAGTGTGGCGATCGGACTGCCACGAGACAGCCGTCTCTTCCGGGTTCAAGGATCCTGTGAGGCGGAGGCGGTGCTGACAGGGGCAGCAATGTGCAGGCGGTGTGGCACCGCCGAGCATATTACAAGTTGCCAGGCCTCCGCCCATTTAATGGTGGTGAGCCTGCCATGAAAAGGGTGGTGGAGAGGCAACTAAGGTGCAGCTCCTGGGCCTGGGAGGGCATGCAGGGGGGGGGGGCAGATGTAGGGCCCCCCTAGATTTGCACCCCCCAGTTCCTGCATGGTATGGCATGTATGCCACACCATGCAGGAATGTGCAGTCAGCGCTTTGGCGGCGGCGGCCTGCATGTTAGGCTCTTCTATGAGCCTAACAGCAGCCGCCGTCAGACCACCGCAGGACCGCCCACCAGACCAGGAGTTAACTCCTAATCTAGCAGGCAGTTGCACCACAGATTTGGCGGTCCTACATCGGACAGCGCATTGCCACCCTGCTATAGGACCGCCAAAGTCGTAATCAGGACCTTATTTCACAGTCATACTAATCGACACGGACATTGCACAAGCTATGTTCAGAAATGTATGTGCATTTGGAAAAAAAAATGATACGCATGCCTGCACATAAGCAAATATTACTGGAAGCATATGCATTTTCCTCCCAACTCTCTGTAAACCAGAACCACAGTATTTTGATAAGGTAAATGCATGGCTGGTTAGAAAGACACTAAATTTAGCTTTAATCAGTGATGTTAGTGGGGACATATCTGTCTACAAGCAGAGCCCTGTCAAGACCCTCATGGTCCCTTATATAGAAAACATTCCTGTAACAAGAATACTATTTGAAGCTGGCTATGTATCCTTTTATTTTAAAAATTCCATTTATAGAATCATTTAGTTTCTTTAACAAAAAAATAAAGTTGCTGCCAATTTTATTCTTGCGGGATAATCAACTTCTTGACTGATTCGTTGCTGCCTTGACTCTTTAATGCCTATTGGCTCAGTGAACAGTTTGTGCCTCATTTAGATAAACTATAGACATGCAGCAGCCACGATCCCCATATATCCAGATCTTATAGCCAGGGTTGGACTGCCCTATAATGCAATCCGGCCGTGACAGAATGGCCTGTTTTATAGTCTGAGGGCCCGTTTGTTTCTGTTGGTATCCCTGATATTACCAGAAGTATTGCCTGAAGCAAGCGCAACAGTCTCCCATACAGTCTACATATAGTCTCCCATACCTACCTACATATGTATATACATACATACAGGAGTGTTTACAAATTCAAAACTGCCCCGTTTGCAGAATGTCGGCCACTTTGTTTTAGATATTTAATTCGGTAATCAGGGCCACTTTTAGTTTTGGCCTGGGCCTTTTTTTGTCCCAGTTCGACTCTGCTTAAAGAGTGAGGCTTTTTTAAGGTTTGGCTAAGAGGCAGCTTAAGCTATCAGCCAGCCTCACACATGTTTTTCCCCCAAAAAATTCATAATAAAAATAAATACATATGTACTTACGTACATGGGGCTCTCAGGCAGCCCTGTTCATCCACTGGCCTGTTCTAGTGTCATTCACATTATGTTTCTTCCCAGCACAGCATACAGCATATGGCAGGGGCTCTGCCCACTCCATCCATGGCTGTTTTGCACTGTATGTGAAGGCATTTGTCATGTTCACATTCGTACATCCGCACTAAGGGTAGTGTACTTCAGTGCCAGGATTGTGGTGCCTGGACTGATGGACCCTAATTTATTTTTATATTTTTGACAAATATATTTTGCATATTGCATATGTTTACAAAATAAAAAATAAAATAAAAAAACATTGCACTCTTGTCAAGACCAGACTTACCTCCAATGCCATTTTTAAAGAAGCACTTTCAATTTTAAAATTTTCATTACTTTTTACACTGACTCAGAGCATGCTTCTGGTCGGTTATCGGCAATGCAATCCATGCTTTCAGTATCCATTCTTTCTCTTCGAAGGTTAATATTTAGCATTGTTTTGGGTTAATTTTTCGTTCATTTAGCCTACCTTAGTGAAGAAATACTTCCAATAAAGATATTGAGTGACTGATGGACTGACTGGGAGAACGATTCTGAAAGTCACTTCCTGTTTTGTTTCCATGGGAGCGTTGACACACCACAGTCGTGTATGAGGTGCCTTGTGTTTAGGACAGGGCACAGAGAATACATTAACATAGTACACTATGTGAGTGTGGACAAAAATGCCCCAAGAAACCAAGTCAGCGCCTTGTGTGTCTTTTGACGCATTAAGACAAACTAAACTAACCAATGGCTGCTCTTTGTGCCAGCATACCTCTATTTTCACTCAGTCCCATGACGCACTAATGTACTTAAAGCTGCTTCAACGCCTCGTCAGGGCTTTATAAATGCAAGTATGTATACATGTGTTGGAGGGAGACTTAGTGCAGGTAAAGTATAAAACATTGTACATTTCCAAGTTCCAGTACTTCACAAATAGGGGGTCCACAATCAGCCTTCCTCCTGCACCGGCAACTCAGCTAACCAATACCGAAGTCCGCACTGGCCCAGAACTCGCTTGTTTAAGTAAAAACGTTCTACATTAGAATATTTAGCATCAACAGGCGCTGGCTCTAACAACAGCATTAATAAAAATAAAAGAGGTACAATTCTTAATACAACCTACATACGGTTTTATTCATGGAGCCTAAATACAGTATGAACACAATTGTGCATAAATTACCTGAGTGTATCAGGCAACACCTTCCCCTTTTGAAAAAATGAAGTTAAGCATAAGAGGAGGAATGGAGAAAATAAAAACAAAACACAGCAACATTACTAAAAACACAAATTACGGAAAACATATATTTTCATTTAGCATAGTGATCTTTGAATTTAGCAGGCATGGCAACATTATGTAATGCTCTGCCAGAGTGAGAAAGTGTTCCTTCACCCACATTGTGCTGCCTACCATCAATAATTTGCATGTTTTCTTTTGGCAATGCATCATCCTAACCGTTGACAGGGTCACAGGGTACCAACATATTCTCATCACCTCTCTGAAGTGAAAATGTTTCAGTATTCACCAACCAAGAACCACCATTGGAAAGGTGATGAATTTTGTGAGCTTGTTCATCTGTGATTTTCACCACATCTCTTCTGCTCCCCCACCCTTTGTTATGCAAATGACAGATCCTTTAGAAACTTTCTTCACACGCACAGGTCTTGAAACTTTAGATTCCCCTTGTGGGACTCCTGACCAAAACCCAATCTTCTATGTTGAAATTACATCCTTGACATTACGTCTTTTATCAAACGCATCTTTTATTTGAGTTTGAATAGTTTTCACCTTGTCAGCCATAGTAGACACATTAGTAGGCCTTCTGTTGCTCATGTCTCTTACCCAGTCAGGACATACTGAACACCTAGGAAATCTTTTACGCAATAATAAAAATGGGCAAACACACGTGGTGCTATGGGTGTCACCTAGTAGAACTAGACCTTTTCCCTTAGAAAAGATTCCACCATATAGCCCATAGTTAAGGCTGTTTGCACCCCCTCCTTCAGGAATGTATTAATGCGCTCCACAAGGCCAGCTGAAAAGGGGGAGTATAGAGCCACCTCGAGATGCGTAATATGAAAGCCAGTAATGAAATCCTTCCTGCGAGCTGAAGTAAAATGAGTATCATTATCGGCCATAATCTCCTTGGGTGCTTCTTTAATACCAATAATTCTGCTTAAAAAATTGATGATGGAATCAGTGTTGGGAATTGATGTGAAAACTAAATATACCCATTTAGAATAATAGTCTACCAACACCATCATGTACCTTTGAGAATTTGATAATAGATCAAAAGGCCCAGCAAAATCAAGAGCCACTTTGTGCCAGGCTTCCTCTGGTAATGGTAACATATGTAGCGGAGATTCATTCACCTTCCAATGCAAGTCTGACACCAAGCAAGTGATACATTCATTAATGAATTTCACAACCTGAGATTCCATAGCTGGCCACCAGTAACATTGTCTGAGAGTTTTACTGGTGCTGCTGACACTCAGATGACCCATATGAGCTTCCTTATTAAGGGTATTTCTGAGATACATTGGGAACACACAATCATCAGGACTTAATAACACTCCATCTACCACAGAAAGATCCTCAGAAACTTGTACGTATGGTCTTAATGAAGCTTTAACATTCCTCTCTCTGGGTCAATCGTCCTTCATGTATGTGAAAACGGTTTGCAAGATAGGATGCTGAATTGAGGCCTTTAACCAGTCTTTGTGTGTAATTGTACCCGTATCAGTCAAAATGCCATAAATTAACCCAACCAGACATTCATTCTCTTGCTCATTGTCCGTGCATTCATCTGCTACTGGTAATCTGAACAGGGTGACTGCCTTTCCAGTTTACCAGTAGCGGATGAATGAGCAAGAGAATGAATGTGTGGTATCAGCCAAACATCACCTGTACATTCTTGCCACCAGGAATGTACTTTACAATGAAGTTATACTCTTTCTATTTGGAAAGTAACCTGACTAGACGTGCTGATGCCTTACAGGAACCATTCTCATTGAGTAAGTGTAACAATGGTATATTATCAGTGTACATGTCAAAATGTGAACCCCAAATGAGCGACTTAAATCTCTCAACCACCCAGGAACTAGCTAATGCCTCGCGCTCAATCGTACTGTAATGAGTTTCAGCAGCACTAGGTGAGTGAGAGGAAAAAGCGATGATATGTTCCCAATCTTGTGCAAATTGAGAAAACACAGCCCCCAGACCAATTTGACTGCCGTCAACTGCCAGCCACAAATGGAGACAATGCCGGGACAGAAATAATGAGTTTCTTTACCGTTTGGGATGCCTCCTGCACAGTATCAGACCATATGTACATCACATCTTTCTTAAGTAGATCTCTTAATAGTTGTACAATTAAAGCATAACCCTGGACAAAACGTGAGTAGTACTCACTAAACCTGAGGAAAGAGCACAGTGTATCTTTGTCCCTGGGTGGTTGGGCTTCTTCAGTAGCTTTAGTTAGTAAACATTTAGGAGATATTCCATTGAGTCCAATGGAATGCCCTAAATAATCAATATTTTGAGCTCGAAACATACATTTATCAGTGCGAAGTGTGATGCCATGGTCTTTAAATTTCCCTAAAAACTGTTGCGAGAATATGGTTGTACTCAGCTCGAGATTTGTCAAATATAACAACGTCATCTTGGACGGCCTGAACCCCAGCTACATCCTCCAAAAATGTGTCCATAAGTTGTTGAAACACGCTTGCCACTGATGCCAACCCGAAAGGTAACCTGTGAAATTTATACACACCAAACGGGGTGACAAAAGTTGTTGGGAGCTCTCATCTAAAGGAATCTGATGATAAGCTGATTTAAGGTCTAACGAGGTAAATATTCTAAATCACCAATGTTTGCCAGTACATCCTGTACTTGGGAAGTGGGTGGCAATCCACCACAATGTTCTTCTTAAGACTTCTAAGGTCAACACATAAGCAAATGTCTCCATCCTTCTTTCAGACAATTACTATAGGACCTACCCACTCAGAGGAGTCAGAATTTCTAATAATGCCATCTTTAACCAGTTTTTCAGGAAGATTTACCAACTCAGGTCTTACACTGAATGGAACTGGTCTTGCTTTGTGTGTTACCAACATGGTATTTTTTTAAAAACTCGATAGTGTGCACATCATTTTTTATGCAACCAATTTTGGCATTGAAAATCTCTGGGAAGCCTTTGATAATATCATCATCAGGGTTTTGTCCAGCTACATTGGCTAGAGAAAAAGATACTTAAATAGCCTACCAGGTGGGTCAACACCTGGAAGCAAATAAGGCCTAATCTGAGGGGGCGTGGCTAGGCCGGCTGCAAAATGGCCGCACCTTGAGTGGGCTCTGCCGGCCGAGCTTCATAATCCGACATTATCCTGCAGACAATTCCCATATCCCTGCTCCGTGACAGCATTTCCAGAATCGGCGTCTCAGGCGGAGTCATTTGATACCTCCCCTGGCACCTGGCGGCCACTGTGGACCGAGAACCATTGCCCGATGTCAACGCTGGTGCTGCGCACCGAGGCCAGCCGGGTTCGGCCTCCTCCGGACTCTCCCGTGCGGGGCTCCCTGGGCTCCCTTCTGCCTGCCGGACTGTGGACTTCACGCCGCGAGGTCCGGTGAGTGACGCCGCTGCGGCGGCAGTCTCTGGTGGGGTGGGGGTTTGCGAGCTGTACCGCCTGGCCCGGGCCGCCATGACTAAGGTGCCACTCTCCCCCCTTGCCTGGTCGCACTGCGCTGCGGCCGCGGGCGCCCGGGCCTGGTGACGGGAGCGGTGAACCCCCCATGTCTCCCTGCTATTGAGGCCCTGGATTGGCGCGCGTCCCCCAGCCTCCTGCCTGCTGTGGTGTGCGGGGGCCCCCACCTCCTCCACGCCTCTGATCCCTTTGTCTGCTGGCTCGAGGGACACGGGCCTAAACAACACTGGCTGCTTGCTCGTTACTTGCTGCTCGGGGGCGCTGGGCTGTGGGCCCCGCTCGATTGGCCTCCTGCGCTGCCCTGGTGGGCCCTACCTGTGGTGCGGCACTGCTTCGGCTCCCTGAGACGGCTCATGTTTTGGGACAGTGCCCTGTGACCTTCTTCTGCGACGCCTCTCTGCTGCCTGCTTCACCTGCTGTTCTTGGGCCCCTGCCGCTGGTGCCCGGAGCCGCTGCGGATCCTGGGGTTGCGGCGGCCTGGCGCTCCATCTGCCGCCCTCCCCTGGAGTGGGGCCTGCGCATCTCGGCAGGCCGCTCCTGCTACTTCCAGGAGACCTGGACCGCACCGGTGGGGTCTCAAAGGGTCGCGGCCCCTGGGCGGCCTCTCTGAGCATTGTGGCCTTACTTCAGCAACGCTTCGTCTACGCTCCTGCCTCCCTTCACTATATGCTTGGCATTTGCGCGGGGGACATTTGGGGTGCTGAGGACTCACCCTGCACTCCTCTCTGTCTCTCCAGCAACTCGCACGGCCCCGCCACCACTGGCTCTGCGGGGAGGGTTTCACGCTGAAGGCTCGCCCTACCTCATTGTGGTGTTTGGTGGGCCAGATTGCCTCCATTTGTGGCCTCTGAATCGGCGGGGTGCTGTGCGGGTGGGGCATTCACTGTCTTTGCTGGCGTTCCACCGCCTATGTTCCTAACCGCACCTCTACGACTTCATTTCTGTGCCCACTGCTCTAGGGGGCCGGCTGTGGTGGCCCTCTCCATTTGAGACTTTGCCTGCGTCTCCTGGTCTGGTCAATACCCATTGTGAGGGGGAGGCCCGCCGGCCGCTCTCCCTTCCTCAGCTCCGCTAGGTCGCTCCTTCTCTTCCCTGCTACCTGGTGTGGTCTGGTGTCTGGTTTTCCATTACCATGGGGAGGACAGATCCAAAACAGCCCAAAATTGCATTTGACCACGCAGATCGACTCGCCAGGACGGCGCCGGTTCGGACGGTGGTGACCCTGCACTCACCATGGAGGTGCCCCCTGCTCGCGATGATGACCTCAAGGCAATCATGCTGGAGGTGAAGTCAGCGGTCACCGGTATCGCAACGCAACTGGACCAACTCTCTGCCCGCCTGGACTCGGTAAAGGCCCGTGTTGACTCCCACGACAATCGTCTCCTACATGTCGAGTCCAGGGTCTCGGACGTCGAGGATGCCGCTACACAGGATCGTCAGAAACTGTTGCAGATGGATAAAATTTTAGTGGTCATTCGTGAGAAAAATGAGGATTTGGAAGCGCGCTCCCGTCGGAGCAATCTCCGCATAACTGGGGTTCCGGAATCCACCAATATCTCCCGCATGGAGGATTTTGTGGAGCAACTTGTCAGGGAACTCTTCAGTGACGCTCTTTCCCCAGTTTTTATTGTTGACCGCGCACATCGCTCCCTCGGCCCACGGCCGGGTCCAGGATTGCCGCCTCGCCCCATCATCGCAAAAATCCTAAACTTTAGAGATCGGGATGCCATTCTCCGCGCAGCACGCGACATGGGCAAAATTACTCACCAAGGAAACTCACTTTCGTTTTATCCGGATTACACTCTTTCTGTTCAGACTGCCCGACGTGAGTTCCTACCCGCAAAGCGGATTCTTCAAAAACATGAGGTTTCTTATTCACTGGCCTATCCGGCAAAGCTGAGGGTCCGGCAGGGCGCAAAAACGCTTGTATTTCCTGATCCTAGGGATGCCCTTGCCTTTGCCAAGAAACTCGACAAACCATCACGCTCTTCTCCATCTAGCTCCCAACTCGCCGCCACTGGACACCTAAGTGATAATGACTGAAATGCTTTGACCTGTAATATGTTTTAATTCCAAATCGTTGTTTGATGTTCCTCTAGCTCGGCCACCCTGCTTTATTGCAGGGGTGTACGCTGAGCCCTGCCATGCCCTCACGGGATAATTCCCTCCTTTTATGGTGTTTCCCCTCTTCCCAGTTGCGGGTTCCTGGGGTGGGTTGGGGTGGTATCTCAGCCTGTTTGGGGGTTGGAGTGGGTGCGGGGCTGGGGGTCCTTCAGACATTGTTCTTTGGGTTGCTGGGGTGGGGTGGTCGGGTGGCGATCGGGTTACTGGCTTCCGGATTGCATTTTGTGGGTGGGTTGGGTTGGGGTGGAGGGCGTTCCGTGGGATTTGATTAATTTTTTATGGGGACCTTTTTGTTTCTGTGTCCTCATCTTCCGTTTCCTGTCAGAATGCATCATTTCACCGCTAGTCACGTTCAATTCAGCACGACTGTTCACAACATCTTCTTATTCCTGCATGGCACTGTTTCCTCTCCCCTATTTTGTTCTTAGCACACTTGATGATCCCCCTATGGCTGGGCCTTCTCGAATTGCAGGTTGCTGGCCGGCCCCACCAATTGCCTATGTCAACTGTTCTGTTCCCCTCCTGGTCAGGTACTGTTTGTCCAAGCGCCGCCACTGGCTTTCTCTGCTATCTGGCCTCTTGCTCTGCGTCCTAGCTTTACTCAGTTATAGACTAACATGACAGACACCATATGTTGGACCTGGAATATTCGTGGTCTTAATGATCACCGTAAGGCCAGGCTCATTCACTCTCACTTGCACCGACACAAGGTCGACATCTGCTTATTGCAGGAAACCCACCTGTTGTCTGCGACCTCCACCAGGCTCCAGTCGCGCCACTGGGGTGAAGTGCACTCTTCTTACTATTCCTCCTATTCTAGGGGAGTGTCCATTCTGATACGTAGGGGGCTCCCCTGGCACACTTCTCAGGTACTCACGGACCCAGACAGACGGTACGTGATTTTGCATGGTTCCCTGTTGTCCCAACCAATGACGTTTGCTGCTGTGTATGGCCCAAATTTGGACGATCCCGATTTCTTCACACATATCTGGCACCTCATTTCTTCCCTGGGCCCGGCGGCCATTATTTGGGGGGGAGATTTCAATGTTACACTTTCTGCAGTCTTGGACCGCTCTGGCCCCCACTCATCTCACCCTCGCTCCACTGCTCTACTTCAGTCCATACTCTCGGACAACTCGTTATATGATGCCTGGCGGCACATGTGGCCCAAGGTCCGTGAGGGCACTTGTGTCACCGGTGTTCGGGGCTGCTGATCCCGTATTGATTTGTGGATTTCCTCGTTGGATGTCCTCACTTGGCTTACCTCCGCTACTCATATGGCCCGTACTTTCTCAGATCATGCTCCTGTCCAGATTTGTCTTCACCTCCCTCACTCTCCACAGCGTGCTTTCACTTGGCGGCTTCCTCCGAATGCTCTCCGTGATTCCGTCTTCTGCAATGAGATCCAAACGGCGATTACCAACTACTTTGAATTAAATGTCGGGTCTGTGGACTCCGCGTCCATCCTGTGGGAAGGTTTTAAGACAGTGATACGTGGCGAGTGTATCTCTAAACAGGCCGGCGTCCTTCGCTCCATCCGCGCCTTATTGGACAAGCTTGAATCAGAAATTAAGGATCTGGACGCTGCTCACGCTGCTCGCCCCAGGCCGGAGATCCTCGCGCTCTTGCGTGCAAAGCATTCTGAATTTGCTGCGGAGGCCGATAGGGAACTCTCCTTTCTTGGCAGGGAGGCCCGAGCCCGTCGCTTCGGAGAGGGCGATCGCCCTGGTAAGACCCAGGCCAGCCTCTTGCGTCCACCCGTGCGGCGTCGTATATTGCGGCTCTCCGAGATGGTGGCCCCACTAGAACCACCTCTCCTGCTGAAATTAAGGCTCGTTTCATGGCCTACTACTCTCAACTCTACACCGCTGGCTCCCCCCCTTCGCGTGAGGCCTTTGAACAATATTTTGATACCCTAGCGCTGGTTTGGCTAGAGGACTGTCATCAGGAATTCTTAGACGAGCCCTTCTCTAAGGAAGAGATACTGGCTGCCATAAATAGTCTACCCAGTGATAAGGCCCCAGGTTTGGACGGCCTGCCCGCCTCGTTCTATAAGGCTTTTGCTTCGCTTCTTGTGCCACATCTGGCCGCCATGTATAATGATTCCTTTGATACTGGCCTTTTCCCGCAGTCACTTCGCGAGGCGATGATAACGCTACTCCTCAAATTGGACAAACCAGCTGACAGCCGCGATTCTTACCGCCCCCTTTCTTTAATTAATATCGATAATAAGATCTTTGCAAGGCTATTGGCTTCCCGTCTTCTCCACCTTATGCCCCTCATCGCTCTCCCCGATCAGTCTGGTTTCATCCCTGGCCGTGCCACCTCGCATAACCTCCGGACTATTTTTTCGGTCCTTCATCAAATCAACCCTAGCCCCCCAGCGGTGGCCGCTCTACTCGATGCCACCAAGGCATTCGATACATTGGAATGGCCTTTTCTGTTTTTTCTTCTACCACGCCTTGGCTTTAGTAACATTTTTATCCGTAAGATATCCCTCCTCTACACTCGCCCCTCCGCCCGTCTTCGGATCAATGGTCAGGTATCAGCACCTATTCTGATAGAACGCGGCACTCGGCAAGGATGCCCGCTCTCCCCTATGCTCTTCGCCATTGCGATGGAGCCTCTCACGGCCAGACTCCGGCAACACCATACTCAGAAGGGCATCAGCTTCTCGGCCCGCGCCCTCTTGGTATCCATGTATGCCGATGACATTACGTTGTATTTCCACCATCCCCAAGACAAGCTAAGCCCCCTTGTGCATGAAATAATACGATTTGGTGGATTGTCCGGTATACACGTGAACTGGAGCAAGTCTGTGTTGTTCCCTCTTACTGATGCCACCAAGCCCTTTACTCCGGACTTTCCCTTTGTCTGGGCCTCCGGCCCCACCCGCTACTTAGGTATTTGGCTGAGCAGGAACCTGGATGACCTCTGGAGGGCCAACTTTGGACGCACGGTGGACTGGCTTGAGTCTCGAATACCCCATTGAAACCGACTCCCCTTGTCCCTGGCGGGTCGCATTGCCATTGCCAAGATGGTGGTCCTCCCGAAATTCCTTTATCTCTTTTTGAATATCCCAATACCTCTCACTGCACATTTCTTTCGTGAAATTCGCTCGCTGATCATTTCTTTGGTCTGGGCTGGCAAACAACCCAGACTTGCATATGACATCCTCACTCTCCCTATGTCGGTTGGCGGTATGGGCGCTCCCAATTTTCAACTCTATGCCTTAAGTGCCCAGGCCAGTTTTTTAAACTTCTGGATTCACCCCACTCCGTATCAGCCGCATGTTGCGGTTGAAGCCGACCTTGCAACTCCTTGGGGATGTATGACGCTACATAGCGCACCATCCCAACGCGTGCTTTTACCATGCGTCTATTACATCGCACAGTCACCAGCCCCGCCAACTTTAACATCGCATGGCGTCTCAACGCCAATGCGTTTATTCCTATTGGCAGACCACGAAATCGCAGACTACAAAATCGCGCGCAAATACACCGCCTCTACCCCTTGTCCCCCACGCCCGCCGCCGTCCCCACGACGCTAATTCTTCCTTTTTTATTGTTCCTAATTGTAAATTTTTTAAATGTAATTTGTGTTACTAAATAGTGCTAGTAACATTTGAAAAGAACGGGCGCGAGGGCACGCAGAGAACCGGATGTTGACCTGGCAGTGAGTAATGATGCCCTTCAAGGCTCTAAGTCATCCTGGGCTTCTCGGTATGCGAGTCTTGCTGTTCATTTAATATGTTTTGGCTGCTATTCAGAGCACTGTTTGGTGCTCAACAGAACCTCGGCTTCACTAGTAGCGCACCAGGCTCTCAAGACTCTGGATCATAGAATAAGATAAAAAGAAAGGAACGTAATCTCGGCTGTCATTAGATATCACTGGGTCTGACGTCAGCTTCCTATTCCCTTGTCAATGAACCCACACACAGTGTTGAATCAGAAGACATGTCATTCAAAGCTTCCCAATACCTATAGAATGGGTTTGACCTCTTTTTATGTGCTTGAGCATGGCATAGATTGCTTTAGTGTATACGTTTAAATTCAAAAGAGAATGCTGCATCAATATCACCGCAAGCATAGTTAATGTTTTTTCAATAATTTATTGCACATTCAGTTTCATGTCATGTCCTGTGATGGTGTTAAGCAAAACTTGCAGAGCTCTACAGTCATGTGTGCTCGCATTCTTGGGGATGAGGTCTATCACAGTCTTGCAAGCAGCAAAGAAAACATGAACCGTACTCCCTATGTGGAATGAGAAACCTCTTCCTCCGGGATGGGCTCAGGGGCGCCGAATTTATGAATGGAACAGTGTAGAAATCGCAGCTACAGCCTTAGTTTTTCGATTGGCACAGCATGGAATATTTGATAGCGTGGCTGCCACACAGATTAAAGATTTCTCTTACATAACAGTACTTTGTTAACAAGGAGGTAACGTGGCCGAGCGGGCTAAGGTGCTGGATTTAGACTCCAGTTTCTCTGGAGGCATGGGTTCGGATCCCATCCCTGCCAAATATTTTAAAAATAGTTTAAGCATTATGCAAATTTTTTGCATATGTTTAGTTTGATAGTAAAATACATACCTCTTTGTGAAAAGGAGGCCGTTTCGTTTTCTCTTTAATTAATTTTACAGCTTAAATGAGCTATAGAAAACATGATCAAAGGATTTAGGGCCAAGTTCGCAACATCCCATGGTAAAATGGAAATTTCAAATAATCCAAACATTGCACTTGCATTTCCTGGGAAGACGCACATGCAACAATTATTAATAAGTGTGTTTGTTAACCATCATGCATCCACCCACCCTTTCATCCATCCACCCATCATTCATCCACACACGCTTTCATCCATCCATCCAGCCATCATTCATCCACCCACGCTTTCATTCATCCATCCACCCATCATTCATCTATCATTCATCCACACACACTTCCACCCATCCATCCACCCCTCATGCATCCATCCACCGTTTCATCCATCCATCATTCATCCACCCACGCTTTCATTCATCCATCCACCCCTCATGCATCCACCCATGCTTTCATTCAGCCATCCACCCCTCATGCATCCATCCACCGTTTCATCCATCTGTTTACCGAAGTGTCGTCACTTTTGTGTGCCCAACATCGCTAATTCACATCGCCATAACATACCGCCCTTCCATCCATCCATCCACCCCTCATGCATCCATCCACCGTTTCATCCATCCACCCATCATTCATCCACCCACGCTTCCATTCATCCATCTTCCCTCATGCATCCACCCACGCTTTCATTCATCCATCCACCCATCATTCATCCATCATTCATCCACACACCCTTTCATCCATCCACCCACCATTCATCCACCCACGCTTTCATTCATCCATCCACCCATCATTCATCCATCATTCATCCACACACCCTTCCACCCATCCATCCACCCCTCATGCATCCATCCACCGTTTCATTCATCCATCCATCATTCATCCACCCACGCTTTCATTCATCCATCCACCCCTCATGCATCCACCCACGCTTTCATTCATCCATCCACCCCTCATGCATCCACCCACGCTTTCATAGCATTACATAGCCGTCACTTTTGTGTGAATTTCCGTTATGCCAAACATCGCTAATTCACATTACATGTCTGTTGCCGTCACTTTTGTGCGCCCATTGGTGACACAATCTGACACTGTCATTTATTTTATTTTTTGTTAACTGTAAAGAGCGCTGCTACATCCACCCATCATTCATCCATCATTCATCCACACACCCTTTCATCCATCCACCCACCATTCATCCATCATTCATCCACCCACGCTTTCATTCATCCATCCATCATTCATCCATCATTCATCCACACACCCTTCCACCCATCCATCCACCCCTCATGCATCCATCCACCGTTTCATCCATCCATCCATCATTCATCCTCCCACCCTTTCATTCATCCATCCACCCCTCATGCATCCACCCACGCTTTCATTCATCCATCCACCCCTCATGCATCCACCCACGCTTTCATAGCATTACATAGCCGTCACTTTTGTGTGAATTTCCGTTATGCCAAACATCGCTCATTCACATTACATGTCTGTTGCCGTCACTTTTGTGCGCCCATTGGTGACACAATCTGACACTGTCATTTATTTTATTTTTTGTTAGCTGTAAAGAGCGCTGCTAAATTATTTTGAAATGCAGAGTATACTTTCATATTTGGACTGTGGCTGCATTTTTAAAGATCATTTTTCACATTGCATGTATGTTTACCGAACATCGCAGAGCGCTGCTAAATTATTTAGAAATGCAGAGTATTTACCGAACATCGCAGTAACGTTTACATCTTAAAGTTGCCATCGCAGTAACGTTTACTTTCATATTTGGACTGTGGCTGCATTTTTAAAGAAAATTTCTCACATTGCATGTATGTTTACCGAACATCGCAGAGCGCTGCTAAATTATTTAGAAATGCAGAGTATTTACCGAACATTGCAGTAACGTTTACATCTTAAAGTTGCCATCGCAGTAACGTTTACATCGTAAAGTTGCGTTTTGCTGGCTCACGTTGTTATGCCTTACGATGTAAACGTTTAAGCGTTGCAGTGCTTTACGGTGTAAAAGTTAATGCGATGTTGTGTTTGCGTTGCAATGTCCTTGCGAAGTATTCACTTCGTTGCGATGGGTGTCTCCCCTCCTGGGCCGCTGACCACTGCCTTGTTTGCCCCGGCGAGCCGCCCGCGCGCTGAGGTGGACACGGTCTAGACACTGCGCTGGGCCTGGTTGGGACTGCGCCGTCTATCCAATGCTCCGTCGCTATCAGCTAATACCATGCCGATTGTACGTCATCCTGCGTTCCCTCCTCTCCAACCTACTGGCATGTCTAAACATGCCGCTCGCTTGGGGCTGACGACCCTGGCGGATCTCTACCCCGGAAACATGTTTTATTCTCTTCCGGCTTTCTCTGGTCCGATGGACACACTGCTCTTTTATCAGCTGCAGGCTATTTGCAAGGAGCTGCATCCCACGTTCCCCCAGCCCCCACCTTTGATGCCTGCTCTTGATTTCATATATACATCCCTCACTCCCCGCAAGTTGGTAACTAAGCTATACGCCCTAACGCTGTCGACCACCTCCATCTCCACTGACCGTGCACGCGCGGCATGGGGCGAAGAGTTGGGCATGGACATCGCTCAGGCTGATTGGCTTTATTGCTGTAATCAGACGAAGAAATTATCTCCCAACTATCGACTTCGTCTTATACATTTTAAATATTTGCATAGGCTATACCGCACACCTGCTCAGCTACATAAACTGGGACTTATCCCCCACGATAGATGTATGCGATGCTCTGCCCCTGATTTTACTCACCTTGCGTGGTTGTGCCCCAAAGTATCGGAGTTCTGGCTGGCGGTTTGTGACGCCATCTCTGAGATTACCTCCGCGCGGGTTCGGCCCGACTCACCGTTGTGCCTTCTGGGCTTTGTCAAATTCTGCCCGGATGTTTCGCGCCGCCTGATCGCAATGCTGCTCGTCCTTGCTCGGCGTAGGGTGGCCATGTGTTGGGGTCGCAGACCGGCGCCCAAGTTTGCTCACTGGATTGAAGTTGCTTCGAGATGCCAGTCCTTATTATCTGAATTCTGGGACCTTATGCCTGCGAGGTCCCGCCCAGCTGACATATGGGGCCCCCTAGTGACATATCTCCATGCCCGACCCCATTCGAGCCGAGCTGCTTCTCCCGCGCTCCCCGCCGGCACTCCGCCCGCGGCGGGCGCCAGTGCTGGTCAGTAACTGCCTTCCTCCCTGACCCTATCCCCCCCTCCGACCGTGCCTGCTTCTCTCCCTACAGTGCTGTCACCGCCTCCTCCCGCTAATTGTTGCTCAATGTGCCATAGTCGTGCTGTACAGGATAATGCTTATATCTGAATGTGCTTTCACTATGTCTATAATACTCCGTGAATAGCCTGCTATGTATGATGCTTTGATCTGATGCTGACCTGTATTTTGATTGTGCTGAATCTGTCAATAAAGGTTTTGGAAAATTAAAAAAAAAAATAAAGAAGGCCTAATCTGGCAAGGTCCTGCCACCCAACAATATGCCTTACCTTGACTGCTTTGTAAATTTTAGCTAAAGTTTTCCTATCGAGGCATGTAACATAGTCCTCAAAGTAGCCCCCCATTTCGATGTCTTGTTCCCCATACGTGTTAGGATGTACATCTGGTGACTTCAACATTACTTTCACGCCCCAGTGTGAATTGAACAAAGTGTCAGAAATAATAGTTGTGAGTGCTCCTGTATCACACATCATGTTCAGTGTGAGAATTATACCCAATGTTACTTGACATACAGGCTCTTTAACTTTATCCACAGATATAGAATAAACCTCAAGGTTCAACACTAGGTTTGAAAAACCTATCGTATTGTCAGTATCAGGCAACTCTATAATGTGCACCTTCACTGGATTCTTACTTATCCCACATGCACTATGAAAGTGCCCAAGTTTCTTGCTCTACATGTAACACTTACCAACCGCCGGACACTAGGCAAATTACTTATGTTTGACTTGGATACACACCTAAAACAAAAATGTTTAATATTGCGTGATAAAGATTTATAGTTTTTGTCCTTCAGAAGAATGACATCAACGTGTTCTGGAGTTCCCACAGTGTTTACCAATGTTGGTGAAGAATGGATACTCTCGAGACATCATGCGAGTGGAAACAATTAAATCTTTCAAGCAGCACACTAGGTTCCTCTGCAAATTTCGGCTTAAGCCTGGTGATAGCTTCTGAAAACTGATTCTATTCCCCAGATTGCCCAGATGGTGCAAGTGTTAAATTGTCAAAGATGTGTTGGCTTACATGGCTTAAGTGACTGAATAAAACTGAAGCTTTGCTCTTCCGATCAAATTCATCCGCACCAACTGTAATCAAATAATTTTCAAAGGATCTCAACCATGCAGACCATTCAACTGCTGGTTTTCCTGGGTTGTGAAAAAATGGAGATATTTGCGCAAAATTTGTTGAAGCCATTGTAGCTATATTGTAATGTTAGTTGTATTTCAAAGTGCTCAAAATCAGAAAATATACGTAAAATTGTGCCTCTGTTAAGAATATGCGCCAAGTACATAGTGAAACTTTGTTGCAGACATCGTTGGAATGAGTGGTCAAACAGCATAAATTATTTTTTTGTGCTTCTGCAAAGTTATATGACACACGTCTAACATCAATAGGCATTACTAGTTCAATAACATTTCTTCCCCAAACTAAAATGGCCTGATAAAGATGGCCACCATGCACGGAAACCGTGATGACGTGATGATGTCTTCAGAATGTGAGGTGGGGAAGCTCTTGTTATTTTTTTGTACAAGTGCGTACAACTGCGCATGCAGGAACAGTTGCTGAAACGCTGTAGCGCACCAATGCGTGTGTGTGAGCAAGTGCGTGAATACAGGTGCAGCAATTGGGGTAAAAAAAATGAGAGCCCAGCAACAGGGAGGATCAGAAAACTCGCTGGCTACACAATAAGCTGTAGTCATAAATGCTGAGACAGTGCCCGAGTTGCCAGAATGTATGCAATTGTAAATATTGTCTGCTGCTGGCTTTTGAAATCTTCACTCCTCAATGACTCCACAGCTCATTTATTTCCCAGTTCCAGTACTTCACAAATAGGGAGTCCACAATCAACCTTCCTCCTGCACTGGCTGCTCAGCAGTAACTCAGCTAACTAACACCGAAGTCAGCACAGGCCCAGAACTTGCTTGTTTAAGTAATAACACTCTACATGAGAATATTTAGAATGTGCAGGTGCTCGCTCTAAGAATAGCATTAACAACAATAAAAGAGGTACAATTATTAATAGAGACTACATACAGTATTATTCATAGAGCCTAAATACAGTATGAACACATTTGTGCATAAATTACCTGAGTGTATCAGGCAACATGCATAGGTTGGTTGTCGCTATTCATGCCTCACCCACCAACCGCCATTCACCTGACTCTAAGGGCCACATGTACAAACCATTTTGCCGGTCGCAAACAGTCTGATTCACAGAATTGGCCCATTTGCAAATGCAAAAAGGCTTTTTGGCATGTATAAGGCCCAAATAGCGATTCAATAACTTGTTACCAACATCGCAGTTTGAGGTTTTGCGATTCGGTATTAGGAGGGGGGCGTCCCTTCCTAATAGCGACTCGCAGTGTCATGTACGAGTGTTTTATGACCGAAATGCGGTCGCAAAAAATTCCTTCCCCTTTGTGAATGCATACAAAAGGTTTATTAGGAGCAGGCAGTGGTCCCATGAACTACTGCCTACTCTTAAAAAGTGAACTGAAACGTTTCATTTTTCTTTTTGGAACACATTGTTTTTTCCTTTAAGGGAAACTGGCTGCATTTTTACAAAAACATTGCTCTATTTAACAGCAAACACAGAGATGGTGGTCTGCTGTCTCTAGCAGGACACCATCCCTGTGTGTTTAACGATTCCCAATGGGTTGCAAATTGCGACCTACCTCATGAATATTAATGAAGTATCTCTATTTGCGACCAATTGGGGTATGCCAAGTTCCAAAAGAAAACACAAAAAAAGAAAAGGGGGCAGGGTATGAATACCCTGTACCCCCAGCCTTGCTCTTGGGATATATATTTTGTTGCAAATTCACAAAATGTGTGCCAAAAAAATAAATAAGCGTGGACTCCTGCATTTGTTTTAAAAAGGGCCCCTGGTTGAGCCAGGTTCCAGGGGCATGCGGTAATTTTATAAAAAATGGAGGCATGTGCATGGGGCCCCCCTCCAAAGGCTTACTTTGCCCCGGGGACCTCTACCTCCCCATGGCTTATGGACATTATTATGGGGAGGGGGGCCTCGGAGACCCCCCGGACTCCTGGGGCCACCACCTCCTCGGGGCTATAGTAATGAAAAAATAGACAGGGCTGCGTGGACCCTCTAGGGCCCGGGGACCACCACCTCACTAGGGCAAAATTGAATGTAATGGGGGACCTGACGGACCCCCCTTGGGCAGGAGACCACCACCTCTCAGGAGCTAATTTGAAAGTAATGGGGGGCTTCACAGACCCCCCTGGGCCCGGGGACCACCACCTCCCCGGGGCACATAACTTTAAAAAGAGGGAGGGGGCCCGCATGGCGCCCCTACCGGGACATATACTGCCCAGGAGACCATCACCTCCCCGGGGCAGGCCCATGAAAAGTAAAGGTGGGGAGCCATGTGGCCCTGCTCCTGGACCCATACATGGCCCTAGGGACCGCCACATCCCAGGGCTGGCTCCTTGTATGTCCCGAAGTGCCCACCCCGGGACATAGCTGTTTGCTTTTGCTTGGCAGAAGCTTTGACAGCCCCCACCAACCCAGAGCAAACACTCCGGTTCTAGCAGGGGATGGAGCTGTCAAGGTGCCCCTGCACATTGGAATCAGAGGTTTCAGCTCTTTCCCTGCCTGCAGACATGTGGGCAGGGAAAGAGATTAAACAGATTGCTCTTGCACGCAGAGAGCTGCATTTCCAGCAGTTCCCCTCGTTCGAGAACAATGCCAGCTCCGGCAGAAGGTGGGGGGCAGGCTGGAACCCCGGGGACATGAGGCTCCCCCCGCAGTCCCGGGTAGAAAAGAGCAGAAAGAGGCAGAATAAAGGTCAGAAACAATCAGAAAGAGACAAAATAATGGTGAGAAACGAGCAGAAAGAGGCAGAATAGAGGTCAGAAACGAGCAGAAAGAGGTAAAATAGAGGTCACGAGATTACGAGAGACATCAACAATCCCAGCACAGAAGGTACTGAATAACCACCATATTGCCCTCCTGAGCGCCCGCTTCGTCAGGCTTTTACCCAGTTTATTTTACGATAAGGCATAATTACTTTTGTTGCCTTGAACAGTGTCTCTCAACCTTATCAGCATTCGGTAACTAAAGTTGCCTGACCCTAAGATGGCGGCTGCTGAGAAGCGCTCTATCTTTCCGTGCTGAGCTGTGCTATAAAGATCAGCAACACGTACCAACATTTTAATTAAGACCGTGTCCGCTTAAATGTAAGGAGCCTGCTGCTAGTCACGCTGTTGCTCCCCATGCTAACACCTGCGGCCCGGTGCATGGCTGCCGTTCCACCCACTCCAAGGTGACTCAGAGTTGGGTTTCCAGAGCTGCTGGTTCTCACGGGCAGAACAAAGAACAGCACACACCCAGAGCCTCACAGAAGCATCTTGTAAACCCAGATCATCGCTGCTGCTTGAGAATGCTACACTGGCTCCCCTCCAGCCGTCTCTTTGAGACCAGGGTCCTGATGACTTTTGGCACTGTGCTTTTTAACCATCTTTAGAACTGGTGGCAACTAGAACTAGCACTGAACCATGGAAACTAATAGATTCGACGTGCCTGACTCTAAGATGGCTGCCAAAACCATACTCCTTCTCCTACCTTGCCATCCTCGCCAGCGCCTACCACCCGTCTTTGGTTTCTAGCCTCTGATCCCCTCCTTATCCTCACTCTTCTCTGGGGGAGCCCTAAACGCATACATGGCCGCTTCCCGGTGGAGCTGCACCGACAGCTATAGGGGAGACTGGCCCTGGCACACCGCGATGGCCGTCACCTACCCAGCCGGATCTCGGACATTTGTCTCGTTTTCTTCCCCACTGCTGTCTCCTTCCTGTGGATTACCTGCTGTCCCTGATCTTTCCTATCCTGACTTTCGTGTTCACTAATCTACTCCTGTATTATTTATTTATCCATTATGTAACTATTGTGATACTTTTGCAACTTGTAACTCGCTATGTCCTTATGTAAAGCGCTCTGATACCTCCGGGTCTAGCCAGCGCTATATAAAACTCAAGTAAATAAATAAAATAAATAAAGGTCAGAAACGAGAAGCAAGAGCCAAAATAGAGATCAGCAACAAGCAGAAAGAGGCAAAATAAAGGTCAGAAACGAGCAGAAAGAAGCAAAATAAAGACTTGCAACGAGCAGAAAGAGGCAAAATGATCATAAATGAGCAAAAAGAGGCACAATAGAGGTTACACACCAAGCAGAAAGAGGCAAAATTGAGGCCAGCAAGGAGCAGAAAGAGGCAAAATAATGATCAGCACTGAGCAGAAAGAGGCAAAATAAAGGTCAGAAGGGAGCAGAAAGAGGCAAAATAAAGGTCAGAAGGGAGCAGAAACAGGCAGAATAAAGGTCAGAAACGAGCAGAAAGAGGCAAAATAAAGGTCAGAAATGAGCAGGACGAAGCAAAATAAAGGTCAGCAACAAGTTAAAAGATGCAAAATTAAGATGAGAAACGAGCAGAAAGAGGCAGAATAAAAGTGAGAAATGAGCAGCAAGAGACAAAATAAAGGTGCGAAACGAGCAGGAAGAGGCAAAATAAAGGTGAGAAATGGCCAGAAAGATGCAAAATAGAGGTCAGCGACGAGCAGGAAGAGGCAAAATAAAGGTGAGAAATGGCCAGAAAGATGCAAAATAGAGGTCAGCAACGAGCATAAAGAGGCAAAATAAAGGTCAGAAGGGGGCACAAAGAAGCAAAATAAAGGTTGGAAATGAGCAGAAAGAAGCAAAATAAAGGTCAGCAACAAGCAGAAAGATGCAAAATAAAGGTGAGAAAATAGCAGAAAGAGGCAAAATAAAGGTCAGCAATGAGCAGAAAGAGGCAAAATAAAGGTCAGAAGGGAGCAAAAAGACGCAAAATAAAGGTTAGCAAAAAGCAGAAAGAGGCAGAATAAAGACCGGCAACGAGCAGAAAGAGGCAAAATAGAGATCATAAACGAGCAAAAAGAGGCAAAATAGAGGTTTCAAAACAAACAGAAAAAGGCAAAATAGAGGTCAGCAGCGAGCAGAAAGAGGCAAAATAATGATCAGCAACGAGCAAAAGAGGCAAAATAAAGGTCAAAAGGGGGCAGAAAGAGGCAAAATACAGGTCAGAAGGGAGCAGAAAGAGGCAGAATAAAGGTCAGAAACGAACAGAAAGACGCATAATAAAAGTTAGAAATGAGCAGGAAGAAGCAAAATGAAGGTGTGAAACGAGCAGGAAGAGTCAAAATAAAGGTGAGAAATGACCAGAAGGATGCAAAATAGAGGTCAGAAACTAGCAAAAAGAGGCTAAATAAACGTTAGAAACAAGCAGAAAGAGGCAAAATATAGGTCAGCAACGAGCAGAAAGAGGCAAAATAAAGGTCAGAAGGGAGCACAAAGAGTTGGAAATGAGCAGAAAGAAGCAAAATAAAGGTCAGCAACAAGCAGAAAGATGCAAAATAAAAGTGAGAAACGAGCAGAAAGAGGTAAAATAAAGGTCAGCAATGAGCAGAAAGAGGCAAAATAAAGGTCAGAAGGGAGCAAAAAGAAGCAAAATAAAGGTTACCAACAAGCACAAAGATGCAAAATAAAGGTGAGAAACGAGCAGAAAGAGGCAGGATAAAAGTAAGAAATGAGCAGCAAGAGGCAAAATAAAGGTGAGAAACAAGCAGGAAGAGACAAAATAAAGGTGAGAAATGACCAGAAAGATGCAAAATAGAGGTTAGCAACAAGCAGAAAGATGCAAAATAAAGGTAAGAAACTAGCAGAAAGAGGTAGAATAAAAGTCAGAAATGAGCAGTAAGAGATAAAATAAAGGTGAGAAACGAGCAGAAAGAGGCAAAATAAAGGCGAAAAATAACCAGAAAGAGGCAGAATAGAGAAACCAGCAGAAAGAGGCAGAATAAAGGTCAGAAACAAGCAGAAAGAGACAAAATAAAGGTGAGAAACGAGCAGAAAGAGTCAGAATAGAGGTCAGAAACTAGTAGAAAGAGGCAAAATGGAGGTCAGAAACGAGAAGCAAGAGCCAAAATAGAGATCAGCAACAAGCAGAAAGAGGCAAAATAAAGGTTGGAAATGAGCAGAAAGAGGCAAAATAAAGACCAGCAATGAGCAGAAAGAGGCAAAATAGAGCTCAGAAACGAACAAAAGATGCAAAATAAAGGTCAGAAACCAGCACCAAGAGGCAAAATAAAGGTGAGAAACAAGCAGAAAGAGGCAAAATAAAGGTGAGAAACAAGCAGAAAGAGGCAAAATAAAGGTAAGTAATGAGCAGAAAGAGGCAAAATACTGGTCAGAAACGAGCAGAAAGAGACAAAATAAAGGTGAGAAATAAGCAAAAAGAGGCAGAATAATGGTCAAAAACTAGCAGAAAGAGGCAAAATACAGGTCAAAAGGGAGCAGAAAGAGGCAAAATAAAGGTCAGAAGGGAGCAGAAAGAGGCAAAACAAAAGTTAGAAATGAGCAGGAAGAAGCAAAATAAAGGTCAGCAACAAGTAGAAAGATGCAAAATAAAGATGAGAAACGAGCAGAAAGAGGCAGAATAAAAGTGAGAAATGAGCAGCACGAGGCAAAATAAAGGTGAGAAACGAGCAGGAAGAGTAAAAATAAAGGTGAGAAATGACCAGAAAGATGCAAAATAGAGGTCAGAAACTAGCAAAAAGAGGCAAAATAAAGGTTAGAAACAAGCAGAGACAGGCAAAATAGAGGTCAGCAACGAGCAGAAAGAGGCAAAATAAAGGTCAGAAGGGAGCACAAAGAGGCTAAATAAAGATTGGAAATGAGCAGAAAGAAGCAAAATATAGGTCAGCAACAAGCTGAAAGATGCAAAATAAAGGTGAGACAAAAGCAGAAAGAGGCAAAATAAAGGACAGCAATGAGCAGAAAGAGGCAGAATAATGGTCAAAAACTAGCAGAAAGAGGCAAAATAAAGGTCAAAAGGGAGCAGAAAGAGGCAAAATAAAGGTCAGAAGGGAGCAGAAGGAGGCAGAATAAAGGTCAGAAACGAACAGAAAGAGGCAAAATAAAAGTTAGAAAAGAGCAGGAAGAAGCAAAATAAAGGTCAGCAACAAGTAGAAAGATGCAAAATAAAGATGAGAAACGAGCAGAAAGTGGCAGAATAAAAGTGAGAAATTAGCAGCAAGAGGCAAAATAAAGGTGAGAAACGAGCAGGAAGAGTCAAACTAAAGGTGAGAAATGACCAGAAAGATGCAAAATAGAGGTTAGAAACTAGCAAAAAGAGGAAAAATAAAGGTTAGAAACAAGCAGTAAGAGGCAAAATAGAGGTAAGCAACGAGCAGAAAGAGGCAAAAAAAAGGTCAGAAGGGAGCACAAAGAGGCTAAAGAGAGGTTGGAAATGAGCAGAAAGAAGCAAAATAAAGGTCAGCAACAAGCAGAAAGATGCAAAATAAAGGTGAGAAATGAGCAGAAAGAGGCAAAATAAAGGTCTGCAATGGGCAGAAAGAGGCAAAATAAAGGTCAGAAGGGAGCAAAAAGAAGCAAAATAAAGGTGAAAAATGAGCAGAAAGAGGCAGAATAATGGTCAAAAACTAGCAGAAAGAGGCAAAATAGAGGTCAGCAACGAGCAGAAAGAGGCAAAATAAAGGTCAGAAGGGAGCACAAAGAGTCTAAATAGAGGTTGGAAATGAGCAGAAAGAAGCAAAATAAAGGTCAGCAACAAGCAGAAAGATGCAAAATAAAGGTCAGAAGGGAGCACAAAGAGTCTAAATAGAGGTTGAAAATGAGCAGAAAGAAGCAAAATAAAGGTCAGCAACAAGCAGAAAGATGCAAAATAAAGGTGAGAAATGAGCAGAAAGAGGCAAAATAAAGGTCAGCAATGAACAGAAAGAGGCAAAATAAAGGTCAAAAGGGAGCAAAAAGAAGCAAAATAAAGGTGAAAAATGAGCAGAAAGAGGCAGAATAATGGTCAAAAACTAGCAGAAAGAGGCAAAATAGAGGTCAGAAATGAGCAGCAAGAGCCAAAATAGAGATCAGCAACAAGCAGAAAGAGGCAAAATAAAGATCAGAAATGAGCAGAAAGAAGCAAAATAAAGACCTGCAATGAGCAGAAAGAGGCAAAATAGAGATCATAAACGAGCAAAAAGAGGCAAAATAGAGGTTAGAAACAAGCAGAAAGAGGCAAAATATAGGTTAGCAACGAGCAGAAAGAGACAAAATAATGATCAGCAATGAGCAGAAAGAGATAAAATAAAGGTCAAAAGGAAGCAGAAAGAGGCAAAATAAAGGTCAGAAGGGAGCAGAAAGAGGCAGAATAAAGGTAAGAAACGAGCCGAAAGAGGCAAAATAAAGGTCAGAAAGGAGCGCAAAGAGCCAAAATAAAGGTTCGAAATGAGCAGAAAAAGCAAAATAAAGGTCAGCAACAAGCTGAAAAATGCAAACTAAAGGTGAGAAACGAGCAGAAAGAGGCAAAATAAAGGTCAGCAATGAGCAGAAAGAGGCAAAATAAAGGTCAGAAGGGAGCAAAAAGAAGCAAAATAAAGGTTAGCAACAAGCAGAAAGATGCAAAATAAAGGTGAGAAACGAGCAGAAAGAGGCAGAATAAAAGTAAGAAATGAGCAGCAAGAGGCAAAATAAAGGTGAGAAATGACCAGAAAGATGCAAAATAGAGGTTAGCAACAAGCAGAAAGATGCAAAATAAAGGTGAGATATGAGCAGAAAGAGACAAAATAAAAGTCAGCAACAAGTAGAAAGATGCAAAATAAAGGTGAGAAACAAGCATAAAGTTGCAAAATAAAGGCGAGAAATAACCAGAATGAGACAGAATAGAGAAACCAGCAGCAAGAGGCAGAATAAAGGTCCGAAACTAGCTGTAAGAGGCAAAATAATGATCAGCAACGAGCAGAAAGAGGCAAAATAAAGGTGGGAAATGAGCAGCAAGAGGCAGAATAAAGGTCAGAAGGGAGCAGAAAGAGGCAGAATGAAGGTCAGAAGCTAGCAGAAAGAGGCAAAATAAAGGTTAGAAATTAGCAGAAAGAGGCAAAATAAAGGTCAGAAACAAGCAGAAAGGTGCAAAATAAAGGTCAGAAATGAGAAGAAAGAGGCAGAATAAAGGTCAGAAGAGAGCAGAAAGAGGCAGAATAAAGGTCAGAAGGGAGGAAAAAGAGGCAGAGTAAAGGTCAGAAACTAGCAGAAAAATGCAAAATAAAAGTGAGAAACGAGCAGAAAGAGGCAAAATAAAGGTGAGAAATGAGCAGAAAGAGGCAGAATAAATGTTAGAAACGAGCAGAAAGAGGCAAAATAGAGGTCAGAAAAGAGCAGCAAGAGGCAGAATAAAGATCAGAAATGAGTAGAAAGAGGCAGAATAGAGGTTAGATATGAGCAGAAAGAGGCAGAATAATGATCAGTATGGAGCAGAAAGAGGCAGGCAAAAGGTCAGAATGGAGCAAAAAGAGGCAGAATAGAGGTCAGAAACCAGTAGCAAGAGGCAGAATAAAGTTCAGAATCGCACAGAAAGAGGCAAAATAAAGGTCAGGAGCAAGCAGAGAGAGGTAAAATAACGGGAAGAACGAGCAGAAAGAGGAAAAATAGAGGGCAGAGAAGAGGCAGAAAAACGAGCAGAGTAGGACTGTGTAGGACTTACTGAAGATAACAGGAGGGGTTCTTGGCCCCCAAGGACCCTCAGCATCCAAGGCGACTTCATCCCCCAACCAGTAGTGTGCCAGGAGGCATGTTTGCAGAGTGATGGAGCAAGGGGGCGGGCCTCTGACCAGCTCTCAGCAATCTTGCTGTGTGGGACTTACTGCTGGTAACAGGAGGGCTTCTTGGCCCCCAATGACCCTCATCATCCAAAGGGACTTCATCCCCTAACCAGTAGTGCACCAGGAAGTGTGTTTGCAGCGTGGTGGACAAAGGGGGCAGGGCCTCCGATGAGTTTTCAGGAATCCCATTTCCAATTGGGGAGGGGCCATGTGGCCCCCCTCTCTATGCCGATTTCGGTCCCAGGACCCCATCCCCAGAGGCCCAGCCTTTTAATTTATTTTTTATTGAGGAGGGGGCCACCTGGCTCCCCTTCCCGGGTCAAATTTGGCCCCGGGGACCCCATCCCCTGGGGCCTAGCCATTTAGAAGTGGGCAAGGGGAACCACGTGGCCCCCATCCCGGGCCAATTTTCGGCCCCAGGGACCCCATCCGCCAGGGCCCAGCTATTTGTCTTGGTTACCCCCAGGGCACCCAGTCTTCATTGGGGCTGCGGGGGAGCCTCAAGGCTCCTGCGGTTCCTGCTGGCTCCCTCCCTCCTGTGGGAGACACCATTACTTTCAGACACAGGGAGCTAGTAAATGTACAGCTCCCTGTGTCTGAAAGCAATTTTTCTGTTCCCCTGCTCGCTTGACAGCAATCAGAGAACCACACAAATGTTCCGCTTCCAGGAAGCGAGAGCATTTTCACTGCTCTTGCTTGCTAGAAGCGGAGTGTTTGCTGTGGCTTAGCGGGAGTGGTTAAAGCTCCCACCACAGCAAACAGCTATGTCCCGGGGGTGGGCACCCAGGGGCATAGCAGGAGCCGGCCCTGGGTGGTGGAGGTCCCCAAGGCCATCTATGGTTCCAGGAGGGCCCCCCTCCTTTCATTTAGTAGGGCCTGCCCCTAGGAGGTGGCAGTCCCCGGTGCCGAAAATAGCCCGGGAGGGGTGCAGCGTGGCCCTCTCCCATTTTAAGTACACAATTTGGCCTCAGGGAGGTGATGGTTACCGGGACTGGGGGAGGTCAGTGAGGTCCCACAGTAATTATTTCATTTATGCCTGCATGTCACTGGGAGCTAAATAAAAGAGAAGTGCAGGAGCCTATGCTTCCTTTTTTTTCAGTGGGAGCCACAGCTCCAGTGCGACTCCCGCCGAAATTGTTTTAAAAAAAAAACATTTTTTTGCCCAGGTGGGGATTCTCTCAGACGCTCCCCCAAGAGGACTTGGCGGTCAGGGTATTCCTACCCTGCCCCATTCTCTTTTTTTTCATGTTTTGTTTTGGACTGAAGCCGAGTCCCAAGATGGCTGCCAACACTTCCTGGTTTGAAGTGTTGGCAGCCAATCAGATTTGAGCTCGGGGTCTCCTCAGAGGATCCGCGTTCATATATATATATATACAAATTTGGATTTTCCTTAATATTTCCAAAACTACTAACAGATTTACATCAAATCAGAAAAAGGCACTTTTCTGGACCAATATCTACCTTTCTGCCAAATTTGGTGTATTTCCGTTTAGTGACTCGGGCTGTAGTCCGGGCTAAAAGTCCTACGGGAATCAACATGGGAAAACACACATTTTTTGATCCCCCCTTTTTCTCAGCCCCCGCTTGACGGATCACCCCAAATCTTTTCAGGCTGTAATCATGGAAGGTCCGCGTATGTAGTAGACAGGTGTCCCTGGTAGTAGGAAATGATGGAATTTAGCGTATGCCTTCGTTACGTGAACCATACACCGATCAAAGTCTGCGCTCACTGTTCACTTTTCAGTGAATCCATCCTACTTTTCTAAATTTCTATCTTGCAGTTGCAGTACGCAACACATTGCACTTAGAGCTTGAAACCCTGCACCACAAAAAGGAATGTATTTCTCTAGTGGTAATGCTTGCATTAATGCCTCCATTCTGTATACAGATTGCAATAATGACGAGTGTGGTGCACTATTCTTGCGTTAAAAGCTACCATACTGTACTGCCAATGGTTGTATTAATGCAGCCATTCATTATTCAGGTTGCAATAATGCCCCCTGTACTGTACTATTCTTGCATTATATGTTAACGTACTGTAGTGCTGAGCTTCCATGAATTCTTGTGGATGTCGCCTCTTGAGCACTCCATGACCATTCCTTTGAAGCTGTATAGACCCATTCCCCAGATTGTAACCGTTCCCTATCTAGCAGCACACATACCACCCCCAACCCTAGTAGTCACCTGCTGTGGGTGGCACTGTCTTTCCCTATACTAATTCCCCACTAATCCTGGTTTAGTTCTAGAGTAGCGTGCTACCTGCCGAAAAGCACTTTGACGCCTCATCAGGGTTAGTAAGCGATATATAAATGCAATTACAATTACAAGTACAATTACAACGTAGCACCGGAGCACTTTTTGTGGAAAATTTCATAAAGATTCATCAACCGGCACCAAAGATATGGGCAAGTCAAAATACTCTTTTCCTATAGAAATACACTATAACTACCTACTGGTTATAGTTAGGCTCAGGTTTCACTCGTACAAAACCAAAGGAATTCACAAGTTATAGTTAGCTGAGCTAACTATATCTCGCCCCCGCAATGCACTGCTTATAACCTAACATATTTCATCACTCATGACATGGTCAGTGACATCACTGATGACATCTCAAATTACATCACTGATGACATTACTGATGACATCATCCAGTGAGTGTGTGTTTTAAAATAGTTTATGAGTGTATTGGTGAGTCCGTGGGTGTATGAGTGCCTGTATGCATGATTCAGTGGGTGCGTGACTGACTGTATAAGTGAGTGATTAGGTGTCTCAGTGAATGTATGAGTGAATGACTAGGTTGTGTGAATGTCTGTATCAGTCTTTCAGTTGGTGTTTAAGTGGCTGTATAGCTGTGTGAGTGGGTGTGTGAGTGACTGTATGGGTGATTGATTGGTTGTCTGAGTACCTGTATGGGTGTATGAGTGTCTGTGTAAGTGGGTGAGGGTGTGTGTGACTGCCTGCATGGATGAGTGAGTCAGTGGCTGCTTGAGTTAGTGAGTGCATCTGTGAGGGCTGTATGAGTGAGTGAGTGTGTGTATGGCTGTGTCGAGTGAATGGATGTGTCAGTGGTATATGGGTGAGTAACTGTGTATGTGAAAGGCAGTATAGGTGAGTGTTGGGGTAAATTGGTGAAAGTATGGGTGAGTGAGTGATTGTGAGAGTGGCTGTATGGGTGAGTGTGTACTTGTGTCACTGACTGTATAGGTGAGTGAGGACGTGTTAGTATCTGTATGAGTAAGTGAGTGGGTGTATGTATAACTGTATAGGTGAGTAAGAGGCTCTGTGATTCACTGTATGGGTGAGTAAATAGTGTGTGAGTAGCTCTATGGGTGACTGACAGTGTGTGAGTGACTGTATGGGTGTATGAGTGGATATATCAGTGGCTATATTAGTGAGTGAGTTGGTGTATGAGTGGCTGTATGGGTGACTGAGTGGATGTGTGTGTAGACCTATGCTATGAATCAGTGAGTGGGTGTGTAAGTACTAGTATGGATGTGTCAATGGTTTTAAGAATGGTAGTGTGGAAGTTGGAGTAGGTATATGAAAAGTTATATTGGGGTGTGAGTGGGTGCGTCAAAGATTCTGTGGATGATGTCATCAGTGATGTCATTTGAGATGTCATCAGTGATGTCATCAGTGATGTCACTGACCATGTCATGAGTGATTTAATATGTGAGGTCATAAGTAGTGCATTGAGGGAGCGCGAGTTATAGTTAGCTCAGCCAACTATAACTGCTGAATTTCTCTGGTTTTGCACGAGTGAAACCTGAGCCTAACTATAACATCTCTGTAACCTTTGTTTTTTCCAGTGAATTTTAAAGTTTTTTTTAATTCCATTTCCTTACTATAACATCCCTGTAACCTTTGTTTTTTTAGTCAATTTCTAAGGTTTTTTAAATGCTAATTCCTAACTATAACGTCCCTGTAACCTTTGTTTTTTTTCTGTGAATTTCTATGGTTTTTTAACTATTAGTCACGTTCGCAGAGTGGTGGAGAAAGGGGGCTGGGCCTCCGACCAGCTATCAGGAATCCTGCTGTGTAGGACTTACATGAGGTACCAAGAGGGCTTCTTGGCCCCCAAGGTCCAGCAGGAGTAAAGTAGACTTCATCCCCCAACCAGTAGTGCACCACAAACTGCATTTGCAGAGTGGTGGAGAAAGGGGGCATGGCCTCTGAACACCTCTTAGCATCCCGCTGAGTGGGACTTATTGGAGATAACAGGAGGGGTAGTTGGCCCCCAAGGAGGTTCTTGGGGGCTAACTACCCCTCCTATTACCTCCAGTAAATCCCATACAGCAGGATTGCTGAGACCTGATAGCAGGCCACGTCCCCTTTTTCACCACTCTACAAAAGCGGTTTGTGGGGCACTACTCGTTGGGGGAAGAAGTCCACTTTAGTCCTGAGGCCCTCAGGAGGCAAGGAGACCTCATCCCCCCACCAAAAGTGCAGTGAGAGGCGTGTTTGCAGAGTGGTGGAGCAGGGGGGTGTGGCCTCAACCACCTCTCAGCAATTCCACTGTGTGGGGGCTTACTGGAGGTAACAAGAGGTCTTGTTGGCCCCTAGGGACACTCAGCAGCCAAGGGGACTCCATCCCCCAACCAGGAGTGCGCCAGGAGGTAAGCTTGCAGCGTAGTGGAGAAGGGGGTGGGGCCTCTGGCCAGTTGCAGGCTTTTTAATTTTTCTATTGTTTTTGGAAGGGGGGCTGCATAGCCCCTCTCCCGGGCTGATTTCGGCACCGGGGACCCCATTGCCTTGGCCCAGCCTTTAGTTATTTTTTTCATAATTCAAAGGGAAGGAGAACGAGTGGCCCCACTCCTGGGCCATTTTCAGCCCCAAGGACCCCATCCCCTGGGGCCTGCTCCTTTTTTTAAAAAGGGAGGGGGCTGTGCGGCCCTCTCCCAAGGCTGATTTATTTCGGCCCCGGGGACCCCATCCCCCGGGGCCAGTCCTTAGTATATATTTTTTAATGGTGATGGGGGACCATGCGGGCCCCCTCTCTGGGCCAACCTCGCCTTTGGGACCCCATCCCCCAGGGCCTGGCCTCTCTGTTGGGGACCGCGGGGGGAGCCTCAAGGTCCCCTCAGTCCCTGCCGGCTCCCCATATCCTGCGGGAGTCGGCATTGCTTTGGGATCCAGGGAGCTGCTGACATGCAGCTCCTTGGGTCCCAAAGCAATGTCTGTTTCACTGCTCGCTTCAAAGTGGGCAGGGAAACAGACACTGCTCTGCTTTCAGCAAGCGAGAGCATTTTCTGCTCTAGCTTGCTGAAAGCAGAGCAGCGTTTGCTATGGTTTGGCGAGAGCAAACCATAGAAAACTGCAATGTCCCAGGGTGGGCACCCTGGGACATTGCTGGAGCCGGCCCTGGGGGATGGCGTTCCCCAGGGCCATGTATGGACTTGGAGGGGGGCCACACAGCCCCTTCTTTGTTCATATTTGCCCCAGGGAAGTGGTGGTCATGGGGGCCGGGTATTGTATTTGTGCCCCGGGGAGGTGGGGGTCCCCTGGGCAGCTCCCCCGCATTACTTTAAAAAAAAGTGTGCCCTGGGGAGGTGGCGGTCCCTGGGGCAGGGGGGGTCTTTGAGGCCCCCCATATTATTGAAATGAGCCCCAGGGAGGTGGCGGTCCCAGGGCGGGTGGTCTGGTAGGCCCACCTCATAATTGCAATTAGCCCCACGGAGGTGGCGGTCCCCGGGTGTATGGGCTGGCCCGATGCGCCCGCCCGCATTCATAAGTAAAAGTGCACCGAGGAGGGGGTGGTCCCCGGGCCGTGGGCGGGCCCATTGGGCCCGGCTGTATTCATATTTGGAAATGCCCTGGGGAGGTGGCGGTCCCTGGGACTTTGATAAGCCCTAGGAGGGGGGCCCCGTGCGCCCCCTCCTATATTTAGCATATGCCCCCGGGACCTGGCCCACCCGGGGGTTATTCCAAAGCAAGCGCGGGAGCCCGCGCTTGCTTTTTTTTAAAAAGGGTTGCCATAGATTTGCGGATCCACCCACAAGTCTGCGTCAAAATTAAACAAAAAATGCTTTTTACCCCCGGCGGGGTCCCTGAGCGACCCCCACACCATATCTGGGGGTCAGGGTATTCCTACCCTGCCCCCTTTTCTTTCTTTTTAAAAAAAATTCTGGGACTCTGCTTGAAGCCGAGTCCTAAGATGGCTGCCAACACTTCCTGGTTGAAGTGTTGACAGCCAATCAAATTTTAATAGGGCCCGCGAGTCCACTGCAAGGACTCGCGTCCCCAGATATCTATATTTTTTAAAGTTAGATATCTTAAAAACTACTGAATGGATTTACACCAAATCACAAAAAGCACGCTTTCTGGACCAACATCTAGCTTTCTGACAATGTTGGTGTAATTCCGTTCAGGAGTTCGGGCTGTAGTTGTGTTTAAAAAATGAAAGATCCCCATGGGCTTAACATGGGGAAAACGCGTTTTGGGACCCCCCTTTTTTCTTGGCCCCCACTTGACAGATCACCCCCAAACTTTTAACACAGCAGCTGAACCAAAATTTCATGGAGATTCGTCAAGCAGGCCCAAAGTTATTGACAAAATAAAAACCGCATTTCCTCGAAACTTTGGTCCTAACTATATCAACTAACTGGCAAATGCCAGTAGGTTATATATATATATATATATATATATATATATATATATATATATATATATATATATATATATATATATATATGATATCCCAAATCGGTCTTGCTGTGCTCTAATGCTGGTGCTCGCTGGAAGGTCAGAAGGTCAGACCTCTTTCTTACACATGGATTCCAAAAAGAATAGCATTGCTCCAAACGATTAAATCAGCCATGCTTTATTGGTGAATGGATCGGTCATCCACATGCCAGCCAATGCATTTCAACCTCTCGGTCTTGTTTGTGGCTAGTGACCGCACCTTTAGTGCCTATTTACATACTCCCCCATTCTGCCCATTATGAGAGATTCTGGGCTTTGTAGTCTTAAAGTGATATGCGCACATTACAAATTATTAAATGTAATACAGAGGTAACTCAAAAAGATTTTATTTTGGAAATTCATCTTAACTCACAGGAGATTCATTAATTCATCATTATCTCTGAGTGTGATTAATAAATGAGAACAAATTATTACATTTAGTTCCTTTTGTCAACTGATCTTTTTAACTGAGAAAATTGCATCCCTTGCTATTAAAACAAACAAAAACATTTTTAATCTTGAAGACACTTGGACTGAAATGGCAGCTGCAAGATTTCTCTTCATGTTGCGGCTAACCAATCAGAGGGCGAGCTCCAGCAAGAGTCTTTTACTCCCACGGGAGCTAGACGACCAACAGGAAAAAAAGTCCCCTCAGCCAATCAGATCGCTCTATTATTTGAAGTTGCATGATCGCAAGACTCTTGCTGGTGTCTTGCGAACCCAACCATCCAGACATACAAAGTGTTTGGACCTTAATTTCTCAAACACTACTGAAAGGATTTACACCAAATCACAAAAAGCATGCTTTGTGGACCAAGATCTAGCTTCTGCCAAATTTGAAGTAATTCTGTTTAGTCGTTTTCAAGGTATCGCTGTTCAATTTTTCAATGGAAAAATGAATGGAGAAATAGGTTTTTGGGACCTCTCCCCCTTTTCTCTCGCACCCTTGCTTGTTGGATTAGCCCAAAACTTTCCAGGGTGGAGCTGAGGTGGATAAACTGTTTTTTGGAAAGTTTCATAAAGATTCATCAAACAGCGACAAAGTCATTAGCAAACCAAAAAATCTATTGAGAAGGCGGTACAAGCACAGGTGTGAGTGCCCATGTTATCCAAACAGCAATCTCCAACAGTCCTCTTAGAAGACAAGCATGTACACTCAAGGTTGCAGTGAACACTAAGTTTAATGTGAAGCTGATTGCTGGTCCCGCTGAGTTTCAGCAGATCGCCTTCATCATGGGCAGGTGTACAGAGTGTAATATGCTGTCATTTTAGAGTGTGGGGAGGGGCAATGACTCATGCATTACAAAATGCAGTTGCGCATTGGGCCCAATGCATTTTAGGGTTGGTAGGTAAAATAGAGGTGTTTAGATATGATAAATAATGACAGATTGACGATACAAAACAGTGCACGTATTTAGTGTATATGCTTGTTTACATAGATAAGTGGTGAAGAGACTGGGGAGATGTTGTTAGGAAAAGGGAACAGTGAATATTTAGTCTTCAGTGCCTTCTTGCATGTGTTTTCAAAGCAATATTGAAATGGGGATTGGGTTTTAGCTTATACTTTTGGGATAAGGGTATCATGGGAAACACGTATGGGATCTGTAAGAAATAGAAAAGAAAATGTCCTTCTTGGATGACTTCATCTTGAGGGAATGGAGAACTATCCATTGTCGGATCGCTTTGAGGCATTCAGAAACCCATGATTGATGATGTGTCTGAAAGCCAAAAGAGAAAAGAATAGTTGGGTATTGTCTGCATGAAAATATTAAGAGTATCCAGAGAAGG
The DNA here is from genome assembly GCA_963921515.1 of Calotriton arnoldi. Classification (NCBI taxonomy): domain Eukaryota; kingdom Metazoa; phylum Chordata; class Amphibia; order Caudata; family Salamandridae; genus Calotriton; species Calotriton arnoldi. The sequence continues at coordinate 551,348 of CAWUFW010007332.1, read as the reverse complement.
AGATAATGTCATCTGAGTGACATGTAAAAAGTAGAGGGCCCAACACAGACCCTTGTGGGATGCATACAAATAGGGGAGTTGATGAAGTGAAAGGTTGCTGTGAAACAACTTGGAGATATGAAGAACAACAATTAAGTACTTTATTAGTCATACCAAGGGTGCATATGGCTGGCAGCATGGAGGAGTGATCAATGTATCAAAAACTTGCTTTGAGTACTGTAGTATTAGAGGAGAGTTGGCTATTGTAGGCCACAGAAATTAACTTGGCTACATGGGATGGAACATCCAGAGGAAGAGAGAGCTTAGAAACTGGATTGAAGAGGGTTTACTGAGTATTGAGAGGTGAGAAACAAGTTGAGAGAGTTGACTACAAGAAGTTTCAAGATCTTGGAAAATAAAAGAATTTGTGCAGGGTTGATGGGTCGCCAGTCTTCAAACTGTTACAACACTGGCATCTCATATCAAGTCCTGTCTTGCTTGACGTCATTCTCTAGTTGCTCACTGCCCAGTAACTTATGTTCAATGCTTTAAGCCAGCTGTGATCCTACCACTACTAAAAGGACCTGGCAGCCCATCAAACCTTCACAAATTCTTTTGTTTTCCAAGATCTTGAAAATTCTTGTATTCAACTCTCTCAACTTGATGGATAGGTATTAGGCTGGCTCTGTGAATTACACTTGAGGAAATTACTTTCAGCCTTGTCAAGCAAAGGAGCTGAGAGAATTCTTTCATTGAAGTCCACTGTCTATGGAGGCTGCATAGGGGTCATGATAGGAAACTAGGGATGACCTCCATTCAATTCATCTTACCAATATGGCAATAATAGGACCCAGACTGGGAAGGAGTGGTAGGAAAACACCCTGTTAAATATTTCTTCTTATTTCATGATACATGATTTTTGGGCCCCATGATGGAGGATCCAAAATCAAAGCACTAAGCCCTTTTTCCCAGAAGAATCACATAAGGACAGCCATTACGTTTTAGTTGTGGTAGTTTTTAGGTCAAGCCTAGCGCAGCGCGCATGCGCTGATCTATGGGGAGGCTTCTTGTAAGCACTCCAAATTTCCCGAGACTTCTCCGTGTGGGTCTGGCAACTCCCACACATTCAATTGGCCTTTGCGTGTGGCTTTCAATAATGAAAGCATGCAATTGGCCAAAGACGGGTGCATGTCCCGCCTTTTCTGGAAACGTTCACTCCCATGGCGTTTGGGTCTCAGGAGCGAGCAGCGGCATGCAGGCTGGCAGCTGCATTCCTCCCTTGTTGTTGTGGATCGCATTCCTGGTGGGTCAGGTTACAACGCGCCGTGCTTTCGCTTTTGCTTGTTATTTATTAACAATAATCACTCAAGCGCCTCCGTGCTCGACGGGTGAAGCCTCAGCCCACGGGAGGGCTGTCTGTTCGAACATTTCTTTAATGCCCGCGTTCTTTAATCATTAAAGAAGATTACATTTTTAGATTGTTGTAAACATCCATTGCTCCTCGCGCCGCCTCAGCCCCTTACGAGCCGGTGCTAGGGGTCTCTGCCTGCCGGGTGATGTTTGTTCTGGCTCAGCGCGTTTAATGGTGTCTTTTGATCCTCGCTTTGTCCGAGGGCTTGTGGTGTGTCGGCTAAGCTCTGCTCACGGAGTTTTTACTATCTCCGGACTGCAGGCGGGGTCTCCGCTTTTCTGAAGGAACCTGTCATTTTTCTACGCTGCTCCACTAAATTCTGACGCGCTGCAGACAATCACAGCGTGTACGCCCTCAAGCCCTTGAACTGAGGCACCTCACCGGGACTGTCTGAGACTGAGTGGAGAAGCAGAGTGAGAGACTGCAGATTTCAGTGATTTGTGAGTAGTCAAAGCTGCGCTTTGAAGCCGCCCCGGGTAGCGCAAAGCCAGTACAAAGAATATACACAATTTAAGGGCTACACGCATCATGTACTGCATTTTACCGTAAGTCATTCTGACAACTGTATACTTGTTTCCCTGACTGTCGAAATATTTTTTCTAGCGCTCTGACTGCGCCTCTTACTATTTCAATGGGGTTTCTTTACTTTAATCCTGTTTTTTTTCAGAAGATATGGATGGAGTGCTTTCCAGAGGGCACCAATTCAAGCATTCATCCCCCCTCCCTTTATTTGAGTTTAATTTGTTTTATGCGGGATTGTTGAAAAGCGCTACTAACCACTCCACAGTGGCCTCAGGGCACATTTGTCTCTTAGTTTCATCTCTCTCTTCGTTTCTCTCCTCTTTGGCTCCTGCCTCGGAGATCTCTTAGCCGTCCACCTTACATCCTCCCCCCTCCATTATTTTCGTGAGCACACTTCCAATACTTTTCACCCTTTTATCTGTCTGTTACATCCTTTAATTTACTACGTTATTTATGTATGTATGGTTTTGTATAACACCTACTTGGATTTCATAGTTATCAGAGCACTTAACAAAAATGTGCTGATTTGTTGACGTTTTTTAGTAGAACGTAGATAGTTGAACATACAGTTACAAGTAATCCTGTCCTATATGGGCGTAACCCATCATGCATAGATTCAGCGCACACGATTTACACTTATACCCATTTTTTGTCATGGTACACTCTATCCCTGATATTTCACTTACTATTGTTTAATTACAGTATATGACATTACATGGTGCATTTATTTATTTGATCGTTTTTTATAGCACGAACATGACCCTTGCTGGTATCAGAGCTCTTTACAAATTTACAGAGAGCAGAGCAATAATAACAATAATATCATATATGAGAAAAAAAAATAACAGTATGCAATTGGGACTGAGTAGGGCCTCCACCCCTTAGTCGGAAGGCCTAGTATTAAAGAATGTTTGTGGTGTGATACCAGCTTGTGTGATAGGAGAATCCAATAGGTCTTGCTTTTGGGACCTTATAAGTATTTAGTTATGCAGTACAATATCCTTGGTGCAACAACATCAACCGTTGCATGGCTAAACACTTATAAGGTCCCAAAGGTGAGACCTATTGGCTATACTCAATGCTTGTTAACTTTAGTGTTTTAGTATGATGTCTTGCTAATCAATTTATGCACTAAGCACCTTTCCTTGAACATTTGGCCTACCATGATTTTTTAAACTAATGATAAAGAAGAATCACATAAGGACAGCTATTATGTTTTAGTCTTTGCAGTTTTTTTACTTCTTGTCTTCTTAGGATGATGATTTGCAATTCAATTGAAGCCCTAACCACCTTTCCTTGAGTATTTGGCTTATTAAGACTTTACATGGTTAGCTCATCATGTATGAATCTTTCACCGCTTTATGAAGACCGGGAACTTATGTCAAGCACTAAGCACTTTCTTCGTGTATTGTCATTAACAAAGTTATCATGAAGCATGTCTGCTGATTCTCCGATTTGTCTTTGCACTTGTTGCATGATGAATTTTGCACGTCTTATATAGGAAATTCATTTTAATCCTTTTAATCTGGTACTGGTTTTGGTGATTAGCTGTGATAAAATGTTTCGAAGGCTGATGGTACACATATATGTAAATGATGGATTTTATTGCATGATGTTTTAACTTGCGATCTTTTGATTACATTGTAAGTTTTAATTAACTGAACAAGAACGTTTTTATGACTTAACTTTGGGTGCCAAAAAAAAATCATGATACACCCTTGCATCAGCCTAGCATCCAGTGACATTTATTTTTTACTACATCTCAGAGCTCCATAGGCCTGGGTGGAATGTGCATGTACCTACTGTAATTGCAGATTATTTGTATGTAGATTTATATGTATGTGGTACTTATAAATCGAACCTAATTAAGAAGCAATAGACTGCTGTAAACTGGATGGAAACCCTGCAGTACGATTGCAGCACACTTACAGTGGTGCAGGGAATGGGAAGGTGCCTATTGCTTGTTTGTATTTGCATTAAACCTCCCCCTAGGCTGTTTTTCTGTTCCTCCAATTGGCCCATGACAACAGTTACATTCTCTCCTGAGGCACGCATGTTATGATTGCACATTCACCGAAACCTGCTACAGTTCTCAGTACACTTGTCACTCCACCTTCATGCCTCACCATTCAAACAGTGCTCTCTCTCCCTTTCCGTATCTCCCTATGGCTGACTTTCTGTCCATCACATCTAGTTTCAACATGTAACACAAGCATCCAATTGCCACATAACATAATGACATAATAACATAATGAAAAGGTTGCAGATATTTATCTCGGGATCATGAATCACTATAAAATTAATCTCATGTGATTAATGTCAGAGCCCTATTTTTATATTATTATTTTTTTCATTTAACTTGAGGCATTATTTTTTATAAATTCCAAGTTTATCTTGGAATGTTTTTATTTTTTATTTTTTTTTATTAATGTATGGGATATCCCTTACTCCCTACCTTGTTTTACTGTTTACCTCTTTTATCCCATTTCCTTTTTTAATTAATTATAAACTTCCTTAATATAATTTAAGTTAAATAATTTAATTTCATGAGTTCTCCCTGAACACTCCATTGTTTTTACTATTCTCTACGTTTAATTTATATGTTTTCCTTTGTGCAAGTCTAAGTCCTAACACTAATTTTTTGGTTTTCCAGTTTAATTTCCCCATGGTTTTTGTATCCTGGAGTAATTAACCTGAGAATAACAGCTCACCTTTGAAAACTGACAGCTTAACTAGATGCTACTTGAAATCTCTGGCCATTTGTAGGTCGAGCCTGGGCAGCGCATGCGCTGCTCTGTGAGGCATGCTTTATTCAGGTAGGGACTTGAAGCTCCGCCCATGTCCCCCCATCATTTCAATTGGCTCCTGTTACTGTCCTTTCTAAATCATTGCTTTTCATTCATGAATAGGCTTAGTAGTCCCTCCTTAGTACCGCCTTGTCTGCATTTGTAACCTCTCATGAGGACTGGACTTTTTACTTGTGTTGTTACACGGTCTGCTTAATCTAGGCTGTGAGCACTATTTTTTTCAATGATTTGCCCCTATTCCACCCACTACGTGCTTTCCTATAAGCAGCACGCCAACCGCTTTTATTTAAATTACAAATGGCTGTCCGCTTTAACTATAGTGGACGAGTTTCTTTATTTATTTACTTTAGCAGTGTGGTCCACTTTAACTTTAGCGGCCGCTCTACGAAACATTTTATTTCTTCAGTGAAAGCCCCCATACCATGCTTTCACTTACATAGTGGCCACACCCCTTTCTTTAGACGCTGCTGGCGTATTCAGGTTACAGCTGACTCCAGTTTCCAACACAGTTAGTTGAAAATGAAAGTACAAAGGGCCTACATCTTATTTGAAGATCATGAGAAGTCACTTCCTTAGATTCTGATTTGACATCATATCACAGACTCTGTACTCAAAGAAGGAAGAACTTCAAGAATGTAGAAGAATTCCAAATTTGATGTGTCTGTTTCTAAGGTCAGAAATAGACTGCATCGTCTATTGCATCGTAAATCCTTCAAGTGGCACAGGTATGTAATACCTATAGTGCACTGTGCTGTTCTGCAGGACTATTTTTATAATTGAAGGAAATAGTGTGGACACAGGATAAACCCAAAACTGAAGACAAGGAGACACCATAACAATCCCTGTGAGTAACAGGTTTTCAGTGCTTACACCACTCGATGATGTAGGAACTCTGGCTCAAGCGCTTACTGGAAGCAGACAGAGTAGTTCGGATGCAGGAACGCCTGAAGTATGTAAGGATACAGAAGCCTCATTGGCGAGTATTCTATTGGGCCTGAAAAATGACATCAAAATCGCTCTGAGGTATCGGAGGCAAATCAACTAGGCATACAAGCATCATGCTTGGAGCTAACACAGAAGCTCGATGAGGTTACTCATCGTACAAAAAAGTTGGAGGAAGAGGTGGATACAGTGAAACAGGACGTGGAGAAGAACGCCTCTGAGATCTCTAAGTTAGAAAGGCAAAATCAAATCCTAAGGGAAGATATTGAGAGAGTGGAGAACCATTCACGCAGGAATAATTTGAGATTTTTGCATGTCCCTGAAACAGAGGAAGGGTCGGATATGAAGGCCTTTATTATTTCGCTGCTACGGAACACGATTTTGAAGGGCAAGGAAGAGATAAATCTTGAACATGAAGTTCAGATAGCACACAGAGAGCCTTTCCGTCGCAATCCTCAAAGAACCAATCCTAGAAAGATCCTCGTGAATTTTCTCTCGTACACCATCAAAGAAGAGATACTCAGTAGGGCTCTAAAAAATGGCCCTTATCTGGTAGATGGGTATTCCCTGCTAGTCAGATCGGATTTATGTAAAGCCACAGAACAGAGGCAGTGGGAGCTAGGTAGCAAGATGGAGGAGCTTCGGAAGTTGGGAGCAAAGGTCCAGTTAAAATTCCCCGCAATGTTGCGCATTATGTGGAACAACCAAATGTATAATCTTCAGACAGTAGAAAGTGTAGAATCGTTAGTTGAGAGGATAAAAAAGGGAGATACTGTCAGGTGAACAAAGGTGGATTACAGGATAAGCCGCGCTCTTATTTTTTATTCAGCTTAGTTGAAATCTCCCCAATGGTGCGCCCATAGGCATTGTTATGCCTAAAAAGAGAGGGAGGGTTCCCAGGGTTGGTTTGGGAGGGTGGGTTGGGAAGGTGGTGGGGGGGTTTGGGCAAAAGTGGGGAGCAGTGGGATAAAAAAACAAAAAAAGTCCTCAGAACTTATTATGCAGGAGAATTCTAATAATGCAGTAATGAAGCAGGAAGTAGAATATCTTGGGAAGTATCATGGCTAAAACTCCGAGTATTGATATTCTTACACGGAACGTGAACAGTCTTAGGTCTAAACCTAGACAGAGGAAAGTGATGGAATATTTAAAAGATAGACAGGCACAAATTATGATTTTACAAGAGATGCATTTATTAGCTAATGAAAGTAAGGAGCTGTTTGGTAGATGCGGATGGGTCCAAAATTTCATTGCTTCAGATCAAGCACAATGTTGTAAGGGAGTCGCAATTCTAATCAGGAGTGGAAGTGGGATCGAGCTTAAGTCATCGAGCACGGATAGTTCAGGTAGATGGGCATTAGCGCGAATAAAATGGGCGGATAGCGATCTCATATGCGTCGGGTTTTATGGACCCAATGAGGACGATTCACAGTATATTATAGAATTAGGATTGAGGCTAGCGGATATGTCAGCCCCTGCAATTGTGGGCGGGGACTTTAATGTACTGATGGATCCTGTACTCAACCGTTCAACGAGGAGAGAGAGCGCCTCGGTGCCTAGAATGAGGAATGCGTTGAAAGCATGATTCAGGATTTGGATTTATTAGATGTGTGGAGACATTTGAGAGGGAAGGCGAGAGGGTACACATATCACAGCAAAAAATACCATCACTTTTCAAGATTAGATTATTTTTTAGTTGATAGATGTCTTGCAACCAATATTAAAAAGATCCAGCATCTCCCTGCTCATATTTCGGATCATTCAGCTGTAATAATAACTTTACAAGCCCTAGGACCGCAGCCTTGCAAGAGATGGACGCTAAAGCGTGCCCTTCTCCTTGAAGGGGGGGGTCGAGGCAGCTCTGAAAAAAGCCGCAGTAGAATATTTCGTTAACAATAAAGATACTGTCTCCCCGGGTATAGTGTGGGATGCCTTTAAGGCATATATTTGAGGTGTCCTGAAAAGCCTTGCCTGCGCAAAAAGTAGAGAAGAAAGGGCAGGGTTAATGAATATTGAGAAGGAAGTCGGGATCCTTGAGGAGGCCTTGCATTCCATGAGTGCTGGAGAGGAAAGGGTAAGGTTGGAAAGGAGGCTAGAAGAGGTCCAACTAAAATTTAAAATCAGGTTAGAGCTAAAGTCCAAGGCAAGATGGCAAGCAGCGAATGTGAAGGAATTTGAGTATGGAGAGAAAGCGGGAGCATTGCTGGCATGGAAAGCCACAGTAGAAAGATCTAGAAATGAGATAAAGGAGTTGAGGGGGGACTCAGGGGAGGTCCTTGACAGCTGGGATAACATGCAGGAGCATGTAGTGACACTTTTTTCACAGCTCTATGAGGAAGATATTGCTCCAGACACCCAAAAGTTAAGAAGTTGGCTTAGCACGCTTGGCCTCCCAGTAATGAATGAGGAAGGGGTAAAAATGATGGAAGCTCCAATAACGCAGGAGGAGATTAGGGGGGCAATTAAACGAGCTAAGAATGGGAAGGCCGCTGGTTTAGATGCTGTCCCCTCAGAAATATATAAAATGGTAATAGAGGAAGTATTGCCTGTATGGGAAAGTTTGTTTAATATGATATATACGGGCGAGACACAGGCACCAGAATCATGGAGGGAGGCCTCTATAGTCTTGATACTAAAACCAGCTAAAGACCCTGTAAAAGCTGAATCATATCGGCCGATCTCCCTGCTGAATGCAGACTATAAGATCTTTGTCAGCATTTTAGCAGGGAGTTTGTCCAGAATTGCCCCTCAGCTTATACATGAAGACCAAAAGGGTTTTATTCCTGGGAGGCAGATGCACGAATTGCCCCAGCAGCTAATAGGGTGTATTGACATAGCTACATCAAGGTCGGTCCCCTTGGCGGCGGTCACATTGGACACCGCCAAAGGTTTTGACTGTGTTTGCTGGGAGTATCTATGGGCAGTATTGGAGATTATGGGGTTTGGGCCACATTTTATAACTACATTAAAGGCCTTATATCACCGCTCTACAGCTCGGATTCTCTTGAATGGTGCTCTCACTAGGAGTTTTTTGATTCTTAGAGGGACGAGACAGGGCTGCCCCATCTCCCCTTTATTGTTTGATATATATATCGAACCATTTGCCCAGATGCTTCGCCAGGATGAACAGGTCATAGCTTTTTGTACAGGAGCATATGAAAAGAAAATCGCGTTATACGCGGATGACCTTATAATTTATACAGCAGAACCGGCTGTAACAATTCCCAGGGTGGAGCTCTTAGCAAAAGAATACAGAGCTTTTTCGGGATACTTAATAAATAAAGAGAAAAACGGGATTATGTGTTGGAATATCCCAGACTGGAGGGGAAGTGTTCAAAGTGTTCAGAGAGAGATTAGGTATCTTGGAATTAGTATTACTAACTCATTAGAGGAAATCCCCCAGCATAATTTAGAGAGGGTTGTATAAGACATCGAGAAATCACTTACTAGATGGAAGAACCTCCCATTGTCAGTATATGGAAGAGTAAATCAAATTAAAATGGTGTTACTTCCTAAGCTGACATTTCTTTTTAACTGCGTTCCCCTTACTTTCCCCAGAGGCCTGATCGATAAAATACAGGGCAAATTGGGTAGTTTTGTTTGGGCAGCTAGGGGAGCACGTATGTCTTGGAAGAAATTGCGGCGTAAACTGGCAGAAGGTGGGCTGGCACTCCTGGACTTAAGACTATACTGTATGGCATTTCAGTTCAAGAATTGCAGAGTTCTCTTAGGTACAACGGGGCCCATGGTGTGGGGCGGGTTGTTAGAGGAGATGGTTAAGGAGTGGGGAACGAAAGGGTTTCTCTATAAATTTGGGGCAAAAAAATTCTTCAAAAAAGTCAGACTGAAGACGCTTAAGGCAGCACTTATTCTTTGGGTTGGAATAAGGAACATACTCGGAATGGGGTACTATTCAGGGGGGGCACCAATATGGGACTCACCAGGTACGCCTGAATGCCTGCAAGATCAATTAAGTATCCCACTAATGCTGGCGGGAATAGAACTATGGGGAGATCTCATGGTGATGGAAGAGGTGGTGCCATGGGAAATCCTGATGGCAAAGACAGGGGGGTCACTCTCAAGGTTTAAATATTTGCAGTTGCTATCCTGGGGGGAGGCAAACAGGAAAGAGGCTCGTGGATTTTGGGAGTTTGAAAAGAAATTACGGAACGCGGCCCCGAAAAGAAAGGAAGTAAGTGACTGGTACCGGACCTTGGTGTCCTTTGAAAAGAAGAAGCTCAAAGCACCATATGAGATCTGGGAGGGTGCTATTCAGATGACGGAGCCACAGAGAATGTGGCAACTTTCTTTTAAGCTCCTATATAAAGTGGTCAAACCAGCAAATCTAAAAAGAAACCACTTATTTACAGTCAATAGGTTATACTGGACACCATATCAATTGGCAAAATTTGTAACAGATGTCGTTCCGAGATGTCACAGATGTGGTATGCTGAGAGTGGACGATAGACATATGTTCTTTGAATGTCCCCTACTACAGGACTACTGGTCTTCAGTGGAGAAGGCAATAAATGAAATTCTTTGCACTAATATAAAAATTAGCTTAACGTTGATCATGTTAGGGCTGGAGGATCAGCCGATTCTGCCCTATCAAAGAATAGGCGGGCCCTACTTTTCTACCTGATTCTTCTCGCCAGGAGAGAAATTTGTAAAAAATTGAGAGATGCTATACCACCCCGAGGGTTGGAATGGTTCCAGGCGGTCAAAACTATTTGTAAAATGGACATAGAACTCGAGACCAGTATACATTCCAAGATTTGGGTGGATTTTATTAACTGGAATGTCAATAAAAAGAACTTAACCCTATGAGTCCTATGATTAAACCTGCGTGGAACTAGCAACCAGGTCACTGGTCGGGCTGGTACGCAGGACTATTGGGTTATTGCAAATAGCCTGGGGCGGTTCAGGTCAGATGTCAGGCTGCAATTTGCAACAATGGTGTTATGAGGACAATAAAAAAAGAAATAAAAAAAAGAAGACAAGCTTTAGTTCAAGACTAGGATGCATTGAATACATTAGTTGCACAAAAGGCTTATGCCCTTTAACCCCTACAAAGCTGGGCATAAGGTAGAATCAGGGGAATAGGTTCCTACAGGGGAATGCCCAACAGTGTTTAAAATTATTTTCGAACCACTTTGACTGTCATCTGATCTACCCAAAGTCGGTCACAAATGCTTCATTGATTGATAAAAAAAAGAAATTTCTGGAATTGTAACACATCAAATATGCAATACTGCTAGGCACATCAAATATAATGCAAGATATTCGATGCAACCTTACACTTAGCATTTTCTACACAAACGTGTGCCGTAAAGAAGCCTCGCTACTGCAATAGGCAATGAGCATTTACACATGTTGTTGGTTACAGTGTTCCAAATTATCTCACCGAAAGCCTGCTATGGGTAAAGACATATCTGTCCTAGGTTTTGGAGAAAGTGTTGATGCCGTAGTATGCAGGTAATGTATGTTCACTTGAACTGGTTCCTCTGTTCACTGACCCTGCTTCAACTTTAATGTATTCAGATGATCATAATTTAATGCCTTAACACCATCATATCACGACTGACCACAATCTGCCAGGAATTATCACCAGGAAACCTGGATCAGCATCACACTAGGATGGGCACTTTCATTCCTTTCATGGCCACAATATGCCATCAATTACCACTGTTATTCAATGACAACATTATGACTTGAGTGGGTGCCACAGATGCCCACTGTATGCCATCAATTACCACTGCTATGCAATGGAACCTACAAAATACAAGAACTGCCATCATCCTGCCAGACCATCTCTGTGTCAGGAATTCCCATAACATTCCAGGATTTACCACCATTGTGATAGGGTTAACATTACGCCATGGTTGAGGCCCACTGTGCCAGGCATACCCACAGTATACTAAGATTCACTACCACACTGCCAAGACCCCCATTATGCCATGGCTGGCCACCGCTATGCCATGGATACACACAGTATGTCATTAATGAACACTATTCTGTCAGTAACAGCACTATGCGATCAACAGAGACAGGGACATTCTTGCCATGGATTTCCACAATGTGCCATGAATTACCTCTATTATTATGCCAGGACTCACATTCGACCAGTGGACACCATGACATGGATGCCCACAGTTTGCCCAGAATCACAATTGTGCCAGGTCCAGCATTTTCCAGGTGTGAGCATCAAACACTGGATGCTCACAAGCTGCCAAGAATTACCACCATAATGCCATACCCTTGGTTTTGCTAGGGATGGGCAATGGATTTCCTCCTATGGATGCTAATAAGTTGCCAAGTATTACCACCATTGTACCAGCAACAGAATCTCAACAGGAGTGGCCTTTGTGCCATGGATGCCCACAAGATGCCAAAAATTACCACAAATATGTGAGGGACATCTTTCTACCAATGGTGGTCAATATTTTGGCTCCCATAGATGCCTACAGGTTGTCAAGAAGTACCACCATTTTGTTAGGATGGTACAGACACAGACAAACTGGCACACACAGATGTGTATGCCCACACACACTCACCTTTGTGCACAGATACCCAAACTCACAGAATTAACATGTAAAACAAATTGACTTTCTGGTAAAATCTGCCATCCTGACTCATGCTACTGCTCTGGAGAATCTCTTCTTTGCTCTCCCATATAAAACGATGTCATGAGTCCCAGTTAGGTCTAGAAGGAAACTTTGCCATTTTACATGAACACAGGTCTAGCTTAAAGTTGCCTTCACTTTTTCACATCAACTTTTGACACACATTTGCATTTGTGACACTTTGGGTTAGTTTTCTAGAAACACCAACCTTGCTTACACAAGTCCACTTCGCAAGAATACCGTTGTATTACCTTGACACTATGTACAAGGCCTACAGGTACATTGTGCAAATGTGCTTGTTATTTTTGTCCTTATAACGACACAGCTATCTGTAGCACACAAACAATGGCAGCATGATTACAATCTCAGCCCAAGGCAAGGATGCCTTTTGTTATAAATAAACATCTGTCGGTGAGGTTGAGTCTGTGATGTCATCGCAATCAATGCGTTGTGCTTCTCACGAACAGTGACTACAGCTTTGGTGCAGGCAGCAGCATCGATGACGGCATTGGGGGTGCTTTTCTTGGAGTTACAGCCATTCAGTTCCAAGGGCCCACGACTGGTTTTGGCACCACTTGGCAACGCAGGACTCACAGTAGAAGAGTCCGAGTGCTGGCAACAAAATGTGGATGAAGTCTTTGATCTCCCTGAGATTTCTAACAGGCAAGTACACACAAGCCCTGGGAGAACCTTGGCAAACAGGATGAAGAAAGCAAAGTCCAGTCCTTTCACTGTCCAAGACAGAAGCAGCAAGCAGCAGGGCAGCACAATACATCAACAAGCAGAGTGGCAGTTCCCCTCATACATCTTCTCCAGCTCTGCTTCTTAGCAGAATCTTCTCTTAGTCCAGTTCCAGTACTTATACCAGTTTCTGCCTTTGAAGTTGGCAAGCTTCAAAGGAAAGTCTTTGTAGTTCACAAGACCCTACCTTTCCCTGACCTGGCTCCAGACACACTACATGGGGTGATGACAGCTTTGTGTGAGGACAGGCACAGCACTATTCAGGTGTCAGTGACAACTCCTCCCACCACTCTAGCTCAGGAAGGCCCATCAGCCTGGTGATGGGCCATCAGGATATGCAGGGCACAGCTCAGCTCCTTTTGTGTGACTGTCTAGAGTGAATGCACAAACAGCCCAACTGTCAGTCTAAACCAGACATGGGTTCCACAGGTAGGCAGAGGCACAGAATGGTAAAGCAAGAAAATGCCCAATTTCTAAAAATGACAATTTCCAACACGCAATTTAAAAACCAACTTCACTAAAAGATGTATTTTTAAGCTGTGAGTTCAGGGACCCCAAACTCCCAATCTCCATCTCTTCCCAATTGGAAGTTACACTTTTAAAAGGTTACAAGGCAGCTCCAAAGATAACCTATGGGAGAGATAGTCCTTGCAATAGTGAAAAACGAAATTGGCAGTTTTCCTTATCAGGACATGTAAAACACACCAGTATCTGTCCTAGCTTTCACATACACTGCATCCTGTCCATGGGACTACCTTGGACCTACCTTAGGGGTGTCTTACTTGTAGAAAAAAGGAAGGCCGGGGCCTGGCAAGTGGATGCACTTGCCAGATTGACATGGTAGTTTAAAACTGCCCACACAGACACTGCAGTGGCAGGTCTGAGACATGGTTGCAGGGCTACTCATGTGGGTAGCACAATCAGTGCTGCTGGCCCACTAGTAACATTTGACTTACAGGCCCTGGGCACACACAGTGCACTTTACTAGGGAATTGCCAGTAAATCAAATATGCCAATCATGGATAACCAGTTACAGATATAATTTACAAAGGGGACACTTGCACTTTAGCACTGATCAGCAGTGGTAAAGTGCCCATAGCTCTAAAACCTGCTAAAACGAAATGCAGCACACAGTCAAAAACAGGAGGTCAGGAGCAAAAAGACAGGTGAAAAACACACCAAAGAAGCCAGGTCTAACAATGCATTTCTGCAATATGAACCATAATTTGCCTTCATCAGGACCAAGTAAACCTACTAAGCACATATTGCAGAGACCCTATCCTATGACACTGGTGCCTGACTTGAAAATCAGTGAAGCCAGTCCATTTATAACTTTGGTTTGCCACAGTTTGTGCCTAGATGAAGAAAATGGGGAGTGGAATTCTTCTTAAGCTTGGGCCTGTGAATAAAAGGGTGCGTAAAAGTCTTCCTGTGCTTCTTTAGCACGCACAAATCTTTTTACTCATGTTAGTCACATGGCTGAGAAAGGGAAAAAGTACCAAGTCAACCATTAAGAAGAAAACAGGTTTTTGAATAATCCACTTAATTTTGGAATAACCCTTCTGACACGGTAAGGATTTTTGTGCTTATTTTCTGGTATTACTTGCCAGTTCTGCATACAGAATATTTTTTTAATAATAGGCGAGGGCAGGCACAAATCAGCCCGCCCTGCCCATTTGCTAATGTCTCAGACTCCGATCTTATGTCGTCTGTTGCTCAGAAATAGACAATGGAAGAGAAAAAGCCTGTGAAACCCACATTAGGGCCCGCAGACGCTCTGTGTATTACCGCTTTTGGACTGAATTTTACAAACCGCGAAGGAAGACTCTAAAATGTGGCCTTCCAGCAGCGGCATAAACCACACAGTCTGCAAACAGAAGGCTCTGCCTAGAAAGGCACCCGTGTTTTATGCACAAGGAGCTATAAATGATGTCAGAGCGACCTGATGTCAAGCGCTCTGTGTGTGTTTTGATCTGTGGCCCATCCCAGGGTGAATCAGTGCGTTTTTTTTCTCCTCCTTTCTAAAGCAGTTTGATGTGTGTGTGAAGTTCTCCACCCCCCCATGCAATTTATCCTGTAGAATTTCACTCCGGGAAGCCGCCGCTTTACATCCACAACAGGAAGGCCCCACTGTTCAGCAACAAAGGAAAACAGCTGCTGGTTGCACATCAAGGGAATTGTTAAAACATTCACACCTATTTTTTCCCTTCTTTGTTAATGCTCACTCACACAACACCCCAATCTTAATCACACTGTAGCCAAGCCATTTCTTTGAAGAGTATAAAAACCTCGTCTTTCAGGATATGTTAGCGCCTCATATTTATGTTTTTTTACTGATCCTGCGCCACACAAGTGATTTAGAAACCAAGATTAACTTCCTCCTAAAAAGAAAGAGTCATTCCATCATTGTCAAGCCCGGTTTGTCAGAAATTCTCGAGAAATAGCACTTTACTTGTCAATTTCTATCCTGCAGTCGTGTCAGTTGTTGTAAAACATGTCTTCTGTAATAAATAAGATCATTTTATGTACTTGTTTCTGCAGTTAAAAGAAAGGCAATAAATTGTGTGTGGCTAGCAGTAGGCTGACTCCCCGAGAGAGGGGAACGGCTGACGTCCACAATTTTCTGCCGCGTAGTTAAGAGCTTCCATTATTTCATTTGGGGGCCGCTTAATGTAAAATGATTTACCAGGTCTGAGGAAAGAAACTGCTGTGCCATGGAAGTATGAAGCCGTGCCCATGTTTGTCTAACTAGGATACGTCTAGAGGGGTTGAGAGCTTGAGGCTCTGCGCTCCAGTCAATGTTTATTCCTGGCTTACCCATGGTGCCTTGCGTTATTATGGGCAGGTGGCTGCACCAGTCTGCAAACCAACACATTACGAGCCAGATTCTGAACACTGTCACGCAGCGCAGAGGCTACACTGCTTGGGACACAGAAAGAGCAGGAGAGCGCCATTTTCACAGAGAAATGGCACTCTCCTCCCCTCTTTCTAGCGCTGACACTGATTTCATCTGCCGTGCACCAGGCACGCACCCTAGCTCCAAGTCGCTAGGGTGCGTGCCTGAGTCTAGCATGGGTTTTGTCCAGGAAGGGTACCCTTCCTGTACAAAATACTATGCCTAGACATGCCCAAAAGCATTTCCTACTTTGTATGTGTGCTGCATAAGTCGGAAAGGCATGGACAAATGTAAACATTTTCCAGTTTAACGCCTGCTCTTCAGCGGTGTTAATTTTTGGCGCTAAGCCCTTTCCACTAATGTTAGTGAATCAGGTTTAGTGTCAAAAACTATGGGTGGTTGCATGGGAACGCCCATGTACCACTCATGTAACACCCCCTTAACGCAAAGCAATGCAAAGCAGCGTGTCACGCTGCTTTGTGTTACTTTTCTGTACAAACCAACGCAAATATTTATTTGCGTTGGTTTGTGGATCCCAAAACGGGTTTAGCGTCGGGTTAGTGTTAAAACAGTAACGCTAACCCGATGCTAAACCTTTCAGAATCTAGGCCTACATGCAGTTGAGTGCCAGTACACTGGGTACCTGAAGCATTGGTTGTTTATAGTGCATAGAATATGATGTGAAGTGCTATATAAAAGCAAAGTATTATTACTATTATTTCACTGTTAGTGACTGAAACAGTCAAGCCCTCATCTCCGTGTCTTGTTGTTTTGGTTGAACACCTTTTCACAACTAGAAATCACTTGTGAAGAACCGGGCCTTTGGGGCTGGCGGCGCAGGGCACGCCTGAAATCTTCGGGTTCACCTGCCTTGTTGCACAGAGACACGGAATACTCTGTTGGCGTAGAAAACCAAGTTTATTAGCTGCAGCTAAGCACAGTTGTCCAAGAAGTATATCAAGTAGGTTCTCAGGAGACTGCCCCTTGACTCCGTGGCTCACAAGCTTTTATCGTCGAAATACATCTGTACAAACATACACCCATCGCACAAATTTTTAGCCAATCAGGAGAGTTTGAAAACAAGATATTGTGTCACCAGAATGCTCTCTGCTTACATGTTGTGTGTTATCCAGCCCCCAAAGTTAATCAATACAGGTACCCATAGTTCGGTGTTTGCAATGGCAGGACATATCTGTATGCTTCAAAAGGAAGGTTACGAAGTAGGAAAACACAGGGAGAGAATAGCGAAGGCCAGAAGATAAGATATGGCGAGAGGAGAATACTAAAGGCTAACAGATAGTTGATACGGGGAATAGGTAGTCCAGACAAGGATTAGTTAGGCCGGCTGGTGTCTGAGATTGGTTTAAGGACAAGGACGGAGGGGGTTTTTGACACGTTGCAGTCCAAAAGGGCAGAGACACTTCGCTCATCGGGCAGCCTGTGTAAAGGCAACACAAAAATGGCGGTGACTGTAAGATGGGGTCAAAATTAAAGAACCTCAGACCCTCCTTTTGCCATTACGCAGGCAATACACAAAGACTCACGCTAATCTGAATCAATGTCGATGGTCATGAAGTCGTCAAGCTGTTGCTGCAACATCATCTTCATCTTCATATTCTCCGTTTTCTGTTGCATGGGTCTTGGGACACACATAATAGCACAAAGACCACATATTGCGGGGCCACATTGTAAACAAAGGCAACACGAGAAGATGATGGCCAAAACTACTCCAACAAAGGTCAATACCTTCCATCCCCATGTGGACAGTAGTTCCCAAAACCATCCCATCAGAGACCAATTTCCTTCGTCCTGGTGGATGGACTCAGCAATGTGGTGCAATTTAGAGATGGCCTGGTATACTGTAGGGGCGTTATCAGGTATATAAATGCAACAACTCGATCCAATCAATGTACAGACTCCACCACGATCTGCGAGAATGATGTCTAACACCATTCTGTTCTGTAATGTCATAAGGCGATCCGCCTGAAGCTCAGCAGTGATATTACTCAGTGCTCCGACAGTTTCATTTATTGTTGCCTCAACTACCCGAATGAGATGTCTGATATTTCTACTATTGGCCATAGGGCCCCAAAATGGGAGGAATCCTTTAAGGAAGTCACCTCCTTCCTGTCCTGCTGTGTCCTCCAAAGCAATAATCCCTCTGCCGTACCTTGTCTTGTGATGTCCCGAAGGAGCTGTATATGTTGGAGGGAGGAGAAAAGCCATATAACAAATCCCTGAGAAATCGGCTGGTAACCATGTATAGGCTCTGTCATGGCAGACGAAATATGTTCCTTGAGATGCTACCAATGGTGGAGACGTTCGGGATGTATAGATATATGTAATATTACAAGTGCTCTTTCCCAATTGAGCCTTAGGATTTTGACCATTGGCTTGGAGACATAGGTGACCTTGGTGGGGTACAGTATATATAGGTGGGGATCCTTTCCTTTTGGCTCTGTCTGTAAGGCTAGTGACATAATGTGTCACATTCCAGTCAATGTATGCTTGTCGCTCGTCGGTGGGGAATTCACTAAATGTTTTATAATGTTTTGACATAGCCACTATTCCCTTTATTAGTGAATTATGACTAACGTCAATTCCATCCCTATACGGACCAACAGGATGTTGATGTTGGTTCTCATAGGCATTGGCAAACATAGAGGTGTAAGCCCAAGCAGATCCTTTTAGGAAGAAGGGTAGAACTAAATACGGCATTCCTTTATCTGTATTATGGGGTAAAAGTCCACAAACCCAACAATCGGTGGTATTGATTACTAATTGATGCTGGTGTAATAGCTGGATGAATGAATTGTTGAGATATTCCATTCTCCTAATTTGTTCATGCCCTGGTAGCGTATAGAATTGGTGTGGGGAAATAGTAGTGCGAAAAGGTATGGGCTGAGAGGTAGATATAGGTACAGATGCTGGCTGCAAAGTGTGAATAACCCAACCCACACAAGCTAATAAAACACATAACAAAGTTAACACACATAATACTACGCCACATCTATTAAATAGTGATTTACAATATTTTTCCTTCATTTTGGTTCTTTTATCAATTTCTGATTCACCGGAAGTCATCCCCTAAAGTGTTGCTCGTGGCAATCTTCCTATCTCACTCAGTTGTGGTTATTGGCCGTCCTATGACACTGCAAGTCCTGCAGACCTAGTGCCACTACTCAGGTCACAAACTAAGTCTCCTACCACGACCCTGCAACTAAAAATGGGATGAGTCCAGTATCACATAAGGAAGAAAATATATACAATTCAAAAATTCAAAAATGCAATCTAAGAAATAAAAAAAATGCAGTTTAGGAACGAAGGGGAGAAAAAATAAAAATAAATTTCAAATGTCTTTGGCCACTCTAGGCCTCAGATTGTATCTATCCTTGTTTGGCACAGTCTGGTCTTGAAAAAGTGTCTCTGGATCAGTTGTATCTATTCTGAGATGCAATGGTACAGCTTCTTGCAAAACATCATCGTCCTCTTTCTCAGTCCGAGTCCATTCTAGGTGTGCATCGCCAAAAGGTACAAACCGAGGAACTCTCTCTCCTTCACAATCACCTATACCTTCGCGGACCCACTGATCAAAAGGCAAAGGCAAGGGTACCCTTTTGCAGTGCACACCATGGATCCAGTTCTTTTTCCCAACGACTTTTACGGCTGTACGTGTCGTCAGCAGGACCTGTCTTGGCTCCCGCCAGCGAGGCTCCAAATTCCTCTTCCTCTGAAAATTCTTAAGGCACACCCAGTCGCCAGGTTGGAGGGTGTGCCCAGGATCCGAGGAAGCCTGTGGCAAGGTGTCTTGTACCTGCTGATGGAGAACACGCAATTTAGTGGTGAGGTCATGCAAATAGTCAATTAACATTGGGTATTCTATGTCAGAGTACTTCTTGGCTCTAGGGACACCCCAGACATTAGCTGGGCGTCCGAACACAATCTCATATGGGCTAAGTCCCACACGAGAATGAACAGTTGTTCGAGTTGACAAGAGGGCTAGAGGTAAGGCGTCGGGCCAGGCAAGACCTGTGCTGGCTTGTATCTTTGCAAGTTTAAGTTTGAGAGTGCCATTATAGCACTCTACCAAACCCGCTGACTGAGGGTGGTTTGCCGCGTGGAATTTTTGCTTAATCCCAAGACCTGCACATACTTTCTGCATGATTTGACCCACAAATTCACTTCCATTGTCACTCCAGACAATTCGAGGTAAACCAAACCTTGGGAAGTATTCTTTCAGAAGGACCTTAGCTGTAGACAAGGCAGTATTATCCTTTAGGGGTAGGCCTCTATCCATCTAGAAAAGGCACATACCACCACAAGGACATACTTTAGGTTTCTGCATCTCTCCATATGAATGTAGTCTATCTGCACTACCTCAAAAGGATACGTTGGGGGAGCAAAATGGCCTGCTGGGGTTGGTGTCCCTCTTCCTGGGTTGTGCATCAAACAAACAATGCAATGTTTAACAAGATTGTCTGCACATTTAGGAATCCCTGCATTCTGCCATATCGGAGCCAAAAGCTTGCATATTCCTTTCGCACTGATGTGGGCTGGACCATGCGCCATAGTCACTACTGGAAGTACATAGGCATCTGGTAACAGCCAACGTTGGTGTTCTGACAATTCTATCCAACATCCTGTCGCATCCAACATTCCTGTACTATCTCTCCACTTACTCAATTCTTTCTCTGTAGCCTCTTCCTGAATCATTTTCACACTTTCTATTGTGTCCTCACACATTCCTCCTTGACTGACCCATCTAGCAGGTCCAACAACATACATATGACTCGTCACATCTCTCGCTGTCTCTTTCGCTATCTGATCCGCAAAAGCGTTTCCTTCACCCACATCATCAGTGATCCTTTTATGCGCACTACACTTCACAATTGCTATGTGAGTGGGTAAAGCAAGTGATTCCAAAAGGTCATTCACTAACTGACCATGCTGTATTTTAGTACCATGTGAGGTAAAGAATCCTCTTTCCCTCCAAAGGCGGCCAAAACTGTGGGCCACCCCAAATGCATATTGGCTGTCGGTGAACACATTCACTCTCTTCCCTTCAGCCAATACACAAGCTCTAGTCAGAGCTATCAATTCAGCTGCTTGGGCTGAATTCTGCCTAATGCGTGCTGTCTCCACAATCGTATGCAAAGTGGTAACAGCATAGGCTGCAGTCGTTTCACCATTGGGGAGCTTAAAACACGAACCATCCACCCATAGGATCCCATCCGGGTCCAGGAGCGGCGTATCTTTTAAATCAATCCTACCTTTTGTCTCCTCCTCTGTACGGAGAAAACAATCATGTTGCTCTTGAATGTCTTTCTCTACTGGGATTGGTAACAATGTAGCTGGATTTAGGGTATTACATCGCTTGATGTGCACGTGACTAGCCAAGAGCGTCAGCTCATACCCCGATAAACGGGCGCTCGTAAGATGCTGGGTTTTTGTCCTGTTTAAAAGTGTATCCACTGCATGTGGCACCATGACAATAAGCGTATTGTCTAGCACCAATCCAGCAGATTGGCGAATAGAAACTGCTGCTGCTGCTGTAGCTTTCAGACAACTAGGTAATGCTTTAGCTACAGGGTCTAACGTAGCCGAAAAATAAGCACACAGGCGTTGTTTGTCACCAACTTGTTGTGTCAAAACTGACAACGCGCAACCTTCTCTCTCGTGCATATAAAGTGTGAAAGGTTTGCTGTAATCCGGAGTACCCAACACAGGAGCAGAACACAAGGAAGTACGCAAATCAGTAAAACTTTTCTGGCCTTCCTCTGTCCAAGGGAGAGGTTGGGGGTATCTTTAAGGGTAAGTGCTAACAAAGGTTTCGCTTAACAAAGAAAAATTCGGAATCCATTGTCTGCAGTAAGAGGTAATTCCTAAAAAGGCACGCACCTCTCTCTGTGTGCATGGTACAGACATTTGTGCAATTGCTTGGATTCTCTCTGGGGTCAACCGCCGTCCTTCCTTCGACAAGAGATGACCTAAGTAGGTAACCTCTTGGCGACAATATTGTAATTTAGAGGGTGAAACCTTATGATGAAGGTCAGACAAGTGATGCAACAGTGAAACAGTAACTCGTTTACAAATTTCCTCAGAATCAGCAGCAACTAGCAGATCATCTACGTACTGAATAAGGGTGGCACCTGGAGGCAAAGTGAAAGCATCGAGCTGAGTTTTCAAAGCCTGACTATAAATGGAGGGACTTTCACAATAGCCTTGAGGTGCGCGCTTGAACCGGTAGCTTCGGCCTCCCAAAGAGAAGCCAAAAATATCCCTACTTTCCTCAGCAATGGGAATGCTAAAGAAAGCATTCTTAAGGTCAATGACCGAAAACCAGGCAGCTGAGGCAGGTATCATTGTCAATAAAGCAGTGATATCTGGGACGACAGGAAACTGGGGTACAACGATCTTGTTGACCTCCCGGAGATCGATTACAAAACGATAAACCGGTGGCTGGGAAGAGTCAGTACGTTTAAGGACAGGCAGAACAGGACTATTACACACATTTCCTCTAGTCTCTTCAACCACACCTTTCTCAACCAAATCATAAATGATAGCCATCAGCGCTCTCTCACCATCACTCGAAATTCTATACTGAGGAATGCGAGGTAACCTAACATTGGACTTGAGGGTGACAACATAGGGTGGAATCTGCAAGAGACCAACATCATTGGGGCCTGTAGCCCAAAGAGTAGTAGGCAGGGAACGTAATTCAGAAGGGAGTTGGTCTCTAGACAAATATGTCGGGGAAAT
The DNA here is from genome assembly GCA_963921515.1 of Calotriton arnoldi. Lineage (NCBI taxonomy): Eukaryota > Metazoa > Chordata > Amphibia > Caudata > Salamandridae > Calotriton > Calotriton arnoldi. Next base: position 528,668 of record CAWUFW010007332.1, on the reverse strand, counting down.
TAATCTCTTGCCTAAAGTAAGATGTACACCAGAAGGAGAACAATGCAGTGTCGCATACAGTCTCTTTAACAAGTCCAACCCCAACAAATTCTCACCACAACAAGTTGTCAAAATAAGAGGAGCCTCCAAATCATAAGGGCCAATGGAGATAGGTAAAGGACAAGAAACTGGGTTACGAACTGGGGCGCCAGAAAATCCTACAGAAACATTTGTTAAGCCAGACAAAGGTGCCCCAGGGAGTTTAGAGTGGATGATAGAACTCTTCGTTGCACCAGTATCCAAGAGAAATGGTTCTGACACACCAAGCGCAACGACATCAACATAAGGCCCATTTTGGTCCACTGGAACTGAAATGACTCCCTCACTTTGTCCACGGCTGTCCTAGCTAGAGAAACCCTGATTCTCATCTTCCATATAATAATCGTCATTATAATAATGGGCAGACTGAGTATTTTGCTGATCAAAATAATTCATGGAATTTTGCGGCGGAAAGGAACGTTGATCCTGGGACATGGTACTTCGCCCCCTCCCCTAGGTGTTGACTGGAAGCCACCTCGGCCTCGCGGCCCAGGCGTACCACCAGCACGCTGCAATAATATCGGGCAATTATTCTTGAAGTGACCTTCTTCCTTACAATAGGCACATTGATTAGGACCCAGTGGAGGCCGTGGAACAAAAGGCTCAGGTTTCTGAAACACCTTCTGAAACTGGGGAGTCGGCTGAAACTGGCGCTGAGCAGGACGAGTAGGATAAGCCTGTTGTAAAAGAGCCTTCGTCTTTAAATCTTTAGTCTTTTTATCCAATTTGTCCTTCTCCTCCTTATCCCTATTTTCGTAATATTGGGCAGTAGCCAATATCTGGGCTGAAGAAGAAACAGCCCATGAACTTTCGGAATCCTTTAATTTATTAGAGAACTCGGGAAGCAAATTAAATACAAATTTATCTACGAACAATCGCTGTCCCCCTCTGTGCTCATATCCTGACCACTGTGATCAAGAAACGTTTCTTCAAAACGAGTGAAGAAGTCAGAGACACTCTCATCCTTCTTCTGCTTACAGGCAGCTAACTTATCCCAATTAACTCGCAGAGCGGGCATCATAGTTTTCATTAAGGTAATTATTCTACCAGGAAGTTCTGCAATTAAATTATCGGGTTTAGCACCACCCACTTGGAGCCCATCAGCAGCCAGTATAGCATTCCAATCACCTCCTAATTCTTGGGCGTGGTCCTCTTTCCGAATCCTAGCCCACAATGGTTGTGGGACAACATTTCCCATTAACATATCTATGTCAGCCAAATTCATAATACAAGCGTCAACAGTCTGAGATAATTCCTTGTAGTAACCAGCAGGGTTTTTACGGGGGTCAGGTAAAGACTGTTTAAGGGCCAGCACCTCAGATCTCTTCCAAGGTACATGTACCCATATACGTTGGAAGTGAGCCGGTATAAGCGGATTATTACCCTGGGCTGCAACCTCTTCTCTCCATACTGGGGGAACCTCTCGCATAGGGTAGTGTTTCAGTTTGCGCCTAACAGAAGGATCAGGTTCAGACAAAGACCGGGAAAAGAACATTGATCTAAAAGTAATAAGTGTCCGTATAGCATTCTCAACCTCAGGACCCACAATAATTCCTTTATCAAAATCAGTCCTAATATCCAGCAAACCCTTGGGAGCTAAACCCAATCCCGTGGCCTCCCATTCCTGACCTAGGATTTCACACATGGCATTGAAAACGAATCTTTGTACAGGGGCATCCCACTGTTCAAAAGTATCCATGATATCTCGAACAGTATATTCGAGATCACTCAGGATCCACCTGCGAGCAAGACCCATGAACGTATCTCGTTCTTGGGAAGCAGGAAGTAAACTACGGGTCTGCCTACGGGGAAGAACAGGAGTCAGACTTACTGACCCAAAGAGAGGAGAAAAAAGACCAGAAACAGTCTCAACCATCCGCTGACGGATAGAAGGGGAAGTTGGCAGAAAAACAGGAGATAGTGTATGAGACGGAGCAGGAGAAGAGGCAACAGGTAGAGCGGAGGTTGAAGGCAAAGGAGACTGAGGCAAAGAAGTCGGAGGCAGGGGAGCTGGAAACAAGGGAGCTGAAGGCAAAGGAAATGGCGGGAGTGGCAGTGCCAAAAAGGGCTGTGTTGGAGGTGCAGGAGCTGGAGCTGGTGGGAGAATAACAGGTTGTTGGACGGGTAACAAAAGCGGGGGTGCATTAGCGCCTTGTACATAGGGCGGGGCGATCGTAATAAGTGAGACATTAAAGGATCCTTCTCAGGATCAGCATCGCGATTTGGGGAAGAAGTTGGCAGCACTGGGTAACATTTGTCAATCGCCATGTGATGTTGCCTATCTAAGATCTCTATCACATGATCTATTTCATTATCTTTAAACTGTTGGGCAGCCTGTATGACAGTGATATCTTTTTCTTTCCTATCTCTTTTTGCCTGTTTAATTTCTTTCTGTTTGGCTTCCTTGCGCCAAAGGCGAAAAGAGTCAAACATAGCCGGCCGGGCTTTTCTTTTAAACAAAGTAGCTTCTAAATTGTCTAAAATATCAGGTTCAAAACTACCATTATGTGGCCACTGTAAAACACCATCTTTCTTCGTATAGCGGACCCATATTTCATTAAAGGTGATGGGGCCTATACCATGTTTAGAGTAAAGCTCATAAGTAGGAGTTCCAGCCGGAGGAGTTGGACAAGAGTCCTCCAGTCGGGAGTCCATATCGCAACAAAAACAACACAATTTTTTAAACTTACTGAAGCCAGGCATCATTACTTTCACTGGCTTCCTACAAACAACAAGGGGCTAATCAAAACAGCACAAACGTACTCACCCCTTGGCTTCGACAATTGCAATTTTCGAATCTAAGAACCCAAAAACAAAAGAAAAAAAAAAAAGAGTGGGAGCTACCCACCAGTACTTAACAAATGTCTTCTGCACGCCAACAGAGGTCCGTTTAACGTCTTGCAATACCAGTCATCACCAAAAGAGGGACTCAGGCAGGGCAGCAGTCAGGGCAGCAGTCACCAGCAGCCGTTGGAAAGGAGAAGCCACACTTCAAAAGACCATCGGTCCACTCTTCGACATACAGGGGTCGCTGGTGTGGGGGCGCCTCCTCTGGAATTTTCCTGCGGGGCTCCTCACGATCCTTGGGCTCAACCGCTACCTCTGAAGCTGCCCCACGTTGGGCGCCAATTGAAGAACCGGGCCTTTGGGCCTGGCGGCGCAGGGCACGCCTGAAATCTTCGGGTTCACCTGCCTTGTTGCACAGAGACACGGAATACTCTGTTGGCGTAGAAAACCAAGTTTATTAGCTGCAGCTAAGCACAGTTGTCCAAGAAGTACATCAAGTAGGTTCTCAGGAGACTGCCCCTTGACTCCGTGGCTCACAAGCTTTTATCGTCGAAATACATCTGTACAAACATACACCCATCGCACAAATTTTTAGCCAATCAGGAGAGTTTGAAAACAAGATATTGTGTCACCAGAATGCTCTCTGCTTACATGTTGTGTGTTATCCAGCCCCCAAAGTTAATCAATACTGGTACCCATAGTTCGGTGTTTGGAATGGCAGGACATATCTGTATGCTTCAAGAGGAAGGTTACGAAGTAGGAAAACACAGGGAGAGAATAGCGAAGGCCAGAAGATAAGATATGGCGAGAGGAGAATACTAAAGGCTAACAGATAGTTGATACGGGGAATAGGTAGTCCAGACAAGGATTAGTTAGGCCGGCTGGTGTCTGATATTGGTTTAAGGACAAGGACGGAGGGGGTTTTTGACACGTTGCAGTCCAAAAGGGCAGAGACACTTCGCTCATCGGGCAGCCTGTGTAAAGGCAACACAAAAATGGCGGTGACTGTAAGATGGGGTCAAAATTAAAGAACCTCACTTGTAGCATATTTTGTTTTGTTGGACAACAGTGGATTTTAGTGTCTCTGAAAGTGTACACAGTGGAGGCTGGCTCCATGCTTCAACAATGAGGGTTGTGGTAATACCTTACAAGGTAAGTATGCAGAAGTCAATAATTTGCTTATACTTTGTACTGTGTGTGAACATAAATCAACTTTAGGGGCAAAATGATCCGCATCACCTGTTAGGAGGGAACATCAGATACTTCTGAGTAAGCGTAGGGGGCAGAAAGGTTGACCAGAAAGACACTTTGGTGTTTGGCAGAGCAAGAACTCTGTACCTGATCCAGAAGAATGTAGAAAAACGTTTTTTGTGCTATTCTGTTGTGACGTACTGTCTTTTGCTGCGTCATTTGTGTTTTGTTCTGTTGCCTATTTCAGGATTCTTTTCTAGTGGCATACTTGTCACTGGGATCACTTAGGTTATCTCTAACAGACACAGTCAAATGAAGGTGTCAGAACAGTTCTCTGGGGCAAACAGAACTCAGGGGCAAAAGGCCAGTCTTGCAACAAGTATTGTCTGTTGTCCCCGAAACCTCAGGATCACACTTTTACTGAGAGCTCGCTGAATGCTAAGAACTATCTCCTTAAAATATGAATCTCAGAGGTAGGAAGGGTATGCAGTAAAGACTTACCCCTGGATGGTCATGTGAGGTAGAGACTCTGGCACAGATAACACTTTCATGGCACCCAAAACATTCAATGTTCTGTCATTATTGTTACTTTATAAATAGCACAATAATCACTTACAATGGCCGAACGTTTAGTAATGTGTAACATATATGGCATTGTTTTAAGTTACATCCCTACACATGTAATATGTGAACCTATTTGACTCCTCCATCTATGCAAAGTATTATTTGCACACAAGTAACACCACAAAGGGAAATTTAATCAGCTGTTCTTCCACAGCAGCGTACATGTGGTCAGGCATGAAATGGAAACATAGACGTTTCAGTACTCTCTAGCCAGAGAACCTGTTTGCTGATAAGAAGTGCTGGTACTCTCCCATTCAAAGGATTGTACCCCTTCTGAGAAGTGCGTGCACTCTTCCTTTCAAATAAAAGAAATGCAGAATCTCTGTATCTGACACTACTTGTCCATTTAAGGCACTTCATGTGACTTGGAAGCAATTCTTTGGGATGTAGAATAGTCATACTGTGTTCTGATGGTTACTTGTTGGCAAAGTTGAGTCTACGAGTGGCAAAGCTGCACTCTGGCACACATGGTTGAAGCAGTTGATGTGTCTGCCATGGAGAACAGTGTGTGCGAGGTTGATGGCTTGCAGGGGAGAGTTTCATACATGAGTAGTATAGGCATCCATGGTCAATGGGCGAGAGAGTACATTGTTGGCACTTAAGAAGAAGGAGAGGTGTATGAAGTCTGCAGGGTAATGCAACCCTGTTTTTCAATAAAGCAGCACCAGGGCACAACAGAGGGAGTGTTGCAATGACCACAACCTCTAAATCCACATGAAAGGAAGAGAACTGGCCACCAGGGAGGAAGTGTGACGACAACTCACACAACAACAGTGGTGTGCCCCAAATGCTGCTTGAGAGCTACTCTGTAACTCTTGGTGATTCAGCAAAATTGGATCTTCCTCTCTCCCTAACAGATGTGGAGAGATTAGTGAGAGTTCCACTCCCCATGATAATGATCTGTGATCTCTTTACTCAGGCAGCAGTATTCACAATAGCACTGGAAGCTGCTTACTTTAGTTCTTGAGATTAATAGGGTCGTCTCTCTGCACATAGAACAGTCTACCTTCTTGTTTGGTTTTTGTTCTTAGTCCTCGAGTCTAGTCCACTTCTTGCGGAGGATAGCAAAGTTTCTTCCATGTGGACTGGTGCAAAGACCTTCTGCTTGATATAAAAAAAAAGCATAAAGGTACAGTTCACAGGGCCTGCTTACGTTCGCAAACAGTGGCAGTTGGTATGTTGATATCAGACCAGTCACCCATGCATAACTGGTGCAGCACATCAAGTTTTGGGGGTTCCAATCAAGTTCAAGCTGATTCTTCTTCAGATACAATTCAGCTCAGTGAAAAGGAATACAAAATATGCGTCTTTAATTCATGGTGATGTCAGAAATTCCATAACATCTACAACGAATGTTTGTTTCTCTCAGACACCTCACTTAGCCAATCAAAGACTAGTCCTGAGCTTCAACTGCCCTTCGCCAGACCTGACCATAGTAGTTTGGGACGGGCAGTCAACAAATCTCCTTTATTCAGCTGACAGCCATAGCAATGCCCTTTGCCCGGGTCTTTGTCACGGTGTTGCTACCTTACATGCCAAAAGTGATCTTTTCAAGCTGGCGTTATCCAGGGAGTGAGCTCAAAGAGTCATTTCCTCTTCTATTGGAGACTTTTTTGATCCCAAATAAAAAATTCAACTTAGCTTTTAATGGTTTGTGAAGCGGCAGGTAAGAGGAATGAGCTGAGCGGTGACATGCAAAGTGACAAGGGAGATGTTTTCTTCATGGCAACCTATGTTTATGGATGACACTTAAACTCTCATGCAATCCACACCATGCTACACGTACACATACACACACACACACATGCATCTCATACTCAGGGGGGAAAGTGAAGGGTCACAGTCATGATAGATTTCACAATTACCAGGAAGGACCTGTAGATTCACCACAACTTGGGATGTTAATATAAAGGCAACCCACAATTTGAATGTAGCTGTCACCAACTTCTTTTCAGATCATGGTCTAGAATTGGGGATGGTTCTGACTCGTGTCAGAAGGAGCTTCACTTTGGATGAACCCCAGCTGCACATAGTCAAGAGACCTGCTGGTGTGCAACTTTTGAAACATGTTGAACACTGATCCAGCAGAAGCGTTGTAATAGTTTTTAATTTTATGTCTTACTTCCGCTACTTACTCATTTATCCCTCTAACCGGGGGTTCTCCAAAGTCGGAAATGGAGGGCCGGATCCATTCCAGATTTTTAGCATATCCACATTTAGATAAATGTAGTTATCTTAAAATTCTGGCATGGATCCGGCCCTACAGGACCGTCTTTGGCAAACTCTGCTCTAACCGTACTGGACCCTCTACAGTGAGACAGATCACAGCATTACACTTACCACAGAGGCAAATGGTCCTCTGATGGATCTTTCACTGCCAATAGAAGGGGTGGAAATTAGGGTGTCCAAACACAATGTTAGTCACCCAATGAGGACCATTAATTGGTGTCCAACTCACAAGTTCGAGATCAGGTTCAAATGCACCACTCTTAGGAACATGCTATAGAAATAAAGTATCGCAATGGGAAAACCCAACCTCCTAAAGAAGTTAAGTCTAACTAAAATTATGCACACTAAGAGCTCTGCTACAGACACACAGAATAAAAGAAGCAGAACTTGATACTCTGAAAAGACTAGCAGATTCTCCCTACCTCATTACATTTATATTAAATGGAAAATAGCACAGTTCAATTAAAGAACATCAGGACACAATAATAATCTCAAACAATTTAGATAGTTTGCTTATTGTATTAGTGATCCAAAATCAATACAGATAAGCAATCTCTTAAGCACTGCAGTCAGGAATATTATAGCAAGTAGTACAAAACTACACATTTAGTCAGAGATGCGAATCCAAAGAGGATGGTTTAAAATAGTCATCAGATACAAGGTTACAGATTCCTACCACCATTAAAGGCAGAAGGAGTGTTCATTTCTCTGAAAGGTTCTAAAGCACATAGAAATCAAACTAAAGTCCATGAAGGGCAAGTCCATAAGCATGAGCAAAAAGGGAAAATAAGGCAAAATCATATAGTTCGACAAAGAAGGATTCCAGCTCACTGCTTAAGGCAGCAGTGTCAGCAAAAGGCAGTTCAGAATAGGAGATCAAGGATGCTTTATAAAATCATAGGAAAAGCATTCAGTCCTCTCGCATTCAAAAGAAAAAAGTATGGCATATAGTATGTCTTCCAAAGAAAGAAAAAATGATGGTGTTGTCTTATAGAAATTAAAAGGTATGGCATGTCTCATAGAAATAAAAGGTATGGCATTGTCTCATAGAAAGAAAGCGGCATGACGTTGCCCCTCCTTTGGGGTTTCTTCTTGTATAGTCTTTATGACGCTTTAGTGATGTAATATCACTCCACTAGTCAGTCCATCGCATGATTATTTTAAGTATGAAGACACTAAATATAATGTGGTTATTCCTGCATACTCTCCCATGCTGATCATGAGAAAGAACTGGCTTTCAAGACCTCACAGGTTTGTCAACTGTAAGAAGTTTGCATTGTAAAAGTGTATGACATTGGGTTATGATTCTCTTTCCCACCAGACTATTTCACAGTGAACTCTAAAAGAATGTCCTTTAAATGTAAGATGATACATGTACAGAACAAATAAGGCAACATTTGCAGAAATGTCAAGGGACCATTATACTGGGCTAGCTTTGGGAAAGAACACATTTAACAGGCCATAAAATGCATATGTGAGCTTGAATGTGAGCTTGAAATCAATTAAGCTCAATTAGAATCAATACAATGCATTAAATCATCATTTCATAATAAGAGAAAAATAGTAATGCTTCACCAATGTATTATTACATCAAATTGATTGACGTTAACTATGGCCTACTGCCTCAATTTTCAACATTCATACATGTAAATTATTCTTAAAAATCATTTTAATAAAATCGTTTCTTGTTCTCTATAATCATTATGGTCTCTACTATCACATTTGTAAATGTCAGCTTCCTAATTAATTTTATCGCATAATTGCACCACAATATATTCATGATGCATTTCAATGTAACATAAATAGAAATGCTAACCCACACCATTAGAATCATTAGTTTAATCAGTAAATGAATAATAAAACATCAGTTTCATACATAAGTATCTTGTTATGGAAACCTGTTAATAAGCAATGAGTTAGCAATGAATTTCTCTTTTTCTAGTACTTTCAAGCACGCTTTTATGGTGCTGTTACTTCACTTGTCTCAACTGCTGTATCACTTTATTTAACACGTGCAATGTGCATGTTCAGGTTTCTATGTCTAAAATCGGTAAATGTATGGTGTAATGATTTGTTTAAAAAATATTTAGCGCAATCAACACCTAGGAGGCAACTTGCGATACCAGTCTCCTGTACAGGGAGACATACAGGGCTCACATTGTTGAGATGAGGAGCAGTGAGGCACCTGCCTACTCTGCCAGGGACTTTGACCACTCCATATGGCTAGATTTGAAATAATGAAATTGCCTCACTTTTTTTGGCATACATACGGCTCTTAACAGTCTCAAAGACTTATTTAGACTTTGGAGGGAACTAAAACACCTCAAATTTCTGTAGGAATCGTTAAATACAGAGTATAATCCACCATCTGAATTCCCTCCACCATAGGGATATTATTGTGAAGGAAACTTAGAAAGTGGAGTTGGATCATGTATAGAGATTCTTTAACAAATTGGAGAATTTTCAGTTTACTCCAAAATCTAAATGAGGCCGAAGTCACAACAAAAAATTACACATAATAAGAGAGAGGGGGGACAAGGAGCTACATAAAGGTCCAGTGACTCGTGCTCCTGAAAATGACACTTTATCCCACGAGAGTCACTGTTCCTATGAAAGAAAGGTAGAGAAAGAAACAATAGTCGTTCTAATACAGTGTTTACTGGGGACAGTGTGTCCTGTTCTTGGTGCCCTCACACACCCCGAAGGATGTCATGCTTCATCATTGGGCAGTTGCTCCTCGTCGGGCCTGCCCTGCAATGCCCTACGGGTCCCCCGAAGGGTCACTTTTTCGGAGATCTTTTTAGGATAAAGCTGTAAGGGTGCGTGGGGGTATGAGTGGCAGTGGTGTCCTAACGCGAAGTAAAGAAATTACTGGAAGGGTGCCTAGAAAATTTATTAAAGAAAGAGTCCCTCTGTCATTGATAAAAACCAAAAGGTAGTGCTGCTATGAGGGAGATAATGGCCCTCTGTAGCAAAACTTACAACACACCCCTAGTGGGTATGTTTTTAGGTTGACATGTTTCGTGCAATTTATCGGTCTCAGGAGGAGATCCCATGCACTTCTTCAGGACCAGAAAGAGTGTGGTGGTAGATAGGAGAGATACATGGCCTGTAACAATTAATCTAGTGACACATTGAAGGTGTGGAAGTAATATTCCAAGTGAAACTGGAAGAAATCCCCATGAGAATCGGCAGAGGGTTTCCTCGAGATAGTTTCTCGTAGGTATTGAAATAGAGATTTGTAGAGCGCGAAACAATCACCCAAGGGTGTCAAGGCGCTTGCTCATCAAAAACAGGGTTTAAACTAGGAGGTTCGCAGATATGTTAAAGATTAAATAGCCATGTCTTTAGTGATTTCCTGAAAGCTAACAGATGTGTTTCTTGTTTCAATCCTATTGGGAAGGAATTCCATAACTTAGTTGCGCCAAACAGAAAACTTCTACCCCCCCAGGAGCATTTCTTTACCCTGGGAATAATCAGATCATGGAGGCCTGTGCACCTATCCGACGTCACGCCGTCTCCGTAGACTCTCGTGGGATAAACAACAAAAAATTAAACATAGAAGTTCCTGTGTTTTATTATTTTTTAAGGGATTTAAGATTATGTCTGGAACACACTTGATTGCAGTTTACCCACTGTCACCATATCATGAATGAGATTGCCACCTGGCCTGGCCTGTCTTACGAGGTGGTGTTTAATGTAATAATAAACAACTGGGTAGACATCAACAGATTTGTCCATTCCGGGCTCAATAAAACATCTGTCCTCTACCCACAAGGCCAACAAATAAAAAAACACAAATTGTGGGTGCATAGCAACAAACCAGCATGGATGACTTTCATGTGTATTTCTTGGACTCAATAGCTCTTTCTGTCTTGTCTTCTTTTGCACTGTGCACCGTGATATTTTTCCACTTCATTTGCAACACCACAAAGGCATGATAACCTGTTTTCTCAAGTTTCAATTTATTGTTGCCAGTGTCGTTATTCATGTGGTGAAAAATGTCCTTATATTTTGCTTTAAGGCAACCTGTTACATTGTCTTTGTAATTATTCACGTATTAATACATTTCCTCACATTTTGCATCAATGTAACTCCAGAGAAGTATTTTTCTATATTTGGAGATCATCAAATGAGTTCAGCAGTGCTGGTCTAAAAGCAGTTAAAGTTCTAAAGTATTATGCCTCAGTGTGTACTTAGTGGCAGCCTTTCCTTTCTGACAAGGGACCCTTCTCCCCATACAACACCACCTGTCAATAAAAACCACAATGTAGGTACAAAACACGCAATGTGGGAACATCCCAACAAAAAATTATATAATTTCTTCAAGTTTTTCTGTTTTTCTCTTTTGAGTTTTGTGATCTCCCACTGCCTTGTAGCTACTTGTTTTGCAGTTCATCTGCATTGCAAGTTTATCCAATGCTACAGTGGGTATCTCTATAAAAGGAAACATATATTATTGTGGGGCTCCTTCATGACACACTTTTTGCCCTGGGCCCTAAATATTTTTTTTAACCTAGTCCAAGTATATACACAATGGACTACCTATTGATGAGAGGATACTTTCAAACTCCATGAATATGGGATTCCGTGCAACAACAAAAAAAACAGTGGAGAGGCCAACTGTGACCCACTGTTGCATCCATATACACATCAGTGGCTCCTCCTCCCCCTTCTTGAAATCAGAAAGAACCTAAAGACCTGGCTTTTTGAGTAACCCCTCTCCCCACTCCCAGGCTAGCATGGCACACCTGCACAGTGCCAGGATACCCTCACGGGTGAAGGGCGCTTTATGAATACATGTGTAATCAAGAACAAGGGTGAACCCTGAAATCACAAGGGGCCTGGGTTTACACATTTTTATTTTACACACAGTGGGCCCTAATCTGAAATTAGCAAAAACAAATAAAGTAAAATAGCAGCCAATGCGTATTTACTGAATAATTAGAGAAGAACAATAAATTCAAATAATCTTTATTCGGAATAAATCCATAAAAGATACGCATAAATAGAATATCATCCCAATTAGATACATAAAATCAATATAAACATTAAACATCCATTAAAATTCTGTATAATACCCCATGCAAATTTACAATGTAAACCTTCAATCCGGTTCATAGTTTACATTTTCTAAATGGGCATACTTTTTCCTTTGCTTAATTGCAAGAGCAATATAGGTAGAAACAAGAAAACATGATTTTATTGTATTAAAATTACATAAATGAATAAAATTATCCTTATAATGAAACCAATTTTGCTCAATAAATAGTGGTAGAAGAACAATCAATATTGACCAGTGTGTGAGGTGAAAAAATGTGTTCGGTGCTCATACGTGACACACAAGTGATGCAAAATTGGTGCATCACACACAGTGAGAAATCACAGTAACAAAATAAGAATAGTAATAAGATTTGTGAGTCCAAAAAGTCGACAGCGTTGCAATCCTATAGGGTTAAAGGATCATCACCATGATTTAGAATATACTTGGCCTGAACAAGGGTAACATAGTGTAAAGAAAGAGAAAAGAATTTAGGTACAATCACAAATTGTCTGGTCAAAGACAGACATGTATTACTCACTTTGAGTTTCAATTATTCTGAGGAGACAAAAGAAAATAGATGTAGAGAAGTGTTACTCCAAAGGAACAAGGATAATATAGCACACCTAAAAAGGGAGGGGATGTTTAAATCTAACTCACTCGGCTCACCAAGCAGAATAAAGTGCTTGATTTCCAAGGACAGAAGGGGGATTGATTGGCAGGAGGCTATAAAAACTATAGAAAAGGACACAAAAATTAGGTCTCACTGATTTTAAATAAGGGGTTGTAGGCCTAAAGGCACATGCAGTTACCTGAGGTAAGAGGACAGAAGGAATTGCCAGTGAGAGGACATGTGTCAAAATATTGTATCAATTAGAAGAGTACGTCGTCTATCAGCCTGCGTGGTCAGTCAGGCAGGAGGGATTGGCACGAGGCTGGCAATGAGGGTCCAACACACCATTGCGGTCTGGCAACAGGCACAAATGAAGCTCTGTGTATGCAGCAGTTGAAGTTGGAATTAGAAGGGGGGCTCACAAGCCTATATATAAACGATGGCCATCTTGAAACAAAATAGCACCTCAGGATGGCATCCATCTTAAAGTGTAGTCAATGCCCTAGAAGTGAAGGGAATACTGGGAGTTGAAAATAGGAAAGGGCTTTGCAAGCCTATATATAAATGGCAGCCATCTTGAAACAAAAAGGGCCTGAGGATTGCGGCCATCTTCAAGTGTAGTCAATGACCTAGAAGTGAAGGAAATAGTGGGAAATGAAAATAGAAAGGGGCCGCTCAAGCCTGTAACTAGTTGCCATATTGAAAAATAAAAGGCCTGAGGATGTCAGCCATCTTATAGAAATTTAGTAATTAATATGAAAAAGCCGATTGGTCATCATAAACTGTTGTCAGTGCCCAGAGGAGAATAAGCAGTGAGAAAGAGCAGGGTGAGAAAAAGGCAGGAGAATCAAATTACTATGATGTCACAAGAGAGCAATTAAATAATGACAATATCTACAATATTACATAGGAAAACCACTCATTAAAATTATATATAATTGATACAATATTCAAGCATCTTCAAGTTTATCATGTACTAAAGTCCAGTGTAGTATTTAGCATACAATATGCCTAGCCTCTGCTCGATTGAGTCCATTATTGATGGTGTCACATTTCAACATCCATGTAAGTTCTTCTTTATTAAGCCGTTTTTATAATATCTCTGCCACGTGTTGGTAATGACACCGTTGAGATCACCTGTAAGAGAAATGACCGCATATTTAGAATTCAACATATTATAGCACATTAGAAATGCAATTAAGAACTTATTTTAACATAAGTAAAATGCATATTTAGGAATGTCTTACAAAATATGTGACTATTTTTTAGTAGAATAAGTAAATAAAACCAAAACATATTGTAGAGTGACAAACATAGATGTGAAAGATGCTATTAGAAACGCTTCACTGAAACTGCATGTATTTTAAAATTGTACACCAAGCAACTATACTTTTGACTGTGCAGCGACTAGGCCCAAAGCTTCTTTCGACCTTAGCTCATAGTAAAACTTTCTGTGCAACAGCCTAACATTGATGTCATCTTAGAAATGTGCTGACTTTAGTAATAGGTTCTTTTAGTTCCTCTCACTCCATGTTAGATCATTTCCATTGAGAATAATAAACTTATTGAAATTGAATGGAATAAATGGTGATGTAGACTTTTAATGTTGTTTAAATATTAACTCAATTGGCTTTTGTTTCTGCGCTGAAACTCACAATGCGTCCTTAGCTTAGGTAAGAGGGTTCTCATGGGAACCTTTCTTCATGTAACAATTGTACCAAAGGACTGTATCAATTCGGATGACGAGAGTGCAAACTGTGGGAATCGGAAGAAGATGCATCGTATGACTGACAACACCACCTTACGAACCATTCTGATTGCACATCGAGGGAAAGCATCATTATGAACCTGTCAGACATCGTTCTCCTCAAGCCCCGACGCTGACTCCGACTCACCCCCGCAAACTATCTCTCTCTTTTTCCCAGTTGCCAGACGCTGACCTCAGTCTAAGGGAGCAGACGCAGCCGCTCATTTCCCCGGACTGGCCCTTTAATTTCGCCACAGAAGACGGAGAACCCGCCCCAAAGGGGAGGACGCCTTCGGCCCCTGGCAGCTTAAGGAGGAAGACTCCCGCCTGAAGATCAGCGACCGGAAGGAGGAAGACGAAGGAGCCCGGACGACCGAAGACGCGAACAGAGCTGTTGCCCAAGACGCCGGAGGAACAAGAGAGCGACCGGAGGACGCTGTGCCCCGCCACGGCTCCGGAGGGACGTGGCTTCAACAGGTGCGTGCCCGATTGCTGGGACTCGGGAGCGGGGAGGGAAGAAGCGGCGATAACGGCAGGGCTGGGAATAGAACAGGGTTAGGCTAACTGTTCATAAGAGGACCCTCTCCCTGATTCTCACGCCTCTCTTACCTGGTGTCGGTTCCTTTTTCCCCGTTTCTCACTCCCCGATAGAGTCCGGGTGCAACTCCTTCACTTCCCCATTCCCCAACCCGAGACATGTGTACCGTATTAATCCCCGTTACTCTCCTTTGTTTTGTTTATCGGTGCCGGGGAGGAGCTCGAAGACCCTAAAGACCCACAAGCGCCAAGGAGGAGAAAATACATCCCCTGAAGAAGACGCTAGTGGATTGAATTAAGAAGCCAGAACCCCTGTACAGAACTTGTACTCCAAATAAAAACACTTTAAAGCAGCACCCCTACCGTTGTTTTGCTTGTGCGATCCCAACCAATCCTACAGAACCGATAACCGTTGAAAGGTTATACTAACGAGTGTTCCTAGCTAGTCAGATCACACACTTATACTTTCCCTCTTTCCCGTCCGGTAGTCTTGCTGCTGGATTTTCTCCTTTGCCCAAGGTCTTCCTCATGGAGAGTTGATTCCGTTAGACCTTTGAGGTGACTTCTTTTAAAAATTTCGTAATCGATGCTACTGCACAGATCATTATTCTGAAAGTTGCTTTAGGGAACTTGGCTGAGTTTCCAGAACTACTCTTCGGGAGGAGTTCACCTTTCTATTTATCGCTCTCTTCCAGCAGAACTCTTTATGGGCTCTTATTTAGAATAGGTCCGTTTGTTAGCTTATTGGGTTTCTTTATGGAACACTTGTTTTGATTGCTAATTTCTAACCTTTCTTTATATTTCTGTATTTTTCTAATTTGAATAAAGATACTTGAACTCCTAACCATATAGATAAATAAAGCCTTTAAAATTAAACCCAACCTCTCATCATTGACTCAACATAATCTTAAATGTCCATGATGTTTAATGACCTTATTTTATAGGTGGCTCTAATTCTCAACACTTGGACAAGGTCCATTCAACCTCCCTGGAGCCTGGAGGATTCTCCATGGTACTATTTGTAAGTGGGCGTATCTTAAGGTCTGAACCATTGAGAAGAGTCCTTTTGGGCACCAGCACCTGCCACCTGATATCAGTCTTGGAATGATTCTTCACCAAGAAATGCTCTACAAGTGGCATCGAAACAGTAAACATAAAGATGACTTTTTTAAGGAAGCATGGATCCTTTCCAGTAAACTAATACAGAGAGGCTATCCATGATGCCTTGTCACATGGGCCATAAAAAGAGCATAGTATTGCCCTCGCGAAACACTGCTGAAACCTCATCAAAGAAACAAACAGGACATAATTGTCTGTGTAACAACCCTTTCTCCCATTTCTAATTTTCCAACCAAATGTATAAAGAAAATTCTGACAAGTAGTGACCTTGCACTTGAACAACCTATGTTTGCCTTCAAAAAGGAAAGAATTAAAAAAATCATCTTGTCAGTGCAGGCCTTCCGCCCTGCAGTCAACAAAACACCATCACTGCTCTATGGGGTCTTGAACTGCCCCTTGGTCACTACATATGTGGTCAATGTAGCATGTGCCAATTCACTATGGCAAGCAAAGAATTCACATATGGCATTGTGATACCACCTTTGAGGGAATTATTTAACTGTAACACCAGCAATGTTATTTATGCCATTTTTTGTCCTTATCATCGTCTATATATTGTTCAAACAATATCAAAAATCAGGGTCTGATTTGCCAGCATAGGAGTAGACTCTGGCGCAAGGTCCTTTCGGTGCCACTGCTCTCTGACTTCACTGCAAGGAAATTTAACTCTTAGTATCTATCAACTGGGAGAACCTTACACTTTGAACCGTAAAAGATATTTCATGTATTAGAGCTGAAAGTCAACATGAGTAAGTCCTCTGGCCATTCCAGCTACTCCAATAGCTTCACAGTTGTAGGTAGCCTTTTCCATAAGTCTCCATAATTTGTCCTCTGATCTAATATTGGTTCTTGAATGATTTTCAAAGGACATACAATGTAATTTCCTCTGATGTCATCATTATGATAAGGATCTTTTTTTAAACCTGAAAAACTCTACTTTTGTGTTGCACAATAATAGCAAATATGTTATTAATTCCATCAAAGAAAACATTCATCTTCATGGGAATATCTGCAAAATATTTACCCTGTTTACCTTTGGAAAGTGAAAGGCTCACCCAACCTTGAGCATGACCCAATGATGAAGCATGCCCCCTTTTGTGGTTGAGGGTCTGTGCATCCTGAAAAATGATTATCCTTTGGGCCTAGTTGTGGTTAATATGAATGGTTATTCATCTGCAATCTCATAAACTACCTTCCTCCAGAATGTCACACACTTTTTGTTCATGCATGTCAGTTGAGAGGAGTGTGATGGACCGGACAAATTCCTCTCATTACTTTGATATACATAGTGATTTTATTGTCACTCTCATTTCCTTGCTTCTTATTTGATGGCTTTTTTGTCCCAGCTTGTCCATCTTGCATCTTGTGTTTGTCCCTCCCCTGGAGCGTAGCCTCTTTACCATCTCTTGAATTTACTGGCTTCTATCATTCCACGACTCACTATTAAGAAACTTTCTTTTTCTTTTTGGTTAAGCACTTCTTGAAAGTGCATTTATTTTCCAACTCTCTCCATTTCTTGCCATATACTCCCTCTTGCACTCCGTTTCTCTTTTATGCACTTCTCTCCCTCCCACACCCTTTCGTGCTCCATGTTGTTCTCAGTCTTGTGTGCTTCTCCCTGCTCCTCATATTGCTACCACTTTTGTGTGCTTCTTGGTCTCTTGTATGCTTCTCCTAACCCTCTGTGCTACATGTTCTTCCCTCATCTGCCCAGAGCTACTTGCTCTTCTGTTCATGTGTGCTTCTCCACCCCTGTTGCTCTATCCCTTATGCAATATTTTTTCTCTGCTGACCTCCACCCAGTCCCCCATTTGCTCCTTCGTTATCTCCCAGCCAGCGAAATCCTTTTTTTAAAAAAAAAGTGTGCTTTCACTCCCCAAAAAGTCATAATCTTTTTAATTACCGATCTAAGTGGTGACCGCCACCTTGGCATAGAAAATAAAAATTAAAGCAAGAGTCCCCACACCATTTCGCTGACATGGGTTCAGATTCATGTGTGAGCATATGTCATCACACATGAGCATGCCAGTGGAAAGGCATGACCACCAGTGGCAGTCGTGTCATCGTGCCTTTTCTTTATTTATTCGTTTTTTGACTATTCTGCACAGTGCCATGAAAAAGGCTGATGGCTATGGACCGTCACCAAAAGGCATTGGCAATGCCAATATGTCCCAAAGGCGAGACATATTGTCTTTGCAGTGCTTGTTATCCTTTACAGACAAGCCGTTTTAGACCTGAGGGTTCAGCGGTAAATCTTGCTTACAGAGGGATTGGCGGAACTGTGTTATTGATTATCTCGGTGGTCAATGTTGCTTACCATTAATGAAATGATATATTATTTAAAATATTAAACCATTGCTGGTTTCCTTTAGTGTAGCCCATCCATCCATACATGAGTGTGAAGGGTGCCCAGTGTGACAATTTTTGAAGCATTGCAAATAGATTGCCAGCTGGAAAAAGACTTTTGAATACTGTGTTTGTACAGCAACCGCAGTCTCACCATCATAATCATAGGTTTGTTAAACATGTACAGTAGCCATTGTAGAGTCTTTAAGAAAAAGTACAGCAAATATGTCTAAGAACAGCAGGCGTTATTACAATGGCTGTCGCACGAGTTTCTGACCGCCATCGCAGCATGAGTGGGACCGCCCAACAAGTAGTCGGAGGTCCCACCTGCCAGATTATGATGTGACCACCGTGTAGACAGTCAGAAACATCCCTTTTTCTATTGCAGCTTGTGCTGCGGCCCGGGAAAGGGCCGCAGCACAAGCCACAATAGAAAATGGGATGTTTTTAAACATCCATGCACCATGTTCCGGGCACCATGTGGTGCCTGGCACATGGTGCATGGATGGATGTTTGGGTGTGCACCACATGTGCCCCCCTGGCCAGATAGCAGACGTCCACATGGGCCCTGCTAGGGGCCCCCAAAGTCCCTTCCCGAAAGCCTTTCCATGGCAGTGGGACCACCTTGGAAAGGCTGTGGGAAATGGACATCATAATCCCTACGGCGGTGCCTGCGCAGGCATCACCTTCATTGTAGGGATTACGGTCTGACTGATGCCCTGACGGGCTCCTTGACCCTGTCGGAGGTGTCTGTCCCTCCGACCGCTGCAGTCCAACCGGCCGCATAGTAATGCGGCGGTCGGACCACTATCCTGGATGTCGGTGGACCACCAACGTCCTGTCGGTGGCGGTTCCACCGACATCCTAAGGAGGGCCTTCATTACTGCAATTGCCAAGATATAGATCGTAAATAAGGAACACCTGTATAGAAAAGTCTTGCAGGAGTATTTGCATTATTACACTGGCATTGGGGAAAACTGGGCTCTCAATAAGATTTTTGTTTTTGTTAAGGTATTGTCAGTCTCCGGCACGTTGCCTTGCATCCATTTGGGTGCAGCAAATACCATTTCCAAGGACCCACCAATTGAAAGGCATGTCCAAACAAGGGAAATTGAAACATCTTTAGTTGTGTTACTTGTGCCAGTCCCAAGGACAAAAAAGAAGATATTACCATTGATCCAGATGTGTCCTCTTGTGCAGATTGAAATCCCTAAACATGCAATGGTTTGTGTGCTGTCAATGATATATTTTACTAGCTCTAAGCTTCACAGAGAGCCAGTGCAGATGATTGGGAGTAGTTGCAACATTATCAATGTAACCAACATGCCCAAGGAGATGAGCAGGCGTGAATTAGACAACCTGAAATCCAAGTACTAGTACAATATGAAGCCAAAAGAAGGCACTACAGTTCTTAAAAAAAAGGAATTAACATAATATAACCCCGCTGTTTGAAAGACAAAGATTAACAGTCACAAACAGATGAAGCGCATACAATCTTCAGACTACATTCCAATAATGTTAACCAATTCTTACTAGAGTTCCACTCAGTGTAAACAATACATGGACGACCCTATATGCCCACGAGGACAAGGATAACCATATTTAATTGCAACACTTGTCCCATGGGACTCATTTCTGACAATACCTCGTGTATATTTCCGAGGTAAGTAACTCAATTATGTATTTCATATACCATGATCCAATTCGTATTTTATAGAATTACAGTAGAATAAGTACAGGACATTTTTCTCTCTGTTTCCAAAAATAGCTAATTTGTTTTTAAGAAACGAAGTGCAATAGAGGCAGTGTAAAAATAGTGTGGAGGACGGAGTACGCAAACAGTGAACATATATATAAACATATAAATAAACGACACCGTAAAAAGCCCAAGGTTGAGAAATATCTCAAAGCAGGAAGAGATCAAGTTATTGAGTTAAATACATTTGTTTAGTTTATTTCCATTTGTAAACTGCAAAAAGTTGCCAGGACTTAAAAAACCTTCAAGGCAGTATACAACAAGCATTTGCAATGCAATAGGTCACGCATTTGCGAGAGTTTGAGCTATTGGCATTGTAAATGACAATGCCTTTTATTTATGTGTTGGTTTTTAAAACAGGTAAATAAAAAGCATTGTCATTTACAATGCCAATAGCTTAAACTCTTGCAAAAGTGAGACCTATTGCATTGCAAATGCTTGTTTTTAACAGCGCCCCATGCCGTGCTTTCACTTTAATGGTGGCCACGCCCCTTTCTTTAGACGACCCGCGTCTAAAGAAAGGTGCGCGGCCGCCATTAAAGTGAAAGCGCGGTATGAGGCACTTTAACAAAAAAAGCATTTCTTTGTTATGTTGACAAACAAATGTTTTTTTTTTGTAAAAGCGCCTCATGCCGTGCTTTCACTTTAATGGCAGCCACACCACTTTCTTTAGATGCGGTTCGTCTAAAGAAAGGTGCGCGGCCGCCATAAAAGTGAAAGCGCGGTATGGGGCGCTTTTACAAAACAAAATGCATTTGTTTGTCAAGTTGACAAACAAATGTTTTTTTTGTAAAAGAACCCCATGCCGCACTTTCACTTTAATGTCGGCCACGCCCCTTTCTTTAGATGACCCGTGTCTAAAGAAAGGTGCGCTGCCGCCATTAAAGTGAAAGCGCGGTATGGGGCACTATTAGAAAAAAAAGCATTTGTTTGTCAAGTTCACAAACGAATGTTTTTTTTTTTGTAAAAGTACCCCATGCCGCGCTTTAATTTTTTTATTTCAAACACGTTTTTATTTGCATTTTAGAGAAGATCGTAACGCATTAATCAGTTTTACAGTTGGCAAGCGCCACATAGTGATATTAAAGAGGCCAACCTGAACACTGTGGCCCACATCTTAAATCCAGCATTGTTGATTCAACACATCTTGTTGGCTAGGCTCCAGGGTATCGCACATTACAGGAAATTACAGGGCTAGCAAGAAACGACATCATTTACACGCTTTTCTGGCGCAGGTATCGTACTGCTATGACTGTCCTGTGGCGTTATCCTAGTCGCTAGGGTGCAGAGCTGCGCGCTATCGCATCAGAGCTCATGCTCAAGAAGCAATGCCTTAACACAATATATGCGCTGCCAAGAGGCTGTAAGCAGTGTACAAACAATAAAAGTGAAAGACCAATAGAAAGAGAGAAGTGGTGAAGAGGGGGCTACAGAAGAAGGGAGAGGGTGTGGCGGGGGGGACGAAGGCAATGTGAGAGTGTGCCTTTAGTAGCTCGCATCGCGGGGGGCGCAGTGGTAGCGCAGCTATTTGATGCCTCTAGCGTCTTGCGGGACGGTGTTGATGACAACCGCAGCTGACGGGGCGTCAAGAATCACCGGACCTAAGTCGTATGGGGTAGGTGGGAACGCAGCGCGGGGTGGTCAGTCAGGAGGGTTCCAATATCTGTTTGGATCTGTGGTGTGTACAGCATCGTCGAAGAGGCGTAGAGCCCGCAGCCTTGGTGGCTGCAGTCTAGCATTCTCTAGACGTCCCAGGTGTTCCACCAGTGGCTTCCATAGTTTCGTAAACTGGGTGTCTCGATATTGTAGACGCGCCGTGAGCAATTCCATTACCACTGTTTGCCACAGGCGGGTGAACCACACATTTATTGAGGGCGTTTCCGCCTTTTTCCAATAAAGGGCGATGGTCTGCTTAGCAGTTCCAAGCATATGAAGACTGAGATGCCAATCACGGCGGGTCATAGCCCGTAGGTTCACCGGCCTGAGGCCTAGTACAATCGTGGGTGGGTTTTCAGGTAGTGGGTAGCCTAGCACCCGTTTAATGTGGCTAAGGACTTCTTTCCAGTAGGTGGTCAAGAGGGGGCACGACCATCATATGTGTATGAAATCTCCCCGTGCACGATTGCAGCGCCAACAGAGAGGTGAGGAATTGGGAAACATTTTATGCAACCTGAGGGGTGTATAGTACCATTGGGTCATTACCTTGTATGCGGATTCCTGCTGGGGGATGCTATGAAAAGTCTTCGGGATATCGCGCCAAAGACGTGTCCACTGAGAGGGTGCAATGTCGGCCCCGGGAAGAGACTGCCACTGTTGTTGGTACAGGTGGGGGGTAAGGCATTGTGAGTGTTGGAGGACTTGGTATATGCGAGATATCAATCCCTTGGAGTTGTCAAATGTGCGGGCCAGCTGTTCGAACGGTGTGAAAGGCCGTGTAGCCGCCTGTGTTAGAGAGGACGCCTGTATCCAGTGCCGGAGTTGTATATATTGGAATCTCTCCTTCTCCGATAGTTGATATTCCTGCTTGCATTGGGCAAAAGTTCTGACGTTACTCCCTAAAAATAGATCTCGCACCGTTTTGCAACCCTTGTCTGTCCATTCTGCAAAATAGGGCGGGCGAAGAGCAGGGGGAAATTGCGGGTTGCGAGCAATTGGGGTGTGCGGAGACGGAAAAGAAGTGAGACCCTTGCGGACGGCCACCCTGTCCCAAACCTCAAGTACGGTCTTAGTAAGGGTCGCCATATATGCACTTCGGGAGCGTGCTTCGCGAGGGAGCCACGCGTGATCCCAGAGAGGGCGACAGGTAACCGCCCTGTCCATATGGAACCACACCTTCTCGCTCTCCCAAGCTGTCCACTCTGGTATAAAGCGGAGATGGGATGCCCAATAGCATTCTAATAGGTTAGGGCAGGCGAGCCCACCCTTATCGCGCGGGAGCATTAAGATTTTACTGGAGAATCGCAGTCGCTTCCCTCCCCATATGAATGTGACGAGCTCACGCTGTAGGCTCTGAATTTGGTGTTCCGGGATGGGCGTCGGCAGGGTCTGGAATAAATAAAGTATCTTTGGGAGGATGGACATTTTAACTGTGTTTAAGCGCCCCAGCCAGGAGAGCGGCAGGGATCTCCATGCTCGTAAGTCAGTTACGACTGCGTTTTTGTACTCTTGCCAATTAGCTTGGGACCAGCTGGCCAAGTCCGGAGTCAGATTAAGTCCTAGATATCTAATAGAACTAGTAGCCCATTGGTAGGGGACAAGGGCTTGCAGGGCCGCTATGTCGTCCGTCGGAATTGTGAGGTTGAGAGCCCATGATTTCGTATGGTTGATTTTAAGCCCTGAAATTTGCTCGTAGGACTGCAGCAGAGTGTGTACTGCTGGCAACGAGCAAGTCGGGTTGGACAGTGTGAGAAGGAGGTCATCTGCAAAGAGAGCAATCTTGTGATCTATGCCCCCGAGGGTGAGACCCTGGATATCAGGCGATCGGCGAATCAGAATGGCGAGTGGTTCAACCACGAGGGCGAACAGTAAAGGGGACAAGGGACATCCCTGCCTAGTGCCCCTGAGGATAGAGATAGGGTGCGTGAGTTGGCCATTGACTCGTACCCTGGCGAGCGGTGAGAGGTAAGGGGCCATGATGCGCGCTATCATCTGTGGACCTAGTCCTATTCTCTGCAGCACGGCCCGGAGGAACACCCAATCCACTCGATCGAATGCCTTTTCGGCGTCTAGCGAGAGTAGGCACGAGGGTATCTTCCAGTGACGCGCTTTCCCCACCAGGTGCGCAACTCGGCGCACATTATCCGCCCCTTGGCGCTGATGAATAAAACCCACCTGGTCTGGTTCGATTAGGCCTGGAAGGTGTGTGCTGAGGCGTTTAGCAAGTATTTTAGTGTAGAGTTTAAGGTCTATGTTTAATAGGGCTATGGGGCGGAAGGAGGAGCAGAGTGTGTGGTCCTTCCCGGGCTTCGGGATTAGAGCTATTTCCGCCATAGCCATGTCTGCAGAAGGCCCGATCGCATCAGTAAAAGAATTAAAAAGGCGTAACATGTATGGTTGGAGTTATGGTAAGAAGGCACAATAAAACAAGACTGGGAGCCCATCTGGGCCCGGCGTTTTGCCAAGTGGAAGTTCCTTAAGAGCGCTGGTTAGTTCCTCTAATGTGATTGGTTCTTCCAAGAGTTGGGAATGGTACGTGCTAAGGGGTTCCCAGTCGCAGGCATCTAAGGTAGCCGATATTTGATCAGGATTGGGCGTGTCTTTCACGTAAAGGGATGCATAGTAATTTTGAAATGCTTGAAGCTTGGCGGGTTCTGTAGTGGCCCAGGTCCCGTCACCCAGTTTTAGTTTAGAAATGTGCGCTTTAGCTGCCCGTGTTCTCAGGCGACGTGCTAAGATGGTGCCCACCCTGTCCCCTCCGTCGTAATAGCGTTGTCGCAGTGCAAGGAGAGCGTGTTCCGCCTTGTTGGTTCTGTGGGCCCGGAGCTGACCCCTGAGTATAGCTAGACGCCGCTTATGAATCGCTAATGGGCGTTCTTGGTCCATTTTCTCGAGCGTTTTGATTTCGCGTGTGAGCTTGTCCTCATATAGGCGGGCCTCTCTGGCCCTGGCAATAGCGATAGATGTGAGAGTGCCGCGTATCGTAGCCTTGAAGGCATCCCATAAAACAGGGAGGGATGTTTCCGGGAGGTCGTTGGTTGCGAAATAAGAGAGAATGGCAGCCTGTAGTTCCGCTGTGTCGACTGGGTCTCTAAGGACGTGGGGAGGAAAACGCCACCTAGTAGGTCGCTTGGGGTGAGAGAAGCGTTCATGAAGGAGTAGCTCCACATGCGCATGGTCAGAGATTGAAATATCGGACATGGTGGTTGAGAGAATGTCCTTGACTAGGGAGTGTGAGACGAAGAGGTAGTCGATTCGAGAGTAGGAGCGGTGCGCATGAGAATAGTAGGAGTAATCGCGGATCTCAGGAGAGTGGTACCGCCATATATCTACCAGACCCGAGGCAGTGATACAGCTCTTTGTCGCCGCCGACATGGCCCCCACCCCATGAAATGTGCCCCCGCTGCGATCAAGGCCCGCATCCCACACTAAATTAAAGTCACCCCCCAGTACGAGGTCCGAGTTTACCGGTACTATGTGTTCCCACAGGAGTTTGCGCAAGAAAGAGTCCTGGCCCTGGTTGGGCGCATAGGTGTTGCAAAGGGTGAGAGTGCGATGCCCCAGCTTGACCACCACCTTAAGGAATCTGCCCTCTGTGTCACGGATCACTTTGGTGTCTCCCTGCTGGATACCTGCTCTGCAGAGGATGGCTACACCCGCTGTCCTAGTAGGCGCTGAGCTCCAAAATTGTAGGGGGAAGCGTGGATGAGTCATGCGTGTGGTGTCAGCCCTAAGGAGGTGCGTCTCCTGCAGAAAGACGATGTCTGGATTTTGTAGTAACAGATACCGCCATATCTGACGCCGCTTATTGGGGGAGTTAAGTCCCTTCACGTTAAGGGTTACAAGCTTCAAACAGGGCGCCGAGGTCATGGTCGTCTAGTATCTGGTGTACGCGCAATCCCAGGTAGGTGACTCGGGGTTTTGGACAGGGTCAAGAAACAGGGACCTAGTGAAGAGTCTCGAAGCCCCAACTTGGTGATGTTCACTGCAGGATGGAAAGGTGGGAAGAAGCATGGCTTCCAATGTAAGTCCCCCCAATTATCTAAGGGGTCCCCCCGCCGGGGAGATAGGCAAGAAATGGAAAGAAGGAAAGAGGAACAAAGATGAACAAAACAACCCGGACGGGTTGATGGCCAACATGGCCAACAGAACCTATTCCAGTCCAGGGAGGAGCCAGGCACAGTGGCACAGGCTGTCCCGGAGATGTCACTCTCCCAGAAATAGGAGTGGGGGTCGATCATCGTGTTGCGTATCCAGTCGTTAGTTCCGGAGCGTGATCCGGGGCCGCCGTCCTGGCGTAGGATAATCATTGCGTCTCTTGGGTGGTGCAAAAGAGAGTGGAGTGCCAGTTATGTAAGGGCCGGAGGCCCCCCCAGAGATGAAAAGTGTACTGCAAGTTGATCAACATCCGTAGCTTCCATTTATTTGGTGACAAGTGTTTGCGAGCCTGAGGGTGACTGACCCCCTTCTAAGGATCGTATGTGCTGGATTATGTCCTGTTTTTCTTGAGATGAGCTGCTTCGCTCTCGGGAGGATGGCTGTCTGGCATGACGGACCGTAGTCCACTGCGGCTTCAGTGGGATTCGAGCCCTCGGGGGCATGCGTGATGGACTTGTCGGGGGGGTGTCAGGAATCTGGAGTAGTTGGGCCGCTTCCCTGTAGGACCTCAGTACGCGGCGCCTGGACTCCCATTGAAAGATGAGAGCAAAGGGGTGCCCCCATTGATAGCGGATGTTAAGCTCCCGGAGTTTGTCCATGACGGGACGGAAGTCTCTGCGGCGCCGAAGAGTCGTGGGGGCCAAGTCTTGAAACAACTGGATGGGTGCGCCCCTGAACAGGATCTCAGGCTTGTCCCGAGCTGCCTTAAGGATAGCCTCCTTCTCAGTGAAGAAATGGACCCGCGTCAGGATGTCAGGTACGAGGCCTGGCCTCCCAGGAGAACCAGACACTCGGTGCGTGCGGTCCAGAGCGGGTGGTGAGGTGTCATCATCTCCTCTAATGTCCTGGAGCAGGTCGGCCACGAAAGTCATTATGTCAGTGCCTTCTGCCCCAAGCGGAATCCCCCGCAGGCGTATGTTGTTTCGGCGTCCCCGATTTTCCAGGTCCTCCTGCTTGATCTGCAGCTCGATGTGTTGCTCCTCTAGGGTGGCTAGCCGCTGCCATAGGTGTTCCTGATCCTCCGTACGGGTGTCCAGGGTCTTTTCAAGGTTATCCACTCGCCCACCCAGCTCTCCTACATCTTTCCGGAGGTCTTTGACACAAGCTTGTACCTCGGTGCGCAGGGACCCTATTTCCGATTTAAGTTCCTGCATAAAAAGGGTCATGAAGGATTGTGTGACCGGCTCTGATGAACCCCCGGCCGCCAGCATCGCGTCAGGCGCTGGTACTGCACCCGGTTTGTTCCACATGGTCAAGACTGTAGTATCTTTAGGAGTTGCTGAGGGCTCCTTCCCGGGTTTTGAACGGGTCATGTTCATGGAGTAGGGAGAGCTCCGTTCCGACAGCTGTCTATTCCCACGCGTGTTTGTGTTCACAGCTTCAAGTCTCTGGGGGTGGTGAGCAGGGTGCCGTAGGGGAAGACCAGGCCCAGTGGCGCAGTGGCGCAGTGGTACGATGTGCAAGCTCAGGGCCCTTCAGTTAAGCGCAGATTCCAAAGGTGAGGAGGGACCAGGTTATCCCAACTGTAGAGTCCCCCTACCATTTATACAAGGCCAGGAGTGCCCAGGAGGTTCCACCAGCGGGCAAGGGGACAGCCACTAGAAGTGTATTGCGGCGTGGTGGCCGCTCTGATGATGAAGGGAGGACTAGTCGAGCCAGCGATTAGCGCGCCAATGTGGGCTCGTGGAGGCTGGCGATGCTATACAGTGTAAAGTTAGGCTCTGTACTACCCCAATGGGTAAGCAGATGGTAGCACCCTCAGTCTCGTTAACAGAGGTCCAGGTTCCTCAAGTTGGCCGCCGATATGCCATATTCCCCCATATCACGGTCTCTGTGTCCCGCAGCGCTGTGACTGTTCCCTGGCTCTCCACAGACGCAGATGTTAACTTCTAGGCCGGGGGGGCCTATGATCCCGCCGTCTGCCCAGGGTTCCCAGCTGAAGGCACAGGAGGAGGGGAAGGCCAGCGCGCCGGGGGCCCCCAGCAGGAGCAGACGCGTCGGTGGCCGGTGAGGATGCTGTGCTCTAGTACAGTATAGTGCACCTTCAAGGTCCGTACAGCTATGTGGTGGGTCTGGAGCCGCCGTGGGGGTCTCGCCAAGCAAGGCAGGGGCGCTGCCGCTGGGGTATGTCTCAGGCCCAAGAACCCGACCGCGGAGTGCAGTCCCAAGCAGCCCAGACCATCAACTCAGTCCCCCCCAGCGGCCGCTCCGATGCCCCCCCGCTCCCGTACCTGTTCAGGCGCTGCACACCCGGGCTCCTCTGTTGGCGGCTGCTTGCTGGCTTCCAGATGGGATCTGTTACTCCTCGAGGCAGCAAGATGGTGGAGGCACCCCTGTTCGCCGACGTCCGGCTCTCATCTCAGGGACACCAGCGGGCCGACTTACAGGTCAGTAGCTCCGGGTTGTTTCCGGGCCTTGCACACGCCCCTGCAGCAGTGGGAAAGTGTAGGGCCACACCTCGATCGCTCCGGGAGCCTCCAGCGTATTCTCACAGGGTCCGGGCTATTAAAATGGCGGGCGTCTCTTGTGGCGCT
Organism: Calotriton arnoldi; assembly: GCA_963921515.1. Classification (NCBI taxonomy): domain Eukaryota; kingdom Metazoa; phylum Chordata; class Amphibia; order Caudata; family Salamandridae; genus Calotriton; species Calotriton arnoldi. The sequence goes on along the minus strand of CAWUFW010007332.1, from coordinate 500,252 downwards.
TTGAGGTCGGCAGCCTAGGCCAGGGTGGCGAAGAGTCTGCAGCGTCGGGTCCCCTCCGAGCTGCGTATACTCTTCTCAGAGGCCGTGAAGCTTCTCCGGCGCCCCTGAGTGCCGCCAGAGGTAACGGTTGTTGACATGCGAGATCCGAGCAGCCAAAATGGCGGACGGGCTGCCGGGTCTCAGGCCTCACCGCTTACACAGCCCGAGTCTCCTCCGTCGATCCCCGCCAGCTTAATTCAAGCCCTGAAGGCACTCAAGACGCTCCGCTAGCGTGTGCTTCCACCCAGTATACTTTTTACGCAGTGGAAATGCTTGTAATCGCTATTAATGGCGGCGGCGGCCCGGAGCTCAAATGGTGTGCGTCTCACTCCATTTGCAGCGAGACCACGCCCCCGCTTTAATTTTAATGTCGGCCACACCCCTTTCTTTAGACGTGGCTCGTCTAAAGAAAGGTGCGTGGCCGCCAGTAAAGTGAAAGCGCGGGATGGGGTGCATTTACAAAAAAAAAGCATTTGTTAAGCAGCATAGCTCATGCAAAAGGGAGAGGATGTAGCCTTACGGCTAGAGCGGTCGACCTCGAAGCTGGGGAACCGGGTTCGAGTCTCGGCAGGGACGCTCAACATCCTGTGATTCTGGACAAATCACTTGATCTCCCCGCGCCTAACAAAACAAAATGAATGTGTCCATCTGTAACGAAAGTGGTGCTCATGTAAAGCGCTCTGATACCTGATATCTTCGGGTCAAGTTCGTGCTATATAAAACTCTAATACAAAATAAAAATAAAATGCTGCGCTGTGCAAAAGTAAAGAAAGCCGCGTGGTTGAGAAAGCAACTAATGTAACAGGGTGGTTAAGGGAGAGCCTGTCGTGCCTGCAATAGCAGCTAGAATAAAGACATTAAAGGAAATAGTGCTCACAGACTGTAGATAAAACAAACCGTGTAACAACACAAGTAAAAAGTCCAGTCCTCATGGGAGGTTACAATTGCAGACAAGGCAGTACTAAAGAGGGACTACTAAGTCTATTCATGAATCCAAAGCAACCATTTAGAAAGGACAGTAACAGGAGCCAATTGAAAAGATGGGCGGAAAATAGGTGGAGCTTCAAGTCCATTACTGAATACAGCATGCCTCGCAGCGAATGCGCTGCCCAGGCTCGACCTAACAAAAACAATACAGGCAAAGTAATGCAATGAAGACTAACATAAAATGACACAATAAAATATATACAAATACATATTCATAAAATACACCAACAATGTGGATAATGAACAGAAGGCTTCTGCAAATGCAATAAAACACATCAGTCATCAGCATCATGTTCCAGAAAATAAGGCAATCCCTCTAGAAAACGAACAGGTCTGAGTATCTGGATAAGGGCTGTTTGTTTTTTCTATGAAAGTAAATTTTTAATTCTCAAAAAGTTGGATGGGACCAAATGAGGCTGTCTTAAATAAACTCAGTCAGTGGTGAGAGCTACTCAAGGTAGGCATTTGAGTCCACAAAGTGCCAACTGGTACCTTTGAAGTCTTCTCTTTCAGTTTCTTTCAGTATCATCTCAGGTTGCACAAATGGGGTCTTGAGAATCATCAAAATGACCTCGTAGAAAGTTCATTTCCTGGATAGATAAACAGGTGCCTCCCTTCGTGAATTCCTTTCCAGATTTTGCAAAGATATTAACTTTTGTTTCCACATAAAGCCCCTCCAATGTCGTCCTACATAATAACCATGGCATAACCAAAAAGCATGGAGATGAGTCGGTGATGGGCAAACATTGCATCTGATAAAAAGTAGACACAGAAATGCAAGAAATGCTAAATTGTTTCGCATTACAGACCTTGTTCCCAGAAGATACCCATAAAAACCTTACAACTATGTTGAATTGCAGGATATAGAGGGTGTGAATGAGGGTCAATAAACCACATATGGGACATGCTCAAAGGGCAAGACTGTGAAACTCAAATCCAACGAATGGGATTTATTTCACATCAATGAGGTCCTCCTCTTTAATACTGACCCCCCCACACAACTAGGCAGCTTTCATTTTTAAATTTATTTACCAATCTTATATTGCTACTCTGCACCAAAATGCATTACGTCTCTTTACAGGAAACTGAACGACAATGAGAAAAAAGAATAAGGCGTAAATAAAGTGAAACTCTGAACTGCTGGCATAGAAGTAGTGGGGAAACGCAAAGAAGTAAGGACAGAAATGGAAATGATATGGAAATTACTTTAAATAAAATGCATGTGTATAGTAAATGAATAATGTGACAGAAGGCATTATTCTAATGGTATGCTTACAGTCTTTTCCAAAATTTGATTTAAAAGAAAATGTTGGCGATCTGATGGTCATTTGTGTTCAAGTCAATTTCCACTATCACTTTCCTCAGCAATGGTGTCACATGTACCTGTTTAAAACCAAGATATGCTCTTTCTGAAAACAGAGGGACTGTCCATTTTACCTCCTGTTCCAGAACCCATGAGGACTATTAGCTTATTGTTTAAAAAAAATAATATTCCTTTATAAACCGCTTCCTTGACAAAGTGAACCTGTTTAAAAGCATCTAGTCACCATTCCTTTCCCAATCATCAAGTAGTCATTGACACTTTTCAGACTCTATGCAACTCCTCTATGGAACCTCTCAGAGGCCTTCACCAGTTGACCTTTTTGGCCATATCATGTTGCGAACCCATGCCCTTTGCACTAACAATAAAAGTAACAATCCTCTCCTTTATTGGGTTTTGCTTGAGTTCAAATACAAAACAGATTCTTCAATGGCCCACATACAATGAAAGAAATACCTTGGTTAATATGGAGAATATATAGTGTACTTAAGATCGAGAGGCATGGGGAAGGGAGGGTAAAGATTGATCAGAGCTAAGCGAGTATATCCATTACTTGATAACGTAAAATATAACTATTTATAACCATAATACTTTAGTCTACATAATCGGGAGAGGATTGTTACTTTTATTGTTAGTGCAAAGGGCATGGGTTCGCAACATGATATGGCCAAAAAGGTCAACTGGTGAAGGCCTCTGAGAGGTTCCATAGAGAAGTTGCATAGAGTCTGAAAAGTGTCAATGACTACTTGATGATTGGGAAAGGAATGGTGACTAGATGCTTTTAAACAGGTTCACTTTGTCAAGGAAGCGGTATATAATGTGCTATCAGGCAGCGGCCACCGTCGTGCTGTGTCCAGTCAGTGTATACAGGGGAGTTAAGTTGTTTCGATCATCTCAGCATTGCCATTGAGGCCACTGCCAGGGCTGTATCAATTAATCGTTTTGTAGGGCAAGTAACTTCAGGGATGCCAAGGGTGTCATGAAGGAAAATTAGTTGGATTGAAGGGTGTAAAGTCCAACCAGAGGCATTGTTTCTAGTGGCCGAGACCTGGTGCCAATAAGTTTGGAGTTCTGAGCAAGTGTAGAGCAGGTGGATGATGTCGCTGTTTGGATGGTTGCATCTCTAACAGTTGGATTCTTGTGTCATGTTTGACATCTGTAGTCGTTGCGGTGACCAATGCCAGTCATGAAGGAGTTTGAAAAAGCTAAACTTTTCTTAACTCTCTATCATGCGATTCAAATAGCTCATCCCAATCCATCTCTGAGTAAGCCTTTCCCAATTTCCACATCCATTTTTCACACTCGTATGTCTGGAGTGGGAGTGAATAGTATTCTTCCAACTGGGCATTGTAGAGGATGGAAATGACGCCAGAGTACGAGCTCCACCAATATAGGTAGTCGCAGACCACCAACTGTGAGAGAGAGTTCAACAGGGGTCGTAGTGCACCGAGTAGACTGTGTCTCAGCTGATAGTAACTCCAACAGAATTTTTCCACAAACTGGATTTCTTCTTGCAGGGTTTAAAGGATTTTATTTCCATGTCATCAATCAGTTGATCTATCATAATTATTTATACCTTTCTCTGACCAAGCTCGCCAATTGATCATGTGACCATCAATCTGTATAGCTGTATTGTTACAGGTAGGGGCATTTTTGCAGAGGTAGGCATGTACCTTAAGGAGTTTGTGAGTTCTTTCCCATGTTTGGTTCCTGACAGTGATCATCAGGTGACGCTTGCTGAATTGCCTGGTATACCAAATTAGTGGTATTTCATCCTCCAGTCAGGTTCGGTTTAATAATCACCTATTTTGGCCTCTTCAGGGAATCAGAAAAGAGATATGCCATGTGGGCTAGTTGGTGTGCCTTGTAATAGAGGGACATGTCTTGGAGGCGGAGCTGCTTGCAATTTGGATATCCAGAGGCAGGGCCTTTGGCCTTTACAGATGCAGTCTTTAGTCATCTTGTTTAATTTGGTCACCATGTATAGTGAGAAATCTATGATTATCATGCCAAACACGTAATAAAAGCAAGGGGACATCACTATGTGTATCGTTTGCACTTGGCCCCACAATGACAGATTTAATTGTTACCACTTCTTAAAATCGTGAGTGGCTTTAGCAAGCAGAAGGTCCATGTTGTTTATGGCTGTCGGGGAGAGATTGTTACCGATAATTATCCCCATGTATTCGATGGTAGTATTGGACCACTGGTTCCTATGAGCATTTCTGTGGTAGTTGACTGTTCCAGAGGTCTGGCCTTGCTCTTCACCACATTCATGTTATAGCCTGAGAAGTGGCCAATGCTATTTATTACCTCCAGGAGGGCAGGGAAGGACTGTTCCACTTTTGTCAGGAGCATTAGGATATTGTCAGTGTATAAAAGTATTTTCACCTCTCCTTCTGCTGTTTGTATGCCTGAGATACCTTGGCTCTGTCTTATTTTGATCGCCAACAGCTCCAATGCAATGAAGAAAGGAAGAGGAAAAAGGCGACACCCATGCCATGTTCCTCTGGAGCTAGAGAATTTATTTGAAAGAAAGCAGTTACAGTTAATGGAGTCCGACGGGTAGCTGTACTGTAGCTTAATCAGTTGTACAAAGTAACTGCCAAAGCCAACCTTCTGCAAGGTCATGAATTAAAATCGGCATTTGATCCTGTTGAATGCCTTTTTGGCATCAAATGAGATTGCAACCTTCTGCTTACTGTCTTTGGATGCTTTCTAGATGATGTGGGAGAGCAAGCACATGTGATTTGTAGATGATCTCTTTGGGACAAAGCCCAAGCTTCTGATATGTGGCTCAAGGATGGAATGTATTGTTTCAGACAGGAAGCTATTACTTTGGCCAGGATTTTCATATAAGTGTTGATAAAGATTATTGGCCTACAGCTGCCACAGAGTTGTGGATCTTTATCTGGTTTGGGAAGGACAATAATAGTGGCTTTGTTAACTGAGGTTGGGTAGTGGTAGAGGATCTACTGTGTTTAAATATTTTGCTCAGCAATGGTGCCAGGAGCTGGGCATTCATTTGATAGAATTCAATGGGAAGTCCATCATCTCCAGGACCTGACCTCCTGGTCAGGGACCTGCTCTCACCCCCGCAGCTCCGCTGGTGTGCCGCTTCTGATGTGTTGGACGCTGCCCTGATCAGCAGCGTTCAAGTCCGGTCTCCGCCAGATTTCCTGTTGGGTATTGTTATTGTTTTGTATTGTGCCTTATTTTTAGTGCCTGATGCCTGTTTTGCCTTATTGTGCCTTATTTTGTGCCTGCTGACTGTATTGCCCCAGCATTCTGCCTTATTCTGTGCCTGCTCACTGTGCCCTTTTCCCGACCGGCGCCAGGAACCCAGGATCTCCAACCATCCACTGCTACGACGCAGCTACCCTACTCGCATTCAACCCCGGGAGGAACAACAACTGCCAGCTGTCCACACCGAGCACCACTCACGGACAATTCTCCTGCCGCCACTGCCGCCAGATCTTCCATACCATCAGCACCCTAACGGCCACCACCCTGCACCGAACGCCAACACCTCCGAAACCCTTAGGTGCATCCTCCTCAACGTGCGCTCCCTGCACAGACACGCCATAGAAATCTGGGGCCTCCTTGACACCCACTCACCAGACGTCGCCTTCTTCACAGAAACCTGGACCAACGCCTCCTCTGCCCCCGATATCGCCACGGCCATCCCCGACGGATACAAGAACCAGAGGAAAGGACACCCCAATCGACCAGGAGGAGGACTCACCATCGCACACAAGAGCTCCCTCCGACTCACCACCTCCACCACGAATGACTCCCTCCCCACCACCGAACACCTTCAATTCCAGATACAGGACAGCTCTAGAACCACCATTCATGGCACCCTCGCCTACAGACCGCCCGGACCCCGCGCCTCATTCGCCACGACCATCGCCGACCTCATCGCACCCTACGCCATCGCCTCCATGGATTACATGCTCATCGGAGACCTGAACTTCCACCTCGATAACCCTAACGACCCCCAACTCCAAAACCCTCCTGGACAACCTTGCCAACATCGGCCTGAAACAGCTCATCACCAAGCCCACCCACAAGGCAGGACACACCCTCGACCCCATCTTCGCAGGAGGTACAAGCATTCTTTTCAGCCACACCACGCAACCCCCCTGGATGGACCACTACTGTGTACACTTCAACATCAACAAGCCCACCGCCCCCAAAACGGCAACGCGTCCTCCACGAAGAAACTGGAGCAAAATCACCGAGGAACAGCTCAACCACACCATCAACCGGGACGCCCCCACCACCTCGATTGACCCCAACCTCACAGCCAAAGAACTCCACAGATGGATCTCCAACTGCGCAGACGATATCGCACCCCTACGCAAATCCGACAAACAGCGCCCCAGGATAGCCACCTGGTTCACCACCGACCTCCAGGAATCAGACGCACCTACAGACGTCTCGAGAAGAACTGGAGAAACAGCAAAACACCAGAAGATCGCACTACCTACAAGAACGCCGTGACGGAATACCACCACCGCATCAGATCCACCAAAAGAACCTTCATCCGAAACAAGATAATCGCCAACTCCAGCAACTCCAAGGAACTCTTCAGCGTCATCCAGGAATTCACCAAGCCCCCCAGCAAAACCACGCGCATCACCCCCTCCCAGGACCTCTGCGATAAACTCAGATCCTACTTCCATATGAAAATCAAGGGCCTCTACGACCACTTCAACGACCAGGCACCTGACGCCGAAACCACCTCCCTCTCCAGCGACACCAGCGGGCCTACCGTCCCCTCCTGGACCCCAGTCACCACCGAGGACACCACCTCGACCATGAAATGCATCCACGCAGGGGCCCGCATGGACCCCTGCCTACCGCACATCTACCACAAAGCCGCCATCGCACCCGAACTACGACGCACCATCAACACCACCTTCAAGACCGGCACCTTTCCAGACGACTGGAAATGTGCAGAAGTCAGACCCCTGCTCAAGAAGCCGGCAGCAGACCCCACAGACCTGAAGAACTACCGACCCATCTCCCTCCTCCCCTGTGCGGCCAAAGTCACCAAGAAGATCGTCAATGCCCAGCTAACAACATTCATCGAAGAAAACTCCATCCTCGACCCCTACCAATCCGGATTCCGAAGCAATCACAGCACCGAGACCGCCTTACTTGCCGCCACAGACAGCATCCGCTCCCTCCTCGACCAGGGACACACCGCGGCCCTGATCCTACTCGACCTCTCTGCAGCATTCGACACCGTCTCCCACTGTACACTCATCGCCAGACTCCATGACGCCGGCATACAGGGAACCGCCCTCGAATGGATCCGCTCCTTCCTGACCGGCAGAACACAAAGAATCAGACTGCCACCTTTCCTCTCCGAACCCACAGAAATCAACTGTGGAGTGCCCCAAGGATCGTCGCTGAGCCCCTTGCTCTTCAACATCTACATGCACCGCTCGCCGCCATCGTCAGACAGCACGGACTTAGCATAGTATCCTATGCCGACGACACCCAGGTCATCCTCAGCCTCACCAAGGACCCCGTCACCACCAAACTAAACTTCCAGGAAGGAATGAAGGACGTCTCATCCTGGATGAGCAGCAGCTGCCTGAAGCTCAACTCAGAGAAGACAGAGGTCCTCGGACCCTCCCCCTCCTCATGGGACAACACCTGGTGGCCCACCACCCTTGGCAGCCCTCCAACCCCCATGGACCATGCCGAAACCTTGGCATCGTACTCGACTCCTCCCTCTCCATGACCCGACAGATTAACGCCGTCGCCTCCAGCTGCTTCAACACCCTCCGCATCCTCCGAAAGACTTTCAAATGGATCCCCCCAGAATCAAGGAAAACCGTCACACACGCACTCATAACCAGCAGACTGGACCATGAAAACGCCCTCTATGCCGGGATCTACAATTCTCTGCTCCACAAACTCCAGACCATACAGAACACCGCAGCCAGACTTGTCCTCGGCATCCCTCGACACGAACACATCACCCAGCATCTGCGCAGCCTCCACTGGCTCCCCATAGAGAAAAGAGTCTCCTTCAAGATACTCACCCTCGCCTACAAATGCCTCCACAACACCGGACCCAAATACCTCAACGAGAGGATCTCCTTCCACGTACCCAAGAGAAACCTCCGATCCGCCGACCTCGCCCTCGCCGAAAATCCGCGCATCCGCAAAGCCAGGACAGGAGGAAGGGCATTCTCCTACATTGAGGCCAGGACCTGGAATGAGCTCCCGATCAACATCAGACGCGCCCCCACCCTGAACATCTTTAGGAAGACACTCAAGACCTGGCTCTTCAACTGAACGGAGTTGCAAAACCCCCCTCCCCCCCAGCGCCTTGAGACCCTCACGGGTGAGTAGCGTGCTTACAATTCCCCTGATTGATTGATTGATTGGAGCTTCTCATGTTGCCATGGATTTGGTAGCCTCAGTATTTCTTCTGTGGTTATATCTTTGTCTAATGAAACAAAAAAGGTATCCCTTCTGGAGCGCAAAACAGCTCCTTGAAGGCTTGTATAGGACCAGTGGTACGCCGCGGGATAGCACACCCACTTATGGGGGTGGAAAGCAGGGCCGGACTGGGAACGCAAACCCGCCTTGGCAATTGAGTTGGACCGGCCACTGGGGCGAGGTTGGGTGCGCGTAGAAAACACTGTAGCTGCTTTTGTTACAGGGGGCCGATAAAACCGCCTGTAACAAAAACTGCCCCCCAGGGGTCCAAAACCGGCCCCCACCCTGGCAGCCCACCGGGGAAATGCCCAGTGCCCGCTACAACCAGTCTGGCCCTGGTGGCAAGGGAAAAGTGACAGTTTTCTGTATATAACCCTCACCCACTCTAGTAGTGGCATGCTTCATCATCAGGTTCACCCCGACTCCTAAAGGTCAGGGTGGGCTCTACCATATTTCAGGGAGCACTTATGAAGAAAGGATGTAAGGTGGCGTAACTTTAAAGATAAAATTCCTCACCCACTCCAAAAGTATCCTTTTATTGGCAGAGTGGGAGGGAAGGTAAAAATATATTATGAGGGTGTAAGGATGTGATGGCCCTATGACTCTATATCACCAACATATTTCAGCCCTGTTCTACTGGCCTGTGAGAGGTCCTGGGCTTTCGTCAGGGCGGGTAAGTAAAGAGGTCACTCCCCAATTGACGTGACTAACGTGTGGTTACTGTTATGGGCATGCGATTAGCATGCACAACATTCATAAAATATTATATATATATATATATATATATATATATATATATATATATATATATATATATATATATATTATCTACTGGCGGTCGCCAGTAGATAGTTATAGTTAGGACCTATTTGCCATAGGAAATCCGCAACATTCTATTTGAAATAACGTTGGCGCCGGTTGACGAATCTTTGCGAAAGTTTCCAACTTTTTGGGGCGCTCCGGTCCACTCCTATCCTGAAAGTCTTGGGGTGATTCGTCAAGCGGGGCCGAGAAAAAAGGGGGGTCCCAAAACGCGTTTTCCCCATTCATTTTTCCATAGGAACCTTTAGTCGCAGCTACAGCCCGAACTGCTGAACGGAATTACACCAAATTTGGCAAAGAGGTAGCCCTTGGTTCAGTGTCGTGCCTTTTGCTTAAATGGTGTAAATCCGTTCAGTAGTTTCTGAGAAAATCACAAATAAAATCACATATATATCTATGGCCGAGTAGGGTCCGCGTACCCTCCCGATCACGAGCTGCATGCTAATTGGCTGTCAACACTCCAAATCAGGAAGTGTTGGCAGCCATTTTGTCCCTCGGTAGAACCGAGGGACAGAAACAAGTGCGCAAAGCGCAAAAAGGGGGCAGGGTAGAAACACCCTGACCCCCTAGGTCTGCTCAGGGCAGAAAAAAGCATTTTTTTTTTTAAATCGGCGGGATGCGCGGATCCTGCCGATTAAAAAAAAGAAACAAGTGCGCAAAACGCACAAAGGGGGCAGGGTAGAAACACCCTGACCCCCTAGGTCTGCTCAGGGGGTCCCACAAGGACCCCCTGGGCAGAAAAAAGCATTAAAAAAAAAAAAAAAAAATGGCGGGATGCGCTTAGGGTGCACGGATCCCGCCGACAAAATCGAAGCGCGGTCTCCCGCGCTTCGATGTGATTTGCCCCGGGTGGCCCAAGTCCCGGGGGCATGCGGGGGTGGGTTTAGATTTTATGGGGGGCCTCTAAGGCCCCCCCAAACCCCCCAAGCAGGAAACCTGCTCTCTCTTCCAAAATTCAAAGCACATTGCTTTTCCACACGGGGAGCTGCATGTTAGCAGCTCCCCATGTGGAAAAGCAATGCCGGCTCCCGCAGGAGGCGGGGAGCCGGCAGGGTCCGTGGGGGAGTTAGGGTCCCCCCACGGACCCCAAAGGATAGGGCCAGCCCCGGGGGATGGGGTCCCCGGGGCAAGTAGTGGCCCGGGAGGGGGCCACGTGGCCCCCTCCCCAAATGTTATTTTAAAAAAACAAAGGCCGGCCCCGGGGATGGGGTCCCCGGGGCCATAAGTGGCCTGAGGAGGGGGCAACGCAGCCCCCTCCATAAGTTTTATTTTTAAAAAAAAAGAAGGCCATGCCCTGGGGGATGGGGTCCCCAGGGCCGATTAAGGCCTGGGGAGGGGGGCCACGCGGCCCCCTTCCACATTTTTTTTTTTTTTAAAACAAAATATTAGGGGGCAGGCCCTGGGGGATGGGGTCCCCAAGGCCAAAAAATTAGAAAAAGAAGGGGGGCCACACAGCCCCCCTTCTTAAAAAACAAATAAACAAAAATACCGGCATCGCGCCAGAGGCCACGCCCCCTCCTTGGAGCACTCTACAAACGCGCCCCCTGGCGCGTTTGCAGATGGGGAACGAATTCCCCTTGAATACTGGGGGTCCCTGGGGCCAACTAGCTCACCAGGAACCTCCAGTATGCGTCAGAGGCTGCGTTGCAGAGAGGTGTACAGAGGCCACGCCCTTTTTACACCTCTCTGCAACGCAGCTCTGTGGCGCTTTTGGAGGTACATGGTGGGCTAGTTGGAGTCCAGGGACCCTCAGGATTCAAGGGGACTTAATCCCCCAACTTAAAATGCGCCACGGGGTGCGTTTGCACAGTGGTGAAGGGAGGGGCGGGGCTTCAGGTGACATGTGTGCAAACAGGCCCCGTGGCGCGTTTTAAGATGGGAATTAAATCCCTTCAATCCTGAGGGTCCCTGGGGGCCAACTAGCCCACCAGGTACGTCCAGAAAGCACCACAGAGCTGCATTGCAGAGAGGTGCAAAAAGGGGCATGGCCTCTGAACACCTCTCTGCAACGCAGCTCCCTGGCGCATACTGGAGGTACAGGGTGGGCTACTTGGACCCCAGGGACCCTCATGATTCAAGGGACTTAATCCCCCAACTTAAAACGCGCCACGGGGCGCGTTTGCACAGATGTCACCTCAGGCCCCGCCCCCGCCCTTCACCAATGTGCAAATATTCCTCTAAAATCAGCCGAAAGACGAATTCCGATTTACTCACCTGTTATCAGGAGAGAACCCAGTGCTGCATCTTTTAGCCCAGCACTGACCTTGAAAAGTAATTCTAACTGTACTTACCAGTAACTTGAATTTCCTTCCATAGGCTAACATTGACTGGTTTCACTTGGAAATTCTTCTAAGTGTGGAGTTTTGGAACTTTATAATATTCCTCTAAAATCAGCCGAACTACGAATTCCGATTTACTCACCTGTTATCAGGAGAGAACCCAGTGCTGCATCTTTTAGCCCAGCACTGACCCTGAAAAGTAATTCTAACCGTATTTACCAGTAACTTGTATTTCCTTCCATAGGAATCCATTGTCTGGTTTTCAGCAGAAAAGTTTGTGTCGATTTTCACAAACTACAAATATTCCTTAAAAATCGCCTGTATGACTTAAACGCATTCTTTCAACTGTTTACAGGAGATGCACCAGTGCTGGATCGAGGATCCACCACTGAGTAAGAAAAAGTAACGATAACACTACTTACCTGCTAAGTGAATTTCCTCCCATAGGATAACATTGGTGATTCTATGTGAAAAAGTTTCTAAGTGTCAACTTTTAAAATTGAATAATATTCCTTAAAAATCACTACTGTAACCAAAACGCTTTTACTCAACTGTTTACAGGAGATGTCCCAGGACTGAATCTAGGATCCAGTCCTGTGGTTAGAAAAGTAATCCATAAAGTAACTAATTGCATTTAACTAGAAATTCACATTGAGCTCAATGTTGCATTGTGTTTGAAATTGTGTTGCCCATTGCAACAACTGTAACTACTGTACTTAAAAGTCTATTGCCTATTTGCAAAGTATTTAAACTAAAGTAATTCATTCTGAGAAAGTATATTTTGTAATGTAATGTATAATGTAATTACAATGTAATTTAAAAATAAAATATGTAAAAATAAATAGTTTAAAAAAATGTAGTAAATCAGTATCAAAAAAATAAATATAACAATTAATACATTTAAAAATTGTCATTTACAAAACCTTTGAAATTCACTGAAAAAAACCATAGGTTTCAGACATGTTATAGTTAGGAATTAGCATTTAAAAAACCTTAGAAATTCACTGAAAAAACCATAGGTGTTAGGGACAGTTATAGTTAGTTGGACATTGCACTCGTACAAAACCCGTGAAATTCCCCCGTTATAGTTAGTTCAGGTAACTATAGCTCGCGCCCCCGCAATGCACTGCTGATGACGTCACATATTACATCACTCATGACATGGTCAGTGACATCACTGATGACATCACTGATGACATCTCAAATGACATCACTGATGACATCATCCAGTGACTGTGTGTTTCTGTAAAGTTTAAATATATTTAATATATATAGGGAAAGGCGTATTGAAGAATGAGTGGGTGTATAAGTGTATGAAAGGATGATTTAGTAGGTGCGTGACTAACTCTATAAGTGAGTGATTAAACGTATCTTACTGAATGCATGGGTTAGTGACTAAACTGGGTGAATGTCTGTATCCGTCTGTCTGTTGCTGTGTAAGTGGCTGCATGGGTTTGTGAATAGCTACATGAGTGTCTATATGAGTTATTGATTGGTTGTCTGAGTATCTGTATGTGTGCCTGAGTGTTTGTGTGGGTGGGGTGTGTGCGAATCTGTGCATAGATGTGTGAGTGGGTGATTCACTGGGTGGATGGTTTCAAGAGTGCATCTGTGATAGACTGTATGGGTGGGTAAGTGTGTGTAAGAGTGTGTTAGTGAGTGAATGTATGTCCCAGTGGTACATGTGTGAGTAACTACATATGTGAAAGGCAGTATATATGTGTGTTGGAGTATATAAATAGCTATAAGCGAGAGTGTGTGATTGTGAGAGTGACTGTATGGATGAGTGTGTGCTTGTATCAGACTTTGTATAAGAGCGTAAGAATGTGCTAGTATTTGTATGAGTAAGTGAGCTGGTGTGTGTATAACTGTATAGGTGAGTAAATGGGAGTGTGCTTAATTTTTTGCATGACTGACTAGGTGTGTGAGTACCTCTATGGATGAGTGGCGGTGTGTGAGTGTTTATATAGGTGTATGAGTGCATATAATAGTCCTGTACTGAGTGACTATAAGTATGAGTGATTGTACGGGTGAGTGAGTAGATGTGTGTGTGTAGACCTAAGAATCAGTGAGTGTGTATATAGTAATTGGTGTTGGAGTGTCTATGGTTTTGACAATGGCAGTCTGTAATTTACAGTGGGTGTATCAAAAGTTATATTAGGGTGTGAGAAGATGCATCAAATTATCTTATGGATGATGTCATCAGTGATGTAATCAGTGATGCCATTTGAGATGTCATCAGTGATGTCATCAGTGATGTCACTGACCATGTCATGAGTGATGTAATATGTGACGTCATCAGCAGTGCATTGCGGGGGCGCGAGTTATAGTTACCTGAACTAACTATAACGGGGGAATTTCACGGGTTTTGTACGAGTGCAATGTCCAACTAACTATAACTGTCCCTAAAACCTATGGTTTTTTCAGTGAATATATATATATATATATATATATATATATATATATATATATATATATATATATATACACTTGCCGCTGTTGGGATTACCCAAACAAAGTAAGACAAACGTTTCCACGGGGGTGTGGGAGGGCGGTCCTGCAGTCAAACTATCGTCAAGGGTCCCATCCCGTCTATATACCTTTCTTAGGCTCAGCTCCCCTGGTTACGGTAATCCCCAACAGCAGCAAGTATATATATATAAATATTTTATGAATGTTGTGCATGCTAATTGCATGCCCATAACAGTAACCACCCTGACAAAAGCCCAGGACCTCACACAGGCCAGTAGAACAGGGCTGAAACATGTTGGTGATATAGGGTCATAGGGCCATCACTTCCTTGCACCCTCATAATATATTTTTATCTTCCCTCCCACTCTGCCAATAAAAGGATACTTTTGGAGTGGGTGAGGAATTTTATCATTAAAGTTACGCCCCCTTACCCCCTTTCTTCTTAAGTGCTCCCTGAAATATGGTAGAGCCCACCCTGACCTTTAGGAGTCGGGGTAAACCAGATGATGAAGCATGCCACTACTAGAGTGGATGAGGTTTATATAAAGAAAAGGGTCACTTTTCCCTTCCCACCCCTCTAAATGGGTGTGCTATCTCGCAGCGTACCACTGGTCCTATATAAGCCTTAACGGAGCCATTTCGCACTCCAGAAGGGATACCTTTTTGTTTCGTAGCATATCATAGGGAGGCTGTATCCCTTTATCCTTGCTCTAGAGGATCTCTCAACCCTTTAGGGACTGTAGGTCTTTACCTCTCCCCCTAATTTGTCTATATATCTTTGTCTAAGACATTGGCTGAATCCTCCAATAAACGTTGGAGAGGAGAGAATCGAAGAAGGTGGACTCCTGTGTTGTTTGTGTCTCGCAGTGGCTGAGGAGTACAGAGTTTTTTTTAAAGGTTATACATTCTTTTACTATCTGCAATGGATGGGTGGCCAAGAGACCTCTGGTGCTTTGGTAGCTGATACAGCTCAGTGGGCCTCTGATTGCCTCTGCTGTTCGGCTAGCAAGGGGGAAGCTTTTTCACCAAACTCGTACTGTTGATGATTAATGCATCTCAGAACTTTCTCTGCCGGTGTTGTGTACATAGATTTAAGATCCAGTTTGGCCTGGAAGAGTTGATGGAAGGTAAGGTTGTTCGGGTTGTCTTGGAATTGCTTTGACAGGTCTTGTATCTTTCTTTCCGTTTGGGCCTTCATCTCCATGGATTTATTTTTCTGTAATGCAGATTCTTTCATCAGGTTGCACATCATCACTGCTTTGCAAGCTGCCAGAGGACTTGAGGCAAATCCGCTGTTCTGTCATTACTTTTCAGATATTACTTTAAATGCCACGGTAAGATTGGCTTCGATTTTGGACCGTTAAAATGCCAAATTGGCATTCCCCAAGTACCTTGCGGTGGGCGGAAGATTCCTGGCTCTAGTTCCAAATGAAGGAGGGAATTATCACATTAGGTGAGATTGGGTGTCAACAACACTGATGCAAGATAGAATTCTATTATTGTCTCCATGGCGTGGGGCTATGAATAGAAGTGTACCCCTGGTCTCTTGGGTAGAGAAAGTGTCATGGATCTAATAGAGAGTTGTCCTTTATCAAGTTAAGGGTGCTATTCAATCTTTAGTATGGATCGGTTCTTGGGGGGCCTGTGCGATCTATGATACGTTCCAGTCGCCTCCCAGAACTATTGCAGTGTGTTTACAGTCCAGTAGCAGTTTGTGTATACTAAAAAAAATAAGCTTGGGCCCATTAGGGGCATAGACGTTTCCCACAGCTACATAGGTGGCTGCTAATTTGGCTAGTACATAGCACATAACCTCCCTTTGTATCTTTCCACACGTTGCATATTCTGGCTGCCAGGACTATATGAAATAGGATTGCTGTGCCTCCCTTTTTGGGCTGTGGGCCTACAGCATAGACTACTTTCCCAACCAAATCCCTATGTAGTTTAGAGGGTTCTATGTCGGAGCGATGGATCTTTTGCAGTAAGGCTATATCTGAATTGTGTGAACTCAAGAAGGACAGATTTGTCTTTCGTTAAATGTAATTATGAAGGCCATTTACATTGAGGGATAACAGCATCAATCCTCTCGGTGCATGGTTTTGATGAGCTGCGTGGATCAGTGGTTGATATGACAGTAATATCAAAAGATATTTGACCATAAATACTATGGGTGATCAATGCACATCTTTAAGATGAGCGAGGGATCTTGAGCAACTTTACAGGGTTCTGCGGCTGATCTTGACCATCTGTCTGTCTGTTTGTGTGAGTTGGGCATTGTACAGTGTTCGAAATATAGCTATTGTCTACTTGTCTTTGTATACCTGTGCATGTTCCGATTCAGAATCAGATTTTGGAGTCCCCCTATTGGGCTTCAGGGTGGATCTGGATTTGTCTCTGTCTGAATTTTTTTCTGTTTACAGTCTTTGCATTGTTAAGTGGCAGAGGGTCTGTGGGATAGCTAGAGGTTCCCTTTTTCTTGGCGATCAGGCTGTTGTGAGGATGATGCATCCATAGCTGAAGAGAGTGTGACAAAGAGTGCGGGTGCCTTTGCTATGTCCATTTGTTGGTAGGATTTCTATGTAAGTAGAATTCCAACGCTGCGAGGTCCGTATGTTCTTTGGCAGGACCATTTACAGCCACTATCATTATAGCTGGTCCTAGGAAGCTGCAGCATATGCCATTACATTTCAACAGCTGTCTCAATGACAAAAACTGATTCTTGACTAGAGTGGTTTCCTGTGAGTAGTCTACTGCTGGTGTGATTCAGTGTTCATTGAAGTTATACGGGCCATGGCATCAAAATAGTTGGTGAAGTGTATGGGCTTGCCAGTGTGGGAGGGAGCGGGCTATTATCAGTCTCGAGGAGTTTGGTGTATCGTCCTTTCAAGTTCTCAACCTGTGGGCCCTTGAAACTTAAGTGGAGGGTTGAATGTGGTAATAAATAGAGTGGGTAACTAATTTGATAGAAAACATTGGATATCAGACTTCTCTTCTTGTTAGGGAACCTCCAAAGATACAAATATTGTCTCTTCTACTGCAGTCTTCTAAGTCTGTGAGCCTGCGGTTCACATTCCACATTTCCGAGACCCAGTCTGGCATTTTGTCCAATCTGGATTCCAGGTCCATGATTCTGCCTTCAGTACGGGTAAGCTGTGACTGAAAGGAGCTGACTTCTGCCCTTAGACTCTTTAACTTTCTGGTGTTTTCCACTGTAGCCTGGTCTATAGTTGAAATGGACACCTCTTTTATAGTCTTCTGCACCATAAGGATTGCGTCAAGTTTAAGGCCTCCATGGTTCCACAGGGTGATTGGCGTGGGTGCATGGATTGACCTGTCACGCTTCGGAGAACAGAAGTTGTTGTAGTGCCTTAGGGCCTTTCTTAGTCATACATCCCCTCCACCCCTTAAAGGCCACCAGGGTGTGAAACACCAGCTGGGTCTGCCAAAGGAGTGTATAGCATGAGGCCAGTGAATGGTTTGGTCCTCGGTTAGAGGGGGTTAGCCCAGAGTATTATTTGGCATGGACTATGGACCTAATGTGCAGTCTATGTCCCCAAGATTGGTGTTGACTCCCCTTGTGCTCCCAAGAATTATCAGACCCTGGTAGGATATAGCTCCAAAGTTGTGCGGTGACTATTTTAAATCTAGTTACACTGTTCCTGAGTAAAAAAGCATGATTCGGAGAGCTGTGATGTGTCTGCACAGTAATACAGGTGTTGGCTGTGGTGACAGTTAATTGTTAAACTCAATTGTCCAGGTGATCTAGGGAAATCAGAATCACACTATAAATCTGGTACAGAGGAATTAACTCTGGCCAGGGACTGTGAATTTCCCCGCAGCAGATCTTGGTGCATAGAATTAGTAGTAATCCTCGTGTCACCCAAGCCTAGATGGCGGGCCCAGTAGTTCAGGATATTAATCTGAACTCAAAACAAGATGGCCGGCACTATCAGGCATGTTCAGGAGATCAGGAGCTGGTTTATTTTTGCCATTGTTCAGTTAGCAAGACCCATGCGCCCCCTTTGCGTGGGTGGGAGCTGCGAGTTGCAGTGCGCTCTGTGGAACTCGGGGCTCCCACTCGACGGTGTTCCACAGGTGAGTCGGTGCAGATGTTACCAGGCCGGGTTGTTCCTGATGTGCAGGGGAATATGCCTGCAGGTATGGAGGGGGCTGGGTGGCTTACTGGCAGGATGGGGGATACCAGTAGCACCAGAACCCAACTGCTATCTGGGTGTTCTGGCCTGTGAGCCGTCAGCAGATCTAGGCAGGCACCTGTTTGTCTCAAGGCAGATTCACAGGCCCAATCCGGTTATCATTTCAGGTTTCCAGCGGGTTTCATTGACAGAACTTCCAGCACCACATATGATTGGAGGGTGCAGGGAGGATGTACAGATGGGGTGACTCTGAATTTTGTTAAGGACATTAAGGGATTGCACCAGTGGAGCTCACTCCGAGAGCGCCCATGCTATTACCACTTATTGTTTTCTTAAATAATGCACTTCCACAGAGGATAGGGATCTCTGACTGTCTGCTTTATTATGCAAGTTATATTTTAATCCTCAAAAAGCTGGATGGATCTAAAGCTTGCCTGAAAAGCACTGCTTGGAAAACTAAGATAAGATGATGAGCTTGGGTTTCTCCTCTCCATCATTCAATTGTTAATACAAAGCCATATTATATTCAGTGTTTCTTTTAGCAGTACCACTAAGGCGATGGATGTTCTCAGGTGTGAAGGAAGTGTAATATCAGAAAAAGAACAGTGCAAATGTTGAGATCACCCATGGGATCAGAATCTATACAATAATGCTTGGCTATGGTAGTTAGACAACACAACATAGCTTTGCTGGTCTGCCCTTTGACAGCCCTATTTTTTAACTTACACTTTAATAGCCTAATAACTTTGTTGTTTTTGATTCACAATGAAGGACTGTGCATATAACAAACGGTATCACAAACTGTATCCTATTGAGTTTGCTATCAAAATACATACTTGCTCCATTTGACAAATGTTACTGTACCAATCTCTGGTCCTAAAAATACATGCTGTGAAATGCATTATGTCTTGTTTAAATTCTCACGTTGATTGGTAACCATGACGACCAAAACATCATTGCTCACCTGTGTATCCTAATGAAATAAATGTTTATGCTCCATGGTCGAAGAGGGTCCTCTCCCATACTTGTTTCATTTTGCAGGCCAAATCCCCAACTGCCTTACCAGGCCTATTCCATTCTTATCGTCTATATACAGCAGGCGGCAAGACTGAATTTGAGGGACATGTTGTGCATGAAGATCCTCTCTGGACTATTTCCTTTGGGATGTTGTGATCCTGTGGACTAATCCTCATCTGATACAAGGTGTCCTTCTTCTACAATAGAGAAGGATCTGTAAAGATGGCTGTTGTTTCATGAAGCTCCATCCTTGCCAGTCTGATCCTGCCTATCTCTGTCTGATTTTGATCTCAAAACTGTTGTCGCTTTGAAACCCAGTGGCTTGCAGCATTTCTAGTCAGGTTGCATCTAGCTCTATCTCATCTTTTGAAGCTATGTCAGGCCTGCCCCTCCCCATCGTGGAGGCCATTGAAGCGAACTGCTCGGTCCTGCATCCGTGTCCTTGCCTGCCTTACCTAAAATGGTGTACACACTGAAACGCAGAGGGTTGTTGTCTTTCCAGCTGTAAGAAGCTGAAAAAAACATACCTTTATTTGGAGCTGTGCCAAGCCTCCTTCATCATCTGAGAGCCCCTTCTGAAAACTCACTGAGCATTCTTGCAATTGTATCTATGCCTGTCTGCCTGACTTTAAATTGATGGACACACTGAAAGCTAGAGGGTTTCTTCATTTTCAGCCATACAAGGCTGAATCCAGCTCTATTAATTCTTTAGGGCTGTGTCACCCCCTCTCTCTCTCTCTCTACCTAGGTGACCACTTAAAACTGGATCTTGCTCCTGTAACTCCATCTTTATCATCACAGCCCTATCTGTCCTGAAAGTCTCAGACACATTGGAACCTAAGTGATTGATGTATTTCTAGCCATAAGAACCTGGTCGGTTCTGTCCAACAATGTTCAACCTCTATCCACTATTAGCCTCTCAGGACTGGTGGGCCTGGCCATATGATATGTGCCAACACATATGATATGATATGTGACATCACTCACCATTCTTTGATCCAACACATTGTTGTCCCGATGTTAGAGAAAAATGGACAAAGGTTGTCTCAATGAGTGTATTTATAAAACTTTGCTTTTTATGTATCCTATTGAGCATTGAATACAACTATTTTTAAGAAGGAACAAATTCATCTTAATATGGGTTTGATCCTGTTTGGACCTTGGAGTCCCAAGTGCTGGGCTGTCTGCATATCACATCCCACACCCAGAGCAAAAACCTTGATCTCATCCTCTTGACCGTCCCGTCACTCAGCTCATTTCTACCTCTCCATGTTTGATGGGATTAACCATTTAACATTAAACGTACAACTCAGTCTTCCAAAATTCCAAAACAGGGGCAACCAAAGCCATTCAATAATGTGGACATCGTCTTCTACAATCCACCTAATTCCCCTTTGAGCTGTTCATTTTCACTAATGCTCCTCTTTATACCAAAATATGTCATTCTTATACTCTGTGCTCCCTTGCACTTCCAAGACCAAAAAGCATGCAAAACATCTATAAAGAAACTTGAAAAGATACGGCACACATCCAAAGTGTACGAGGGTCTGATAGCCATAAAATAAATGCCCGTTTGGAAAGCACACCATTCAGGCAGCCAAGTCAAACCATTGCACCAAACCTATTTCAGAAGCTGTGGCCTCAAAAGAGACATACCCTTTCAACGTCAAAGCCACATTGATCAACACTACCTATACAAGCATGTCAATATTTTTTTATTTATTTATTTAAAGTATTTATAAAGCTCACCCTCATCCCCAAAGGGATATCCTGATGCTGGACCTTACATTGTTTATACAAAGAGAAATGCTCACATACCCCCAGCCCTAAGATCTCTAAACTGGTTACCCTATGAAGCAAGAATACAGCTAAAGATTGCCGTTATGACGCACAAAGCCCTCCATTTCAAAACCCCTGTGTACCTGGCTCAAAAGCTAGAACTATCTGGAGGGGGCAGACCATCAAGAAGTGCAAATTCTCTCCTATTGAAACCTCAGACCTTTCGCAGAAAGAAAACAAGGTCCAGAGCCTTCTCTGGTTCAGCACCGAAGATCTGGAATTCTCTCCCACCGGACGTCCGCAGAATCCCATCCACGGCTGCCTTCAAACATGAAGTAAAAACAATCCTAATGAACAAGTTCTTGCCTTAATTGGTCATGGCTCGTCTGCTTTCTCAATGACCCTCTGACCACATTCTTTTGGGTCTATCAACGGTAAAGCTAAGGGTTGTCTGTTATACCCTATTAAGTAATGTTTGCTTTCATCTTGGGACTCTATGGTATTAGCTAAATAAGTTATTCTCTGTTACCCCCTTTGCCATTTTCCCGTACTATGTTCTTCCCGTTCCGAAATGTGAAGCGCTCTGATACCCTTCGGAGTCATGTTCGCGCTATACAAAACTTTATAAATAAATAAATACCTTGCTAGTTCT
This sequence comes from Calotriton arnoldi, assembly GCA_963921515.1. Classification (NCBI taxonomy): domain Eukaryota; kingdom Metazoa; phylum Chordata; class Amphibia; order Caudata; family Salamandridae; genus Calotriton; species Calotriton arnoldi. The sequence goes on along the minus strand of CAWUFW010007332.1, from coordinate 478,265 downwards.
AATCAAGACCCTAAAGTGAATGCACCCAGGTCTTCAACTGTCTCCGAAATGCTTATTGATCTGCCACTACGCGTAGGTTCTGGGGAAAATTATTCCAGTGGGTTGCTGTTAAAAAATGAAAAGTGCGGCCACTCATTCTGGATTTCTTGATTCTTTTACAAGATATTAAAGACTGGTTGGCTGATTGAAGGATCCAAACAGGCTTAAAAAAAGTGATACTATTCTGTAGAATTGCTGGACGCTTAGCATAAAGTGCTCCGTGCTTATGGCACATGAGCTTAAAAAAATTGCTCTTTTTCGAGTGGGAACCAGTGAAAATGATTGAGACAAGCCAAGGCTGGTGTCCTGCTGATGTCTAGCAGGGTTTTATCCCAAAATACACACTGGAACTGCTACTAGACATGCGGTAGAGCATGCTCTCCAAACCACTGGGAAAGTTGACCTCTGCCTCCTGGTACTTCTTGATCTATGCACTGTGTTTTCACCATTCATCATCAAATTCCACTTCACACATTTTTTTCTTGCACAGAAATGTCAGACACTGTATTTACCTGGTTCTCCTCTGTCCCAGAGAACAGATTGGAATGCATCAAAATAGCAAAAAATGACCACCTTCTCTGTCAAATATAGGGGCTGCATGGCCAGAAGTCATACTCAATCCATAAGCTGATAATAAATATGATGACACTACCCCAGCCTTCAGACACCTCTACTCGCTTCCTATCCAGGATTATGTATTGTATTGTATTAAACTAAAATCCTTAAGCATCATCACCTATACGCTGCACATAAAAAGCTCAACTATATTGCTGAAAAACTGACTCTGGCTTGGCGTGTTTACGCCTCACAGAGTATTGACCAACTAAGTATTGAGATGTCTAAAAAAGATGTGCCGACTAAATGGTTCAATTTGGTAATGGTCGTTGCTGGTTTCTAAGGTGATTTGCAGTTCCTAATTTCAGACTTCACAAGGACAATTCAGCCTTTAATCCTTCTAGGTAGTATATTGTAAGTCTTATAATTGGATAATATATATCCGGTTATTCACAGAGCTTAGAAACCACAGAAGTGTGGTATAAAGTGCTGCATGAAAAAAAACAATTTAAGTCAATTTGTATTGAAGCTGACAATATAGGCTTTCTGGTCCTAAGCACTTTTTCTGTGGAATGACCTCCACCCTAGCTTGGACTGGCACACTCTCTCCTGGTTTACAGGGCAGCACTAAAGATGCTTTTCTTCATTCACCTTCCTACTCAATGATTCATCCCGATATGGAGACTCATTTACTCTGCTTCCGCACTGCCAGCTTTTCCACTTCCGCTCCTCACAGTGGGAACACACAGCATGGCACGAGAATGCTGGCAATGCAGGGCCACGAGGGAGCACAGATATCAATAAATAAAAAAACAGCCACAAGGAAGAGTACTGGGATGGTAAAAAATACAGGGCCTGATTCACAAAAGTAATCTGAGACAAAATCCTAACTTTACGACTTTCGGTATTTACAAAGGGCATTTAGGAGTAGTAAAGGTAGGATTTTGTCTCTGTTAAACGTAAGTTTTGGTCTTAAGTTAAACTTAAGACCAAAACTTAAGTTTAACTGAGAAAAAATCCTAACTTTACGACTTTCGGTATTCACAAAGGGCATTTAGGAATAGTAAAGTTAGGATTTTGTCTCAGTTAAACTTAAGTTTTACTTAATTTAAACTTAAGACCAAAACTTAAGTTTAACTGAGACAAAATCCTAACTTTACTACTCCTAAATGCCCTTTGTGAATACCAAAAGTCGTAAAGTTAGGATTTTGTCTCAGATTACTTTTGGGAATTGGGCCCACAGTGACACTGGGTCACTTCGAGGAGCCCACTCCTTAATAAACAAAAAAGCCTACACAGATACATGGGAGGTATGGGGGACCATAGAGCCCCGACAAACCTGCCAAAAACAGCTCCCAGGTTGTAGCACATCCCAACTGAAACTGCTTTTCCGACAGAAGACATAAAACGTTGTGGGGTAGGCCAGCACAAATAAATACAAAAAAAACATGAGGGGAGAAAGGGAGGGGGAAACAACCACACTATGGCAGAAACCACAGTGGGACAGTCACTGGAGCGATGCAAGTATTGGTTGCTTTCTCACATTGAAAATTTCAAAGGATTCTCCGACAGTTCAGAGCGAATGATCTTATACAACATTTTTCTAATGATTGTATGATTAATGTAAACATTGAGGGGCCGATTCTGATGCGGGTTGGAAAAGCTTCCCGACCGAATCGGTTGGGAAATGGTGTTTGACCCACTCGGATCGGGAAAGTCCGACCGGCGGAGTAGGGTGCATCCGGATGCTTCCAGATACGATTTGGTTGAACTCCCATTGACTTCAATGGGAACATTTGTTCCTAACCGCATCAGAATTGGGCCCTCGGTCGGGAAGACACGTTCCCGATCCGATTTGGAAGGAGCAAATGCCGTTATGAGGCCTTCCTAACCGCATCAGAATCAGGCCCTCGGTCGGGAAGCTTTTCCAACCCGCATCAGAATCGGGCCCTATATATTTTCTCTGAACCTGTGAAATATTAGTGTTGTAACTTTGCATATGCTACTTGTCTAAAAGCATGGGCATCTGTAACCCATTGGGTGGGTATCTCTAAAACACTCCATCGCAATTGGAGGAGCGTAATTTTGATCCCACCCAAAGATACTGTAGGAGTGCATTATAATCCTTTTAACTGTTCGCTGTTCCATTTGACTATTGCTGGTGACCCAGAATAATGTTGCACAGCGCAATCAGTATGTTGGGTGGGGATTTAAGTTGGTTAGAATAAAATCATTTCAGTGGTTTCCATTCTACTTGAAATCATATATAACTTTTACCCCAACTCTACAATGCCTGTGGATTGCCAGCTATGGCCCATTGTGAAGTTGTAGCTTTTCCCCTGTATCCTGACTTTGCCCACTAATGATGTCAAGCATGCCGAACCAACAAAAGATCAGTACAAACTCTTGAATCCTGTGTTCATCTACTACTGGGATTTGAGGACAAGGACCCAGTTCTTGACACATATCTTGGTTCTGGCTTTGCCTGGTACTCCGATTTGGGCCTAAGACATATCTGCCTGTATACTTCAACTGTTTAAAGAGTTGTCTATAATATTTGTGATTGTCAAGTCAATAGCGCCTTGAGCAAAAGCATCTGATCATGACGCGCCACCAAAGCAGGTCGTTCCAATTGGACGCGAGCATCATAAACACTTCGGGAACAACAAAGCTCACTCAGAGCATTCACAAGAAATATAACAGTCAACATTCTTAAGGCCTCTTTGCTAGGAGGATTATAAAACTTAATTAAACCCTGTAAAATGACTTAATTTATGTAATATTTAATATTAGTGCCTGAAGGCATTTGGCAGAGCCCTTGGAGCACGTAGGCCACATAAAATATTTTGAACTGCACTAATAACAACATAAAGATGATGCCATAAATCAAGTTTTATTCCTTTACTGTTTGAAGGAGGAACAAGAACATGTGCCAAGCTCTTATTTGCATAGGTGCTCTCCACAACAATCCGTGTGCTATTTCAGTGAGGCGTGTACAAAGTAATTCGGAACGCCTAATCTAAAATGTCAGTTTCTCCCCCTCCTACCTTTTTCGATCTAGTTAATATTTTCCAAGTTATTGTCAGCGTTGTTCAGGCTCCAAGACCTTAATGAAACACCAAGCGATACTTGACAATTACAGAACTGCAGAAAAGTTGCCAATGTACGGAGATTTGCTAACTAAAGTCATGTTTACTGACTGATAGGTTTTTTTTTATGGCAAATCTTATGGCTACCCTAAGCACTCAGGTTTACAATGGTTGTGCGAAAAAGTGTAATTTCCCCTCTTACCAGTAAAACTTTGTGAAAGTTCAAGAAAATGTAGTGAAATTATGTGTTTAGGGTGAAATGAGTTTTTCAAGTGTCTACAATGACATTTTACACAAGGGCATACTTTACCTAAGAAATTCGCACAATATACCAGAAGGAGACTGGTCAGAGCAGAAATTGACTTTCAGGGATAGGTTTCCTGCATGAAACAACATCTCACAGGCAAAAAATTGCATAGATATGTGATTACATTTTTTTGAAAATGTCGAGTGATGCACAATATGCTAATTTCAGCTGCATAATTGAAATTTTGCCATCTTGCATTTTACAAAGCATTACAGCAAAAGAAGCGTAAACCGTATGGCCATTAGAATTATATTTCTGAGAAACAACACACAAATTACCCATTAGGCTCTTAACTGCTGAAAGCGAAATTTCTAATGTGAGGGATGCACATAAAACATATTAAGATAAGTTTATTCCCTTTTAAAACAATTGTCAATGTTCAACCAGATAAAAAACCCAATCTATTTTGTAAAGGTATGTGCTATGGAAAGTACTGGCATCAAGACCGTGTTCTTTCCAACTGCCACTGCTTTAACTGTTTGGCCTTTACTTACATGCAGACATTCAAACAAGTTATTCAAGTCTTGCCTGTGTGGAAAGTGTTTCAGTGTCAACTTTTCCTAAGCACTTCCTCGAAGTACATATCTACTTCATTTATTCTAAGGCACATTTTCATAGACCTGAATTCTGGCATAAGTGCTAAAATTACAGGAGAATCCACTGTTGAAATTTCCTCCACACTACCATTCTTTGGTGGTGGAAGTTCCACGGGTGTCTTCTCCTGCAGATGTAACAGTTCTTATAGAAATAGGGAGATTTTCAAAAAAGTTTTCCCCTGACAAATTCTGGCAAGTCAAACCTTTACAAAATTGATCGGGGGAAAATAATCTGAAAAAAAGGTAAAACAAGAGAATTTGTTTTGGGTTAGAACACCGATTCCACATGTTATCAGTGGTGGCTCCTCCGCTATGGCCAAGGAGCGTCGCCCAACTGCTTTCAAGCAGTGTGAGAAGTAGAAACATAAAATGATAATAACTTTAAGCTATTATCATTTTATGTTTGTGCTGCTTTGCGGCAGGTGGGTGGGTGGGGCTGCTCTGATCTCGGAGCAGGGCAGAGGAGGAGTGGTTTGCCCACTCCTAAGTGTGCAATGACTGTTTGGTCGGCCCTCTCGGGCCGCCCAAACCAGTCATGCGCACTTTCCCCGTTCTCCATTCAGGCTGCATTACAGCCAGTGTGGAGAACATGTCCAGGCCCCCATTCCTTGGTTGAGCGTCAAACCAGGACGCTCAAAACCAATCACAACGTTCCATTGCAGCATTGTGATTGGTCTGGAGAGACTGGGTGCCTACCAATCACAACGCTGCATTGCAGTGTTGTGATTGGTCAGTGGGGCTTGGGTGTGCTTCCTGCTCCTCGAGGAGAGCAGGAGCAGAGACGCGGGACCCGGTGGCAAGATAAGTTATTTTAAAAATGTTTATTATGCACCCTCCCGCAATTGCGTCCCCCGCGCGACCACCCACTGCACCACCCGCTTGTCATGCCAGCCGCCACTGCATGTTATGCTACATTTTTCTGCTAAAAATTCAGAATAGCTATTATTTACCACATGTCAACCTGGGGTAATGTTATTTATCACATGTGGTAAATATCTGATAGCGCGGACTGGTCCGAAAATGGTGTCATCTTTTAGAGCTAAGCCCCTTTTTCCGCACTAAATCCTTCTCAGTGCTGGACCTTGAAATGTGTATTAGGAGTCAAGGAGCAAGTTAGACATCTCAAATTTAAATTCCATTATCAATTATCAATTAAATAATTAATAATTAATTATAAATAAATTATTTCTTAATTTACTTCCCACCCTGTACCCCTAAAAACTCAACAACCCACACCTAAAATATATCTTACAAATAATAATATTTATACAATTTACATAATTATCAATTAAACAATAATAATTAACTGATAATTAAAAATTACATTTAATTAACTCCCCACAATTTATCCCTACAAACCCAACCTGCACCTGAAATATAGCTTAAAAATATCTTAATTACACAATTTACATAATTAATTATCAATTAAATAATAATAATTAATTAACATTAATTATTAATTAATAATAGTTAATTACATTCCCACTTTTTACCACTATACAAACCCCACAACCTGCACCAAAATTATAATTAAAAATTACATGTATTATACAATTTACATAATTAATTGTCAATTAAATAATTAAATAATTAAAAATAATTATTAATTAATTATAATTAATATATTTCCCACCCAGTACCCCTACAAACCCCACAACCCACACCTAAAATATAACCTAAAAAATAAATTAATTTATACAATGTACATAATTATCAATTAAATAATTAATAGTAATGTAAAATTAATTATCAATAATTATAATTAATTTACTTCCCACCCTGTACCCCTACAAACCCCACAACCCGATACAACACTAAAATTCCAATTAACAATAAAATTAAATTTAAAAACAACTAAAAATGTACAAACTATATTTAAAAACATTAACTTATACAAACAATTTATAACATATAGAATTAAAACATATACTAAAATGCATAAAGATAATTAACAAAATACCTTCTTTACAACAATATTTTTGTAAACGATATTAACAACATAGATATTTTAGTAAACGATATTTACAACATGGATATTTTTAACATCGATATTACTTAGAAAATAGATATTCTTGTCAACGATACTCCTGCATCAAGATATTTGTGTATCACAATACTAAAAATTTTATATTTGTGTACCTCAATATTTTTTACTCGATATTTTGTCCGAATACCCACAACATCTCTAAGCATGTCATTCTAGGATCAAGCTTCTAAATCACCCTGAACCAAGGCAGTCATTGTTATTCATGTAGGCCATTGAAGGGCCCTGAAACAGGCTTTCCGGGTCAAACAGCACAATTTCTTCTTCGAGATTTCTCACCTTCTTGGTGTGTGACGCATGCACCCAGTTTGAAATTCCTCCACAATTCACAGCAGTGTTGGTCGAAGGAAAGGGCCTTTCCACCTTGGCTCCAAATGGTTGTATGACACAACCACACATGCCTAAACCACGCATGCCTTAACCACCCGGTCTTTACAACAACCACATCTTTACCGCGCATGCCTTTACCATGCATGCCTTTACGTCAAATTTCGTTGTATAGACATGATTAGTAATGGTATATGTGTGGTAAAGATCCCACCCAGTCCCCCCCTCCCCTGAGCCCTAAACTTAGGGCCTCCTGCATTGCAATGTATCGACCACAGCCCTTTTAATTACCCTGTCCCCCTACCCTGAGCCCTAAAACCCGGTCCCCCTAGCCCAAAAAAACGACCCCGACCCTAGCACCCTCATCTGGAGCCCTAAAAACTGGCCCCCAGCCCTGAAAACTGCCTCTTCCCCCCTGCCCTGAGCCCTAGAATTCGGGGCAGTGCCCTAAAAACTACCCGACCCCAGCCCCCGTCCTGGACCCTAAAACCAGCCACCACCCCTTAAACCTACCCCCACTTCACGCCGGCCCCAGACCAACTTACGAAGCCGCGTCCTAGTCCTTCTTCCTGCCGCGATCCTTCCGGTTCCTCTCCTCGCCAATCCGCTAAGACAGCTAGAACACCGACTGCCTTAACCACGCATTCTTGTGGTTAAGGCTTATGGGTGTTTAAGGCAAACATTGTTTCGCTTGCGGGGAAACAGCGCATGTGCTTAAGCCCGCATTGTAAAGGACGTTTCCCCTCCAAACAGTTCTTCCAAACATGCTTCTGTATCAGGACCCAAATAACTAGGATTGAGGTTGTGGCACAGGTCTTGGTGTGGATCTTTAGTGGCAGCTGCAACCTGGTAAGAAACAGAACGAACCACATCAGCCAGTCCTTTGCAGTAGTCGATAATCATTTCATCTGTGATGTTCAACAGTGCATTTGCAGGTACAGCAGTTAATCTGTTGCACATCCCATCAACACTTCATGGGGCGAAAGACCAGTCTTTCTATCAGGAATACTTTATATGCTCATCAACACCAATGGTAAAGCATCTAGCCCTTTCAGTGAGGTTGAACCACAAACGTTTTCTAAACGAAACTTGATAGTCCAGTTCATCTGTTCAACTATACCAGAGGCTTCAGGTCAATAGCTGCAAAGTAGTCTTTGCTCAATTTGTAAAACTGTGCAAATCATCTTCAGGACTTCATTTTTGAATTGGGTTCTCTATCTGATTCCAAAAAGACCGGCAACCCAAACCTGGGTATCAATTCTAGCAATAACAGTTTTGCTAATGTGAGAATGTCATGTCTTCTGGTTGTGTAGGCTTCCACTCATCTCGAAACGACACATACTATGACTAGGACATACAAACAGGTATTTCTATAAAGTCCATCTGTATCTTGTTGAAAGGACTGCCTAATCTCCCTACGTGACTCAGTGTAACGTGTGTTCTTTTTCCTGGATTAATTTGTTGACATGTCAGGCATCTGTGACACACTTCTGCTAACATCCTAAATCTGGGATTAAACCAATTCTGGTGGTACAATCCGGTCATTGCGTCCCTACCTAAGTGTCTGCATCCATGCAAATATTGAGTCATAGGAAACAACAAACTGTCAGGGAACACTGGTCTTTCATCAGCAGACATCCAAATGTCATTTGCATTTTTCGCACATCCTGCTCTGATCCAACTCTGCTGTTCTGCTTCTGAAACATTTTCTTGTACTCTTTTCAACTCATCTCAGCTATCCCTCACTTTCATCAACATCGAGAAATTAGTGTCTTCCTCAGACTCACATGTGAAAGTTCCATTAAATGTGCAGGCCAATAAATCACAATAACCAAAAACTAAGCAACAGCAGTGTGGGCCATTTAATGTCGCACCAGTGTAGTATTTCTCTATTGCAAAAGCAATCCGCTCAACTTTTCGTGACAACACTGCTTAAGAGTCACCATCAATCTTAAACCAAAAAGAAGAATTGAAAAGGAGTGAAAAATGTATTATCAGTATTGCTCCAATTGGAGCATTTATGCACAAGTTCCAAAAGGTTCAGTGAACATGTGTATCCAAAATGATGGGTCAAATGGAATCAATTCCACAGGAGTCTTGTTCTTCCAACTTTTTCTTGAATTTATTGCATCAAAACACAGATTATGATCAGCCCAGCCAACGCGATTCGTCCCTTATTACTTCATCAGGGTTGGATGTTCATAAATAATCACTTATCACCATGTAGCACCAGCTGTTTATCAGTCTGCTAGCCTGTGAGTAGGGGCAGGAACACTGAAGAGAAAGAGGACATAGAGGGTACTACACCACCCATACTGTTTGGACTCTATGTTGATGCTTGGCATATGACAAACACATGGTACTATATGGTGATAAGTGATTATTTATGAACATCCAACCCTGATGAAGTCGTAAGGACGAAGCCCATTGGCTGGGCTGATCAAAATCTGTTTTTTGTTACAAATAATTCAATATATAAAGGTATGGAAACGAATAAGATCTAATACCGCTAATCCAATGTGCTGCTTACTCTGGCAAGAAATACAGCTGAATCAAAGTTCACAATTTTGGAAATATTTACAAATTACATTGAAGGAGCTATCGGCACATGACGATTGTCACTGCTGAAAGATAAAGAGCTGTTTACTAAAAGAGCACATGCATGGATGGTTCTGAATGAGTTCAAGGTCCCCAAATCGCAGCCTTATTTAGAAATACCTTGGTCGGCAAAAATAAAAAATGTATTCATTAAAGTGAGATTTGGCTATCTTCCAGGATCAATGCATGCAATGCCATGGTTGCAATCATCTAAGTCGAACCCTTGCAGACTATGCAACCAATGGGAAGAAAGTATGATCCACTTAGTTTGTATATGCCCAGAAATGAAGGAAGAAAGAAGGAGATATTTAAAAAAACTATTTCAATAATCGAGGAGTACGATCTTGTAGACAAGCTTTGGTAGTCTGTTTTAAGCCAACTGATATAATGATGAATGCAAATTTTACAAAATTTTTGATTTTAACAAAAAGAAACTAGAAGCTGTGATTTGAGTATAGTAAATTTGGTAGTTTAAATCGGCTAGTATAGAAATCTAATTTGCACAGGATAATTTGCACATAATTTATGATCTTATTGGGTGTAACTTGTGCGAATTGTAGATTTGTAATATGGAGGAATCACATTATTTATTCTCTTGGTCCTTGGAATTGAAACATTGTTTTTACTATGGCTGTGTAATTGATGATTTTACATTGTATGATTTTAATTAATCAAGCAATAAAGATTTGAATTGAATTGAATACAAAAATTACATGATCTGGCTCAATCAGGGGTTCATTCTTTATATCAGGTCTAGGCTTTTTGCATAAATCCGTGACATCTAAGCAATCATATTCAATTTCATCAGAAATATCAACATTTACAGGCATCAACGTTGCAGGGTTCAAAATCTAGCATCTCCTTATGGCGATATTTTCAGAGGATAAAATCCTCTGCTCATATTTAGTCAACCTGTTATGCGTTGTACTGTGTTTTCGTTCTGGTCAATAGAAGCTCTACAGAGTGAGGGACTTTTACAGTTACTGAATATTCCCTCGCTATGCTTCGACTCTTTTCCAGACTAGTGCTTACTGCAGCAACAGCTTTAAGACAGCCGGGCAGACCTGCGCTGACAGGGTCAAGGTTTGTTGAGAAATATGCCACAGGTTTCTGTGACAGGGGGTCAGCAGGGGCATGGTCCCAGGCCCCTGGGGGCACCGACAAAGGCCTATTACCGCCGTGCAGCATCTCAAAGGAAGGACCGGAAGACCAGGAGAAGGGGGCGGAGACCGGAGAACGGAAGAAGGAAGACGGAGCTGAGGAGACGGAGGAGGAGGAAAGTGCGGAGGACGAGCCGGAGGAGGACGGGACGACGGACGGCAGTGAGCAGAGAGACAAGCCGGAAGGAAGACGGGCGGAGCAGGAGACAGCCATCGCGAGCCGAGGACCCAAGACGGAGGGCGCCATCAGAGGAGGGGTTCCCCCGGGACAAGAGGCCAACCCTCAGGAGGACGCGAAGGACGAGGCAGCCGTGACCCCGTTGCAGGGTCACGGTATCAGGCAAGTGGGGATAGGGATAACGGGTGCTTTGCGCGGCTGGGGAGTTTTAAGGGTGGCGTTTGGGGGCTGGTAAAGCTTCAACTGCAGGCTTCTCCAACCGCGCCAGTGACTCAAAGAGAGTTCCAGGAGACGCAGAATAGATGGGGCACAAAAAGTCTTTAGAGTGAAGACAACTCACAGTGTTTTGTTAGTACCCTCTCCAACACGGGCGGGAGTCACGCCCTTCACTACCCAAACCCTACAGGAACCCCTGGTTGTTTTCCATTTACCGGGTGAAGTAACCCGCTGTAAACAATAAAACCCTCACACGTTCTGCACAAAAGAGGGAGGGAGCACATAAAGACGCCATAGGCCAAGCCACTAATTGCCTCCCCCCCTTGTTTTCTTCTTTCTTTCCTGAGGAGAGGACCTTTTCATCCAGCTGAAGACCCCAAAGACTCCTGAAAGACGCCATCGAAGAGGACACAGAAGCAGCCAACCCCTCTGTTGTAGTGTTAAGATTAATAAATCACCTTTACACATCCATAGCGGGGTACGTGTCATTCTTCTTGCGTGACAAGTGGTGTCAGAAGTGGGATCACCCTTCCCCTGTCACGCAACAAGAGTATGACAAACCCCTTGGGCCTCGAGGACATGCTCAAGCAACTGGCCGAGGGCCAACGCCACCTACAGCTGGTCGTAGAGGGCCAGGCGACTGAGGCCAAAACCGACCGTGAACACTTGCAGGAGACCCTTCAGGCCCAGGCCGGACTAATTGCCCAGAACCAGGCGGTACATGACTCGGCTATAAGACGCCTTTCTGACACCATCGCCAGTAGCAGGGTGCACCCTAATGTACCCAGTACAGTGTTACAGAAATTCCAACCGGGTGAAGACCCTGATTTCTTTTTTACTAATTTCGAAAGGGTCGCGGGTACTGCTCAGTGGCCGACTGACCGCTGGGGTCAATATATTGCTCCTCTTCTGTCTGGTGAACTGCAAACTGCCTACCAGGCCGCCAATCCGGCCGGTACAACCCCATATGAGGACATTAAGAAAGCTATATTAGAGAGACTTGGCTGTGACCAGGAGCATTATAGGATGAAGTTCCGGAAAGAGAAGTGGCTCCCCCACGATAATCCTAGGGCGTTATTTTACCGGGTACAGGACTGGGGTATCCAGTGGCTGCAACCCCAGAGCTCCAGTATGGACCAGGTAATGGAGAAAGTACTCATGGAGCAGTACTTGGAGGCCTTACCAAGTGCCACTCGGGCCTGGGTGAAACAACACCCCAAAGTAACGATAACAGAAGCGATGGAGTTGGCCTGTGCCCACCAGAGCGTCCCGGAAGCAAGACCTCTTTTTCCTCGACCTTTTTTTACTCACAATCCACGATGGAGGCCCCCCACTCCGACTCCGAGTACACCCCAGATACGCCCCCTCATTGCTCCCTCTTTTCTTCCACGCCCTGCTCCAAAGGAAGGGAGAATGGGACCTCAGTGTTTCCACTGTGCAGAGTGGGGACACATCGCCCGCCTATGTCCCTAGAAGACCAATCCCCCTGAACCTATGGAGGTGGGCTGTACGAAAGGAAGAGTGTTGGCGGCTACTGACCGGAAACATGCATACCACCTGGAGTTGATAGTGAATGACAATATGGTGAATGTCCTTATAGATTCAGGATGCCATCACTGAATGATCACCAGGGAACGGGTCCTCTCTTCTCAGTGGAAGAAAGGAGACGCTGTCGCGATTACATGTGTTCATGGTACACAGAAAACCTGTCCCGTGGCGGAAGGGGTTCTTAGGGACAAGGGAATAGAAAAAGTTCTGAGAGTAGGGGCGATACCCAAGATGGTAGAAGAGTGTATCATAGGGACTGATTGTGTTGACTTTCCCGTCTACCTAACCAGGGTCCTCAAGGAAGAGGAAGAACGCTCTTGGCTCAAGGACACCCCTTTTTACAACGAACCCATTCAAGGGGGTAGGTACAGGGAACGGCAGACACGTCGTAGCAAGAGAAAACATAACCAGGAAGTAGTCCTTAACGGGCTGTCTAACCCTCTTTCTACCTCCTCCTCTCTTTCAGACGGCGAAACAGGACGGTCCCGTAGTTTCAGATCGGCTCAAGCCGAAGACCCCACTCTGGGGAACGCCTGGGCCAGGGCAGTGACCGATAACGAAGAACAGGTAGGCCCCTATTTTTACAGGGAAAAGGGTTTGTTATATCGGATGGTAAAAAAGGATACCGAGACGTTAAAACAACTGTTGGTACCCACCCCTTTTCGTTCACAAGTCCTACATCTTGCACACAACCAAGCGGGGGGGGCACTATGGCAGGGAGAAAACAGAGGAGTATCTGTTAAGAAGGTTCTATTGGCCTGGGGTCTTCTCAGACATCAGGCGGCATTACGCAGCGTGGCCTTTGTGTCAGCACGTCAACCCCCCACATGTTCCCAAAGCCCCTTTGCAGCCCCTTCCGATAATCGACATTCCCTTCTCCCGAGTGGGTATGGACCTCGTAGGGCCCCTTATCACCTCCGCTAGAGGGCACCAATACATACTGGTACTCGTCGACTATGCAACCCGATACCCCGAGGCCATTCCTCTATCCAGTATGACCACCAGCAACGTGGCACAGGCAATGCTGGGGTTCTTTAGTCGGGTGGGCTTTCCCAGGGAGTTGCTGACCGATCAGGGAAGACCCTTCATGTCCAAACTTATGGCCCAGATTTGCAAACTGTTGGGCATCCAACAACTCAGAACATCTGTATACCACCCTCAGACCGATGGGTTGGTTGAGCGCTACAACCACACCATCAAGACCATCCTGAAAAAAGCTGTTTCTACTTCTGGTAAAGATTGGGATAAACACTTACCCCTTACCCTGTTTGCCATCAGCACTCACACCCAGTCCTCTACCGGTCATAGCCCTTTCGAGCGAGTCTTCGGACGAAAGCCCCGCACTTTGTTAGACATGGCCGCAGAAAGATGGGAGGAGGAGGAAGACGAAGGACGGGGGCTGTTGGACTATGCAGCGAACCTTCGAGATAAATTAGCCACATTGTGGGAAAACGTACGAGAACAATTAGAGGTTGCCCAGGAAAAACAAAAAGAGATATATGATAGACGCACCCGAATGGGAACCTTCCAGGTGGGAGATAAGGTTCTCCTTCTCTTACCTTCATCTGACAACAAGCTGTTGGCCCGTTGGAGAGGTCCATATAGCGTCATACAGCGAGTAACCCCTGTCACCTATCGAGTAGCGGTGCCTCACATGGGAAGAGCAGGACAGGTATATCACGTAAACCTCCTGAAGAAATGGGAGGAAGACGGAAGTCCAGATCTGTCTGCGTCCAACGCCCTATATGTAACCGATCAGCGACCTCTCACCATTTCCTTCCCACCCCAGAATCAGGATACAGAGACGCTATCAGTCCCCATAGGAACCAACATTTCTACCCAACAAAAAACTGAGCTCCTCACCCTAACCAACAGCTATAGAGACGTCTTTTCCACAAACCCAGGGCGAACGCTTCTGGTTCAACACCACATCCGAACCAACGGATCCAAGCCTGTTCGCCTACGCCCATACAGGATCCCAGAGGCATGACGACAGGTAGTGGAGCAAGAGGTGAAGGACATGCTACGGGAGGGGATCATAGAGAAATCAACCAGTCCTTGGTGCTCCCCAATAGTCCTAGTACCAAAACCAGATGGCTCTGTACGGTTTTGTGTGGACTATAGACAAGTAAATTCCCTTTCCTCCTTTGACTCCTACCCCATGCCCAGGGTAGATGAAATGATCGAGAGGTTAGGTTCGGCTAAGTTTCTCACCACCTTGGATTTGAGGAAGGGTTATTGGCAGATCGCCCTGGCTCCTGAGGATAGAGAGAAAACAGCTTTCTCTACCCCGTCTGGTCTATATCACTTCCGAGTACTGCCTTTTGGCCTCCATGGGGCCCCGGCCACCTTCCAAAGATTGATGGACATCATATTGCGAGACCACCAGCAGTATGCCGCTACCTATCTGGACGATATAGTGATATATAGTTCCGACTGGGTACAACACCTTGAGCAAGTAAGGGCAGTGCTAGACAGCCTACGACAAGCTGGTCTTACAGCCAACCCCGCCAAGTGTGTGCTTGCCACCGACTCAGTGAGATTCCTGGGTTACCAGATACAAGGAGGGCTCATAAAGCCGCAAAAGGATAAAGTGGAAGCCATCAAAAACATACCCCTACCCACCACAAAGAAAGGAATAAGAGCGTTTCTGGGCATTGTGGGATATTGTCGCAGGTTTATACCTCGGTTCTCTGAGATGTCAGCCCCCTTGACTGATATGTTGACCAAGGCCTACCCCAACGTCATAACGACCTGGACCAATGAGCAACAACGAAGCCTTACTTTATTAAAGAATACACTGTGCCATGAACCCGTCCTACAATGCCCAGACTTCACTAAACAGTTCACTCTCCAGACGGATACATCAGACCGAGGTTTGGGAGCTGTTTTGTCCCAACCCGACGCGGAAGGCCACCTGCATCCAATCGATTACCTTAGCCGTAAGCTGGTACCCCGGGAAAGGCGGTTTTCCACTGTGGAAAAGGAGTGTCTTGCCATTAAGTGGGGTATCCAATCCCTTCAGTATTCCTTATTGGGTCGCTCCTTCCTCCTGTTCACTGATCACGCCCCTTTGGTTTGGCTGGCTAGAAATAAGGACTCTAACATGCGGATCCTGAGGTGGTTCTTGGCCTTACAGCCTTTCTCTTTTCAGGTGTCCCACCGCCCTGGCAGTCAGCAGACCAACGTGGACTACCTTTCTAGACCGGAGCTGAGTCC
Organism: Calotriton arnoldi; assembly: GCA_963921515.1. NCBI lineage: Eukaryota > Metazoa > Chordata > Amphibia > Caudata > Salamandridae > Calotriton > Calotriton arnoldi. The sequence goes on along the minus strand of CAWUFW010007332.1, from coordinate 462,389 downwards.
ATGGCCCGAACGGCCATGTCTGGTGGGGATGCCGTGTGACAGGGGGTCAGCAGGGGCATGGTCCCAGGCCCTCGGGGGCACCGACAAAGGCCTATTACCGCTGTGCAGCATCTCAAAGGAAGGACCGGAAGACCAGGAGAAGGGGGCGGAGACCGGAGAACGGAAGAAGGAAGACGGAGCTGAGGAGACGGAGGAGGAGGAAAGTGCGGAGGACGAGCCGGAGGAGGACGGGACGATGGACGGCAGTGAGCCAAGAGACAAGCCGGAAGGAAGACGGGCGGAGCAGGAGACAGCCATCACGAGCCGAGGACCCAAGACGGAGGGCGCCATCAGAGGATGGGTTCCCCCGGGACAAGAGGCCAACCCACAGGAGGACGCGAAGGACGAGGCAGCCGTGACCCCGTTGCAGGGTCACGGTATCAGGCAAGTGGGGATAGGGATAACGGGTGCTTTGCGCGGCTGGGGAGTTTTAAGGGTGGCGTTTGGGGGCTGGTAAAGCTTCAACTGCAGGCTTCTCCAACCGCGCCAGTGACTCAAAGAGAGTTCCAGGAGACGCAGAATAGATGGGGCACAAAAGTCTTTAGAGTGAAGACAACTCACAGTGTTTTGTTAGTACCCTCTCCAACACGGGCGGGAGTCACGCCCTTCACTACCCAAACCCTACAGGAACCCCTGGTTGTTTTCCGTTTACCGGGTGAAGTAACCCGCTGTAAACAATAAAACCCTCACACGTTCTGCACAAAAGAGGGAGGGAGCACATAAAGACGCCATAGGCCAAGCCACTAATTGCCTCCCCCCTTGTTTTCTTCTTTCTTTCCTGAGGAGAGGACCTTTTCATCCAGCTGAAGACCCCAAAGACTCCTGAAAGACGCCATCGAAGCGGACACAGAAGCAGCCAACCCCTCTGTTGTAGTGTTAAGATTAATAAATCACCTTTACACATCCATAGCGGGGTACGTGTCATTCTTCTTGCGTGACAGTTTCCAAGCATCTCCATGTCTCTCTGTCAGCACTAAGAGAGCACAGCCCTCCCTCTCACTGCAAAATAGAAAAAAGTCTTTATTGTAATCTGGCATTCCTAGTGCTGGGGCACGACAAAGACTTTCTGTCATCTCTAGCAAGGCTTTCAAACATTTGTTGTCCCATGGAAGTGGATCAGACACATCCCTATGTGTCAGCCTCAGAAAAGGCTTAGCTATCAAGGAAAAGTTCAGTATCCACTGTCTACAGTAGCCAACCATTTTTAGAAACATTCTGACTTCTTTCTGGGTTTGAGGTGGATTAATTTGAAAAACTGCTTCCACATCTCTCTGATGACACTTTTCTAGCTCCATTTTCAATTATGTGCCCCAAATATTGAACTTCTTTCTGACAATACTTAAGTTTCCCTGGGTACTCTTTATGTCCCTTCTCAGCCAGGTGATTTAACAAAGCAATGGTATCTTGCTTACAAGCTTCTTGTGTCTCTGACTCCACAAGTAAGTCATCAATATATTGAACTAGTAGGGCATCTGTAATGACTCCAGATTCTTTTTCAGGATCTGGTTGAAAATTGATGGACTCTCTGTATACCCTTGTGGGACTCTGCACCATGCCAAAACTCTCTGCTGAAACACGGATGAAAAGAGAAACTGACTATTTTCATGTAATGGCACAGAGAAGAATGCGTGGCAGAGATCAATGACTGTAAAGCATTCTGCAGTACAAGGAATCTGAAACAATATTGTGGCTGCATTGGGTACCATGGGACAATATGGACATATTGCACAATCCGATACTTCTCATTTGGTTTCTGTAAACCCATGATCGGAGAGTTACATGGACTTCCAATTAGTTCCTTCAAAATTCCTTTCTGTATCACATCTCCTATTACAGGTGCAATTCCTGCAATTGTTTCTGGGGACAAGTGATACTGTGGGGTTCTTGGAAGCACTGCATTTGGCTTTACAGTAACCTGAGCTGGCTCTACTCCTATAATTAACCCAATGTCTTTTCCTGTGAGATCCCATACATCTGGATTCACAGTTTCTCTCAAATCAGCAAGTAATTCTTCAACTGTCATTAGAGGGAACAACCCTACAGCTGTCTGTTGTTGAATCATTTTGAATCCTACATCTTCATCATTGTTTGGAGTTCCACACCATTCGGTGTGCAATAAATTGTACAATTTAACTAGCACAACAAATCTCTTCCTAACAGAAATACAGGACTTGTGTCACAAACGACAAATTGATGATTATCTTCAAATATACCTATTTTTACAGGGACCTTTTTTGAAATTGGATTCATAATCTGTCTATTTGAAATTCGAACAACTTGGATCTTTTTTCCCGAGAGGGGGAGGTCTGGGACTTCCACAGTTCTAACTGTGGATTTGGTAGCACCAGTATGGCGGGTGGTCATTTACCTCGCCATTTAGAAATGGTCCACTCTGGTCTACCTCTAAGACTACACCAAGAACGCAATCTTCCTCCCCATTCAGGCCTCATCATAGAGAAATGTCTGAGCCTGAGCTATCACCCTCAAAAAAAGGAAATTGCTGGAAAGCATTCTGACCTGCATTTGGGAATTGTTGAAACACATTTTGATTCATATTCTGAAAAGAATTAGGGTTTGCCTTAGGCAGTTGATTTATAGTAAATTATTGTTTTCCCATATTTTTTGGTATCAACTGAGCCTGTGGAACCTATAGCATTGGAACTTGTTTCTGCATTAGCACCTGCATTTGTTGTACTGGCATATTTTGCATCTGAACTCCTTCCTGCATTGTCACATTTCCATTATCAGGATTAAATCTACATTCCCGCTTCCAATGCCTGACCCTGTGACAGATGTGACAAGGAGCCATCTTCTTCAATGCCAAAACCTCCATTCCTGAACTTGGATCAATTTAGATCAATGAGTGCTCCTCCACTTCTAACCTGTGCAACACCAAACCCTCTGGAATTTCCCTGAAAACCAGTCTGTGGAACAACAACACCTTGCATACCTCCTGGATTGTCTGCAAAAGAAGAATTCTGGAAACCTTTCTGAGCCAATTTCATCTGTGCCAACACAAATTCCTCTTTAATAATTTTCTGCTTAATTTCTAATTCATCGCTGCTATATTTTGCATATCGCAGGATCTCATTAAGGGACTTATTCTGCCCACAGATTACACTTTGCGAAATATGGGAACCAATCTCTGGTCTTAACCCTAGTATAAACTGTGGTACAAAATCCCCATGTCTTTCCCTTCAGGGTATTCTCTTCAATTGTGCTGCTGAAACACCTGCTACAAACGTTCATAATACTCATGAACTGTTTCCTTTGCTTCCTGTGTGGTCCAAATAATTTTCAACCAATCTAAGGGCCCGATTCACAGAACTAACTTACGACAAAATCCTAAACTTACTACCATTTTGGTATTCACAGAATGAACTTATTCATTTTGGTATTCACAGAATAAACTTACTCATTTTGGTATTCACAGAAGACACTTACAAATTTTGTGTAACTTACACATTTTGTGTAACTTACACATTTTGTGTAACTTACTCATTTTGTGTAACTTACACATTTTGTGTAACTTACACATTTTGTGTAACTTACACATTTTGTGTAACTTACACATTTTGGTATTCACAGAAGGCACTTACTCATTGATGAGTAAGTGCCTTCTGTGAATACCAAAATGAGTAAGTTAATTCTGTGAATACCAAAATTGTTGTAAGTTCATTCTGTGAATACCCAAATGTGTAAGTTCATTCTGTGAATACCAAAATTGTTGTAAATTCATTCTGTGAATACCCAAATGTGTAAGTTCATTCTGTGAATACCAAAATTGTTGTAAGTTCATTCTGTGAATACCCAAATGTGTAAGTTCATTCTGTGAATACCCAAATGTGTAAGTTCATTCTGTGAATACCAAAATTGTTGTAAGTTTAGGATTTTGACGTAAGTTAGTTCTGTGAATCAGGCCCTTAGTCTTTTGAAGGTACTCTGCCTTTCAGAAAATTAATCACTGCTTCATATTTCTCCATAACTATGTGAGATGGTGTATTTCTGCGTTTATCTCTCAGTGGCTCATCTTGTGGCCATTGTACTGTAGTTTTACACTCAGCCCACAAATCACTTGGCACCACAATCTCAAATAATGTATCAAAGTCAGTCCACAACACCTTCGAAATTTTCATAAATTGCTAAACTTGTGTGTGCTACCACACAGGTCTGTCTCTCAATTTTTGAAAATTTTTGTAAATGCTGTAAGATCACTTCTGCTCCAAGGCACATGTACATACACTTCTCCTACTACTTCCCTAAGTGGAGAAGCTGAAACTGTCTCTTCTTCTGGCTCTTTATGCTCCTTTTCTAATGTTGGTTGTTTCTTTTTTGTGTCTTTGCCCATTTGTATTCTAACTTTTCAAAATAACTCCATTTATTAATGCATTTTATTAATTCGATAATGTGCATATGCATTCCTACAGGACGTATGTTTTCAATTACAACAACGTCCAAATGTACCCTATAACTCTTCTGGTAAGGAGAACTTTTGGGAATTTCCACATCATATTTCTGAGCCAATTCAGTCAGTTTCTCATGTGTAGTTGCTGCTCATCTTGTAGTTTGTATATATAGCTATTCAATCATTTTTCTTGATATGCACTCAAATATGCAAATTCCAAATATCCCCTAATAATTTCCTCTAGTTCAATTTTTAATCTTGGGATATTTAATGCCCTCTCTTCCTCAGGTTCTAGGCTAGTCATTTGCATTGAGCCTTCTGTCTTTTGATACCCACAGATTCCTCAAACCATGGTGGAAATATTGCTCTTGGGTTATTGGTGTCATAAAGACAATTCTTCCCCCATCTCAGTACTTGAACTGTCTTAGGTGGTTTCCATACAACATTCTGTGAATTTTTGAAAAGTCGGGACAAATCCTGTCACAGGTCGCCCTCCTACAGCTCCTTGTGTCTCTGTAGTCAAATTAATTTTCACTGGAGTATTTGCAACTGGTCTAGGCACTGTCTGTACAGTCACTACTAGTGGTGCTTGCATCTGTAAAGGTATAACAGGTGGATTTACCACAGGTGTTGGAACAAGCTGTCCCTGAGCAACTTGTGGTGGGGCAATCTGCAACACTTGAAGTGGTCTCTCAATTTCCACCACTCTCGTTTCTATGGGAGCAGTCGCTACCATACTGCTTATTGTGGCACTACTTCCAGAACTATCAAGCTGTGGTTGCATAAGCTGGTGGTCGAGCAGCTAACATTTTTTCTAATATATCATCTCCTGAATCACTGTCTGTCTAATTTTTTCCTCCTTTTCCCTCTTTATCTTTTTCTTTAGTATTTTTCTTCTCTCCTTTCGCCGGCATTTCAGTAGAAATTGCTGGATATAATCTAGGAGCTTCGACTATAGCTTTCCTCCATCTATGCTGCTCCTCATCCCATCGAGTAGCTGCATAATTACGCATTGCTCTCTTTGTCCTCTTCAGATATTTTTCTCACTCTATATTCTTTTTCCCACATGCTTATAGTTTCAAATTGCACAGGTCTAGGTGGTGATTTCTTCTCACATAATTTTTACCTTAATTTGTCAATTATTTTTATTCCAAAAGTTGCATATCTTGGAAACCTCAATAGACCCTCTTTTTCAGTAATCTTACACTATTGACAGAGACATAAAAAGGTGTCTAATCCCACCACAGTTAACACAAAATGTGCAGCCATACCCTCAGGAGGTGCCTCTTCACCTTTCCATATTGGAACTATAACATCTCCTCACAAAATTCGTAAGATTTCATATTTTCACAAGATTCATAAAAATAACAATTTACAGTTCAATGTAATGATTCTGTTCCGTAAATGTCAATTTTCTTCTTCCAATCCTGTTTCAGTTGTTATTTATCAGAATCCTGTTCTCAAATCCCAAGGCGACATTCACAAATCACTGACATATCTTAGTGCGGCACCTTGACGTCACCAACCAATCCTAGCACGTAAGCACACCAACCGACCAATCCCAGCGCGGACCACTATGACATGTGATAACGCTCTCCGCAGCAGGTCACCCTCCTTTACAATTTCTTTCGTACTTGCACAAACTACAAAAACCTTTTTTACAAAACAAACATATATCAATTTTTGTTTGCTTTCCTTAAAGAAAAATAATAGCAATTCAACAATTGTTTTTGTGTACATGTGTATTTGTAGTCAAGGAGCAAGTTAAATATCCAAATTTAAATTACATTGACAGTTTAGGTTTAGTCAATAATGAGAGTTGATTTGTCGATTCAAAACTTTATTTCTCTTTAAAAGATTAGTAAAGTTCTTTCTTTATTTTTGGTCTTTATTTAGTTAGTCCATCACTTAAATATGTTTACAGAAATCTCATTAAAAGAAATGGTTAGAACAAAGCATCAAATAAGATTGCATTGAGCGTGTTCCATAAAGAATTAGGGTCCCTATTCTATAAATCAGGTTCAGAGCTTTAGATTCTAAGAACCCATAAAGAGTTTAAATTCAATGGAAAAGAGTGAAATCAAAGGAGCATAAAGCTTCAAAGTTGAATTAGAGTAGCAGAACTCCCCATAAAGAGAAGTTCATAAGACTCTGCCGAGTCTTAATAAATCCGATTAAGTGAATACACAGTTGCAGTAGCAAGCTGTCAAATCAAATAGCAAAGAGAGGCTCAGGAGGCAGCAGCAGCAATATCCACAACCATCAAGAGTTCGGCCAAGTGAAAGGGAAAAGCTGGTGAGACTATCTAGGAACACACACTAATATAAAGTCAAGAAAACATATCAGAAACATTGAAACAGGCCTCTTCCTCCACAAACCAATCAGGGGTCAGAGTTCATTGGTAAGCAGGTTCAGCTCCTCCGTTCCCATGGAAATACACCCAGATTAAATTTTTTATCATATGGTTAGCTACAGTCTTCCACAATGAGTTTCTGGAAACATCTGCCATAGTTCCCATAGGCTTTAAACACAGATCGACCTTCCACATATAAATTTGCTTCACTGCGAGTACAATGAACTACTAAAGGCACAATCACTGTTAGGTAATGAATTCTTTTACTCTATCAATCAATCATTATTGTTTAAATGCACAAATTATTCTATTCAAGCTTTGTATGAAACATAAGAAAGTAGAAAGTTCATGACATTCAAGAATAAAAATGTTGCTTAATAAAGTAATACATTTTATTAAACCGAAAGATTCTGCAGTTATGACAACACCTCTAAGCATGTCATTCTAGGGTCAAACTTCTAAATCACATTGTGAACATTTCAGCAATATTGAGTTCCCTTCTAGCTGGAAACCCTTGTTTCATGGTCTTTCTATGGCCTACATGAATAACAATGACTGCCTACTACAAATTAGCACATTTTAATTGCATGTCAGTTTAACGTTAAGTTTTACTCTTTATGGCACATTTAGCTTACTATGTTAAATAATTTTTCTTCCTAATTGATTGACTCTATTATACCCCACCCTATTCTGACAAACGTAAGCACCCCACACTATTCAGACAAACTCGTAATGAGAGCCTAAATCAGGCCCAAATCTTCATTCTCCAATTATCATCAGATTGACTATCTGGGATCCAAATTATCTCTTTGCTCCGAACGCCTTTTTGGTCAAAGCTCTATAGCATTCTTTCTCATGCCTACCATTCCAACTATTGTAAAGCAAGTCCTTTATAGAAGAGAATACAGTCATCTGTGCTTGTATATCATCTTATTCAATGTGTCAGTTGGCTAACCCATGGACCTGATGCATTTGCAAAACAGCAATGGGCAAAGTGCACACCAATCGGTTTTTCAATGGGGGTGTAATTTGTGATGCAACCTATGTACTGATAGCACTGAATTACACAGAATGTGATGGATGGAATGTTTGAAATAATCTCAGCCACCAGTGATTACTCGTGGCAGCATTCCAGTCCTACGTTATTTTGCACACCAGGACACCTCAGTTTGGACACAGCCATATGCAAATCAGTCTTGACTCAGCTTCAATAGGAACAGTCCATCTCGAAGTGCCAGGCAGGGCCATCCTTAACTGGTACACAGGCAACCCAAGTCTGGTTACACCCTTATTAGGGCTCATCAGTCGTGTATAGCTTGGTTCAAATGGCACAGTGTGCACGGGACCCATATCTGGGCATACCTGTTCCTCTTAGGCTGCCGCAGTGAAGTATATAAAAGAGTGATTGCTGGAACGCTTGAATTAATCTAAGACACTGGTAATTACCTGGGGCAGCTTCCTAGCCCATCGTTATTTTGCGCACCGTGTCACCACAGCTTGGATCCAGCCATATGGAACTGGTCTCGGGTTGCTTACCGTTCAATGTATATGCATCTTCAAGTGGCTAAGATCATGGTGCAAGGCCGCAAAGGTATTGTATTAGTCACCTGCCTTTTTTTCAATCAGGCTCAGCTGCATGTGTCATTAGAACAGCCAAGTTCTGTTAGTTGGTGAGATCTCTGAAGCAAGAAGAAATGTCATAGTGGCCCCTTGCGGCTGAGCTTTTGCGTTTCAACACCGGATTCAGAACCGAGGAGGCATGACCCATTGTTACCTGAGCCTGTGCAGCTGCTGTTCTTGATTGGGTAGAAGAGGATTCTTGTAAGAATGTCCCAGTCGACCCTCACATGCTGACACATTGTCTGAAGGTGGATTCCTGAAAGTATGTCTTAATAGGCTTCCAAATAAAGGGACAGTGTGCTGGGTCTGCATTGTTTTGAGAGGGCTAGAGCAGCCACCATTTTGTAATTATTTAAGTGGGTACGCAATACATTGTTTTGTGGTGATCGATACCCTACTCATTGTGACTTTCCACCATTTCTTTTTCAAATTGCTAATTTCTTTATCTCTGTATAGCAATCTTGTGATTTTGTTGTTTCTCCCTTCTTTTATTGCAATGCACTGGCTGCTAGGGTCCATTTAAACATTTATGTGGAGAATCCACCTACTCTGTAGTTGCAGTGTCTTGGAGAGCCAACGGTACCCTTGATTGAGTTGTTAAGGCATTAAAGATATATTTGTCATCAATTGATGGCATGAGGATCCGAAACAAAAGGCAAAAATACAGGATAGAACATTGTTTAGACTAGTAAAGTCAGAAGCTCTTTGAACACCTGTCGGTTATAGTTTACCTTTGGGTCAAGAGTTTGACGAATACAAGAAAGGATTGAAAAAAGTTTAAAAGCATTTTGAGTGGAAAAGACCATTGTGGTCATACGCCACTTTTATTTCAAGGCCACATCTGCTTGGTAGGTTTACAGTTCCTATGTGGCAACATTAAGTGTTCTAGTGCAGTTTGTGAATAGACAACTTCATGCATCAATTGATCAAGGATGAGTTGGCTGGCAGATATGACAATAAGAAAATAAAAGAATATTTACTAATGTGTACACTTGTTTAGGTTGTGGCAACCTCCAACAGTGTCGAGACCTCCTAAGAAGATGTAAATGTCTTAAATAAGTCCAGTAATGGAACTGTAAGTGTTGTGCACACCACCAAGGTGGGAGACAAACTTAATGACAAAATGAACATTTCAAGTAACAAGTAAAATGAGCTCTTAGCCAATGAAAAGCAAAGGATGCTGTAGATATGGTTCCTTTAGATGTGTTGTAACTTTCAATTTTCGCCCTGTTCTTAAAAAAAGTGTAGTAAATGCGGGAGTAATGGACATTTCTCCAGAGTTTGCCATTCCTCTAATAAGAAAGGATAAGTTAATGTAGTTATAGTTGAAGACAAGATACAAAAGGGTCTGAAAGACATAGTTCTGCAGGTGGATGATATGGGTATCGTTGATGGAAACAATGTAGTGTGCAGGGATCCATTGGGTGATGCAATTATTGATGGAGAGTGAAACAATTTGCTAATGGATTCTGACACCAGGGTCTTTATATTATCTGACACCACTTATGACTGACTCTATTGTGTTAGGGTTCTAAAAGAACTGGATATTACACTGGCAAATGTAGACCTTGTGAACTAATAGAAACTACAATTCGGCTTGAAGGGAAACCAACGTGTTTGAAGATTTACATGTTAGTGAACAGTCAAGACATTTTGGGGTGGTGCCACCAAGGATGTCAGGTGTGGCAATCATGTCAGTGTCAAAAGAATTGGTGATATCTAGTGCAGAGTTGTGTGAAGGAGTTAGAATGGTCAAAGACTGTGAAGAGCTACACATGAAAGATGCTCGGCTGACTGACATATTTGAGAAACATAAGGGAAGAGCGGGGAGAACTAAAGATTTTGAAGCATGTAATTACTCTGAAGGAGGGCTTTATACCCATCAAATACAAAGCGAGATGAGTGCCTTTCAGAGTGTGGTGGATGGGGACTTACTGAGCTTTTGAACAAAGTGCGTGTGGAGGGACCATTAGCACCTGTCAAAAGTTGATGTTAGCTATCGCCCAAAGTCATTGTCAGGAAAAAGAACAAAGAATTACATGCCCATAGATTTGCCCTGTTTGAACCAGGTTGTTTTCCAAAGATTGACCACATGATGGCCCGTCAGCGGCCGAAAGAGGCTGGGCTGGGCCTGCTCTCTTGGCTTCTCGACCCTTTTGGCCAGGTCTTTGTGACTAAACTCTGCAGAGGCTAGCCCCATATCAGAGGTTCCGGCAGGAAGTAGCTGCTGTATTGATTCCCTCCCAGTTATTGTGGCATCACGAAGTCTGCCCCCCTGTTGTTCTAGCCATCATAGTGACTATGGGACAAAGGAAAGCTGTGCCCGCTGGCCCAAGCCGTGCTACCATTGTCCCCTTCTTGGCAAAAACAGTGGGGGTCATTACCAAAGAAATTGAGCGGGTTTAGAGGCGACTCTCAGTAAGTTCCGATGGACTATCCCTGACAACACCCCCAGAGGCCCCGCAGACAATTTCCCCAAATGTGCAGGGGGCTGAGCAGTCTGTTTTTTTGCCAGACCCAGTCGCTCCCATGCTCATCCCGGCCTCTGAGGCTTTTCTCCCTTGCACTTCCTCCAGCCGGGCCTCTCCAGAAGGGTCTCTTGGGTGAATACGTGATCAATTATCCGGAGGATATGGAGGAGCTCTGTGCCCCAATTATTCAAAAGCTTACAGACACTCTCACTGGCCTATTGTCCCCCCTGTGGAATAAACTTGAAAAATTGGTGTCAGAATCTAGGGAAATGTTAATTAGTGCTGAGAAAATGTTGTCCCCCACTAATAACTCTGCCTCCTCTTTACCTGCGAAGCCTCAGGTCGCCATTGCTGATTTGCCCCTTACCGACTATCCAAGGAGCAAACAACCACGTAACAGTAGCTCCATGCCCTCTGCCGAAATAAATCAGAATGCTCACTTTCGGAGCCACAATCCTCTCTGACCTATTAATGAATTGGCTGCTGTGAGACAGTGCCCTTTGGTGCATACCTGCGCCGCTGTTATTCATCCTTCTTGTCCTGATGATAGTGGTCCCTCGTTATCGGTGATCAATCTCCACCCGGCCTGTTGTCCTTACACTGTAGTCGTGGCTGGGGTTCCAGGCCTGGTCACTCATAGCAAGGGAACCACTGGCCAATTGATTAACAAGGTATCTCACTGGCTAGGCAAATACAATAGTTACAATATTGCAGACCAGAAGAATATTCTGATGGCCTTCAGGATGTCATGGATAGGGCCTTCCCGGAAATCCTTTAAGGGAGATTGCGTGGTTGTTAGTGTTAGATACCTTAAAATTGAGCAAAATATTTGGAGAGGTCCCCCCTAGCCCCTTTCATTTGATACTGGCATCAAACCACTCCCGCTGGGCCTCTTTTACAGACCCCCTCCGTTTATACCAAATTTAGCCCAGCATATAGGTCGCAGCGGTGCAGCGAGATCTCTTGGTGGCATATGGCACACTTAAATCGATATGGTCCCCTGGTGGACCTCAATGACTTGAATTGACTCCCCGTGCACAACACCAAATTCACACCTCAGGACTCCCATCTAGGATTGCCTACACAGGGTTTGGTAGATCTTGTGGCCCTGTCCCCCCCAAAGTTGATTAACCACACTACATCTTCGCCAAGCTCAGAGTTTTGCCTCAGTAGGTCAGATTCCCCAGGTGTTTTTAATCCCCCAGCTTGGCTTATAACTCCCCACATAGGCCCTATGCTTGCTTCAAATAAGGACTTCAGACTCATATCATGGAACGTGGCAGGCTTGTCCGCAAAGTTCCTAGACGCGAGGTGGCTCGCATTTATTAAGTCCTTCAATATTATCTGCCTACAAGAGACATGGGAAGTAAAGAATAATTTTTTTCTAGAGGGGTACAAAACTTTTTCTGTCTTGCTGTGTGCTCTAGCGCTGGTAGAGCAAGTGGGGGATTAATTACCTTTGTTGCAATTGAGTTTTGTGGCTCTGTGAGGGATTTGAAGTGGGCCTCCCCTGTGTTTCAGGGCCTTAAATTACTTGTCGAGAGGTCTTTTCCCCAGGTGTTGATTAATTTTTATAATGCAAAAAAGGGGCCCCGTGGGCCTCAAACTTCTTAGCCTTAAGTGGTGCTATTGATTCCCTAACGGGGGAGGGTCTTGTTCAAATGAATCTTATCTTGGCAGGGGAGTTCAATTGTCATCCATGCCAAATTCCTTAAATCCATCTAATAGTAAATACACTTGCATGTTACTTGAGGGCACCCATATGAAACACACCACAGAAAGCATAGAATGAAATAGCTTCCTACACACCCATAACCTGGTTTTTACCTTGGATAAGATGATTAACTCAACCAAGCCCCAAATCTCCCCACATACAAAGGGAGGGGGTGCTCCATGATTAATGATTTTTATTTCTTTCTGCTTGCTTAGGTTGGCCCTCTTTTACTTTTAACATCCTAGACAGCTCCTTCAGTGATCACATCAGTTGTTTCTGGCATTTGAAGGGGTGGGGCCCTTAATGGAGCGCTCTCACATGCCTCAAGGATTATTATCCCTAACTGATCAGGGGAGGCGCCTACGATGGTTGCTGGTAGATGCTAAGTGTGAGAAGTTGGCCTGGTATATGCTGTTCACTAATTAAAGTGGACACCTTGCACCAGGGCAAATCGACTCTTATGGTAGATAGGTTTAAGACAACCTTTTAAAGAAAGCTATCCTAGTGGTAGCTGTGGAGAGCAGCCTTCAGGCTAAGTCTTGAAGGAATGTAAAGCAGCTTGTTTTACCATATAATCTCTTGAATCACCAAATGAAAAGACACCACACAGGTATATATATCAAATATATATGTATTTATTTCTAAATAACTCTCTACTAATCTCTTTATGAGATTAGAAGACAAACATATGCACAAATCAACGTTTCACAATAAGTTAAGCACAAAATATGGCTGGGGCCCTAGGGGCGTACCAGACCATATACTAAAAAGGGACTTAGCAACAACGACTTGCAGGGAGACAAGGCCTAGGGCCTTCAGAAGTGCTGGGGCCTCACGAAACCACCCAAGGCAGGTAAGTAAAGGACCCACGGGGGACGCGTGCAGTGTGGATACACAGGCGCGAATCGCCGTTAACTTCAATGGGGCAAGTCGCGGTTGGAAATTAAGAGTTCTAGGATACTTCGGGAGAACCTACAAGCAAGTCACTTACAGGGTAAATAGTTCTAGGGCCCACACCCACAGGAGCACCGTAGTGCTGGAGTTACCTCACCCAGGGAAGCCGGGTGCATAGGTGTCCTTTGGTGTCGGGTCGCGGCGTCGTTTTCAATGGCGAACAAAGAAGACTTGCTGCTTGCGGGAGCTGAAGAAGTGTCCGGTGGAATCCAAGCCTGGATTCTGAAGAAGGATGACCTGAAAGCAGAGGGGACAGTGTTCAAAGTCACTTGGCAGTGACTCGGGGCAAGGAAGATGGATGCCCACCGTCGTCGGTTGATTCAGGTCGGTTGCGGGTGCCTTGACTCTTCAGCCACGAGGTCCAGGAGGCGTCGACGATGACCAGGAGCTGGATTCTGTGTGTCCCACGAAGTCTGCAGCTTACTGCGGTGTCGGCAATTCGATTGGAGCCAACAAGCCTTGGCAACAGCAAGTCTCGGGGAGATGAAGAAAAGTCGATGGCACAGACCAGCAAGGTCTGAGGGACTCACCCAGCGAGGGTAAATCAGGGCAGGCCTGGAGCAACCAGGGGAGCCCTTTGGTTTCTTTAAGAAGTCTTCTGGGGACCCACGAGCCAGCTGGCAAGGGATCGCGAAGACACCTCGGGCGGAATCACTCAACAGGGGTCCACAGTCACTCGGGACGGTGTAGGCCTCTGATCTTCGGAGGGATTGCTGCTGGAGGTCGGGACCACATGTGGTCCAAAGCACAAGTTCGTGGAACGTTGTGAAGGGGTTGCACTCGACAATAGTGCACGGTACCCAGGGGTCGCGGTTCCTCGTCACTCGTGGGGTCCACTTGCCTCAGCTTTGCTGGGAACTCACGATGGCCTTGGAAAAGTCAGGAAATCCACTTCTTGGGCTGCAGGGACTTCGGACTCCGGCGGGAGCAGCGTAGTTTGCGACCGTCGTTGTCGTTTTTGGTGCCTGCCAAGCAGGGGAGTCACTCCTTGACTCCAAGGGAGATTCTTCTGTCTTCCAAAGGTAGTGGAACGTCGAAGGGCCAGGATTCTTCTGTAGAGCGTCGTCCAGGGGTTATCTATATAGCAAGTTCAAGGGTTCCCCTTCTTATACTGAAAAGAGGGGATGGACTAGCTCTATGACCCCACCTATGGGAGGGTCAAGGGAGGGGTGGCTACACCCACTTCCCTTTGTCCAGTTTCGCGCCAGAGCAGGGGCAGGTAGCCCCTGAGCCGGTTTGAACTGGCATATGCACAGAGGAGCCTTCTGCTCCCCCAGTGAAGGACTTCAAAGCACTCTAAGAGTGCACCCACCCAGCCCCAATACACTAAACCCTGTCTGGGAGGTGGTTACACCTCCCTGTGACAGGATGCCTATTGTTGGGCTTCCTCCACTGTGAGTTTCGGTCATCAGCAGGAGGGCAGCCCAGTGTCTGTGACTGGTGGCATCCATTTTGTGATGCCAGGGCTCTTCAGGATTCTACCGCGTTTCCACAGCAGGTACATGTCTTATCCCTCTAGAAGGGGGGAATGCTACCCCCGCCGCCAGGATTGGCGGGGGGGTAGTATTCCAAGATGTTTGACACCAAACACGACATGTTTTGATGCAGCCATTCCAAAGTTAGCATTTTACCGCGAGGATATAATGCACTTAAGAGTATATGGTTTAACCGCATCCACAAACAGCACCAGAGAATAGACTCTGAGAGCTGCAGAGGGGCCCTGCTCAGGCAGAGGCACCCCCTCACATAGAAGCCAAGCACCCTGCCCTCAGGATTGATAGGGCCTGCCTTAGGGGTGACTGATAGGTTTATATGTGTGTGCAGGAGAGATATAGGAAACCTATATCTCAGTGAGGGGTGCTAGCACCACCTCACCCAGACTGCAGTAGCAGGCCTGTGGTGTCAGATTTAGTCTGCTTCCCAGGGGTGGCATAATACATGCTGCATCCCTGGTAGGCCTGTGAAGTACCTATGCCCTTGGTACCTAAGGTACCATATACTAGGGACTCATAAGGCACCACAGTATCCAATCACTAGTGCACCTAGAGTGCACTCCATGTCGTTTAGAGAGAGCAGATAGACTGGGGCCCTGAATAGCAGGGTTCCAGTCCAACTAAGTCATAAACCAGCAAAACACCAGGAAAAAAGTGGGGGCAACCATATAGTCAGATTCCACCTTCCTACATAACCCCCCCCCAAACGAAAGGAGATAAGGCTAACCTTGACCAGTTGAGCCTTTATTGATTAAGTGGCCATATAAGGAAGCACCTGCACTAGCATGGTTGCCCCCTGTCTTATGGTCCCCTAAGCAATCCCTCACCCTAAGGGTATGAGAGGGTCTCCACCATGGGGAATCACTACCTCTGGTGTGCTTTGGTAAAGTACAAGGCTTGTGGGGTGTCTGAGTAGGGAAGTGAGGCCCTAGGAAGGTTGGCCTCAGCTTCCTCAGATCACTGGTCACCATGTATGCCTGTCTTTCCATGACTGAGGTGCACTTTGCTCTAAGGGTCAACCTTTGACTGCCTACAGCTGGGGGTTGGGTCCCTTTGGGTGGAACACTGGAGGGACATGGCATGTTTGGAACCTTTTGGTTCCAGGTTTGCCCTTGCCTAACAGAGTCCTTCTGGGGGTGGTCCCTACATAAAGGTATGGGGGATCCCTCAGTGGGTTGAGGAATTTTCACCTGGCTAGGGCTACTAGACTGGGTGCCCCTAATCTGCTGATGGGGGGTTCCTCTGGACAGGGGGCCCTGGGGGTCCACTGACCTCCCTGACCTCTGCAGCCCTGGGCTGACTGAGGCAGGGTAGAGAGGGGCAGTTTACCTGCTCCAGACTGGGTACCACCTTGGAAGGGTCCTCTGCCATCAGGGGTGGGGCCAGGCCAGGCCTGACTACCTCTGTGGCAGTTCCTTCACTAGGGGTAGGGTCAGTTCCCTGAGGAGGCTGACCCTTACCTACTGTCTGGAGGGAAGAAGACTTTTCTTCAACCCTTGTGCTCTCTTCTGGGGAGAGTGGGCCATTCTTCCAGGCTCCATCTCTCCAAAATCTTGGGCTGGGGCTGTGGCCATCACAGCCCCACTAACCTTTACAGGGACACCCAACATCCTCAGATGGGTTTGGTGTTCAATTTCAGCCCAGGCTGAAATTTCCAGATCATTGCCCATCAGGCAATCTACAGGTAAGGTTGGGGACACTGCCACTCTTTTTGGGCCTGTGATCCCCTCCCAGCTGAGATTGACTATGGCCACGAGGTGCTCTGTTCTGACACCATCAATGTTGGTCACCTGGTATTTAAACTCAGGTAAAAGCTGGTGAGGGGGACTAGTTTCCCTGCCACCATGGTGACACTAGCCCCTGTGTCCCTAAATGCCACAGCTTTCTGACCATTAATTATTGGCTCCAGTCTGTACCTGCCCAATGCTGTGGGACCCACGGTAAAGGTGGCAAATCCTATACCACCATCAGAATCTGAGGAGTCTGTTGAGGGGTCCTGTCTGAACTAGGGCCCACCTCTGTTCCTCTTGCAAAAGCACCTAACTTTTTGGGTGCACTACTCCCAACTGGAGGATTACTACTGGTAGTACCAGGAGGGGTGGTAGTAGTTGTTGGAGGAACATTTTCTTTATTGCCAATCCTGGGACAACTGGGATCAGATTTCCAGTGCCCAGGCTTTTTACAGACATGGCAATAGGGTTTCTTTTCAGGAGAGGAAGGAGTTTGGGACCCACCCCCAGAAGAGGACTTTTGGGGCCCTGTAGTGGACTTATCCTTAGATTTATCCCCACCTTTCTCTTGGGACTTGGTAGAATCTTTCTTGTGGTCACCACCCTGATTCTTAGGCCTTACTCTGGTTCTGACCCATTTGTCTGCCTTCTTTCCCAATTCTTGGGGAGAGGTCAGATCAGAGTCCACCAGGTACTGGTGTAAAAGCTGGTTTTGACAATTATTAAGGATCTGTTCTCTCATCATTAGATTATAAAATCCTTTGAAATCAGTAACCCTACTGCCAACCAGCCAACCCTCCAGAGCCTTGGATGCACAATCTACAAAGTCTGTCCAGTCCTGAGACTGTGCCTTCTGGGTATCTCTGAACTTCAACCTGTACTGCTCAGTGGTTAAGCCAAACCCATCTATCAGTGCACTCTTCAGGACCTCATAATCATCAGCATCCTCCTCTCTAACAGTGAGGAGCTTGTCTCTTCCTTTATCTGAAAAGGAGAGCCACAAGATTGCTGCCCACTGCTTTTGGGGGACCTGCTGTACTCTACAGGCCCTCTCCATAGCAGTTATCCACTTGTGGATATCATCCCCACTCTGGTAGGGAGGAACAACCTTGCTCAGGTTCCTATGGTCAGGAATATATTCTCTGCCTCTAGGGACACTGTTGCTGCCACCAGGGGGTTCTAACCCCTCTTTTCTAGAAGCTCTCTGGATCTCCAGGGCTTCCCTATCCAGTGCCAACTGCTTGGTTCTGAGGGCCACTTTGGCCTCCTCATACTGGAGCAGTTTCCACCTTCTCTCAGAGGAGGTCTCTCTTAAGGAAAAGTATGAGCTCCTCTGCTGGACAAATTCTCTGCCAGAGTGATAAGAGTGGTCAGATTCCCTGGAAGGGGATCTGTGCCTCTCCTCCTCTCTGTCAGTTCTCTTAGGGAGAATTCCTCTGTCCTTTTCAGGCCCCTTGAAGCCTAGCCCTTCAATCACAGAGTCTTGGTCATTCTGATTTTCATCATCTGACCCAGATACTATGACTGACCCACCCACTGATTCAGACCCTTTAGCTCCTAGAGCCAATCTAAGGTCATCTGCTGTCAGCAGATCTATCAGGTGTAGTGTTGAGGGACTCTGTCCTAGCCTCAGGTGTCTGTCAACACACATGGCTCTCAAGTCAGAGAAAGCCATGTCCTTATACTGAGGCTGAGTGGATCCACTGGATCCACCCTTTAAGGACATTCTAGTGTTGTGCAGTGTTGTACTACCTACACTAGTTTGTGGCCTACTGATCCTAGCTTGAGCTGTGGAAAGGGTGTGCTATCCCTTGGCACACAGCTCTAAGTTCAGTAGAACTTATTGATACTAAGCTTGACTTTATATGTACCTTGAGTACCTATAATGGTTTTCAGTTAGTAATTCAAATAGAGATTTTCTGGTAAAACAATGGCAAGCTGGAATCCCACACGCTGCCCACCAATGTGAGAAGTTGGCCTGGTATATGCTGTTCACTAATTAAAGTGGACACCTTGCACCAGGGCAAATCGACTCTTATGGTAGATAGGTTTAAGACAACCTTTTAAAGAAAGCTATCCTAGTGGTAGCTGTGGAGAGCAGCCTTCAGGCTAAGTCTTGAAGGAATGTAAAGCAGCTTGTTTTACCATATAATCTCTTGAATCACCAAATGAAAAGACACCACACAGGTATATATATCAAATATATATGTATTTATTTCTAAATAACTCTCTACTAATCTCTTTATGAGATTAGAAGACAAACATATGCACAAATCAACGTTTCACAATAAGTTAAGCACAAAATATGGCTGGGGCCCTAGGGGCGTACCAGACCATATACTAAAAAGGGACTTAGCAACAACGACTTGCAGGGAGACAAGGCCTAGGGCCTTCAGAAGTGCTGGGGCCTCACGAAACCACCCAAGGCAGGTAAGTAAAGGACCCACGGGGACGCGTGCAGTGTGGATACACAGGTGCGAATCGCCGTTAACTTCAATGGGGCAAGTCGCGGTTGGAAATTAAGAGTTCTAGGATACTTCGGGAGAACCTACAAGCAAGTCACTTACAGGGTAAGTAGTTCTAGGGCCCACACCCACAGCAGCACCGTAGTGCTGGAGTTACCTCACCCAGGGAAGCCGGGTGCATAGGTGTCCTTTGGTGTCGGGTCGCAGCGTCGTTTTCAATGGCGAACAAAGAAGACTTGCTGCTTGCGGGAGCTGAAGAAGTGTCCGGTGGAATCCAAGCCTGGATTCGGAAGAAGGATGACCTGAAAGCAGAGGGGACAGTGTTCAAAGTCACTTGGCAGTGACTCGGGGCAAGGAAGATGGATGCCCACCGTCGTCGGTTGATTCAGGTCGGTTGCGGGTGCCTTGACTCTTCAGCCACGAGGTCCAGGAGGCGTCGACGATGACCAGGAGCTGGATTCTGTGTGTCCCACAAAGTCTGCAGCTTACTGCGGTGTCGGCAACTCGATTGGAGCCAACAAGCCTTGGCAACAGCAAGTCTCGGGGAGATGAAGAAAAGTCGATGGCACAGACCAGCAAGGTCTGAAGGACTCACCCAGCAAGGGTAAGTCAGGGCAGGCCTGGAGCAACCAGGGGAGCCCTTTGGTTTCTTTAAGAAGTCTTCTGGGGACCCACGAGCCGGCTGGCAAGGGATCGCAAAGACACCTCGGGCGGAATCACTCAACAGGGGCCCACGGTCACTCGGGACGGTGTAGGCCTCTGATCTTCGGAGGGATTCCTGCTGGAGGTCGGGACCACACGTGGTCCAAAGCACAAGTTCGTGGAACGTTGTGAAGGGGTTGCACTCGACAATAGTGCACGGTACCCAGGGGTCGCGGTTCCTCATCACTCGTGGGGTCCACTTGCCTCAGCTTCGCTGGGGACTCACGATGGCCTTGGAGAAGTCAGGAAATCCACTTCTTGGGCTGCAGGGACTTCGGACTCCGGCAGGAGCGGTGTAGTTTGCGACCGTCGTTGTCGTTTTTGGTGCCTGCCAAGCAGGGGAGTCACTCCTTGACTCCAAGGGAGATTCTTCTGTCTTCCAAAGGTAGTGGAACGTCGAAGGGCCAGGATTCTTCTGTAGAGCGTCATCCAGGGGTTATCTATATAGCAAGTTCAAGGGTTCCCCTTCTTATACTGAAAAGAGGGGATGGACTAGCTATATGACCCCACCTATGGGAGGGTCAAGGGAGGGGGTGGCTACACCCACTTCCCTTTGTCCAGTTTCGTGCCAGAGCAGGGGCAGGTAGCCCCTGAGCTGGTTTGAACTGGCATATGCACAGTGGAGCCTTCTGCTCCCCCAGTGCAGGACTTCAAAGCACTCTAAGAGTGCACCCACCCAGCCCCAATACACTAAACCCTGTCTGGGAGGTGGTTACACCTCCCTGTGACAGGATGCCTATTGTTGGGCTTCCTCCACTGTGAGTTTCGGTCATCAGCAGGAGGGCAGCCCAGTGTCTGTGACTGGTGGCATCCATTTTGTGATGCCAGGGCTCTTCAGGATTCTACCGCGTTTCCACAGCAGGTACATGTCTTATCCCTCTAGAAGGGGGAATGTTACCCCCGCCGCCAGGATTGGCGGGGGGTAGTATTCCAAGATGTTTGACACCAAACACGACATGTTTTGATGCAGCCATTCCAAAGTTAGCATTTTACCGCGAGGATATAATGCACTTAAGAGTATATGGTTTAACCGCATCCACAAACAGCACCAGAGAATAGACTCTGAGAGCTGCAGAGGGGCCCTGCTCAGGCAGAGGCACCCCTCACATAGAAGCCAAGCACCCTGCCCTCAGGATTGATAGGGCCTGCCTTAGGGGTGACTGATAGGTTTATATGTGTGTGCAGGAGAGATATAGGAAACCTATATCTCAGTGAGGAGTGCTAGCACCACCTCACCCAGACTGCAGTAGCAGGCCTGTGGTGTCAGATTTAGTCTGCTTCCCAGGGGTGGCATAATACATGCTGCAGCCCCTGGTAGGCCTGTGAAGTACCTATGCCCTTGGTACCTAAGGTACCATATACTAGGGACTCATAAGGCACCACAGTATCCAATCACTAGTGCACCTAGAGTGCACTCCATGTCGTTTAGAGAGAGCAGATAGACTGGGGCCCTGAATAGCAGGGTCCCAGTCCAACTAAGTCATAAACCAGCAAAACACCAGGAAAAAAGTGGGGGCAACCATATAGTCAGATTCCACCTTCCTACACTAAGGCCTTTAATCACTCACTATTTGAAGCCTGTCTGCAGGAGATATTAACTTGTCCAGACCCACTAGCGTCGGGTGAAGAGACCTTAAGCGCTTTTGTCTCAATTACCCAGACGATCTCTGGCCTTTTAACGGTCCCTGTGAGTGGCCCCCAATCTGATTACCCTAGATGGTTTAATACTGAGTGTTCCAGGGCTCTCCACAATTTGAAGAAAGCATTGAAACAGTCCCCTCGAGACAGAGTGTGGGTCGCAAACTGTTGCCTCGCCTATAAGGGGGCCTTGAAAAAACAAAGACAGTTGCTACAGAAACAGGCATGGGATGAGTTGATTAAAGCCAGCGAGCCGAGGGACGGCACACTTTTTTGGCAGGTCATAAATAGGCCTTGCTTCTGTGAGCCATTAAGGCCAGCGTTATGTCATCATATTACCCCTGAGCAGTGGATCGATCATTTTGAGGGGGTTTACAATTTTGATCATTCTGTAGAAACTCCAAATGAGGTGGACTTCGACCGGGGTGATACTGTATTTACTTTTTCACTGGAGGAAGTTCATATGGCAAGGCCCCAGGACCCGATGGGATCCCCCCGGATCTCTTCCGGGACAATATTGATATTTGGGCCCCACTCTTGACCTTGGTGTTAAATGCAGCATCAAGGCAAGGGGTGCTGCCTTCTTGGTCAACGGCATCTATAATCCCAATCTTCAAGATAATCCCTAATGCTACCATCCTATGTCCCTTATTGACTCTGCAGTAAAGGTCCTAGGCCGGGGTTTAATGACAAGTATATCAACATGGCCTGATATAAACCGGATTATACCGGAGGTGCAATTTGGCTTTCGCCCGGACAAATCAACCTCCGAGCAATGCTTCAACCTGTATCCACTAGTTAATAAATACACGGAGGCTCAACCTCGCACAATGTTTTGAACTTTTATGGACCTTACGTCCGCCTTTGACTTAACTCTTTAGACGTAGACACTGCCATTGTATCCTTACTAATGAATCTTTATGCCTATACCACCGCAGCGGTCAGATATTCCCAGGGGGGGCCTCTCAGAACAGTTTAATTGCACCAGGGGGGTCCATCAAGAATGCATATTAGCTAATTTTTTATTTACCATTTATATCAATTGCCTAGAAGCCGCCCTCTCTTCACTTTAGTCTGACTGCCCTAGAGTTGGTGGGAAAGTATTGCCAACAACGCAGTGCTTATGGCACTCACTGGTCTGGGCCTGCAGGTTTTAATTGACAGTTTATTTATTTTATGGACGGACTGGACCTGACGGTCAAATTCACAAAATCTCACGTTTTGGAAGTTGGCCCTCGGCCGACTAGGTCCAAAACCTTTAGGGCGGGGAATGACACCCTTGCGAAGGTCCCGGCTTTTTCCTACTTGGGCACTTTATTTGATGCAAAATTAAACTGGAAACCACTGCTGGAGGGAAAGTTGGGTGATATGAATAAATCAACAGGGGCTATCGCCAGTTATCCCCACAGATTAGGATCATGGTCACCAGGTGTGATTTTAAAGTTATATCAGTCCAAATGTATGGATCACTGACAAAATATCGAAGGTCAAAATATCGTGTTCCCAAAATATCGGGACATAAATATCGATGTCAAAAATATCGACATCCTATCTACATAATGGTAAGTACTAAAATATCGGAAAAAAAATACAATTGTTAAAAATATCAAAGTTAAAAATATCGTTTTTTTAAATATATAAAAAAATTGTAAAATAAATTAAATAATACATATAACTAAAAAAATAATTTAGAATTATTATAAAATGTTAACAATTATAAGTAATAAATGTAATATAAAAATAAATTAAACATACATATATATAATGTAAGATATATATATTTGCTTAATAATAATTAATAAATATTTATTTTAATAGATTATAAAATATTAGAAATATATAAAAAAAAATATAAACACATATATATATATATACATACACCTGTACCATTAAAAATTAAAAAAATATTATAAATCAAATTATTAAAATATTTATTAATTTTTTTAAACTACATTTTACACTACATTAAGTGTAACAGTAGGGAAAGTGTTAGATAGCGTACACGTAAAAATTACTATTCCCACTCCAACGAGTGCAACAGTAGGGAAAGTGTTGGATAGCGGAGGTGAATAATTTACTATTCCCACTCCAGCAAGTGCAACAGTAGAAAAAATGTTAGATAGCGGAGGGATAAAATGTTCTTTTCCCACTCCAACAAGTGCAACAGTAGGGAAAGAGTAGATAGCGGAGAGGAATAATTTACTATTCCCACTCCTATAAGGGCAACAGTAGGGAAAGTATTGGATAGCGTAGAGAATAAAATTATTATTCCCACGCCAGGGAGTGTAACAGTAGGGAAAGTGTTGGATAGCGGAGGGGTAAAAATTACTATTCCCACTCCAGCGAGTGCAACATTAGGGAAAGTGTTGGATAGCGAAGGGGTAAAAATTACTATTCCCACTCCAGCGAGTGCAACATAAGGAAAGTGATGGATAGCGTAGGGGTAAAAATTACTATTCCCACTCCAGCAAGTGCAACAGTAGGGAAAGTGTTGGATAGCGAAATGGAAAGAATTACTATTCCCACTCCAGCAAGTGCAACAGTAGGGAAAGTGTTGGATAGCGTAGACGTAAAAATTACTATTCCCACTCCAACGAGTGCAACAGTAGGGAAAGTGTTAGATAGCTGAGGGGTAAAAATTACTATTCCCACTCCGACAAGTGCAACAGTAGGGAAAATGTTGGATAGCAGAGGGGAATAATTTACTATTCCCACTCCAATGAATGCAACACTAGGGAAAGTATTGGATAGCGAAGAGGAATAATTTACTATTCCCACTCCAGCAAGTGCAACAGTAGGGAAAGTGTTGGATAGTGAAGGGGAAAAAATTACTATTCCCACTCCAGCGAGTGCAACAGTAGGGAAAGTGTTGGATAGCTTGGAGGTAAAAATTACTATTCCCACTCCAGCGAGTGCAACAGTAAGGAAAGTCTTGGATAGCGGAGGGGAATAATTTACTATTCCAACTCCAATGAGTGCAACAGTAGGGAAAGTGTTGGATAGCGGAGGGGAATAATTTACTATTTCCACTCCAATAAATGCAACACTAGGGAAAGTGTTGGATAGCGGAGGGGAATAATTTACTATTCCCACTCCAGCAAGTGCAACAGTAGGAAAAGTGTAGGATAGCGGACGGGATAAAATTACTATTCCCACTCCAGGGAGTCCAACAATAGGGAAAATGTTGGATAGCGGAGGGGTAAAAATTACTACTTCCACTCCAGTGAGTGCAACAGTAGGGAAAGTGTTGGATAGCGAAGGGAAATAATTTACTATTCCCACTCCAGCAAGTGCAACATTAGTGAAAGTGTTGGATAGCGGAGGGAATAAAACAAAACATTACAGCTATTGAACCTAAATCCCCTAACAAAATAAAAATAAAGCCATTACCAAAAATATGTATCAATTAATAAATAAATATTAATGATCAACTAATTAATGTATTTAAACTAAATTACTTTCCACCCTCTACCCCAATAAACACCAAAACACCCACTTAATTTTTTTTACATTAAAACATTTTTTACATTCATTTTTCATAAAAAAATTACTAACAATTAACATCAAATCATAAATTAATTTTTTTAAAATTTCTTCCCAAAATGTTCAACTATAAAGCACACAACTCAGACATCAAAATTATTCCACAATTAGCATATTTAATTTTAATTAATTAATTAACATTAATTAACAAATAATTAATTAATTTACCTCCCACCATAATCCCCTATAAATGACACCACCAATGTTGAAAAACATGACACAATTAACATAATGAATTAACAATTAATTAATTAATTAATTAATAAAAATTAACAAGCAAAATAAAAAAATTAATAACAAATTAATTCACACAAGTAACAATATAAAATGACATTAACTACATTTTATAATAAAAATAATAAAAATGTATTAACATTAAATTACTTCCCACCCTATTCCCCTATAAACCCACAACCCGCTACGGAACTGAAACGCAAAATTTACTTAAAATAAAATTAATAACTGCTAAAAATGTAATACATATATTAAAAAACAAATGCAATACTAAAACAAAAAAATAGAACACATACATTTAAAATACATACTAAAATACCTAACACTAACTAAAAAACAATATTTTTAACAACTATATTTTTGCAAACGATATTAATGACTTCGATATTCTGAAAACGATATTACTTACCTTAGACTCGATATTCTTTACAATGATATTCTGACAGTCGATATTTTTGTATCCCGATATTCTGCACTCAATATTAGTGCAGGTCGAAATAAAAGACTCGATATTCTGTCTGTTTACCCAAATGTATGTCTAAGGTTTTATAAGGTAGCAAAGTATGGGGGTATATCTTGGTGCATAAGTTACAGCTGGCCCAAAATAAGTTCTTGAGATGAATCTTGAAGGTCCCCCCGAGCACCCCCTCGTTCTCCGTACATGAAGAGCTCGGAGTTAATTTTCTAAGTGATTTAGTGGCAGTGAAGCCCCTGCTGTGTTGGGTAAAGATCTGGTCCAGGGAGGACGCTGAGTTAAATCGCCTAATCATTCGAGATTGTTTGTCACTAGATCATGCTTTTAAAATCCCTTGGTTACGATATGTAAAGGAGTCTCTCTCTGCCTTAGGCAGGGCAGACATTTTCCTCAAATTCGATTCAGTGAGGCCCCACGAGCTCAATATAGTAAACGACCTGTTTTTCAAGCATGCTGCTGCCCACCGTAAAAGTATTGAGCTCTTGAAGCCCTCTGTGAGGGGGCACGTTTTGATGAAATCTGTGCAGGAAATGGAGACTTATCTTTTTACCCTCACCAGCGCAAGTGACAGGTTCCTTGTG
Source organism: Calotriton arnoldi (assembly GCA_963921515.1). Taxonomy (NCBI): domain Eukaryota; kingdom Metazoa; phylum Chordata; class Amphibia; order Caudata; family Salamandridae; genus Calotriton; species Calotriton arnoldi. Next base: position 435,972 of record CAWUFW010007332.1, on the reverse strand, counting down.
ACCCGATTTAGGTTTAATCAGATTCACCATCTCTTGGCTATCCCGTCTGGTCTGATTCATTTAAAAGAGAGAGAGTCCTGTAGCTGCGACTCTAGGTCTCCACAGGACACCCTACATTTTGTACTTTTAAGTAAATATTTTAGCCATCTTAGGAGGCAGTTTCTCCGGCCCCTTTTAAAATCCATGAGGTTCAGGCAAGCCCGAGTGGCGCTTATGTACTTGCCGCTTTTGGCAAATGAATATACCTTTTTTGCAGTTACGAACTTCTTGCGGGCCGCTTTTAGATCAAGACAATCAAGACCCGATTGATTGTAATTTGGACTTCTCCCCTCCTCATTTGGTTTTTGTGTTTAAAAGACATGCATACCATATTACAGAATAAGATCTATAATGAGAAACCAACAATTTACATATGGTATTTAAAAACATGGCAGCAGAATACATCAAAGTCTTTATCATTTTACAATAAGGGAAAGAAAAGAAGGGGGGAAAGGGTGAAATAGCGAGGGAATAACAACAAACTTGTTTTTTAATTAAATGAAATCAAGTCTTTTTTATGTATTTTAATTATTAATGGATTTATAATTAATGTATTTTATTGCATGATCCTATCATTTATGGCTGTGTTTGCACCCGAATAAAGATTTATTATTATTGTTATACTAGTGTTTCATTTTGTCATGGTGCAAATATCAGGTGTGGAAGGTTGGAAGGCAGTATGCCTTTCTCAGTTGCCAGAGGTGGAGCCTGAGGAAGATGTCTTTGTGCATCTGGATGAGGGTATTGAATGTTTTGTGACCACAGTGGATGTTTAATGGAAATGTGTGACAAAGGAAGAATGGAGAAGGAAGTTGCAGGACACCCATGGCTGCTGTGAAAGTGCCTGAGAATGCTTAGTAGATGGCAGGGTTAGGTTTCTGGACCAATGAACATGCTGCCACACGACATATGGTCCATGCTGATTACAAGTCTAGGTGGATCAAAAATAAATTTGGAAGGTCAGATACTAAAATGATTATTGATTTTCTTGCAGATGAATGTTCAGACAAACGTTCCCCAAAATTCTGATGTGTTATAATGGAGTGCAATTTTGGTTTTCAGGTTTCCCACCTCACAGAGCTGACCAGATCCTTAGTAATGGGCTGTCTTGACTATGCCACTATTATCTATATGGACAAATATAGAAACCTCAGTGAATGACTACAATGGGGTTTAAAACCAGGCAGACAGATTATGCCTCAATTTGTGGAGGTGTGACCATGCCAGACCAGCCCTAAAAGTGTTCCACTGGCTCACAGAAGTCCAGATCAGAATTCAAGATACTCTCTACCTTTCATGCGGGTTATTGAAATGAAGGATCGGGATATCTTCAAAACCTGGTTCCTCATTGCATGTACGAAATCTTGTTGTACTGTACCCAACATGGCACCATCAGATGATGGGGACATTGAGCTAGATCACTGAGAGTCTATTCTAGATTGCTTAGCATCCCACACGTGAAGACATAACTCTTCAAGATGGCATTTGGCTAAAAGCTTATCATCAGTTTATGGTAGCATATAATGCTAAACCACAGATTTGGTGATTATGAATGAGAATTATTGGATATGGGCATGTCAAGCATTCAATTGGACTCCTGTTATCCAAAACCCTGATCTTGCACTCTGAAATGTACAGCAGTGTGTAGTATCCGTAAGGTGACATACAGCACTACATAAAATCTCTAAGTATTTAGATAAATTACTTGGTGGTTTAGGAGTAAGTTTAAACATGCAATTTAGACTTCAACCTCTACTTGTCATCTCACATCAAAAAGAGTGCTTTTATGAATTTTGTCAATGTGAGAAAAAATTTGCAGATTCAATGTAGCAGATACACCTTAACACAGCTAAAAACATCCAAATTATGCAGCTTGTGTGGAAAATTCCCATAACCCCAGCTGATCCTACCCTTCTGCACTCTGGGGTCGATTCCGATTCGGGCCGGAAATCTCTCCGACCGAGCCGGACCCGGAGAGATTTCCGACCGAATCGGACCCGTGCAGTCCGACCGAACGAGTACGATGCGGCCGTATGTTATCGGACACGAGTCGGTCGGACTCCCATTGAACTCAATGGGAGCCGGTCGTACAACGCGTACGCGGGCTCCCATTGCCTCAATGGGTGCGAGGCGGACAAGGGCGCCTCTACAGCGAGTACGCCGCGAAGCGCTCGCGGCGTACACGCACAGGTAGGGGGACCCTTGGGTCCCCCCTGTGTGCGCCTCGCACGGGTACGCGTACAGGGGTCCGACACGGACCCCAAAGTACGGCTCCGACAGCTCTTACGAGCCGGAGTGCGCGGCTCGGTCGGACTGCTCGCGGCGCGCATCGTACTTACCCGGCCGGGAAACGTCTCCATTGCGCGGTGCGAATCGGGTCCGAGCGAGTCGGTCGGAGCGGTTCGAGTCCGAGCGAGTCGGTCGGAGCTGTCGGGACGCCCGGACGAGTCGGTCGGCGACCCGCATCGTACTCGCTCGGACGGACCCGCGTACGGTTCGGTCGGGAAACAGGCTTTCGCATGGCTTTTTTCCCGACCGAATGGTATTGGGTGCGCCTCCGACCGAGATCGGAATCGGCCCCTCTGTGTCTTCTTCCTTTCCATTCCTTGAGCTGCTTACTAACTTAGATGTCCTCCTTCATGTTCTATCTCTCTGTCTTCCTCGACTTCCTACCTCTGCTGCCTGTTGCTGCCACCTATCTGTCCTTGACCTTGTCTGTTAGCCTTTCGCACACATACGTGAGGTTATCCAATTATTTCAATTTATGACACTCACCTATGGATGGAGTAACATGGAATTGGGTACCCAATGCTCATCTTTATGCATTTGTTTTTTTTTATATAACTTTTTTTATTAAACATACATCGGACACATGGACAATATATAGAGGAAACATCAAGGTATACATCTCATAAATCTCAGGGGTATTTTCTAATAATTTTACACAGAAGGAATGTTACGGAGGGGGGGGGATGTCATGTTCAGCAGCACAGGGAGGGGCACAGATTTCTCCTCGATAAGTATTCCATGGGCCCCATATTCGTGTCCATTTCCCAGGGCAACCCCTTGCCAGATATACAGTTTTTTCTCGAAACATACACCAGTCTAAATCCTTTCCCCAATCATCCAAAGCGGGTGTGTTCGCCGCTCCCCATAGCTGTGCAATGTTCCTCTTGGCGAGCATGAGCCCAAGTGTAACCCATTGTATTTGGTGGGTGTTTAGGTCAGTAGGCTCCCATATATTCAGGAGGCATCGTCGTGCCTCCGGGAGGAGACGCACCAACAGCACCGAGTTGATCACGTCATGGATTTTTTGCCAGTAGAGACCCACCTGCGTACACTCCCAGATAATGTGCATGAATGTCCCTATGTGTCCACACCGTCTCCTACAGTCCCCACTGTCTGCAAGTCCCATGCGGATAAGGCGAGGTCCCGTGACATAGGTCCTATGTAGGATTTTAAGTTGGACAAGTCTGAGTCGTGCTGAGATGGCTACCACCCGGGGGGAGGAGACCGCATCCTGCCAGTCCTCATCATCTATTTCCACTCCGTCTGCTACCCATTTACTCCGCAGGACCTGGAGAGGATCTTCGGTGTTGTTGACTAATTTTTGGTAGATCAGTGAAATAGTTTTATCAGGTAGGTGTCCATCAAGTATCCTGTCTTCTAGTGGGGAGGCGTCAGGAGGGAGCTTGCTCTCGGGGAGTGCCCGTAGGAGCGAATGGGATATTTGCGCATATCGGAAGTACTCGGTGTCTGCAAGCGCATACTCCGCCCGGAGTTCGGCGAATGTCTTGATCCCTCTCGGGCCCCAGATGTCTTTAACTTGAGAGATGCCAATACGATCCCACCTGTCAAATCCTTTTGTTTTCCACAGGCTACCCAATATCTCTGAGTCCCATAGCGGGGTAGACATCGTTAATTGTCGGCCCCACCCGAGTGAGGAGGACGCTCGTGCCAGATCCGGACCGCATGCCTAGTAGGCCCCGTCAAGATATACCTCCGGGGTCTTGCATATAATGCCCTATTATAATTACCCCCAGGTAGTATCCACTTATCCATCGCATAGCCAGGATCCTCAATTCTTCCATAGGTACCGTGGTTAACTGCTACCAATTGCGCAGCCCAATAATATTTTTTGATATCCGGGAGGCTGATGCCTCCATCATACCAGTTTAGCGTCAGTTTGGTTAGGCGATTCGAGGTCGCCCCTCCCAGAGCAGCTGCCTCTGTAGTCCTTCAATTTCCTTAAAATATTGCGGGGGGATGGGATCCAGAGTATTATGTAATATGTACAGGAATCGCGGCAGGGACATCATCTTGAACAGAGTAGCTCTACCCAAGAGGGAGATGGGAAGCGATTTCCACCTGGCTACATCTGCTTTCAGTCTGCTCAGAGGGGGAAGGAGGTTATGGTCATAGCGTGATTGGGGATCTAGTGAGATAAAAATACCCAAATACTTGAAGCCCACCGTGGTAATTTGTATTGGACAATCGCGGGGAGCAGAGGCCGATCCCCACTTAAGACAAATAGGGAGGACTTATTCCAGTTGACCGTGAACCCAGAGAGTCTACCAAAGATTTTAAGGATATCTAGCACTACTATCAAAGATCTTCTGGGGGACGCAAGGTAGAGCAATATGTCATCTGCGTATAATGAGATGCGGTCCTCACATTCCGAGGACCACTTCAATCCTCTCACTCTAGGGTCACGTCGTATCCATGCTGCCAAAGGTTCAAGAGCCAATGCGAAAAGGAGGGGGAGAGCGGGCAGCCCTGACGGGTTCCCCGACTGAGCTGGAATGTGGTGGAAATCTTGTTGTTAACCACTACCTGGGCCAAGGGTTCATTATACAAGAGTCGCACCCACTGAATAAATTTCGGGCCGAATCCCAGTTTTGACAGCACCGCCCAGAGATATGGCCACTCGAGTGTGTCGAATGCCATTGTCGCGTCTAAGGAAGCTATTATCGCAGGTTCCTGAATAGTATGTGCTCTCCCTATCACACCATGCACTCGCCGGAGATTCAATGCCGTGTTTCTGCGGGGTATAAATCCGGACTGGTCCGGGTGGACCAGTTCACCAATTACTTTGATGAGGCGATTGGCCAAGAGTTTGGCGAGAATTTTAGGCTCCGCATTCAGGAGGGAAATTGGCCTATATGAGGCACATTCCGTCCTGGGTTTACCCTCTTTATGAATAGTCACTATGGTGGCTACCCTCTGATCCCGAGGCAACATGCCCAATTCCCTAGACTCCTCAAACATAGATTTTAAATATGGCGCTAGTTTATCAGGTTGTAGCTTATAAAGCTCAATGGGGAGTCCATTGGGGCCAAGGGCCTTGCCCGAGTTTAGGGAACGGATTGCTTGTGCAACTTCGTCCGCTGTTAACTCGTCATCCATAAGGTCGCGATCACTTAGTGACAGACAGGGAGTGCTATGTCTCGTATCATTTCTTGCGAGTCTGCCTCAGAACCCCCGGCCAGTGTGGTGTATACTGTCTGGAAGTGGTTAGCGAAGCTATTAACAATTTCTTGGGGGTCTGTGATGATAGTGTCTGTGTCGCTTCTGAGTTCAGGGACCAATCTACTCGCCAGTTCCTTTTTATCAAGCCATGCTATCAATTTCCCTGCTTTGTCTCCTAAGTCATATAGTCTCCCTTGTCGTTCTCTACCAATGATCTTTGCTCTCTCGGTGACCACTGCCCTATACTCGTGTTGTTTAAGACTCAGCAGATGAAGCCTCTCTGGGGTGACTCCAGCCTCCAGGTCACTTTCTAGTCTGTCAATCTCGGCCTCCATATCTGATGCCTCCTTCCGGTTCTCTTTTTTAGTTCCCGCAATCAGTGAGACTGCCTGGCCACGGATCACCGTTTTAAATGCCTCCCATAGAGACCGAGAGGAGAGCACCGAACCTTCATTTTCGGTAAAGTAGTCACTCATAGTTTTGATAAGGTGCGTGCGGATTTTGGGATTGCGGAGGTGCCAAGGATTAATGGGCGCTATTTTACCCACTGTATTATGGCTAAGGGCAATGTGGATCCACAACGGCGAGTGATCCGATATCCCCCTGGCCATGTGCCGGATCTCATGTATATATTTGATCTGCTCTGCCGGCACCAGACAGTAGTCCAACCGAGAGAGACTATGGTGTGCGCCGGAATGGAAAGTGTACTGGGCCCGGTCTGGATGATAGGACCTCCACCCGTCCACCAACCCCATAGCGTCAAGAAATTCGGGCAACCACCGGGAAGAAGGCCCTATATCCCGCGGAGGGAATCTGTCAAGTGTACCTGAAACTACGGCATTGAAGTCGCCCCCTAGGAGAAGAAGACCCTCCGGGATAGAGAGCAATATCGAGCCCAGGTCAGTAAAGGTAGAGCACTGCAGTCCAGGGGGGACGTATATTGACATGAGTGTGATGGGCCGGCCTTCCCACATCCCCGAGACTCCAACGTATCTGCCCCTGTCATCCACCCAAGTCGATGTGATTGCGAGGGGAAGGGAGGTCTTAATCATGATACCCACTCCTCGGGACCCCGTCGTGAATCCCGCATGTGCAGCCATTCTATAGCCCCCTCTCTGCATGGCCCTACATACGTTTCCCATTAAATGTGTTTCTTGCAACAGGACTACATCTGGAGCCCGTTGTTTGCAGTATTGAAGCACCACACTGCGCTTTATCTTGTCCCCCAACCCGTTGACATTCCAGCTCAAGACTTTAAGATGTTTGTCCCCCATGGTGCCTGTTGTAGATAACCTCGGATTGCTGTTTCCTCACCAGCTATTTCTGAGTCGGACGCCGATGCAATAACAATAACATAAAACCAATATAACACTCCCACCCAACTTCCCCCACCCTGCTACCCTGCCCTCTGGACTTTAAACTGCCCATTGTAAACTTGCAGAGTGCCTGTCGCCCTATTGTGGTCTAATAGTAGAACTTGTGCGGACGTGGCTTCTCGTCCCTCTACCTCCTCCTCTGAGGATGAGCTCCCTTACTGCCCCCCTAGTGCGTAAGTCTGCGCCGTTGACAATACCCTTTAATGAAGGAGCATTACCCCTATGGGACTGACCATCACCCCCCCCTCAACCCATCTCTGATCCCAGCAGGGAGTATGATACATTACATTCAGAGCCACAGTTAGTCTGTATAGATCGGTTAGATAGGAGTCCGGGAACCTGCTTCTCCTCCCGCGTCGCCACTTCGCTCTGTCCGCCCCATGTGGTGTTCAAGCCAGTCATCTGCCTCCTCCGGCCGTTCAAAAACAAAGCCCTCCCCTCCGCTTCTACACGGAGACGTGCAGGAAACAGCATTGAATATTTCAGGCCCGCATCTCGAAGCCTACGCTTTATCGTCAGGAAAGATAGTCTCTGTTTCTGCACCCGCTGCGTAAAGTCCGGGAAAAAGGAGATGGTCGCGTCGAAGCGGAGGGGGTCCGGTTATGGGCATGCTGGAGTACGGCATCCCTGTCGCGAAAGTTGAGGACTCTTGCCAACATCGGTCGAGGAGGGGCCCCCGGCCTAGGTGGACCACCAGGAACCCTATGTGCCCGCTCCACAACAAAGAACTTGCTGAGTCCCTTGGGCTGTAACTGCTGTAATATGAGGTCTTCGACAAATAGGTCCGGTGCCTGCCCTTCCGCTTTCTCCGGCACCCCCAAAATGCGAAGGTTGTTGCAGCCGGGAGGCGCCCTCATAGTCGTCCAGCTTAAGTTCAGTGGCTTTGCGGAACGCCTGCATGTCCCGGAGCTCTCCCTGCACTTGGTTCATATCCTCGACCAAACTAGCAGTAGTCAGTTCCACTTGCGCCACTTTTTCATGGACCTTGGAAAGGTCTGCCCGGATTAGGCTAACATCGATCGCCATTGTGTCTATTTTATGTTCCAATGTGGACTGGACCGTTGCGATAGCCTTCATTACATCTTTTAGGGATAACTCCGGTTCCTCTGCACTTTGTTCGGCTGCTGCCCCTCCGAAGGATTGCCGACCCTGCAGTGCTTCCTTGGGCAAAGCATATCGGTCCAATTTGTTAGTTTGTATTGTTTTGGACCCTCTAGTGCCTGTCCCCTTCCCTTTCTCCATGGTAGTCATTAGTTGTAGCCACCACGGTGAAGGTGCGTTCCACCGCAGCCCTCCTCGGGTCTTATGCGGTCGACAGTCACGGCAGCGCCAGTGGCCGCGGGGGTTCCCGCTGGTCGCTTCTCTTCGCCACTGGCCACCTGAGTGCACCGGAGCAGGGCGTCGCCCCACAGGCGGTCGAGACACCAGTGTACCCCACACACCAGTCCGTCAATGCGCACCTCAGCCAACACCCAGCTGTACCCACAATTTCTGTCCGCCAGGAATCCTGCCCACCGAGCCGTCACCTCACCAGTCGCTCTTATGCGCTCATGGATCCCCGCGAGGCACGTCCTTCATCCGGCGTTGATTAGGGGTACGGGTCATCCAGATACCCACAGCATTATAGAGTCATTCAGCATCTCCAACCCACCGCCGAGACCGACACCAATGCTTTACCTCCTCACCTCACCCGGGATGGCCATTGCGTGTCTGCTCCTAAGGTCGCGGGGGGCTCCGGTAATGTAATCCAGGGGGGCTGTAGGTGGGGGCGCTCCAGCCGCGATCCACCGGCCTCCTCCTCTGTTTCTGCCTGAAGGCAGGTCGAAGGTCGTGTCCCTTAGGCTCCGCAGCCGCAGTCTCGAGCTCCAAGTTCCGGGCCCTCAGCACGCCGACGTCGGCAAGGTTTTCCTCCGTCCGGCCAATAGTCTGCCATCAACAGCCGTGGCCGCCAGATAGACACAGCCCAGCTCGACCCTCCCGGGTCTCGCTACCGTGGCGATCCTCCCGTCGGCTCGTCCAGAACGGCCACTCCTCTCCACGGACTCGGTCCGGCCGCAAAATCGAGCCCCCGGCTTCACTTCTGCAGGTAGGCCCGAAACCGCCGGGGCCCGTATCTCCGCTCCCCGCTGTCGTAGCTCCGCGGGGGTGGGGTGACGGCGCGCCGCTAGTGTTCCGGCGTAGGACACCCGCTTCGGGAAGCAAGGATATGTGGTCAGGATAGACGGAGGAGGAAGGAGGATCACGGAGCTAGTGGCTTAAGCGGCCATTTTGCTCCGACACTTGGCCACGCACCCTTTATGCATTTGTTAATATCCAAAATACATCAGATTGACTCATGGCCTTATCAGACAATGACCCATCAAAGGCATAATTACCATGACTCAAAATTTGTGAGTGCTGAGTCTTGCTTCACTTAGTGTCAAATTGTTGTCAGTGTTCTAACAAATTCACAGACTTATCTATCACTTGCAAGCTCCAGTAATCAAAGCCCTGTTTTGTAACTTCTTGGTGTAGTAGAGCTCTTTAATGTGTGAATGCACACAGAATCCTGAACCTACAGTGCCCGCACACATACTTCCCTTTTTTTACAGAATCCGTCCACCAGTTCCACTTCCCTCCCATTCCGGTGAACACCATCAATATCAGTGTTTGCATTACAATTCTGTTGATTGTCAGTACAGTCATATGAAACCTCTTTCATGTAAGCATTCTCGAAATAGGCATTAAAAATAGCAGTATGCAAAAATCTATTTGAAAGAGTTTTCCCAGGCAGAGATAATGACATTTGAACCTATTTAGGTAGATTTGTGTTCTAGTCTACCTATTGCATTCCTATTGTGTTGGACTGACTCACCAAGCCCTGAACCGGCATTGTATGGACCATGAATATCATGTATATACATGAGAGTTACAACTTATGTAGGTTAAAAGGGAGAGGGTATGTGGCCTGCACCAATGAACCTTTTATGGAACTATGCTTTTTCTACTAATGTTTAAGTGGATCTGCACCCTTGTCAGAAATATCTCCAAGCTCACCATTAAGGTGGCCTAGGTCTTATAGACATGAGCATTGGCTCTATTACTCAGGTAAACCAAATCCTAAACTAACATTAAAAAGAAGAGCCCTTTCGGTCCAGTGACACACAGCCAATTGACTCATACCTATTACAACAGAAGAACCCTTCAGCTTAAAACCAGATGTTAGAATCAAAGCATCAACAACAGAATACTACTTTAGGTTACACAGAGCCTGGAGACTGACATAAAACTAAACAGAAAAATACTTCAGGTTATACATAGACCATAAAATAACACTATAAACAATAGACAAATGCTGCAGGTTATGTGTACACCATGCACAAATGCATGAACAATGCTTTAAGTTACACACAGCCTCAAGATCACACCATAGACTACAGAACTATGCTCAGATTACACAGATCCCATGGCCTGCCCATACACTTAGACAGAGCAATATTCAAATTACGAACAGCTTACAGATACACTTAATGGATAGAAAGAAGTTCTTAAGGTTCCACATGCCATTCAGTCTCACTCTATAGAAAACAGAGCAAGGTTAAATACCTTTTAAAAACTCAGAGCAAGACAGCAATCCTCCAAGACACACCATATGGTGTAGACAATTGAATACATCTTTGTGTTGCACACATCATGTATACTCACACCACAGATACCAGAACAATAATTCAAGGTGTACACAATTTATAGATGCACATCGTGGACACCAGAACAATCCTCCAGATTAGGACCAGACATCAAGTAATTCTTCTGGTTACACATATATAGACTTGTTGAAATCTGTGCCTTGGGCACAAGGAACTCTAGCTCTGTTGGTTCCAGCTGGCTAACTAGGTTACAGTTGAACAGGTTCCTAAGAGTCAGTTGATGTTGCTGCTTACTCTGGATGATTGTGCCCTGTGTTGGCCACCAAGAAACTTTAAGTTTATCTACTGCTGTGGATTCCTCATTTGCAACAGAATGTCATCATAAACAACAGGCGAACCCTCCAATTTGCACACAGTTTACAGACACCACCTGTAGCGACACAGCAACCCAACAAGTTATACAAACTCCTTAAGTACTAGTGCCACTGCCAACAAGATAGAACATCAATTCACATAAACAGTATAGAGTCAAATGGTAGGCAGCAGTGTTATTGCCCAGTGAAGTTAATGTTACGTCTTCACACTACCAACAGCAGACTGATCCCTGAAGATATAGAGATCCTACAAACATACACCAGAAACAGAAGCACAATCACTCATAAAAACGATATTGTATAGATTCACAGCTATTAAACCCATATTACAATTATCCTAGAATACTAAACCAAAGGATACATAGCTATTCCTCAAGTTGATTAAGATCTTAATCTGACAGGCTCACTCACTAGCATGTGAAGGTAGCCCTAGGTCACAAAGTTTGCAGCGTATGCTGGAGAGCCATGCTCCATGTTGCCACTGGGCCATTGGAAATATGTGGCATAGGAGGGGCAATTTATGCAAAGCGTTGATTAAATTATGCTGCTGCAAAAATGGCAAATTATGCTGCATACTGAGGGTCATTCTGTGACAGTATTTTTAGGATATTTTAATATACATTAATACTGTTTAGCAAAAAGGATTGTCTAATTAATAACCGCTTAATACACAAATGCACCAACCAGCAACTAAATGGTGATCATTAACCATTGCAAAGCGTCTGTTACTGTGTGGCACCCTGCATGGCCGGCGCTAGGCATGGACAGTGTGGGCAGCTGCCCAGGGCCTCGCACTCAGCCCACCAGCATGGTGCCCCGCACCAGTTTAACACACCACCAGCCCTCTTGTACTCCTGCTGATTCAATTGATAGAAAGGCGTCTCTTTGCAATTGGGCCCCTGAGAGGGAGGGGAGGGGGCCCTCCCTGGGCCTCTAAGGGATGGTGTCCCAGTTGCAAGGAGACGCATTTTGCAGGTTTGTCCTGCAATTAGACCGGCTGCCCATTCAGAGACACTGCAGGACGCCAATTGTCAGCACTTTAGCGCCCCCCAGTTTTAACTCTCAGCAACTCTCACACCTTCAGCCCGAAATGGGCTGTAAAAGAGGTGCTTGTAGGGGGCTGAGAGGAGGAGCTGTGGCATAGGAGAAGTCTGAACAAAGCAGCGTCTGGAGCCTTGAATATGTCATATATGCAAATTAGAGGGGCCTCGCAAATTCCCTTTCGGTCCAGGGCCCCAAAAATCCTAGAACCGGCCCTGGCACCCTGCATGGTGTGTTTTACTAACCTTTGACCCATATGAGCTAGAAGCAATTTGTTTGTTGAAATCTGCAAATTGTGCAGCAATGATTATATATTGAGGACAGCTTAACCATAATTATGCGGCGAATGCAATCGGCACATAATTCCAGCACCCCTGCCCACATCTGAAAGATTGGCAACAGAAAGAGCAGACCTGTGAGGCTGCCAAAGGCGCCCCTAAATCGGGGGAACGGCACCTACGGTGGTCGCGCTGGGGGCAGTGGCGTGTGATGTTGCCACCACCACCAGCCAGTAAAGGCATCTGGAATTGGGCCTTAGACACCCGTAAGCATTCTAAGTGCTTCCAAAGTTACGGGCATTTGAGTTCGCACCAGGCATTTGAGTTCGCACCATTTGAGTTCGCACCGTAGCTGCGAAGCGGTCTCTTTTTCACTCGCCGCTTCACCAGGCAGACACCGCTGGCCCCCCGTCCGGGGAACCAAAACTTCTTTGTGTGTTGTTTTCTCTTTCTTTTGTCCCCCCTACAGGTTTTATCGTCGGCACGTTCGCTGAGCTCTCTTGATTTGCCCTGAACTGAAGTATATCTGTAGTCATTTTGGCAATATGCTGGGAGCCACACAGGCTTGGGCTTAACTTGCCTGACCCGTGGTGCACACGCATCCGGTGGCAGCTCCGGCTGCGGAGGCCAAGGTGAGGGGGCAAGGAATTGTGGACATGTTTCTTCTGTATCGCTTTTAGGCTGCAGTTTTTCAGGCTTGCTAGGTCAGCCTTTGGCCTGTGGCACTGCGGTTGGGGGGGCGAGAAAGGGTTGTTTTCTCCTGTGCTGCATTGTGGGATAGCGGGAGTGTTTACTTGGTTCTAGGGGCAGCATATGTTTTTTTCAGTGGCTGGTGCGTGGGCCATTGGCATGTCCTATCAATCCGTATTTTAAGGCACGCAACTTGTTGTTTGGCGGAGGTTGTAGGGCACTGTTGGTTTTCTGCTGTTGCAAATATGGCGAGTAGGGCGCAGAAGGGCGCGAAGCGCACACGCATGGAATTACTTTTAGAAGCTATGATGCGCAGAAAGGACGCTATGGATGAGACCCTGGTGGCAATAAGAGACTGCTCTCCTGTGGAGAGGAAGGGAGTGACAGAGGCACCGGAGGAGAGGCCTAGGCGAGCGGGTTGGCCCTAAGGCAGCATTCCTCCCAATTCTGAAGAGGGCTAGGGTGCTGTCTAGCAAGAATGGGGTAGAGAGGGCCCCTCAGGTGCATCCTGGGGAAGAGTTGGCTTGCCCTTCTGTGAGGAGAGAGGGGGTGCCGGTGGGGGTGGCTCAGGTGAACTTGCCCTCGGGGTCGGGTGCCCGGGCCCAGTGTTGGCTCAAGGTAGTGTGTCAGTCTTGATGGGACCAGCGGCTGGTGAGCGGATTGTGCAGAGTGTCAGTAGTTGTTTGGTGTGGGGTGACTCCGTCCGGGGCCGCCAGACAGACAGATTTAATGACCAATCTGGCCAGCGTTCTGCTGTGGCTTTCTAAGTTTGCAATGTTATCTGCCCCTAATTGGGGGGGTGCGCTCTTGCCAGTGAGAATGATGATTTGGAGAGGGCCAGGTAGTTGGTTGCACATCTTGAGGGTTCATGGGCTCAAAGGGCGCAAACGGGCCCTGCTGCATCGGCAGAAGTACCGGGCACCGCGGCAGGGGTCTTATTAGGGAGTCAGGTCGAGCCTCCCGTGAATACAACAGGGGCAGGCAGTGGTGTAGTGCCCCCAACAGTTGGTCAGCTTGGCCTTCCTGGGACTGTTCCTGGGGCAGGGGTCACCGGGGTTTCCCAGGCGACGAGTCAGTGGCCATCTTTGGTTGGCAAGGCCCTACTGGACGGTGCGCAGGGCTGTGCAGCAGTGGCGGGGATAGCTCCAAAGGCTGGGGATTCTCAGAATGCAGGTACGACAACTCAGTTGCCGAATCTAGGTTTAGGGGAGGTATGGTCGGGTATGACCAGCTAGGCAGGCATGTTGCAGCCGAAGTGAAAGAAAATATTTGGAGAGTGGCTTAGTTGATTTTTTAGACTTACTCCTTGATAAGCCTGATAGGGAAGAAGCAAAGCGGTGCAAGGAGTGTGCTCAATCAAGGAACTGTGGCCACAGGGCCATACAAGAAGATAATGGAGGAACTGCAATTAAACTGGATAAAAGGGTTCTCGATTTATCAGGTGATCTTGCCTGAGCATTTTCATAATCTGGGCACTCAGTTGGCATGCTATCAGAACAGGACTGCATGCACTCACGATGAATATGGGGGTGTGGGCTGGAAGGAGTATGACAGGGAGTTCAAGAGAGTTAAGGTCACTAGCCCCACTTTGGAGTGGGATCAGGTTGACGTGTACTATTGCAGTGCCCGTATGCTGCCCCCAGTCAGCCCTTTCATGCAGGCTCCTTTAGCAGCCCTGGGGGGAGGGCACATGTTGGGATTTCAACAAGCATCCCTGTTCGAGGTCTCACGGCACGTGCAAGTTCAAACACGCTTGTTCTTTCTGCAGCTTGTTCTCCCATGCGAGTCAAAGTGTTTCAGGAAACCCAAGGATTAAGGGGGCAAAAACAGGATTGATAACCCATTCTTAGTCAAGGCTCCCTCCCAGGTCAATTGGATGCAATGGTCCCTTAGCTTAACATGTACAGTAACCCGGTGGTAGCCCGAGTCTTGTTAAAAGGTTTTAGAGAGGGTTTCCGGATACCAGCCCAGGGTTGGGTGGGCGTGTCCTATTGCAAGAACCAGCAGTCCCTGAAGTCCAGTCGGGAGGTAGCTTCGGCAAAGGTGGGCCTGGGGAGAGTGGCCGGCCCATTTGATTCAGTTTCCCTTGAAGGTTTTGTCTACTCTCTCCTGGGGGTGGTGATTAATACATAATCTCTCTGCCCCCAGGGGTCAGTCTATAAACAAGGCTATTGATGGGGCCTTATACTCTGTCAAGTATGCTTCCTTGGACCAGGCGATTCTTATGCTCCAGGGATTGGGGCCGGGAACACTCCTGGCTAAGTCAGACAAACAGTCAGCCTTTAGCTTAATCCCTGTGCACCCGCAGGGTTTTCACCTGCTAGGTTTTCAGTTTGTGGGATCATATTATTTTGATAAGTGCATGCCTATGGGCTTCTTGGTCTCATGCTCCTATTTCGGGAAGTTCAGTTCATTCCTCGAATGGGCATTCAAGTGGAGGACGGGCCGCTGATGGGTCTTGCATTATCTGGATGATTTCCTCTTCTTGGGTCTCCTGGTTTGCAAGAATGCAGCAATGCGCTGAAGTCCTTCTGTGCATTGATGAGGGAGTTTGGGGTTCCATTGGCAAAAGGCAGGACTGTGGGGCCTGCAACGGTCATTGAGTTACTTGGGACTGAATTGGATTCCAGGGTTGGTGTGTCAAGGCTCCCCAAGGGGAAGGTTTCCGCCTATTCCCAGGCCTTGCTTGATTGTTTGGGTACAAAGAAGGTCATTTTACATCAGTTACAGAAGGCGGTTGGGCAGCTCCCTTTTGCTTTAAGGGTCATCCCCATGGACAGCCCATTCTCGTGATCCATTCCACAGGCAATGTCTGGCCTGAGAGAGAAACACCACCAGGTTGTCAAGTGATGCTCGGCAGGACATGCACATTTGGCAGGCATTTCTGCGGGACTTTAATAGTACAGTGGTGTGGCTTGTCCTCGCCAGGTCCAGGGAGGAGCTAGGTTTCTTCACGGAAGTCGTGGGCAACAAAGGTTTTGGTGGCATCCTGGGTCCGGCCTAGTGCGCGCAACTGTGGCCCGCTGGCTGGGTGGAGTCTGGTCTGGTTACCAACATTGGTTTCCTCAAGCTCTTTCCCAACAAGCAGCGGGATTACCAACACCTTTCCCGGACCATCTGTGGCGGCTTGTTGCCCAAGCTTACTGGACCTGATGGCAGTCAGTTTTGTACCCAGGACAAGGTGTGCCTATGAGGGGGCATTCAGCGCAACCTGTAGCTTCTTGGGGAATGGGGGAGAGGGTTTGACTTTCATCTTCTTCCGTCCTGTCATTCCTGGGAGTCTTGAGGGATCAAGGGCGCTCTATAGCTTGAGCGCAATGCCACATGGTAGCAATTTCCTTCTTTTCTATGAACGCTTGGCCACTTAGATGTAACCAGGTCGTTACTAGTGCAGAGGGCCTTGCAGGGATGGCAGCGTTTGCAGGGGATCAAGCCAGATGTTAGGTGCCTGATTCATATTGGCGTGCTGGCGGCAATCCTGGGTGTCCTGGGTAATATCTGTAGGTCCACAGAGGAGGCTTGCCTGTTCCGGGCAGCCTTCTATGGAGCTTTGAGGGTGGGAGAACAAGTGGCCAAGAACAAGAAGGACATGCAGGGGGGCTGCAGTTGACCCAAGTGCAATGTTTGGAGGGGTTCCTTGGCTATTACACTGCCACGCTCCAAGATGGAGCAGGGTGGCAGGGGTGGCCACATCATCTTGCATAGGGCACTGGGTAATTCCTATTGCCCTGTTGGCAACCTCGATTGTTTATGGCTCATAGGCCCAGTGGGGCTGGGGGCCCCTTTCTAGTGCATGCCGATGGGTCCCCCTTGACGAGGTTTCAGTTCTCTAAGGTCATTGGTTGGCTTTCAGGGTGGCTGGACTTGACCCCGTGGAATTGGGTTTCACTCTTTCAGGGTTGGGACGGCCACTTCAGCAACAGCAATGGGACTCTCGGGGTAGTCGGTGCAGAGGATTGGCAGATGGTCCTCCGAATGCTACAAGCGCTGCGTTAGGTTGCACATGCTGTAGGACTGCTGCTGACCACTGTTTTCTTTCTCTCCTACATTTTCCTGTCCTGTGGGGCAGATGGAAAGTCTGAAGTGCCGTCGGCTGCCGGATTTTTGTGCAACCCCAGTTCACACTGAGGTGACAGAGTTGACGGAAGAATTGTTAATTGGCCATTCTTATGTGCAGCATGTTAAGCATGTTTATTTTGCAGGAAGCTTTGAGGATCAGCCCGCCAGGCGGGTTACCATGTGTCTTTTCACGAACAATGAGGGTTACAGTTGGCACTTTGGAGGCATACATTGGAATTATTGATGCTCAAGGGGTGTACGCCCCTTGGGATCATGATAGTGCATCTTGGCGTCAACTATTTGGTGCACATTGGCAGGAGGGAATTGTTTGAACTGATGATCCACAGAAATGGGCTTGTTGGCAAGGAAGCTCCCTCAGTCAATCATCGCATGGTCCTACATCATCCGGATCTTACAATGGAGAGGGGGCAAGTCTGTCAGGGCCCTTAACCACTCTGTCAAGCGGATTAATAAGAAAGTTGATAAGCTGTTCAGGTCACCAAGACTGCAGGCTATCCTGCATGGGTGCATCCAAGGGGAGTGTTTTTTTGTCCGGGATGGGGTTCACCTCTCTAAACTTTTCTTGAGAATGTGCTCGCATGGTTGATACATCGACCACTTTCACATGACCATCTTGGGATGGGGGGCAGAGATAGTAGGCAAACTAGGCTGGCCTGTGGTGGGTAAGGTCATGATTGGTTGGACACTTCGGGTCCATATAAGGCATCCTTTTACTTTGGATAGGTGGGACAGCGGTCTCATGGGGCCCTCCAGGACGTGCTTGCAGCAAGTTGACTAGAGGCTGCAGGGTGCGGGTATGGGAGTGCTCACTGCCAACAGGCCCTTAAGGCCAATCCCTGCACTGGTGCGTGGGTGCCAAGCTAGCACAGGCACTTGGGGGGATAATAATGGATGTAGGGGTGCCCGAGGTAGGTAACCTGGTGGGCAGACGGGCCCCTTGCACAAGCTTACTGCAGGGGCATTCAAAGGGGTGGGCCGGGTGGGTCCCTCCGGTGGGTCCCTCCCCTTAGAGAGGGACTCATATGATCTCATTCCAAGGCCCTATGCTTGATTCGCAGGAACAAGGCTCGATATGGTTAGGAATTTCTATGTATTAGAGTCTATGTTAAGGTTAGCCATCAATCAAAATTGTTAATAATATTGTACATTTTTATGGGTTGCTGCGTATAATTTTTGAAGTGATATTGTGTACATTTTACTGTGAATTATTTTGTAAACATAATAAATACGGTTCACTACCCCAACCCAAAATGTTTTTTAAAAGTGTGGTGTTGTGCTGTCCTTAACAATTGGGGATGATGGAGGTGCAGGAGGGATCGTCATTCATGGGGGCTGATCCTTGATGATACCTGGCCATATGCCAAAGGTCCCCCAAGTCGGGGGTGCCAATCCTATGGTGGTCGCGCCAGGGCCAGCCCGGGAGCTTAGGGGCAGTAGCGTGTGACATCGCTGATGCCACCAGCCATTAAAGGCATCTGGGATTGAGTCTTGGGCATGCGGCGAGCCAGAAGCGGTCTAAGCACTTCCGGGGTCGTGGGCATTCGAGTTTGCACCAGGTCCCACCCATAAAAGGGTCTGAGGAGTAGCGAAGCAGTCTCTTTTCCACTCACCGCTTCGCCAGGCAGACACCGCTGGTCCCCCATCCGGGATACCAGGACTTCTTTGTTTGTCTAGCCCACCATCCCCTTAGACAGCATATCGTTATGTGGGTCAATTATTCTGTCTCATTAACTTTCTCTTTCATCTTCACGATGTTTGAAGTTTGTGTCTTGTTAGCTATTTTCTGTTTCATGTGCATTAGCTTTTCTTTTTCAGCTGTAGTTGCGTTTGTCAAATGTATGTTGTATGCTAGGTCTGCGGGTGAGAAAAGAAAAAAGGAACAAATGATGGACGAAATGCTAAACAATGCAAACATTCACCCTCTGTTCAAAAATCTGGGTTTAATCCATTGTTCTTTTGCTCACCACGCCACCCCAGTTTGGACCCAGTCATATGCAAATCAGTCTTGACCCTGCTCCTCATGGGAACAGTCCAGCCCGAACTGGCAAGTCAAGTCCTCCCTGGACCTGAAACAAGCATCCTGGGACCGGTTTCGGGGCATTACCCCTCATCAGCCAGGCTACATTGAATCCAGTGGCGCAGTGAGCATGGGAACCACGTCTGGGCATACCCTTTCCACTTAGGGTGACAAAAGCAAAAGGAACAAATAATGTACGGAATGCTGAACAATGCAAACATTCACCCCCAGTCACAAAGATCTGGGTTTAATCCATTGTTATTTTGCTCACGACGACACCCCAGTTTGGACCCAGCCATATGCAAATCAGTCTTGACCCTACTCCTCATGGGAACAGTCCAGCCCGAACTGCCAAGCCAGGTCCTCCCTGGACCGGAAACAAGCACCCTGGGACCGGTTTCGGGGCATACTTTTACTTGGGATAGGTGGGAAAGCGGTCTCACAGGGCCCTCCAGGGGGTGCTTGCAGCAAGTCGGCTAGAGGCTTCAGGGTGCAGGGAGTGTGGGAGTGCTCGCTGCCAACAAGCCCTTATGACCAATCCCCGCACTGGTGCGTGGGTGCCAGGTTCACACAGGCCCTTGAGGGATTATGAGGGATATAGGGGGTGCCCGAGGTAGGTAACCTGATGGGCAGATGGGCCCACTGCACAAGCTTACTCTGGGGGGATGCACGGGGTCATGATCTTACTCGAAGGCCCAATGCTGGATACGCAGGAACAAGGCTAGATATGGTTAGGAATTTCTATGTATTAGAGTCTATGTTAAGGTTAGCCATCAATCAAAATTGTGAATAATATTGTATGTTTTTATGGGTTGTTGCGTATAATTTATGAAGAGATATTGTGTACATTTTACTGTGAATTATTTCTCATCATAATAAATACAGAAAGGAGTTTATGACCCCTAACCGAAAAAGATTTTAAAAAGTGTGATGTTGTGCTGTCTTTAGCAATGGAGATGATGGAGGTGCAGGTGGGAAGGTCCAGGGTCATTCATGGGGGCTGGGCCTCGGTGAAACCTGGCCATAAGAGGCCATAAATGTGAATGATTCACACCACAGATGGCAGAGGTATTCCTCACCTCTAGTAAATCATTCTGACGCACACGAGAGCTACACAACCGATTCACAGACTACCGGGATTCATACTATAGAAAATAAAGCTAACTGTTGAGTTAGAATAGCTAGTCCTGCCCACACCTTGGAAAACATATCATATAAACTCATTATAGACAGTGCCACCCATAGGAGAGGTATCTTTCCAGTTTCAGTTATTATTCGGACTCACATTAAGTACTGGAAATGTATCCTTTGGGTTATAAGGCTACTAACGGCTCTGGCCTTACCACGCACAGCTATCCTTATGTTTTTATTTATCTTACCAGAGACCGGAGGCCTCTCCTTTGCGGTAACCAATCATAATGGCTCACATCTTAAATGGCAGAGCTAGCTCTCAGGTTACACATCTCACCAATACACATTGGCAAACTGCTCTGCACTGTGAAAATCTATGAGTAACACAGTTGCAATGGCAGGCTGAATCATAGAACTTTACAAATTAATGGGGCAGCCCAATCATAGTCAAAGGACCTGGGTACAGTATAATATGAAAAACAATTGGTCCTAGACTGATTTGAGAAAAAACGCAAAGTGAGGAAAATTTATCATATGGGGGTTGCCTGTTTAATCAACTGCTAGTGATCAATACTAATAAGTCACAAATTATTTGACAAATTCGCACACACTGAAAGAAAGAAGAAATACAAACTACACCCACAATTTTCTGTTATATATAATCATTTTTTATATTTTCAAAATTAAATGCAAATAAACCGGTAAAGACATTACCATGCAAGTTGGCGATGTAAACAGGTTGCTCAAGGGGAAAAGAGAGGGGGAGAGATGTGCTCGTGCTTGGAAAGAAAGGGTGAATATCACAGGCTGTAGAATATCAAGATATTTCCTGTTTTTGGTTGATGCTGGCTAGAGAGGAAAACCAGTACAATATGACCTGTCCACAACATTATTTTTTACAGTACATTTTTCATTATTCTGTAGGTGCATAGATACAACATCCGATAATAGGGCAGGGTAATCAAAAGTGGTACAGGCCCTTCTTTGGGGGTATGCGTCGACGTTTCGACCCGACTTATACATAGAGGGTAACTTAAGACCTCTGCTTGTGGGTCTTCTTCAGGACAGAGGGGAGTATGAGGCAACCTAAGGAGTAAGGATAAAATTAATAGCGCAAACTCTAACTGTGGGGGTATGTGAATAGGTGGGTGTAGGTACTAACCTAATCCTGGTGCCAGGGTGGGGCATACCAGGTCACTATTCCCATGAGGTGAATAGTCTGTGAAAAAAAAACAATGAATCATAAGGGTGGACTACGCAAAAGCGAATTGAATCATAACAAGGTGTAAGGTACAATGAAAACAACTTACCCGCAAAATTGCGGAGTGTGGCGCTTAGGGCATCCAATTATATGCAATGTCCACCGGGTTTTTCAAAACCCATGAATACGAGGAATGACGAGTTAATCCAGATTCCTGAAACCAAAAAGGGGGATGAGCGCCTAAGGATAACACCAGATCGAGGTGGGCTGGGCAGTGTGAACGTAGTGGACATACCTGTGTGGTTGTCAGCGCTACGCCTAAAGCCTGCTGCTCCTTCGGGATCCAGAAGGAATCTGACAGGCGCTACTGGCGTTCTTAAGGAGCCAGGTAGATCCAGCGTGCACGTCGCGCGTGCACCGTTAGCAAGATGACGGCGTGCGTCAGACCCGGACCATGCGCGTCACCGTGGCCGCTGGTGAAAACAGACTATCCCGTCTGATGTAAATGGCGGCTCCACTAGCGGCCAGTAAACCTCGAGGCTAATGTTCTACTCGGTAATAGAGTTAGATTGTGGGAAAGTTGCCGCTGGGTGCCTGAGTCAGCTAGATGAGGCGACATAGAGAACCATATCTCTAACTCTTTCTAGACTCTTCTCTCCTCTTCTCCTCCTTGCATCATCTCATACCTTTTTTACTAATCAGATCTCCCAAACAAGACTTTCTAAACCCTTACCTCTGACTCTTTCCCCTCCACCTTCCCCTTACTCATCCCAAACCCCCTCCGACTACTATGATCAAAAAAATAAATCTAGACCCTTCCCTCTTCTATTCCTCCTTCCCTCTTCCATCCCTCCACTATTTCTTTTCAATCCAAATAACAAACTAACATGTTGACCACTTAAATTAATTTCATATTTCCCTATACTAACTCCCCTCCACCTCCCCTTTACTCATCCCAAACCCCCTTCTATGGCTATAAACTAAAAAACAAATGTCTAGACCCTGCCCTCTTTTATCCCTCCACTATTCCTTTTCAATCCAAATAACAGACTAACATGTCCACCACTCAAATTAATTGCATATTTTCCTATACTAATTCTGACTAATCCTGCTTGGGTTCCAGAGTAGCATGCTACTCACCGATAAGCGCTTCAACACCTCATCAGGGGTAGCAAGCGCGATATAATTGCAAACCTTTTCCCTCTTCTATCCCTCCACTATCCTTCTCAATTCAAATAGCAGAGTAACATATCCAATGCTCAAATTACTTCATATTTCACTATACTAATTCACCACTAATCCTTTATGGGTTCCAGAGTAGCGTGCTACTCACCAAAAATGCACTTCAACACCTCATCAGGGGTAGCAAGTGCTTTATAAATGCAAACCTTTTCGCTCTTCTATCCCTCCACTATCCTTCTCAATCCAATGCACTTACTAACATATCCATCTTTTATGGGTTCCTGAGTAGCGTGCTACTCGCCGTAAAAGCACTTAGATGCCTCGTCAGTGGTAGTAAGCGCTATATAAATGCAATTACAATACAATACAATGTTGCCTCCTCTGGACTTGAGAGTTGGCATGTATGGGGTTAATGGTCAAGTCAACTGCGCCAAGACTTTTGTTGTACATGTTCGCTTGAATACTGGAAAAACGTTTTCTCATCAGAAATTTTCCTAGGATTTCCTGACAATATCTGCAGGGAAAAACAACATTGCAGGAGTGCAAATTTCTCATATACTTTGTATTCTCAGTGTGGGCAAAAACTCCCTTTTCCGCCTGATTCATGATTTAAAAGTTTCTCGTAATGAGTTGAGGGCATAAGATTTAATCACTGATATTGGGGACACCTGAGTGTTCCACATTTTCTTCAGCTAAGTATGTGTGAAAACTAAGCCCCTTTCAGCAATGTGAATTAATGTGGGTGGTGAATTTTGTGGTGTAAGGATGCTCGTGTGAGTTTGAGTTTAGAGAGGAGCTCTGTATAATTGAGATATTCTGTATTATTAGGAATAGTCTATAAAATATGAACACTGCTTTATTACCTAGATGGGTGTTTGGAGCCTCCAAAAATTGGTGACAGCCAGGGCACAGGGCTGTTAACCCTTTACATGACATGAATTTTATGACAGCAATGAAGATTTAGATAAATTTGACAGTGCAGCAGATTATAAAATTAATGTGTGGAGACATGTTATAAACTGCAGCTTTCCATCATATTCCTCTTCACTGGTTGAAGACAATGCATTGTACCTGAACAATCATCTTTGCACTTAACTCATCAAGCTGTTCAATTTGATTATTGACAATCATTAGGAAAATGCATTGTATTACTTAAAAACTTGATTACTAACCTACCGATCACAGATCGCCGCTTTTATTAAATCTGCCAGATCATCCGCAGCAATGGGCCCAGACAACATTCCGATCAAAGTTCTTCAATCAAACCCAGAAGACTGGAGTAAATCCTTAATTCCTCTTTGTCAGTACTCGTTCGAGACTGGGTATATACCAAAATCCTGGCAAGGGAGCATTGTGGTCCCCCTTTTAAAAAAAGGCTCTAGCTCAAATTCTATTAATTATAGACATATCGCCCTTTTAAACGCCACAGGCAAGATTTTCGCAGCATGTGTATTGGACCATCTAAAAGACTGGGCATTCTCGAACAATGTGATCCCTAAGACACAGGCTGGTTTTCGACCAAAACATTCAATTACGGACAATATTGCTATCTTACAGACTGTTCTCGATAAGTATGTAGTGCAAAAATCACAAATAGTTTACTGCGCCTTTATTGATTTC
This sequence comes from Calotriton arnoldi, assembly GCA_963921515.1. Lineage (NCBI taxonomy): Eukaryota > Metazoa > Chordata > Amphibia > Caudata > Salamandridae > Calotriton > Calotriton arnoldi. Next base: position 411,848 of record CAWUFW010007332.1, on the reverse strand, counting down.
TCAACTGCTTTTGATAGTGTGGACAGGCCAAGGCTATGGGAAAAGCTAGAGAGTTTAGGGATCCCCAATGATTTACTCACAATAATAATATCCTTGCATACAGCGACATGGTGCAGAGTAAAAATGGGGGAGATAGGGGATTAACCAGACCAATCCCCACGATGAATGGTTTGAAACAAGGATGCCTCCTCGCTCCCTTGTTATTCTCCATTTATATAAGCGACCTACCGGTGTACTTTTCCCAAATTAATAATTTCCCCCCAAAACTAGCGCAAAGTGACATCCATAGTCTAATGTACGCAGATGATATCATTATATTTGATCGCACCCCAATTGGATTACAAAGAAACTTAACTGAATTAAATAGATATGCAAAAGAAAATTTCTTGGTCCCTAATATCTCTAAAACTAAAATTTTACCTTTTAGAGGAAGAAGGAAATCTTCGCCTTTCACCTGGTTATTGGGAGGTAAACCAATTGAGGTAGTAAAAGAGTACGTTTACTTGGGCCGAATATTCTCATATAATCTTCAAAATGCTTCTCATTTTCAACACCTGGGGCGAAAGGCCGACTCCAATGTTGGGGCTTTAAAGAGATTTTATTCCTCGACTGGGAAGAGACATTTTAAATCCCTGCTAGAGGTGTACAGAGTAAAAATCCCACCTATTCTATTTTATGCCCTGGAATATATACAGATTAAAACCCGGCAACCAATAAAAGTGAAAGAAGGGATATTTTAAGGAAACTGCTGGAAGTCTCCCAATCTGTCCCCGCACAAGCCCTATGCCTCGAGCTCTCTTTAACAAGCACATATGCTCGAGCCATCTCTAATATTATAAGGTGGGCTTTTAATCTTTTACATGCGGATCCCGGCTCTCTGAGACATATTTTAAAATTAGCGACTTTCAGAGAAGAATCGGCACCGCATACTTTCAATAGGAATCTCAAAGCAGCCCTAGAGGCATCACAATGCACTATAGCACTTTTGCAGGCTTGGTCCCCAGCACACTTGAAGCTCTTTTTAAAACATATGACGCTGAGAATAAGTTTCGACTCAGACAAGGAGCATTGTACCCAATTAAACACTACAAAAAATATGCGGATAATATAGTATACAAAACTCCAGAGCACTACTTAAAATTTCAACTTGAACATAGAGTAAGGCGCTGTATCCTTCTACTGCGACTAGGAATTCTTCCATTAAAAGTTTACTCTTCCAGATGGAATTCCTCTGAATATTCATCAGGTATCTGTGACTTGTGCAACGGTGGAGTACAAGACCTCTGCCATGTACTCTTAACTTGTCCAAATCCGACCCTGGTAGAAGCCCGGCAACGTTTCATAAAACCTATTTGCCTTAGATATAACGCTATTTTTTCTCAAGATTTAATATCGTTGTGCAAGTCTCCTCTGAATGGAGTTATTTGCTATAACTTGTATAAGTTCTTAAAGAGTTTTCTAAAGTTGTTTTAAAAAATGTTATAATTTTAATAACCACAAACTATGTATTTGCACTTGTTAAATTTAAATTATCATGCCTATAATGCGTTTTAAAGAAAGTTTTAAAAGTATAAATACAATTTTTTTTTTAATTATGTACTTGCATTTGTTGACCTCAGACGAGGTCTGAATCAAATACATTTTTTGACTTTGAACCTACCGATTAAATCACTGTGATGGACGAACACCATTTACATGTTGATCCTACTTTACTTTATGTATTTGTACATATTAAACATCCTCTGAACCTGTCAACCTCTGTTTTGATAAACTGCATTGTTACTTTTTAACTTTCTGGGGAATCTAAACATGCTAGCGACTGCCAAAGGCTTAGAGAAATGCCATCTGATGGTTGTTATTTAATCTGCAATTCTTGCACTAGGCAAGTATGGGAATAGGTTGGTAAATCTGGACGTTTCACCCTTAGTTTATATTCATTAAAGCAATCCAGCCTAGTCATCTCAATGGATTTATATTTCAATTTGGCTATTAGGCCAGGTCCATGGGTCCTGCACAACTGAAGAGCCTCCAGACAATCCATGCAACTCACATTGCGGTATGCTTCAATTAAAATAAGCATACTCTTTTAACCTGTTGATTTTACTGATTTCTATTTCCTGTTGTTTGTGAATTGTGTCAAGTATTTTTTAAGTGGTTTTGTGGTGTTTCACTGGGTGTTTTGCGGCTGTTTAGTGTATTTTCTTGGGGGAGTGTTATTTTTCCCTCACCCCGGTCTTTATCAGTGAACTTTTCAAGGGGAACATTCTTTAGACATTAGGTGGGAAATTGTGCCTGAGAAATTTCTGTTGGTGGGAGGTGGGGCATATGGGCTCAACAGTCGGGGCTTTTACCTCATTGCTCTTTTTGCATTAGAACACTAGAGGGCTAGGCGGCCATTTTTACCCCTCGCAGTCGACTAGAGGTGCCATTTTTGGAAGGCTGCGCTCGCTCTAATCACACAGAGAGTTAGATGAAATCTCCTTACTTAAGGAAGACTGGGCATGGACGCACAGTGGATGGGTGGAGTGGGGGTGCCTAAGTCAAGCCTGTTTATGCCCGTTCACGTCCGAGATGTGGCCAGCACTAGCCATGCTGCCCGTGGGAGCTCAGCAAAGTCACATTGGATTAGGTACACAGCACTGGAATTGGGAGCTCTTAGCCTTCCGTGGTGGTGCCCCGGGGTGGAGAAATGTTGGGGTGAGGTTGTCTGTCTTCACTGTCACACTGAGCTTCCTCTTGAGAGATATTCTAGGCAGGTGGTGGAAGACTGTGTTAGGCAGGTGGTGGATGTCAAGGCTAAACGTGGCCAGGTCTCAGAGGTTTCAGCCATGCAAATCAATGTCCGCTCTCTGCATAGGCATGCACTCAATATTTTTGAACATCTGATTGGCTCAGAGCTAGATGTCCTCTTTATGACTGAAATCTGGCACAGTGATTAAGCTGCCCCTGATATTGCTCTTGTGATTCCGGTAGGTTACTTTTTGCTGCATTTTGATAAGAATTACAAGCAGGGCGGGGATTGACAGTTGCTTTTAAGCCGGCACTACAATGTTCCACCTTTGATTTGCCTGAAGAATCGGGAGTAGAGAGTTTGGGATTTCGTCTCTTAGTTTTGCTGCAGTTAACCCATGCAGATGCCCTGATTTATCACCTTCCAGGCTATGCTGGCGATTTTGTCAAATCTCTTGCTGGTTCATTTCACACTGCAATTTGCCAATTTCATTCTTCTAGGGGGACTTTAAATTCAATTAGACAATGCTACTGAAAATTTGTAGCTGCCTTGGTTGACAATTTGGCCTCACTTAATCTGTCTCAGTTTGTGAGACTTCCCACTCATCTAGCAGGACATATCATTGAATTGATCGTTTCCAAATGCCCAGTAGTGTCACTACACCCGATGAGGTGTCTTGGTCTGACTACTGTTGAATTCCATTCAGGTGAAGACTTGAAGCCAGTTTTCAAAAGGCCAGGCATGGAGACCGGAGGTTTTTTTAAGCCTGTAACAAGTTAGGGACTTGTCAGAGGTTTTAGTTAGGATGGCTCCTTCTTTTATGGATGAGATTGACTTGACTGACTTGACTGTTGGTGCAGTAAATAGCTGGCTTAGTGCAGCCTCAAAGGCCTTGGCTCTTTGTTTGATGAAGAAGAAGAGGTGTGGCGCTTCTGCCCTCTGGTTTTATACCTCTCTTTCCATAGAAAGGAGAGACTGTAAGAATTTAGAGAGGGAGTGGTGCAAGAATTACTCACAAGACAGTAGGGCCAAATTCAAGGATACTTTGAGCCTCTATCATGTATCCATCAGGCAGGCATAGACTTCATATTTTGACCCAAAATTAGTGCTGCGTCTAGCAGGCCTAGAGATTGCAAAATCCTTTCTGACCCCAATGGCCTGCAATAGGGTGATTTCTCCCTCTCCGGAAAAGTGTAATCGACTGGCGGATTTCTTTAATGTTACGATCTCTAAGACTAAAAGGACTCTTCCCTACCCTGGGGTAGAGCCACTGGCTGACAGGTCGGCCTTTAAAGATAGTAACTTCTCTGAGTTTCTCTAGAGGAGTCAGCAACTGCAATTTTGAACTGTAAATCTGGCTTGCCCATGGACTCAAGTCCCCATTTGATACTGGCATTGGCTGTGGAGGCGATCAAGCCAGTGAGAAATAGGGTTTTTAATCACTCAATAACATCCAGCATGATGCTAGGTTCTTGGGAGCTGGTTAAAGTTGTTCCTTTGCGAAGGAAACCTTTGTTAGACCCTAAGATTTCAGTAACTTTAGGCCCATTTTCCTTCTTCCTGCCTTCTCCCAGATGCTGGACAAAATGGTTAACACTCAATAATATGAATACCTCAAGCAGGGCAAGCTTCTGCATCCAAGTCAATCGGGATTTCATCCTTCCCAAATAATGGAGACAGCATTGTTAGGGGTATCAGACTACATTAAGTTGTCCCTGGATCAAGGTAAGAATGCTGCGCTGATCTCACTTGATCTCTCGGCAGTATTCAATACCATCCCACATGCTATCCTTCTACAATGTCTTGCCAACCTGGGGGTTGGTGGTACAATGTGGGACAGAGTGAAATCGTTGCTTGATTCCAGAAGGCAGTCAGTCTGGTTGGCGACCTTTACAGCTAACGTTAAATCTTGAAGCAGGGCATACAACAAGGTTCCTCGTTGAGGCTTATTCTAGTTAACCTATTTATGGCTTCACTGGCTCCGCTGGTGGAATCCTTTGGGTGCTAAATCATCTCTTATGCAGATGATACGCAGCTGCTCCTCTCCTTTGAGTTTTCCTACACTTTATTGTAGAAGTCTTTTGAAGCCTGTATGCATGCTGTTTTCAACAGGATGCATAGTAGTTAGCTTAAATTCAACTTGGACAAGACAAAAATTATTTTATTTTGCTTACATCAAGCCAGTTGGTGGGATGCAGGCTCGCCATCATTCTTACTGACAACCACACCTCGATCTTCAGTGGCAAAATATTTAGGAGTCAAATTTGATAATCAGCTTTCTTTTCAGTCACAGGTTCGGCAGTAGTCAGTATCTGTTTCAGACTGCTTCGTACCATCAAGACATTTCTGTACATGTTACCTATACGACCTTGCTTTTTTAAATGTCTTTGATGACTTAACCGGTCAGTTAGAATGTACTTTTTTAAACCATTTTTCTTCCTCTACCCTTGATTATGTCTTGGTTTCCGATGTAATGATAGGTCTTTTTTCTTACTTTAAGACTGTGTTTTATCCATTTAGTGATCATGCTGCAGTAACTTTTCGTATGCAAACCACTAAGGAAATTGAGTGTCTCTATAAACTCCCCATAATCCCTGTGATTGCAAAAGAGAACGGTATTGTTTTAAAGTGGGAAAAAGTGGAGACTGGGAGATTTTTGGCTAATTTAGTCTCCAAACGATATGGGGAAATAATCCGTTGTTTAGACTTGGATTTACACAATGGCATGCTTTTGGATTTTGAATCAATTTTAACTGATGTTAAAAATAATTTAACTCGTGTTATCCGGAATGGCAAACCTAAAAATACAGCTGGTTTGATAAAAATTGTGACGAAACACTAAAGAGCTTTCACGTAGCTTTGAAGGCCAAACCGCGAGACACATCATTGGTAAAAGGCTTGCGTCAAGCCTACAAAAATGCAAGGACCACTAGGTTAAAGTTTTTAAAAGAAGAATGGTGGGAAAATTTGCAGAAGGCTGCTATACTAAAAAGCTCACAAGCTTTCTGGTCCTTGATTAATGCCCCGTTCTTAAAGGAGGAGCAGGCTATGACTATAGATAGCAATGTCGACCAGGAGGCATGGGTGATTCACTTTGAAGCTCTTTTCGGAGTGGACGACATGATAATTCCTCAATCCTTTTCCCATGCTTTGGAGATTGATGATCCTCCTGTTAGTTTTACACTCGCTGAAACGAAATATGCTTTAAATCAATGCAAACGAGCAAAGGCTCCAGGTCCAGACGGAGTCCCTATAGATTTATTCCTAGATAACCAAGATCTATGGGCTCCACTTTTAACAAATGTTTTTAATAAAGTTGCTCAAACAAATGCACCGCCATCATGGAAAACAACTGTAATAGTCCCCATATATAAAAAAGGGGATAGGTCGATTCCGAAAAACTATAGACCTATCTCCTTAATTGACTCTACTGCAAAGCTAATGGGGAGATTGATTTTAAACAGACTAGAGGATTGGACACTAGAGAAGAAGATTATTATCCCATGCCAGTTTGGCTTTAGAAAAGGGAAAGGCACTGTAGATCAGTGTCTGAACCTGGAGTCTAATCATAGCTAAATACACGGCTGCAAAAAAGGTCATCTCCATTTAGCCTTCATGGATCTGTCCGCAGCCTTCGACTGCGTGGCACAGCCTAGGCTGTGGCAGATCATGGAGGCAATGGGTATTGACCTGAAGATTATTAATATCATTCGTGATCTATATACAGATGCCTCAGCCTGCGTTCGCTATGGGAGGAATGGTGAGTGCACCAGGTCTTTTAAAATTGTAAGAGGTGTGAGGCAGGGGTGCGTTCTTGCCCCCTTCCTGTTCGCACTCTACACGAATGGTGTGCAATCTGCACTGTTGGGCTCTACACCAGATGTCCCGTATATTAATTCAGTGCAGGTCCCAATTTTATTATATGCGGACGACGCTGTTCTTTTAGCTCGTACCAGTAATGCACTGCGTCGCCTAGTCCAGGATTATACTCAATTTATGTGCAATCTAGGCATGAAAGCTAATTATTCAAAGTCATTCATTTTAGTAGCAGGTTCAAAACATCGAAATTATCCGCAAATCGCTACTGAGGGGGGAAAATTGGGGGTTGTTGATTCTTTTAACTATTTAGGGATTATGTTTGACTCTCAATCAAAGTGGCAAACAATGATTGTTAACAGAGGAATTCAGATGGAAAAAAACATTGGGGCCTTAAGTAAGTTTATAAAAAAAACTGGTTTAAAACCTATAGACTTAATAAAAACAGTGTATCAAGCCAAGACTGTATCTGCCGCCACTTATGGGGCAGGTGTCTGGGGCATGAAAGACTGTAAAAATTGCAGATTATTGAAGATAATTTCTTGAAAAGGGTCCTTTCGCTACCAAAGTCATGTGCCAACTATAAGTGTCACATGGAACTGAGGACTCCTTATATTACTGATATAATTGCAATGGCCCCGATTTTATTGTGGCACTCAATATGGCGAAAGGAGACCCTTGCTCTGACAAGAGACATTATCAAAGATGTTTTGAAATTAGATGGAGCGGGTAACATCATTTGGCTAACTTATGTTGAATCAACATTAAAGGCGGCTGGGTTACATTACCTTTTTTGGATCCTACCACTTGTAGTTCTATATCAAAACTGACTTAAAAACCCGACTACTTTCTCGACAGATAAGAAGGGAGACTAAAAACATTACTCTGTCAACAGTTAAATCCTACTTGAATGGCCCTAGTATAAACCTAATGAACCCAAATTTAACATATTTATCCTTTGTTACTAATCTGCGACATAGGTACATTCTAGTGAGGTTTCGACTAAATTACATCCCGCTAATGTTGGGTTCTCCCCGTAATGTTTATGCTGTTTCTGAACTCCCATTCTGTACCTGTGATAATCGATCTGCACAGGATGATATACATTTTCTGTTTTTCTGTAAATTTTATCATGATGAGAGGAAGCGTTTCATTAACCCTATTATGCGTAAAATGAATTTTAACCAGTGTCGTGTAGCCCTTTACTACCTCCAGCTACTACCTGATCCTTTTATTTGTTTTTCTCTAGCGTCTTTTTTATTATTGGCACTAAAAAAGAGATCTATAACCGGCTAAAATTCTATACCTACAAATGAAATGAATCTATTATTGTGTAAATAAATATGAATTTGTCTTTTAAATGTAATAGCTTTTTAATATTGTTAATATTTTAACTGTGTTGTAATGTTGTGAAATGTTTTCCTTTCTTTTATATGTAGTATACTTTTTATGCCTACATTGTGTTGGCGAAATAAAGTTATTCTGACTGACTGACTGGCATGCTGTTTTCAACAGGATGCATAGTAGTTAGCTTAAATTCAACTTGGACAAGACAAAAATTCTTTTATTTTGCTTACATCAAGCCAGTTGGTGGGATGCAGGCTCGCCATCATTCTTACTGACAACCACACCTCGATCTTCAGTGGCAAAATATTTAGGAGTCAAATTTGATAATCAGCTTTCTTTTCAGTCACAGGTTCGGCAGTAGTCAGTATCTGTTTCAGACTGCTTCGTACCATCAAGACATTTCTGTACATGTTACCTATACACTGCAGGAAGACAGTGGTCTATACTTTAATCACATCTCACTTGGACTATGCCAGCGCACTCCGTTTAGGGCTGTCAGAAGCCTTGCTTGGTAGGCTCCAGTTTGTTCAGAATGCTGCTGATCTCCTTATTTTGAGACTTCCTAGGTGAACACTGATTACCCCTCCCTTAAGATCTCTCCATTGGTTGCCCATCAAGAAGCAAATCCTCTTTAAATCTCTTACCCTGTTCCATGACACATTTGTTCTGTAGAGGCCTTGCTATCTCGCTGAAAGATTCTTACCCTATTGTCCTGCAAGGTCACTGCGTTCAGCGAGGGCAGCTTTGGTGGTTGGGTCACAGATCAGGACACAAGTAGGGGAGAGCATTCCTTCACCCCCCTAGCACCTAAGGCTTGGAACCAGCTCCCATTGGAACTACCGAATTTGGCTTCTGAATCTGATCTCTCTAGAAGACTAAGAACTTGCCTTTTTGAGTCTGTTTAACTGTTGGTCTCCGGGTACTCCGCTCTTGTTCTCTTTTGGGCCGTATCCGCTGTTCATAGTGCTAGGACACTCTTTGAAGTAGCGCACACGCGTCCATGCGTTCACGGTTCCGGCTCCACTCTGGTTTTTCCTACGCACTGGACCTCTTCACTCAGATTGGCCAGACCTTGCCCTGTTCTCGGGGACCTCTGGATCCCGCCTGGACTTACTTACTTCCAGCCCCCGTGCCCCTCACGCCGTTCACGCTGTTATTTTTTCACCCTTGTGTCACTGCGCCATCACTTGTCACTAGCACGCCCAGTGCCCACTTGTGTGTTATGGTCACCATACATTTAATTGTAATGTAGTGCTGTTATAACTACCTACAATAATAATTGGTCCACTTGACCCTTCCCGGTGTGGTCTCCCTCTCTTTTTTCTCCCGGTTCTTATGATGTGTACTAATTATTTAACTGCCATTGTTAAATGATTCCCAGTTGAGACATTGTTGTACTGTATTGTATTGTATTGGCATTTGTATAGCGCATGGCTACCCGGAGGCATCCCAGCGCTGTGAACGTCTGGGGCTAGGGGCGCTGGTCTTTTAGGGGAAGAGCCAGGTCTTAAGTTGTTTCCGGAACTTTAGATGGTTCGGTTCCCTCCGTAGGTGTAGCGGGAGGTCATTCCAGAGTTTGGAAGCGTTTAGCGAAAAACGCCTTCCGCCACTTCTCGCCTTCTTGATTCTGGGGACCATAGCAAGGTAAAGTTCGTTTGAACGCAGTTTCCTATTTGCCCTGTGGGGTCGGATCATATCCTTTGTGATTCCGGGCCTTCCTTCATTCAATGCCTTATGGGCTTTACAGAGAGCCTTAAAGTGAATTCTCTCCTGTACTGGAAGCCAGTGGAGAGAGTGTAATGCAGGTCTGGCTGAGCATCGGTTAGGGTGTACGACCTGCAGTTTTAGAATCACCTCCTTAGGGGCACCTAAATATAGAGCATTTCCATAATCTAATCTGGACAAAATCAGGGCCTGAATCACTAATCTTTTTGCAATCGGCGGTATAAGAGGGAGAATTTTACGGATGATTCTCAATAGGCCGTAACATAGGGCGGCCGTTTTCCTTGCCTGTGCTTTAAAGGTGAGATTCTGGTCAAGCCAGATTCCAAGGCTTTTGATCTCTGTTTTGGGGGTCGGTGCTGGGCCCATGGTCAATGGCCAGAGATTTTTTGGGAATGCACTTACTGAGTTACCAAGGATCATAAGCTCTGTTTTCTCCCCATTGAGCTTCAGATGGGATAGACTCATCCATTTTACAACTTCTTGCAAACAGGAGGGAGATTGGTCTGTTGGTTAGGGTGGTTCAAGGCTACAACCAACTGTGTATCGTCGGCATAGGTTACCATATGAAACCCAAAGGGGCCACCACTTCAGCCAGTGGGGCCATATAGGCATTAAAAAGAGTGGGACTCAGTGAAGAGCCCGAACTGTAGGGGCAAGGGCCGTGAGTTGGTATTGCCCTCGAAAACCTGAAAGGACCTCTCTTCTAGAAAGGACTGCAGCCATAATAGCGCTGTTCCCGTCACTCCAGCTCTCCTGAGGCGGTGAATCAAGACCCGGTGATTAACCGTGTCAAAAGCCGCACTCAGGTCTAGGAGGATTATTGCTGCTACTCCTCCTGCGTCCAGTATTTTCCGAGTTTCTTCCACCACTGATAGTATTGCGGTCTCCGTCCCTTGCCCGGGGCGGAAGCCTGTCTGGGAGGGGTGGAGGGCACCATTGGACTCAAGAAAAGCAGAAAGGATGTGATTTACATGTTTCTCTGCTATCTTGCTAATACCTGGCAGGAGCGAGATAGGGCGGTAGTTACCTAGCTCAGTAGGGTCCAGGTTGTTTTTTTTTAACAATGCACGCACCATTGCCCTTTTCCACTCTGAGGGAACCACACCCTTATCTAATGAGGAGTTAATCAGGCAGGTAGCAGTGGGGGCAATGGTTGGTCCAACCAGCGACAGAATGTTGGGAGGGGCTGGGTCTAAAGGGGATCCACTTTTTACCGATGCTAATATGGCAAGAAAACATTCCTGAGTTAGCATAGGGAAGGACGTTAATTCCTGTTTTTCTGACTGCCCACAGCCATTCATATCCAAACCAGTTTTAGGGGAGATCGTAGGTTCCTGTTGTCCTAACTGCCCACTATCATTTGTGTCTATGCTAGGAATATTCCTGATCTCTTGAGGGAGAATCTTAAGCATGTTTTGGACTTTGGCGGAGAAAAAATTGGCCAGTTCGGTACATTGCTGACTAGATGAATCCAGTGGAACCGCCGGGCCAGGTGATTTCATTAACTTCGAGGCAATCTTGAATATTTCTCTGGGGGAGTTACATGCCGATAGGATCTTTCCCTCGTAGTAGGAGGCTTGGGCAGTTTTTATTTCTGCTTTATACCGGCGAATGACTGACCTATATTCACTTTTTTTGTTAGAAGAGAAGTCTTTTCTCCACTCTCTTTCTGCTTTTTTACACTGTTGGCGTAGGGTGCGTAGATTAGAGTTATACCACTGGGCCTTATTCGGGCCAATTTTCTTCTGGGTTAGGACTTTGGGGAGCACCAGATCGAGAGACCCCTCGATCCAGTTGCCGAAGTTTTTATTAGCTGTTATGGGGTCAATGGCGGGGTTTGGTATAGTTTTTTCCAGCTCTGATATCCAGCTCTCCAAAGGAAGTTTAGACCATGGTCGAATTAGAGAGCGTGGCGGTGCAGCACCAGGTGTCGTATTGGAATGTACCCACTGAAAGGGGATCAAAAAGTGGTCTGACCAAGGGAGGGGGATGGGTTTTACCCTTCAAGATTTTCCAGGTTAGAAAAGATGGGGTCCAGGAGGTGTCCCTTTTCATGTGTTGCTAGCGAGACCTTCTGGGCTAGATGGTAGGTCAGAAGGTCCTGTGTCAGTTCTGTAGCTAATGACGCTGAGGGGTCGTTGAAATGTAGGTTAAAATCTCCAAGAAGTGTAAAATTAGCAGCGAGACTCGCAAGATTGCTGGCTGTTTCTAGCAGAGTTCTGCCGAATTGGCCTATCGCCCCAGGTGGGCGGTAAATAAGAATGCCAGAGAATGTGAGGGTGGGTGAAAATTCGAGCATGAAATGGATATTTTCACAATCTAACAATGGACTGCCCAGCAGGTGACAAATCAGATGATTCCTATATACGATAGCAATCCCTCCGCCCTTGCCTGTCCCTCTATCCATTCTCTGGATCAGGTAGCCTGGGGGGAGAGCTTGAACCGTATCCGGCTCTGAGCTGGAATTGAGCCATGTTTCTGTGAGTAATAAAACCTCAGGGGCTTCTTCCTTTAGAAGTATTGAGATTTCACTAGTATGCTTCGGCAGAGATCTGCAATTAAGTAGGAGTAAATTGTATACTTTCCCATGAGATGGGGGAGGATTCGTGGGTGCGGGCAGTTTGAACTGGCACTGGGAACACTTCGATTGGGACGACTGAACCAGGATAGAGTGTACACATTTTGGCTCTAGGATGGAGTTCAGTGCTTTAAGCTGTGTGCTGGAGTAATACAAATGACCTGTGGTAGCTGAACCAGGGATTCTAGCCCCTGGTCCCGCTCGGGCGCGGACGGGCGCAGACGGGCTTGCCTTTGGCGCGCCCTCGGAGCGCCGCCGGCGCGCCCGCTGAGCGCGTCCGCTGCGCGTCAGCGCCATTTGCTGCATTTGTAGTGTACACCGGGTGATCTTGTGCGGCGACTAGACCGTCTCCCTCTCAAGATGGAGCCCGTCAGTGGCAAAGCGGAAGTGAGTGCAAAATGTGGCGTCAATACTCCTTCCACTCAATCAGCCAAAGCTGTGGTGGACCGGGGAGCAGACGCAAGCAAGAATTTTAAGGTAAGAGTGCAGTATTAAATTCCCCAAACCTTCCAGTCCCTCAGAATGCCTTTAACCAAATACGGGCAGATTCGCAAGCACAATATGGTGCTAGATAAAAAGACACGGTGCAGTGCTCAAGCAATACAAGTGACAATTAAAAGACAATTTTACAATTTTAACAATTTAAAACCGGCAGCGCAACTTGCTCTTAGCGTCTACCAGCGTCGTTATCAGATGCGCGTCAGCGCCATTTGCTGCATTTGTAGTGTACACCGGGTGATCTTGTGCGGCGACTAGACCGTCTCCCTCTCAAGATGGAGCCCGTCAGTGGCAAAGCGGAAGTGAGTGGAAATGTGGCGTCAATACTCCCTCCACTCAATCAGCCAAAGCTGTGGTGGACCGGGGAGCGGACGCAAGCAAGATTTTTAAGGTAAGAGTGCAGTATTAAATTCCCCAAACCTTCCCGTCCCTCAGAATGCCTTTAACCAAATACGGGCAGATTCGCAAGCACAATATGGTGCTAGATAAAAAGACACGGCGCAGTGCTCAAGCAATACAAGTGACAATTAAAAGACAATTTTACAATTTTAACAATTTAAAACCGGCAGCGCAACTTGCTCTTAGCGTCTACCAGCGTCGTTATCAGATGCGCGTCAGCACCATTTGCTGCATTTGTAGTGTACACCGGGTGATCTTGTGCGGCGACTAGATCGTCTCCCTCTCAAGATGGAGCCCGTCAGTGGCAAAGCGGAAGTGAGTGGAAATGTGGCGTCAATACTCCCTCCACTCAATCAGCCAAAGCTGTGGTGGACCGGGGAGCGGACACAAGCAAGAATTTTAAGGTAAGAGTGCAGTATTAAATTCCCCAAACCTTCCCGTCCCTCAGAATGCCTTTAACCAAATACGGGCAGATTCGCAAGCACAATATGGTGCTAGATAAAAAGACACAGCGCAGTGCTCAAGCAATACAAGTGACAATTAAAAGACAATTTTACAATTTTAACAATTTAAAACCGGCAGCGCAACTTGCTCTTAGCGTCTACCAGCGTCGTTATCAGATCAGTTATCAGTTATCAGTTATCAGTTGTATAGGGTTTTCATTTTAAGCGCTTTTTGGGAAGTCACATGGTCAAGCCATAAAGGTTTAATCTTGAAGATCAGTGTTGGAGTTTAGCATATTGCTTAATCTGCATAGGCATCTGGCACAATAAAAAGCAGTTAACGTGCAGTAACGCTCTGCATTGAGTTACTTATGAATTCACACCAAATGCAGCCCTACCACCATCTATACTAATCAGGTGTGTTGGGGCCTGTGAGAATCAGGCTTATGATTCATTCATTTATCATAGAATTAACCAAGCGCTCTGCCAGCTTTCTAAAATGGCACTGGTGTGGGTGCATATCTTAGTTTTTGTAGTCTATTGCAAGGCATAGGGCTGGGTAGGATTGGGAAGGCGGGCAGTAAGGCATTGGGCGATGGGCTGGTGTCTTAGGGGGCCTGTGGCCTGGTTTTTTTAGGGCCTCTGTTAACCGGCTCACCCCTCCACTGACAGGCCATCGCACTTCAGGCTATGATGGGCGCGGGAGGGGGTGAGTCTGAGATGGGGCCTCGCTAGGGTCCAGATGTTGCTCTTGCCCTTGGGCCATTCTGTAGGACTAGCACTGCCCAGAAGCAGTGTCATCCCCCCCCTCTCCCCGCCACCCCCCCCCCCCCCTTCCTGGCCATTACATTCAGGGCATGTTGAGAGTTATGCAGGGCCTCACTCGGGGATTTGGGGGTGGTGGTTGAAGGTGATTTGGTGAACGTTGGTTCATCTTCATCTCAGCTCCCTGGAGTTGCAGCTATGTGCTTTTCTTGACCCCTCCCCTGCCATGTCATTGCCCTGAGGCTAAGGTGAACTGGGAGGAGTTAAAAGAAGCGACATGGGCCTCACTGGGGGCCAGGTGATTTTGTGGCCCTTGGCCCCCACCTTCCTGTTGCAGGAGCAGTAGCAGCTGTGTGCTTTTTCTGACCACTTCCCCAGTCACCTTGGCCCCCATGTCTTTCAGGCATTGGTGGATGGGGGTGTGTGTTTGCCTAGGCCTGCTGCAATAACACCTTTCCTAGAGGAAAAAAGAAAAGAGAGGATGTGGTGTTTAGGGCAGAGCTGCCGAACTGGAATCTACGTTGGAGGAGTCACGGCATCCGCTCACATCCTGTATTTTGGGCAAATCACTCAAAGTGCAAAATGAGAATTAATTTGACCTTGTGTAATGGAACTCGTCATTTGCTCTGGTGCCCTTGGACTGCATTCATGCTATATGAACTACAGAAATAGATAACCTGTTATTTGATCATGTTTTAAGATTCTGCAAAGGCCAGAGAAGGATAATTAAAGAGGGTTCTTTATATAAAAATGTCCGTATTTCTTTTTAACATGGTTTTATGCCTTTGTTTAGTTTAACTATCAGTCATAAGACAACTTTAGAACACGTTTTTAAGTGCTTTTTCCTTAGGTCTACTGTTTAAAGTACACAGTGATGAGAGGAAAAAATACCGGCTTTGGGTGATTTTCGTACCAGCCAGGACATTAAAATACTGGTCATGTCACAAGGTCGCAACCCTAGCCTTATCAGGTGTTGTGGCTCTTCGGGCGTTTTTTTCATCTCACCCACCTGGCCAAAACGTAATGTTTATAGTTTTGACAATGTTACTGTCTCTATAACCTTAAAACTGCTTAATTTACCAAACATTGCTCTAAACATTAGTCCAACGAGGCTAACCAAATGGTGTTAAATGAAGGGGTGCGGTGGGAATGTGGGCCACTTTTATTGGGACTGCCTACTTGTGATCCCAAGCCGACCCTGGCATAGGGCCCCAGAAGGCTTTAGGATATCTGTGGTATTCGGTGCCCACCAGACCTGAAGAGGCAGGGTAACTTTTGTGGCAGCACATAGTTTTCAGTGGTGAAAGGTGGGCTGGTGAGATGTCAGTCGGTGCTAATATACACGCATTAGCTGTATTGTATGGCAGTGCTTGAGGGTTGCAATCCCACAGAATTGCTGCAGATGGAGTTTCACTGGGCTTGGGAAAGTTTGGGGCATGCAGGGTAGATGGTGCTTTCTTTGAAGCTTGTGATTGCAGATCTGGAGATGCTGGATCTCAGGTACAGCTTTAGATCAGGTTGCAGAGGATAAACGCTTGGATGGGCCACTACACGTGGTGTCCCTCTCAGGGCCACACATGGCTTTACATCTGCATAGGAAAGCAGGGGCTCACAAACATCTCAAGGGGTGCCACTGGCAGAGGAACACTTCTGCCTTGTACCTGTTTAATGCTGGACTCATGAAGGTGACAGGCGACCTTGTGAGGTGCCTCTTGTCAGGCCCCTTGCCAGCCTTATAGTGCAGCAGTAACAGACCCCTTCATGGGGTGTTTCTCGCAGGGTCACTTGCCAGCCTTGGGCATGCAGTACCCCACAGTGGGCTGCTTCAGGCTGGGCATGCAGTACCCCACAGTGGGCTGCTTCAGATTGGGCTGCTCTGTCGAGTACCAATCACTGATTTTGGTAGAACTCAGCACTGCTAAGAACCCAAGCAGCATGGGTGTGTAAGATCACAAGCTCGTGCAGTGCAAGGCAGGTTTTTAAGCACACAAAGCAATCTACCACTTCTTGTCTGCACTCTTAGGGATTTGGTCCTAAACCCTTAAACGAAGACATCCATTGTATATTTCTTTGGTCCGGACCTTTCTCTGTACAGGTGTGCAGAGCTTCAGTGAGTCAAAAGGTGAACAGTGGATAGGTGAGAGGTGCTTGCAGACAGGTGGCACCTGCAAATGTTCAATCAAATTCAAAGTTCAATTCACACTTTGGGGTAACCATTCCTTGCAGAGTACATTTCAGGTAGTCACATCTCCATGGCAACCATCTAGAGGTGAAATAACTGATGAAACAGTCACCTTGTCTTTTGTGTATTCCGGGTAGACAGTATCTGCTCACAGCATAAATCATAGGAGGAGATGATGGAGCTTCAGACCAGGGCTTTCTAGAAAGAGAGCAGCATTTGGCCAGGTCACATAGCTAAAGCCATTATATTGGTGCTGCTGTCTTTCAGGTCACACCTTAACCTTCTGGAACTGGTCAAATTTCATCCAGAGCAGAAAATGTCCTTTCTGGGAATGCAAATGAAAGGGTGACAGTGCACTTGGCTACTCGGGGAAGCTAATGAAGCAAAGTGGGAGAACTAGCTGGAAAATAGGGAACATCATCTTCTGCATACTACTAACATTAAAGAGCACCCAACAACCTTTGGGGCTTCCAACATAAAGAAGGGATCCCAACCTGACGATCCAAGCTCTCATGTACCCACGCACTCACCTGCAAATGCATCATATACTCAGAGAGAATAAGAGTTCAGCTATGACCAACTACACAGATTTTTCAGAGAGAACTAGTAGGTAATCCCCACCGTGAGGTGCAGGTAAAAGGTCTGAGACTTACTACTAATGTCTGCTATCACCGACTGTTAGTAGTGGTATTACCATGAGTATGCAATGGTAATGGAATTAGTTGTCCATGCTAAAAGGATCTTTGGGGACCACTAAACCCTAATAGAGACCACCACTTTGACGGTGAACAACATGTGATTATCACCTAGGGCACCTTCAGGAGACTTGTGCCATGTCTGTCTTGCACCAGAAAATGTAACTGGTCTAGCAGACAGGTTGTAATGAGACACAGTTTGTCACTAGGACACTGCACCAAAAACTTTCAATGGAGTCCACAATCTTTTAAAGAAAGTCTTAAGAGTCTGGCATGGCCATGCCATGTGTGTACAATATATCAGAATGAATAGAAATTTCAAAGATTATTTGGAGACTAAAAGCTGCTTGGCTTATCCCAAAACCATCTAGAAATGGAAGAGTTTGGGTATGCCCAAGCGCTTCATGATTGACCAGAGGTTTGGTGCTATTGAAACTGAACTGTTGCAGTGTTGTTTACAATGAAGCACCACTGAGAATGAAAATACTGAACCCCAAGGGACTGAAATACTAAGCACGGGGACTATGTTTCAATTTAATGATATTATAACATATCACAATGGCTCTTAAACAACTGCAATGGAGCGGTGATTCGGTACTCTTCCTGAACCATTCTTCAGAGATGCAGTATTGCAAATCTCCTTGTTCAGGCCAGGGTCAGCTGAAAGGACCATGGACGGGAGTTCATATGTGTCATAGGTGTGCAGCTCTGGAGCATGCTGAATCCTAACTTGAAGAACCAACTGAATTCGACATCTTTCAAAGAGAAACTGAAAACAAACCACTTCAAATAAGCCTTCCTACCATCCATTAAATCATTATGAATAGCCCATCCGCCAACCCAAAGGGGGAGAGGCCCTCAATATGCAAAGTAAATTCATGCAGACATAACATCTGAACTGCTTGCTTTCATGCTATGAAACTATAAACGTTTGGTAGCTGTGTCATGCATGATAGGGACGGGCAGTAACCATAAATTGCTGTGTATGATATAATTAGCGCTGTTAAGAACCACTCTGTCTCAGTTAAGTGCATTAAAAAGCAACAAAAATAAATAAATAAAAACATAAATAAAAAGTAGTGAAAGTTTTTTTTTTAAATATGTGCAAGTCAGAGACAATGTAAGGAAACATTTTATTTTCAATCATACTGAGCAGCCATCATACTCTGGTACAATCGTTTTCTAATGCTGATACCATCCAACTTTCATTAACTTGTAAGCAGGTGAAATGAACTTTTAGAGGACTACATTTTGATGAAACCTTTGTCAAAATGCATAATAAAATATAATTTGATGATTCAGATAGATTAAGGTAACTGCACTACAGAACAATTTGATTAATAGTACAAACCACTAAAACGAGGTTGGAATTGAAAAGGGGGCTGGGAATTCTTCCAAGTTACATAAAGCCAGCAGTTGGTATCATTTATGAGGTTGTTAGTTGTCCATTCGTAGGTGATTAATAAATATGTGTTTTAGCCATGCTTCAATTTCTGGTCAATTTTGGCTATATATATATATTGTATAGTGAGTTCAATGGCAATGTTACGTTTATCGTTGATGTGTGAGTGCAGTGGGTGAGGGTTGCACCTCAATGGTGGACTCCACATAGGGGTGCAGGCCGGACCTGACTGAGCAGAGACGCCAATGACAACTGCCCTGTGCAATTTTTACATTTTACGTGCCTTCCAGCACCCCGGGAATAAATCGCAATAGGCATTGGCTATCGCAGGCTTGCACACCAGCGTTGTTGCCCCAAAGGGCTCAAGACCAAGGTTAAATAGAGGGGGAACTTGCCTACTCACCATGCTGTTTCCTGTTTGCCCCTGATTTCCGCTGACATGACCCTGCTCCTCTATCTGGCCGGACGTTTGCTTTTCTTTACCCTCCCGTTCCTCAATTTAGTACCAGAAGGGAGTGGTTAATATTGTACTGTTTACCGCTGATTGTTAATATCGCTTGTTGTGGTATTCTTTCTTGTATTCATTTTCCTTATATGAAGACTCATGCCTTATGTATTCTTGTTGTGTACTGCAAGTGGGGGCGAAGTCATGGTCAGCCACAAACCAGTTAGACACTGCGGCATCTGGAATAAAAGTGCGGGCGGATTCAGGATGGATTTGATTTTAAGCCTTACTTCAAGCTGGGGCAGTAGTACTAGTATTGGGAACATGTGCCACAGCGACTGACCTTAGTATTCCAGGGTTGCACCGCTCTGGGGATGTTGGAAGTTGGTGCTTACTCCACGGGATCAAGTATGACCCGGTTACTCATGCCCATCTCCCGAAGGGTCCCGGGGAAGATCCTTCTTGTGGGTTGGCTCTGTCATGGCTGTTTGGGGTCCCAGCTTACAGGCTTGCTCATACTGGCATTATTCTGAGGGAGTGGGCAAATACGCCTTTTGAAAGAAAACATTTGGAGGGCCAGGGGTATTTTCCCAGATTTAAGTCAATTAGTCGGTCCTGTGAAGGACTGTGGGGTGGTCAACCATGACTCCAAACAAATCTGTTTAGGAGATCCACTGTCTAGCTATGTGTCCACAAATATTTCATGATGAGATGCAATATGTAAATAGGAATATGTGGAACAAATTGTAGTACAAAAACTTAGCTTTTATGATTTGTAATAAATACAGCCTGCAAATTGTTTATTCTTTAACCCAAAAAATGGAAGTTTATCTCTAAATCAATTTTGCATGGTATACCTTATGGCTTATGTGGGTTCACCTTCGGGACATGACTCAAATCTGCCAGGCCTTGGTGTTGTCCCCCACCTGTATTTTTCTGCACTTAACAAGCTTCTTCATTGTCAAACTCCAGCAGTGATTCTGAGGGTCCATGGCAGGTGTAGTAGGTGCCAATATTCTCTGTGGAGCCTTGTTATATAATATTGACATTTGAAAAATTCACAGCCACTTTTCATTCATGGCTTAAAGTGTGTGGTGTAAGGGTCTGGGAAAGCAGTTTGCATTCTTTTATATCTTAGACCCTGGCAAGTGAGCACTTTAGTAGCCAAACCACATTGACCGGAGATGTGTAACAAGAGATGATGTTTGTTTAGTGTCATCACAATGTCTTCCACTGCAAAACAGGTTTCTAGGCAGTCAAACCAGAGCACCGAAATGGAACCAAAGTGGTGACATGCCTTCAAAGCCGTCAATCATCAAACCCTGCATGACACCCTCAAATACTGATTGGGGTTTGATGCGTCATCTTGTAATGAGTCGAGTCATACCTTTGGCCGAGGTTCTACCTGGTTCAGACCAAGGCCATTTCCACCTCCAGTGGCATCTCCCAGTGCTCTAATTTCTGCTCAATGGTTTCAAACCGTACTCGAAGGCCCTAGAAGTTTTACTAGCAGACAAGGAAATTGAAATCCACCAGCAAGCAGATGACAAGCAATTCTCTCTGAAAGTATCATCTGGCTACACAATCAGTCACCTTAACTCCCTTTCTGTTTTCCAAGGATGGATGACCATGAGTACCTAAAACAGAACCCACCGAGATGGCATTTGTGCTTTTGACCACTGACGACAAACAGTAAAAAGTTTAGGAATAGGTCTCAGCTGAATCTCAATGGGTTTGCTGCTTGACTCTCTCTCTACTTCACAGCTCTCCTTTGCTCAGCTGCTCTCTCTCCTGAAACCTATAGCAATCTCGTCTCTCCTTTTTGTACCTCACCTCTGTCTACCTCACATCTTTTCTCGCTACACTTCATCTCTTTTTCTAGCATTCACCCCCACCTTTCTCCCTGCCTTCCTACTCTATGTACCTGAACTTTTTTAGGTCGAGCCTGGGCAGCGCATGCAGGGCCGGTCCTAGAACTTCTGGGGCCCCGGGCGAAAGGGAAGATGTGAGGCCCCTCTAATTTGCATGTAAGACCACAAGAAGAGACATCACAGAAAGTGACATCGCAGGACTATTGATCTTATTTGGCATTAGTGAAGAGACCTAACGTGGATATCAGTAACAAGGACAAAAAGATAAATATACAAATGAAATAAGTCCATATATTTTAAAACTGTATTAAATGGATTACATTTGTCACATTGGATGGAAAAGCTAGTTGCAGGTCTCAAAAAGATGGATGTTTTTTACTCCATGTTAACTGATTGTTTCCAGATGAGTGCATGATAAAAATTCCAGTTCTATCTCATAAAGGGGAGAGATTCTGTTGAGGTAATGAGGAGCGGGATCATTCAAAATATAAAATTACACAAGAGAAAACCTCTCACACCATGGATATAATCGCAAATTTTAAAAGGCTCCTTTATCATTCTGTGCCATTATTGTCATCTTTGGATGACATTAATATTTAGAAATTAGTTTTAACGTAAATCTTCTCACCAGTATTCCACAAGCACATGCTAAGAGTCATAGGACAATCTTTTTTGTGTGTGGGCTCTTTACTCTCCAGAATTATGTTAAGTGCAAAAACACAACACATATAATACAAAAATACAAGACACCATTGCAAACAAATAAAGAGTGTACATTAATAAAAAAAGACTTAGAACAACTGAGACTACTACTAAATCATACATTGACTTGAAGGTATGCTGCAGATTCAAGGGGTTTTCAAATCAACGTTTTTGATTTGGTGTTAGAACTGTAGGAAGTGGATGTGGCTGGCTTTAGCGCTGGTGGAGCCCTGTGCGACAATGTTTGTTGGTGCCCCCAATGACTCCCTCTGCCACGGATTCCCTCACTACCACCCTTTAACAGTGCCCCTCAAGTCTCCATAACCACATTCTCGCTCAGATGCATTTAATTTGATTTACAGCGCCACTGATACCAGTGTAGGTTGTCTGAGAACTTTATATCACACACATTTCACAGAGACAATCAATCATACGTGTGTAAATCACTCAATAGGAAATGTTACATAAGACAAAGGACTACAAGGTGTAGAAGTTACATGACAACCATACTAGTGGGCAGTATAGCTTAATAGTGATTGGTCTGGAGAAACACAAACTCTGAATTTAGAACGTAATAACATGGTCGGGGTTCTCTTTAATAACCAGAATTGATTTCTGTCCAAATGAACCCTTTTTGCAACATTAGGATAATCAAAGACTGGGGGAAAAACCATAATGCTCTAATTTATACCTTGCAATTTGCATGCAGCTCTTATATGGCAGTTAATAGCTCATTGTTCTATGTTAGGATTTTGACTTATAAACTGCAAGTAACAAAAGGATCTCAATGACAAAAGCAGGAACCCACTGACCTATTTACATTGTTTGCACTTTGTGATCTGCATGGTACATGTTCATTGCAGCAGGCACATCAACCCTCTGCGCTACCTTTCCAGGAGTCAAAACTTCCACTTGACAAAACTCCATCTCTCTCTAGGAAGAACATTAATCACTGGCGTTATCATGACATTTTTATTGCTGCCGAAAATTGCAGGAGGCCAAGAAGGAGGCAGCAAATGCTTTTAAAAACATAATATACTTGCAAACATGACGCCCCCACCCGAAGTGAGCGCTCAGTGCGATTTCACCGGTCGCACCGCCCTAGAGCTGGCCCTGCTCAAGGGTCCTGTGACCTCAATGACAGTCACTGTTGCTCTAGGGTGTGCCGCTTCATAGGCTTGCCCAAAAGACTTGAGGTGAGCTTCAAAAGGGGTTGTGGTGGACAGGCCTTCAAGGTTATACTTGCCACCGCTAGGATCCACCTGCTGCTTCTAAGACACCAGGGCTTCTAAGGTCTAGCTGGGCCTTCTAAGGTCTAGCACGGGAATGTGCTCCCTCAGGAGAGTGGTCTGGTGGACTGGTCATAAAGGCTGAACCTGGTTCCCCAGTTCCCAAGTCGGCAGCCCTGGCCATAGTGCCACATCCTCCCCTTCACTAAACACCATACTGCCCCACTGAGTGAAACTCACACTGCCTTCAATTACAACCCAATTGCGCCCCGCTACAAACACCTGGATGCGACTCAATTCAAATGACGCACTAGACTAGAGTAATATGCTGCCTAAAAGAAAAAAAGTGACAACATCCTGGAAAAAGCAAACACTCATAGGGAATGCAAGATTAAGTAAAGCATATGAAATGTAAGAAGGAACAAATTGGTTACCTTAACGCTTCTGCACTTATTATTCAGAAATCAATGAGTGCTTTTGCATGAAAAGTTAAGGACATAACTACAGACCCGGTCAAAGGCCATTGCTTATATCCTTACAAAACGTAAGCAGTATGGTTTAAAAAGACAAGACCACATTTGTGAATAGAGAGCCGCGGTATGCATTTTGTTTTCCAATCCACCCATCAAGCAGGTATTGCAGTACATCCAGGAATGGTGCACTTCGGGGAAAACAGTGCTGTTCAGAGAAAGACAAGAAAACAAAAGTAGCGCTACACTGGCAAACTCTGTAAAGTAGCGCTAATGTGTTTTGGGTGTGAATAAAATCAATCTGCCCCCTTTTCGCCCACTCTGTCTTGCTTTAGTTTTTTTTTACATTTTTAACCTTTTATTTCTCTCCGTCCCGAGGGTGCACAATGGAAGTGAAAAATGTCCAAAAAAGACGACCTTTCCAGCAAAAGTGTTTTTCTTTTTTGGGGAACAAATAAAGGAAAGGGGGAGTAATGGCTACAAGGCCCAGGGAAGGGGGCCCCCACACCTGGACTTTGCAGCTTGCTCAAGTGCTTAGAGGCCCAGGGAAAGGGGGCCCCGTAACCTGGGCCTCGAAGCAGTAACGAGGCATTTCGTTAAAAAAATACACTGCCCTAGCATGGCAGTTCTACATACATTTTAAATGCACATTCCCATAAAAACAAAATGGGTGATGCAAAAGTTAACAAAAGCCAGTTGATCTGGCTGCTCTCTCCTCCCCTCACCCACCTCTCCTTACCTGTGTCTGGCTGGTCCTGGAAACAAAGGGGCCTTCTGTTGCCTAGAAACAAAATGCAGAAAGGCAATGGCCGGTACTTAACAGAGGTGTTGCCTCGCCCCTGACACTGTGAGCCAACATAATTGCTGGCCCGGCGGCTGTGCCTTCCCCACTCTGTTTGTCCCTTCCCCCCACCCCTGCACCCCCAGGAATGCCACCACGCCCTGACCAGCAAGGTCAAGACATCTCGCATTTGTATGGCGATTGTGTGGGGCAGGGGGCCCTGGAGGAGCAGGTGGGCTAACTGTGAAAGTTTGGCATTTCACAGTGAAGCGGGCCCCCTGTTTTTCAGCTGAGCGCGAGGCCATGGGCAGCTGCCCACACTGCCCATGCCTAGCGCCGGCCCTGAGCGCATGCGCTGCTCTGCGAGGCATACTGTATTGAAGTAGGGACTTGAAGCTCTGCTCACTCTCCGCCCAATTTTTCATTGGCTTGTGTCATTGTCCACTGTAAACTGTGGCTGTCCATTGGTCGAAAGGCTTAGTAGTCCCTCCGTAGTACTGCCTTGGCTCATTTTGTAACCTCCCATGGCGACACCCCCTGTTACGTGTTTTGTTGCTCGGTAGGTTTTAATTACAGCGTCCGAGCACTATTTTCTCAAATAGCTTTGTCCATCCTGCTGTTGCAGGCAGGACACGCTCTCTCCTAACGCTTTTTAAAATTTTTATAGCACGCATTTGCAATGCAATAAGTCTCACATTTGCAAGAGTGTAAGCTATTGGCATTGTAAATGACAATGCCTTTTATTTATCTGTTTTAAAAACAACACAGAAATAAAAGGCATTGTCATTTACAATGCCAATAGCTCAAACTCTCTTAAATGCGAGACCTATTGCATTGCAAATGCTTGTTCTATACTGCTTCTCATTTTGCCCCTCTCTCTACCTCACCCATCGCACTCTACCTGGCACCTCTCTATATGTCTCTCCCTACCTCACCTCTCTACCTCTCTATACTTCTACCTCTCTCTGTGAGTTGTACATGCTCAGAAGTACTAGATTTCGCCCGATGAAACAGTGAAAATCCTTAGAGCAGTTCTTTGGTTTTTACTGATGCAGCAGTGATGCCAGTTGAAAAGGGGGAGTTATTTGTGATTCGGATTATCCTGCAAATAAAACTATATTAAGCGCTTTACCCATGTGTCTTATTCTAATATCAAAAATCAAACAAATTAACCTTGTCTCTCCTACAATGGGAACAACTGGCTGGTTAGGCGCTAAATTGTACATGAAATGTTGTTGCAAGGCAAAGAAGAAATCTAGATAGAACCGCCAAAATAAAGGATTAATCATTGCTTGTTGGAACCTTCCTATGGTAGTGTTTGGTTGGCAGATGCTCGGCAGCTTAAGCTTTTGGCTGTTTTTCTATGCTCTATTTTTGAAAGTTTAACATGTAATTCAAAATTGTTGGGCATCATGACAGCTTGGATTTGCTGAAAATAGGTAATGAATTTGAAGTTGCTTCAAAATATGTCTTGCCCGAGGTCCCAATAATCCTTATGTGCCACTGAGTGCTCAAGACCACTGACCAGTGTAGCATGAAGAAATCATCTGTTTTTAAAACACTGATCTGTTTTCAACAAAATAGAAATAAGTCTGCTAAATCACGTTATGATATTCCTTTAATATTCTCATATCAGTGTTGCTTGAAATACGAAAGAAGCACCAAAGAGTATAAAAAATAGACACATGCTAAACCCAAAATTCATAGCAAATTCTAAACATTCTTCAAAACTGGTAAAAGCAAAAAAGTCATGTGTGGAATTATTAAATT
This sequence comes from Calotriton arnoldi, assembly GCA_963921515.1. Taxonomy (NCBI): domain Eukaryota; kingdom Metazoa; phylum Chordata; class Amphibia; order Caudata; family Salamandridae; genus Calotriton; species Calotriton arnoldi. Next base: position 385,999 of record CAWUFW010007332.1, on the reverse strand, counting down.
AATCGCAGCCACTAGTAGATATTCTAGCCCACTTTCCGGTCCACTGTCTTTTTGCTCACTGTCCAACTGCAGGCAGGGACTAAAGACTTGAAGATCAGTTTTGGTGGTGTTTCAATATGAACAGTCCACGCTGAACTGCCCAGTCATGTCCCATTTGGATAGGAACGCAGCTCACCATATACCCGCATACCAGTTTCGGTCTTCAAAAGTGGTTTACATCGTAATTTCCTTTCATGTATGAGGTTCCACCCTAAAAATCTCGATTGATCCATTACAAATGGTTTCAACTGGAGCCATTTGCCGTCAGGTCGATTTCTGGACACCTAATACAACACTCAATAGCCATCTAGAAAAGTATAGCACATACCTGATACATCTTGGAATAGGTTATCAATGTCTTGGTCTACTCTGGTAGCTTATATTGGTTTCACTCATATTTGTATAAACAGTGGTTTTGTATTTTTCAACTTGCAACGTATAGTTTTTTGTAACTCGAGTGCAATTTCCACCAGAGGATGCATCTGACTCATCAAACGAGTCCATGCACAGTGCTCAGAGTAGAAGAATTTGGAGGGTGCAGTGCCTAATTTGTGCAATGTTAGGTTTATCGTTGATGTGTGAGTGCAGTGGGTGAGGGCTGCACCGCAATGGTGGACCCCACATAGGGGTGCAGGCCGGGCCTGACCTTGACCTAAAACAAGACAGCGAAAGGCATGAAAAAAGAGTGGGAGGAAGAGAACGATAGGAAAACAGTGACACATGGAGAAAGAATGGATGACAAAGAACCCACAAGAAGGAGATAAATAGACAAGAAGTTTGGGATGGTGGAAGGAAAAAGGCATGAGGAGGAGTTAAGATTAGGGGGTTCTAGTATCTGGCCCGAGGCACTCAGCAGCGCCAGTGGGGGCCTGCTAAGAAAAACTTTTGGTCCGTGGCTTCGTTTTCAAAATTAATTTCTACAAATCAAGTCCAAGGGCGGGCATTCATGTTGCAATATTAAAGTGTACCCAATTGCAAAATACTGTCAACAAACCCGTGGTGTAGCTAGTGTGGCATAGAAGGAAATTTCGCCATACCCCTTTTGTTTGAACTGTGAAATACAACAATAATCGGGGTTCGATGGGGCCGTTAAGCCTCTGGGCCCCGGTGCCACTGCACCTACTGCACCCATGAAAGCTACCCCCCTGCACCAAACCGTGGGCGTAAATAATTTGCAGCACAAAGCGTGAACATGTGCGTTTATATTTAAAGAGGGGGCAGCGAGTTTAAGAATAACACTCTGAGAGAATTCTGACTGCGTCAATAAATACGTGAGTGAGTGAGTAGGTAAATAAATAATTTCCACAGGGTCCGAGGGCTGCTGTGTCGGCGCTGGTGTTTGAGAGGGGGCTGTTCCACACTAGGCCCTTGAAAGAGCGAGTGATAGTTTAGTTTGAGACACTCATTCCTCTTCCTCTGTGCTGCAGGCTAGAGTACCGGATAAGTTCAGACACACCTTCAAACAAGAGCCGTTTTAACTCGGCTTGGCCAAACACGACAAAAAAAAGTTAGCATACAGGATCTGCCAGTCACTTTGAGCTTTCTGTAAAAGGGCCTCTTGTCAAGTTCCTTGCCTTTGATGTGAGCTCGGGGAGAGCTGCTCAATTAAAAGGCTATCAGTCTGTAAGTAAATCAACGCCTATCAGGCTTGTCACATCAAACAAACGATTATTAGAGGAACCCGCCCACCCCATTAATCTCCCTGTTCTCTCTTGACAGCTCAGGGTCAGGCCCTTGTAAATCCTGAACTGGATTCCTGCCATCTGGAGTGGGATTAAAGCGCCAGGCACTGACTGCACCCATTCACTCTCACCACCATTGCTCTGGAGAGGAGAGTGCGCAGCGTGAGCAAGGCATCCGGCCCGGGACCCAGCCGCCTTTGTGGAAGGAAAGAAACTTTAATCCTTTAGAGGAAAGCGTTTATGTTTGAACTTGACTCGTCAGTGGTTTGTTTCAAGCACAAATCAAGTGCCGTTGTAAGAGAAAACCTAGTTAAGAGTTAGTGCTGGAATTCTTGTTCACTGCGACCTGTTTCCTGATTTTAGGGACAGACGCATCCTGCCAAACAGTCGCACATTCCACAGTAGACTCAGTTGTAATGCCAGGGCTCTTAAGTTTCCGAGGTCCATGCATGAGAAGCTCATCTAGCTTAAGTTCTAGCCCTGCATTCTGGGACTTGTAGCCCTAAATTTAAAATGCGGTTAAATTGAACTACAAAGCACAGATAAAACCTGAACTGGAGGATCTACTCACGCATGGACCTGCGAAACCTGAGTGCTCTGCATGCAGACCCATGTCGTGTGAGACAGCCTCAGCCCCTGCTGGCATTAGAGACAACAACATGTTGCTTTCTGGGACTTGTAGTCTTGTTTTAAACATTGTTAGCTACAAGATAATCCCAGCATGCGAAACACTAATGGCTAAAAATCCAAGGCTCGATGAAGGTGCCACGAAATAACTAGGTGGTACAAGCCTGTGCCACACAACAATCTAGACAAGCAGGCAGGGCCTGGAGCCCCATCTGAATGAACTGCACATTGGTTAGGAAGCAAAAAAAGGGTTCTAAAACGTATCTAATCGAAAGTGAGTGGTCAGTCTGCATTCTTAGTGGGAGCATAACTTGTCACAAGCACATCAATGACAGCAGAAATTAGGAGGAATTTATGTAAGTGTGCAAAGGTATCTCTAGCCCAGGGTGTTCAGCCCACCTCAGTGGTGGCTGGCATGTCCCGAGGAGGCTGGGGCGGGTGGGGGAAAAAAATAATACTTAGAATAAAACATGTACCTTCCTGCATTCCTGCAACGAGGCAAAGTCCTCCCTCGTCTACTCTCCTCAGGCAGGCTCCTAAGCCAATCCTGGTGCTGCTCTCATGCCCATGAGAGCAGCAACCTGATTGGAGGGAGCGGCCTCTGTCGGCGCTCCTGAGGGCACTGGAGGCCTGCACTTACTCTCAACCCACTGTTTTAAGACAGCTGGATTGAGAGGTTTAAAGTGCGCATGTGTGGCTAGCCATCGCAAGACGGCCAGCCAAAGAGACATGCGCACTTTAAGCAAGTGCAAAAGGCAGCCCACCCTCCTCCCGGCTTCTGCCATTCAGCAGAAGTCCCGCCCCTGTCCTGATACTCCATTCCGGACGGGACAACGAAAAATAAAATGGTAATGAATAAGCTTCATTACCATTTTATTTTTCATCTCTGGGGCATTTCAGTGGGGCGCCGCTCCTCCGCTATGCCGGAGGAGCCGCCCCTGGCCCACCTGCATGCTTCGAGTTGAGCCCATCAGGCCAGTAGACCAGAGCACCACAAGTCAACATCAACCAGCCTAATTTGGAAACATTTCTGTAATCTTAACTTTAAAGCATGCACTTTTCTTTGGGCATCCTTAACAGTACATTATTTGCACTTTGAAGCGTTCAGGGAAATTTTCTTTCTCTGTGTGTGCATACTTAGTACTCCACTCCTACTAAATATTTTAGTATCTAAACAATTGCCTATGTTTAAAAAGGACACAATACTATTAAGGTATATTGCGTTTTTTAGAGTCAACTAGCTGGAGTAGTTATTTGTGTTATAGTGGGCATATTATTTTTCCCAGGTTCTCATGTAGCAGTTAGTGTTGGGACCAAGGTTACATTTCCTCTAATGTCATTCACCCACTAGTGTAATAATGGACGGGTCTGACATAGAGGCATATCTATTTCATTTGCTCAGGATGGTTCCCCATAGGGTCGCTGGGTATTGCATAACTTTCAGGTTACTGTACATAATGTATGCCCTGAAATGCAGTACTATCCAAATACGCTAACTGACAAAAATAATGAGCCCAACTCTCAAAGATTTTGTAGGAGTAAATGTGACTTGCTCTTGCCCTCGAGACTCCTAGGGGTGAATTGCCGCATTCTATAAATGTATGATTGATCGGTTGAATGGGGTACTCCAAACTTACTCCTGAAATCCAGGAGGAAGCCAGGAGTACTACAAGAGTAAGTCAGAGCCGAACCTTGGCGAGTCAGCTCACTAGCTATACATTTTATCTTTAGCTTATTGTTTTTTACTTGGCATTAGAGTGTGGCTGATTTTCTGTTATAAGATCCACTGACTCCGCGATGTGTGTGCAGGGGTGGCCACTGCCCAGTGTTTGCTTTGCATAAATGGCCTATTTTAACAAGCATACAGGTACATTTCTGCAGTAAAATTGTGTCTCACAGCACAGATTTAACCTCTTCTGCTCAAATTTCACATTTCACTGTTTAATGACCATCCAGCATCAACGAGAACTGAGAATTCTTTCCTAAATTAGGCCCTGACTATGAGAAGCATTCTCACCATAGAAGGAGTAACACAAATTATATGGCATGGTGTCATATGGCCAGGTATTGCAGAGTCCCCTTCCATCAGGTTGACCCCCAACCTCCCGTCTAGTGACCACTGGGTATTTTACCCATCTCCCCCTTTTCCCTGAGGCATAGCTAATAAATCAACATCCACACAGGTCTTGGAATAGGGGTCGGATAACCCCGGCCGTATTTTATTAAAATTAAAAAAATCATATTTAAAATTCAAATATTTTTAATATGCAGAAAACCCACACATATTAATTTTTTCTGGGTTGCGGCTTAGCCAATTTTGATTTGCGTGTGGCTTGTTTCTGCATTTAGTGACATAACGAGAATAAAGAACATGGAGTGCAATGCTACTCAGAGTAATTGTTGGAGACTGACATTAATTTGAAAATTCCATCCATCGGTTTTTGTTATTCTCAATGATTTACCTGAAGTGGCACTGCTAGGCCAGAAATGGACTCTGTTGCTCACGATTCTGTAAGACTTAAGTTACACCTCACTGATAAGACCTAGCAAGCTCAAAACATGCCTTCATCTGCTTGTTTCAGTAATGAAGAGACCTGGCCCAGCAATTCTGGATGAATTTGTCACTTTTGGGAATGGACCAAGAATGATTTGCATACCTCTGATCAATGTCGGCAGTGGCACAGTGAACAGAAAAACAAAATGGATTGAAATGTGGTCCTGAGCAATGGCTATTAACTGAGATTTTGCCACGGCACCCCCAAATCGCCGCTACCAGCCTATATGGGTGCCATGAATTGGACCTTAGGCGCATGCAGACCTGGAAGCTGTTTAAGTGCTTCCGGGTTGCCTTTTTTTGTGTTCAAAATAGTTTATTGAATTTTCATAATAAATCAACAATGACAAGAGACAATACAAAAAAGAGTACAGAAAAAATACCCAATAACAATAGAGAGATCATAAGAACATCAATTAAATTGCAATAGGTAAAACAGCAAATATAATATTCATAGAAAAGAAAAAAGAAGGGGGAGGGAAAGGGAGCAACTATAAATGCATTATAATATTGACGAAAAAGAGCTACTAAAATTTAAAAACTGTGATAATATAATAACAATAGATATCTTGAAATATATACATATTTAAGAAGATAAATAGATATCTACAGGTTTCCAAAAAGAATGATATGAGTTAGAATTATGATTAATACCATTTAAAGATAACTGAGCTCCTCTTCTAGTAAAAATAACCCAAGACCACCAAACGTGAACAGATAATAATGAAACATCTTTCCAACATGTTGTAATGGATTTTAAAGCTGCTGACAATAAAAAATTGAAAAGTTTACCTTTAATTCATTTACTTTTTGTGAAAGAACAACAGATTTGCAGATTATCAATTTGAATGAAACATCTTCATGAATATTAAATATCTTTTTTATAATAACCCAAACTTCAGTCCAAAATTTAAACACAATAGGACAATCATAAAGCATATGCTGTAATGAACCAGTATGTAATTTACAATGCCAACAAGTAGAAGACGAAAGAAGTTTAGCTTGAAATAATCGTAATGGAGTCCAAAGGCAATTATATAAAATATATGAGTTAGTTTGATAGAGCGAAACAGGTAACCAACCAGAAATACTGTTAAGCCAAATAGTTTTCCATATATCAATAGAGAAAGAGATTGAAAGTTCATTATTCCAAAATGTTGAGATCACATTAATGTTGGTTCCTTGAGAGATGGACATTTTTTTATATAGTAGAGAGACACCATGAGATAAAGTGGAGACAGTTTGGATATAAATTGATAAGTCTGATTTAACATTAGAAGGAATATTATGAGGAAATGAATCTAAAATAGAGTTACATAATGAATCATATTTGATAAAATCAGAGGAAGGTAAAAGAAATTTTGTTTGCAAAACTTCAAATGATAAAAAAGCATTGTTACAATAAACATCCTTAGGGTAGAAAATACCAGCTTTTATCCATGAAGACCAATATCTAACATTTCTATTAAGTTTTATGACTGGGTTATACCATAATGACATATCTTCGGTAGAAGATATAGGTGATTGAAAATTAAATCCAAATCATTAAAAATTAGTTTGGTGTATTTTAAGATAACAGATTTATGAAAAAATTGAGATTTATTAGACATAGTTAACAAAGAGGGTAATGGAAAAGGTTCTATTAAAGTTTTTTCAATTAAAAGCCAAGTAGGGGGATTATTTAAAAAAGAATGGTTAAACCAAATAGAGCTTTGTTTTAAAATAAAAGCTTTGTGATAATAAAAAAAATCTGGTAATCCAAGGCCTCCATTACACTTGGGTATTTTTAATTTTTTATAACTGATACGAGATGATTTGTTATTCCAAAGAAATTTGGAAAGGAGTTTATCTACTGTTTTATAAAACCTTAAAGGAAATTGAGTGGGAATCATGGCAAGAGTGTAAATTTTTTTGGGTGCAATAGTCATTTTTATAGAATCCATTCTACCCCACCATGAAAGATGAAGTGAAGACCATTTGGCTATTTTATCTTTAATATAATTTATGATGGAGTGACAGTTTAGCGATATTGTTGATTTCATAGATGAAGAGAACTCAATTCCAAGATATTTCAATTTATCTTTTTGCCAAATGAAATCATTCATGGGTATCATATCAGGAGTACAATAAATATTTAAAGGAAAGAATTCTGTTTTATTAGTATTTAACTTATATCCAGAAACTGTGGAATAAGACGAAATAATTTCAAGTAGGCAAGGGAATGAGGATAAAGGATCACTAATAAATAACAGTACATCATCAGCATATGCTAAAGTTTTAATAATAACATCTTTGATATTAATTCCTGTAATATTATCACATTTTGTTATAGAAACAAGTAAGGGTTCAATACCGAGAAGAAACAAAAGAGGGGAAAGGGGACAACCTTGTCTTGTACCTCTGAAAAGAGAAAATTGATTAGAAATTTGGCCGTTAATGAACAAACGAGCAGTAGGATTAGAGTACAAAGCAGAAATCATACGGATAAACATGTCACCAAAATTAAATGATAATAAAGTATGAAATAAAAACTGCCAGTGAATTTTATCAAAAGCTTTTTCAGCATCCAATGCAAGGATTCCCGATGGTAGAGAAAAAGTGGGTCCTTGTTCAATAACATGCAACAGAGTTCTAGTATTATTGGCAGAATATCTATTCTTCATAAAACCAGATTGATCTGGATGAATAATAGATTCTAACACAGAGGATAATCTAGAAGCAAGTATTTTGGCATACAATTTACAATCTTGGTTTATTAAAGAGATAGGACGATAATTTGACACACGGGTAGGGTCTTTATTAGGTTTGGGTAGTACAATAATTAAAGCCTCAGTAAAAAACCAGTAGTAGTTCCCGTAGAACCAAAAAAAGTAAAAAGTTGAAATAAATGAGGGATAAGCTGTAACTGAAATTCTTTATAAAACTCAGCGGGAATACCATCGGGACCAGGGGATTTTTTTTTTTAAGAGATTCTGGGCCAGATGTAGGTAAATCTGAAATACCGATTCCTTAATAGCGAATTTTACCGAATCGCTAATAAGAACTCGGTATCTCAGATGTACGTAATAAATCGGTAAAAATTACCGAAACGGTAATATTCGGTAAAAGTCTACCGAATCGCTAATAATCGGTAATATGTTACCAAATCAGTAAGAATCCCTTAAAAAAATAACGATTCGGAATAAATCTGCAAATTATTTACCGATTTGTTATTACCGATTCGGTAATTAGCGAATCGGTAATTCAAAAAACAGTAATTGTAGAATCAGCCAATCCTGTGCTACCTCATTACCCCACAACCAGGAAGTGGCCACACCCATGCACCTGCACTGAACCTGAAGCTGTTTGAGAGGCAGGGAGCACAGCAAACAAGCCAGGAGCAACCATACAGAGAATCTGCTGCCAAGACAGAGCAAATATGGACAACCAGGAGAGGGAGAAGGATGCAGCTGAAAGAAAGAGGAAGCATAAATTTAGTGAGGGGGAGCTGGAGGTCCTTATTGAGGATGTCACAAAGGACCATGACAAACTGTTTGGGAAACAGTCACTGCACGTGCCTGAATCCCAGAAAAGGCAGATTTGGCTGGTCATACAGGAGAGAATCAATGCCATTGGAGTCACCCAGCGCTCCATTGATGACCTAAAGAAACGCTGGTATGACCTGAGGAAGCGTGCCAAGGAGAGGCTGGCAGACAGGAAGCAGCAAGCCACCCACACAGGTGGAGGGAGAAATACAGCACCTGCACCAACTGCCCTGGATCTCCTGGTCGAGTCCACCCTCCAGCCGGAGAGTGTGAGTGGGATTGGGGATGCAGACAGCTCAGCCAGAGCTGGCAACAGACAAGGTAAGATGCATGCACTGCATGCTGTGCCCCCCACTCCCCAACCCCAATCCCCAATGAGGCATTGTGAATCCCACTCCAGTACATGTATTACTGAAAATCAGCAATGCATTATGGGAGATGTAGTCAGAAGTAACACATGTCAGAACACTCAGTCCACTGAAACCAAAGGGATGTGACACACATCAGCAATTAGCAAGCAGAGGACAGTCAGTTTGATTGGCAGGCATGAGATTTATTATCACGCAAATGCTGCCAGATAAGTGAGCAAATGTACATTCTGTCTTCACAGGCGAGCCAAGGCGCAGGGCTGCAGAGGGGAGCAGACGAAAGGCACCCAGCACAGAGAGGACACAAGAGGAGGAGGTCCTGTCGCCTGCAGGGCACACCACCCCACCACCACCACCACCGCCACCATCACCACCACCACCACCACCTCCACCATCACCACCATCACCAGCATCACCAGCATCACCAGCGCCACCATCAACGCCACCACCACCAAGATCCGGGAGGAATGCAGTGGCCAGCCTCCAGCAAATGGAGTTGTCCGAGGAGGACAGCATAGGGGGCCAACAGTCCACGGTGGCTGAGGATGGCAACGGTGCAGGCTCACAGTCCCCCACAGAGCGCGCCCACACATGTGCCAGACGTCGCAGGGTGAGGGCAGCCAGTCCAGCATCACAGGGCGAGGATGAGAGTGTGTTCGCCGGTCTTGAGGGGAACATGCTCAAGGTGCAGCGCCTGCAAGGCAAAGCCATAAGGTCAGTTCAGCGGCAGATGGTTCAAATGAATGGGCACATGCTGCGCATAGAGAAGGGCATCTGTTCCATGAACAATACTGTGGCTGAGGGCATGAGGGACATGTCCGAGGCAGTGAGGCTGCTGTGCAGCAAATTCGATGAGGACCGTCTGGCAAGGCGCAGGGAGAGGCAGAAAATGGACAACTACACCAAGGCGGTGAACCGCCTCTCCACTGCCGCTTCTCTGCTCTGCAGGCGCTCGGTGGCCATGCAGGAGGAGATGGCCCACTGCAGCCGTGATGTGGCAAGGGGGCTGGTCACAGTGACCAGTGCGCTAGAAGTGCTACAGACCAACCAGGTAGCCACCACAGGTGATGGGGGGGATAGCGAAGAGGCTACTAGCCGCAGTAGCATCACGCCACCTATCACAGAGTCCAGGAGGCGCAGCGAACAGCACAGCGCTGCCACAGGACAGACTGGCAGTGAGGACAGTGTGCCCAAGGGATGCAGCAGTGCAGCGCGGGGGCGCAGGTAGTAATGCCAGCCATGACATGGTTTACCTAAATGGGTGGTGTAACCCATTTTTGTTTGGGAAACTGCTTTTGAATAAGGCCTGGCATGTGACGCCCTTTATGTTCTGGTGGTGTGCTATGCTAATTAAACACCGTCACTCACTTACAGTAACTGGCTGTGTCTCCTTACTTACTCAGAAATAGTTGCGTGTTATCTCTGCCCGTCTGTGTCCCCCATCTGGTGCTGCTGCCACACCTGCTGCGCTGTGCTCTGGCTGTGGACAGTCCTCATCGTCGTCCTCAGAGTCTGTTAGTTCCACTGCTGTTCCTTTCTTTGTGGCAAGGTTGTGCAGCATGGCACAAGTTGCTATTATTTTACAGCAGATGTTGGGGCGGTACTGACGTGCACCTCCACTTTTGTGGAGGCAGCGGAACCTGCTTTTTAGTAGTCCGAAGGTGCGCTCCACAACGTTGCGCGTGCTTTTATGTGCCACATTGTATCTTCTCTCACTTGGTGTGGATGTGTTGAGGAATGGCGTCAGGATAAATGCCTGCACGGCATATGCGCTGTCACCTAAGTGAGAAAGGAAATGCCATTAATATGAGTCACCCACACATTCATCCAAGGTATACATCAGGGTGTGTCACATTGATTTACCTAGCAGGTATCCTTCTCCAAATTCACCCACAGCCAGACGTGTGTAGATCCCACTGTTCCGGAATATGTAGGAGTCATGGGTACTCCCTGGGAATTTGGCCACAATGTCAGTGATGATGTGGTCCGCATCGCATATCACCTGCACGTTGATGGAATGCGTAGATTTGCGGTTTCGGTATATATACTCTGTTGCTGCAGGTGGGCAGATTGGTATGTGTGTCCCATCAATGCACCCTATTACATGTGGGAACTGTGCCTTTTGGTAAAAATCCAGCTTTGTCTTGTGCAGTTCCACCTGTGTGCTGGGGAAGCGTATGTAGTGATGCATTCTTTGCATCATGGCATCCAAGAAAGAGTTGAAGAAACGGGACAGGCAACTCTGTGACACACCACCTGCCACAGCTATCACCCCCTGGTAACTTCCAGATGCAAGTAGGTGAAGGCTACAGTGCACCTGAACATGTGTTGGTATTGCGTGCGCCCTTGGTGTCTGATGCTCCAGGAGTGGGTGCAGGTCCCGTATCAGGTCTAGGATGCTTTGGGGGTGTAGCCTGTACCTCTCATGGATTTCAGCCTCAGTCAGTTGGAAGAGTTTAATGCGCAGTCTATACACGCGCTCCTCCCGTCTCCAGATCCTCAGTCCTGCTGCTTGCAAACGTAGCCGCCTTGCAATTACGTAAAGGGCCGCCATTGTGTTCACTCTGTTGCATTTTGGGGCTGTTTATATGCAGTGCACCTGATTACCACCTGCTTTGAGTCAGTGGTAATTAGCGACTCCTAAATACCGAATTTTCGGAAATTCGGTATTACCGACTTTTGGTACATCGTATTTGCGATTATTTAAGGATTTCTTATTTACCGATTCGGTATTTAGGGGTTTCGGTGTCTGCTAATCGCTAATTAAGGAATCGGTAACTGGTTTCCTTATTTTTACCGATTCCTTATTTGCGATGGCGTTCGGTGTTTCCTACATTGCACATGGCTAAATACCGGTCGGTAACGCTGAAATTCTGCGAATTTCGGCGTTACCGACCGGTATTTAGTCACCTACATCTGGCCCTTTATGGCTAATAAAAGTTCATCTTGAGTGATAGGTGAGTCAAGTTAAATTTTATCTGATTGAGAAATCTTGGGTAAACCACAATTTGATAAGAAAGAATCAATTAAGGATGCATCGTCAAAGTTAGGTTTGTTATATAAAGTAGAATAAAAATCCAAAAATTCATTAACAATATCATTTTGGGATAGAGCAATTTTACCATTAGAGCCATAAATTGAATTGATTTGTGTTTTATCTTTTTTGATGTGTAAATAATTGGCTAAAAGTCTTCCAGATCTATTAGCATTAAAAGCAAATTTGGCTTTAGAATTTGAAAGCTGAATACCAGCTCTTCTGCTAAGGATTGAGTTAAACTCATACCTAAGTTTCTGTAATTTGAATCTGTATTGAGGATCATTAGACGTAATAAAAAGCCTCTCATATTATGCAATTTGTTTATCTAAATTTTTAATATTTGCATTAAAAGTTTTATTTTCATGGGCCATAAGAGAAATAGTAGCACCTCTAATATAAGCTTTAAAGGCTTCCCATCTATTCACCATAGTAGTAGAGCCTTCAGGGTTAAGAAGAAAGTAATCATGTATAGCACTTAAGAGTTTAGGTTTATTATGTTCATTAAGAACAATACTAGTATTCATTCTCCACCTGGATTGCGTTGTAACATTAGAATTCAATTTCAAAATGAAAGAAATTAAGGCATGATCTGAAATATCAATATTACCTATATTAGGAGTAACCACTGAGTTAATTAATTGTCTGGAAATTAATAGATAATCAAGCCTAGAATGAGAATTGTGTGGGTTAGAAAAAAATGTAAACGCCAAATATCAACTAGCTTTGTAGTTTGAAGAAATGATTTAAAAGCAAAAAAAACTTTAGGAGGTCTAAATTTAGTAAGAGATAGTCTATCTAATAAGGGATCAGATATAACATTAAAAACTCCTCCAACTATGAGAGGAACTTTACCCAACTTGAGAACTTCAGTTGTCAGGACAGACCAAAAGTGAGGATCATCAGCAGTAGAACCATAAACATTTAATAAAAACATAACCGAATCATGAACTTTAATTTTAGCAATAACATATCTTCCATCTGTATCCGAAAATTTACTCAGAATTTGGCAATGAAGTCTTTTTGCAAAAAGGATAGCAACTCCATTTTTTTTGCCATTTGCAGGAGAAGAAACAATACTGTCAACCCATTTTTTTTTCATATACTCTAAAATGTTGTCATCAATATGAGTTTCTTGTATAAAACAAATATCTGCTTTACAACCACCCAAATAATCTAAAATTTTCGTACGTTTAACAGGCTGACGTAACCCCTTAACATTTAAGGAAACTATGTTAATATTATGAACACTAGCCATAGTGAAAAAGAAAGAAAAAGAAGGTCAAGAAGATAAGACAAAGGCGTAGATATAGAGAAGAAAATAGTAACTCCAAAACAGGTGATAGAGAGAGAGAGGGGGAAAAAAAAAGAAGACATACAAAACATAGAAAAAACTACAAACACTAAACACTAATAACAGGAATGAAATGCACACACACTTGACAAGCATGACCGAAACCGTTGGAGCCCCCTGTGAAAATAATCATGAAAAGTGTCAGAAAAATGCGTAAAACTGATGTTCAGGTAGCAGAATCATGGGTATCCATTGAATGCCATGAATGCTGATCCAGGAACAATCTTAAATCTTCAGGTCGTTGGAAGGATTTAGAGAAATTGTCTTTCCAAATGCGCATTGTTGATGGGTCGAAAAGACCATATTTAAAACCAAGACTTCTGAGCTGAGGACGAAGAGCAGTAAATTCCTTGCAAATAGAAACAGTATCTTTAGCAAAGTCTTGGTGGCTAAAATTTTTATTTCCATTGACCATCAAAGAAGGAATTTCTCGTGCTGCTTTTCTTATCAAAACCAAATGATGGTGACGAAGAACTTTGAAAATCATTTGTCGAGGTTTTGTATGGCGAGGATTACGATGTGATGGAATCCTATGCGCCTTATCAATTTCAAATTTTTCTGGAAATTTGATGTTCAGAAGGCCAGGAATCAGATTCTCCAAGTATAATCTGCAATTGGAACCTTCAACATCCACTGGCAAGTTAAAAATGCGTAAATTATATTGTCTGTTACGATTTTCCATATCCAGAAGGTGTGCAGACATAGGAGATATTTTCGCCACAAGTGGAGAAAAAGCGTCGATTTTAACTCTATTGTCATGTATTTTAATTGAATTATCAGAAATTTTCATTGACATACTAGCCATGTCTTTGCGCAAACTTTTAATCTCTGTCGCAATTGAGTCTGTGTTGACACGAAGAGCTTGAATCTCATCAAGAATTAGTGACAAAGAAGGTTCACTTGACTCAACCACCTTAGATTTAACAGGAGGAGGAGAAACCTGTTGCTTCCTTTTGTTATAAGGTGTTTGCGCATTTTTATGATCCATGCTTTGTTTAAAGAGAAAAGTAAACTAGCAAGGAAATATAAAAATAATAAAAATGTAATAATTGCTGAGACAAGCTTGTAAATAATGTAAGAATTGCTAAGAAAAGCTTGAAAAAATGAATGGTGCAGCAGCTATAACTGACTGTGGGAGTGGTCAGGCCAAAGCCAGGCCCTCTCCTAAGCACTTACTCCCCCCCCCCTGACAGACAAACCAGGCAGTACCTCAGAGTAAGGCTGGGAGCTGAAGCAGGAAGAAACAAAACACCACTTCCACCGATGAACAGACCTGGAAAAGCCTCACATCATCAAGTAAGCGCTTTTAAATTACAGCGACCTCATTTTGGCAGCAAGTTTGACAGGGAAATCGTCGTTAAAGAGCCAAAAACGGGGAAAATCGAGCGGAGCTCAGCGGGCGGCGGCCATCTTGTTTTGCGCGCTCGCGAGTCTCCCTTCTGGGTCGCCTTTGATCCAGTCTGTGCCTGGTCCCACCCATAAAAGGGATGGTGGCGCGGTGGAGCAGTCTCTTTTCCTCTCGCCGCAGCACCGACAAGACACTTCTGGTTCCCCCGTCCGGGGTACCAGATCTGCAAGTTTTTTTGTTGTGTGTCTTGTTTTTTTCCCTTTTTTGTCTCCCCACTGCAGGTCATCTACACAGCGCCAACACACCTTCTGGGCTCTGCATTACATCAGCTGTTTTTGTGCATTGGGTCATAACACTGGGAGCCGCACAGGCTTGAGTTAGTACTCGCCTGACCTGTAGTGTATTTCATGCAGTGGCAGCTCTGGCACAGAGGCCCAGGTGAGGGGGCAGGGAAGTGGAGAGTGCCTGTTTTTTCCCTTTTTTTAAGGAGGGTGCATATTAATTGCTGCGTGGTTCACAGAGGTCATTTTGCTCTGTGCGTGTTTGTATTAAGTTGCTAAAGGGTCAACATTCGTTGTTGGCATTGCTGTTTTGGTTTCCAGAGGTAGTTTTTGTGCTTTGCGGCATTGCAGGATAAAAAGCGTGTTTTTTGCATTGGCTATAAGGTTTTCCTGCATTTCCTACCCAGGAGCTTTGTGGAGACCACGGTTTGGTTTCTTCCTGGTTCGTCCAGGGCACTGTTTGGTCCTCAGTGTGTGCAGGGATGCCAGGTAGGGCACAGAAGGGTGCGGAGGGCATGCCATGGAGGAGCTTTTAGAAGCTATGATGCGCAGGATGGACACCATGGATCAGTCCCTGGTGGAGTTAAGTAACCGGTCTCCTGTAGAGGGGCAGGGGGAGTCAGGGGCATCAGCGGAAAGGCCCAGGTGGGCGGGAGTAGCCCCTAAAGCAGCATTCCCCCCTGTACTGAAGAGAGCTAGGGGGCAGTCGGGTAGTAATGAGGGAGATAGGCCCCCGAGGCGAGGCCCATGGAGGAGGTAGCTGGTCGCTGTGGGCAGAGTGAGAGGATGCCGGTGGAGGCGGCCTCTAGTGGTGTGCCCTTGGGGCCCGGTGCCCGGGCCCGGTGTTGGTTCAGGGTAGTGTGTCAGCCGTGATGGGGCCAGTGGCCGGGGGGGAATGTTCAGAGTGGCAATAGTTGTTTGGCGGTGGAGGTGACTCCGGCTGGTGCCCCCAGCCAGCCAGATTTAGTGGCCAATCTGGCTAGTGTTCTGCTGTGGCTTTCAAAATTCGCCCCTAATAGGGGGGGGGGGGCTTTGGCCATGGAGGGCAATGATTTGGAGAAGGCCAGGAGATTGGTTGCACACCTTGAGGGGTCAGGGGCGCAAGGGGCCCAAGTGGGATCTGCCACTCTGGCAGGAGTACCAGGCGCTGCACCAGTGGTCTTAATGGGGAA
This sequence comes from Calotriton arnoldi, assembly GCA_963921515.1. Lineage (NCBI taxonomy): Eukaryota > Metazoa > Chordata > Amphibia > Caudata > Salamandridae > Calotriton > Calotriton arnoldi. Next base: position 370,016 of record CAWUFW010007332.1, on the reverse strand, counting down.
TCAGATCACCGGGGTTACTCAGACAGTGATCCAGAGGCCATCAGAGGGGAGCAAGACCCTTCTGGAAGGCGTGCAGGGCAGTGCCGCAGCAGCTGGGATGATGCCAAAGGCAAAGGATCCTGCGAATGCAGGTAATACAACTCTGTTGCAGTTTAGGTCTGGGGGAGGTATGGTCAGGGCGTGATCAACTGGGCAGGCATACCATGGCTGAGGTGACAGAAAAGATTTGGAAAGGGGCCTCTGTTGACATTTTTGACTTACTCCTGGATAAACCTGATAGGGAGGAAGCAAAGCGGTGAAAGGAGTGTGCTCATTCCAGGGACTGTGGCCACTGGCTGTACAAGAAGAGTGTGGAGGAAACGTTGGATAAAAGGGTTTGCTATTTATCATGTGATCCTGGCTGAGCTTTTTAACAGTCTGGGTGCACAGTTGGCATGCTACCAGAACAGGATTGCATGCGCGCACAAGGAGTATGGTGGGATGGGGTGGAAGGAGTATGACAGGGACCTCAGGAGAGTTAAAGCAACTAGCTTCACTTTGGAGTAGGATCTGGTTGACGTTGTCTATGGTTGTGCCACATGAAGCATCAGCGCCCGGACGCTGCCCCCAGTCAGCCCTTTCACTCAGGTTCGTTTAGCAGTTCGTGGATGGGGGGTGGAAGGGGACATGTTGGGATTTTAACAGGCGTACCTGGTCCAGGCCTCTCGGTGCATGCAAATTCAAGCAAGCCTGCTCCTTCTGCAGCCTGTCCTCCCATCCCGAGTCTAAGTGTTTCAGGAAGTCCAAGGATAGAGGGGGCAAGAAACAGGATTGATGATCTACTCTTAGTCAAGGCTGCCTCCCCGGTTAATTGGATAGCAATGATCCCATGGCTTAATATGTACAGTAACCCAGTGGCAGTAGAAGGTTTTAGGGAGGGGTTCCGGATACCAGCCAAGGGATGTGTGGTATGTCCTATTGCAAGAACCAGCCGTCCCTGAGGCCCAACCGGGAGGTAGCTGCAGGAAAGATTGTCAAGGAGGTGGGCTTGGGGAGAGTGGCCAGCCCATTTGATTCAGTACCCCTTGAAGGCTTTGTATGCTCACTCATAGGGGAAGTGCCCAAGAAAGATCGTTGGAGTTTAGATTAATACATAACCTCTCTGCCTCTAGGGGTCAGTCGGTGAATGAAGCAATTGATGGGACCTTGTATTCTGTCAAATATGCTTCCTTCGACCAGGCGATTGTGATGCTCCAAGAGTTTGGGGCCGGGCACTCTCCTAGCGAAGTCAGACATAGAGTCAGCCTTCCGCCTTCTCCCTGTGCACTCACAGGATTTCCACTTCCTAGGTTTCCAGTTTGAGGGATCTTATTATTTTGATGAATGCATGCCTATGGGTTGCTCGGTCTCCTGCCTCTACTTCAAGAAATTCAGTTCTTTACCCATGTGGGGTTTCAGGTGGAGGATGGAGGATGGGCAATCGATGGGTCTTGCATTATCTTGATGATTTCTTCTTCCCGAACTCGCCTGGTGTGCGGTAATACAGCAATGAGTTGGAGTCTTTCTGCGCATTGATGAGGGAGTTTGGGGTTCCCCTGGAAAGAGGCAAGAATGTGGGGCCTGCAACGGTCATTGTTTTCCTGGGGATTGAATTAGACTCAAAGGCTGGTGTGTCACGGCTCCCTTGAGGAAAGGTGTCCGCCTTTTCCCACGCCTTGCAGGATTGTTTGGGTGTAAAAAAGATCATGCTGAATCAGTTGCAAAAAGTGGTTGGGCAGCTCAATTTCACTTTAAGGTTCATTCCCATGGGCCTCCCATTCTCGCAATCCATTTGCACAGGCAATGTCTGGCCTGAGGGAGAACCACCACCACACCAGGTTGTCAAGCGAGGTTCGGCAGGACATGCACATTTGGCTGGAATTTCTGCTGGACTTCAATGGCACAGTAGTGTGGCTCAGCCCCGCCAGGTCCAGCGAAGAGCTGGGTCTTTCCACGGACTCTGCGGGCAGAGAAGGTTTTGGTGCCATCTAGGGTCTGGCCTAATGTGCGCAACGCTGGCCCGCTTCCTGGGTGGAGTCTGGGCTGGTTACCAACATTGATTTCCTTGAGCTCTTTCCCATCCTGGTGGTGTTGTCCATTTGGCCAGACCAGTTCTGCGACCAGTTGGTCATATTTTGGTCAGACAGCATGATGGTGGTTGAGTGTATTAATTCACAGACAGCCAAATGTAGGATGATAGGTTATTGAAGGAGATTGTGCTACAGTGCTTGAAACTTAATGTGCTGTTTAGGGTCAAGCATGTCCCGGGTGTGTTGAACAATGCTGCTGATGATCTATCTCGTTTCAAGATGCAGGTTTTCAGGTTTTACCACCCAGAAGAAGCGGAAATCCCGACACCTTTTCTGGACCATCTGTGGCGGCTTGATGCCCAAGCCTACCAGCCCTTGCAGCAGCCAGTTTAGCACACAGGCTGAGGCGTGCCAACGAGGGGGCATTCAGCGCTTACTGTAGTTTCTTGGGAACTGGGAGGAGAGGGCGTGGCCTTCATCTTCCTCTGTACTGTCATTCTTAGGAGCCCTAAGAAATCAGGGGCTCTCTGTAGCTTTGGCACGATGCCACAAGGCGGCAATTTCTTTTTCCTCTAGAATGCTTAGCCACCCAGATGTAACCAGATCATTCATAGTGCAGAGGACCTTGTAGGGATGGCAGCGTTTGCAGGGGACCAAGCCAGATGCCAGGCGCCCCATTGATATTGGCAAGCTGGCGACAGTCCTGGGTGTCATGGGTAATATCCACAAGTCCTCAGGGGAGGCTCGCCTTTTCAGGGCAGCATTTACGCTAGCCTTGTATGGGGCTTTCATGGTGGGGGAATTGGTTGGCGAGAACAAAAAAGACATGCAAAGAGGGTTAGAGCTGGCCCATGTGCAAATGTTGGAGGGTTCTTTGACTATTGGGCTGCCGCGCTCCAAAACAGATGGCAGGGGTACCACATCATCTTGCATAAGGTACCGGGTAATTCCAGCTGTCCCATGGGCAACCAAGAATTGTTTTTGGCTCATAGTCCTACTGGGACGGGAGGCCCCTCTTAGTACATGCTGATGGGTCCCCTTTGACGATGTTCCAGTTCTCCAAGGTGCTTGGTTTGGCACTCAGGGCTGCGGGATATGACTCCATGGAGTTCAGTTCTCATTCTTTCAGGATTGGGGCGGCAACTGCAGCAACAGCAATGGGACTCTCTGGTCAGGCTGTGCAGAGGATTGGCAGATGGTCCTCTGATTGTTACAAGCGTTATATGAGGTTGCACCTGCTGTAAGATTTGCTACTAACCATCGTGTCTTTTTTCTCTCTCTCCCAGTTTTCCTGTCCTGTGACACAGGTGGGAAGTCTGAAGCGCTGAGTAGATTGGCTGGATTCCTGTGCAGCACCGGTGCAGGCCGAGGTGACAGAGTTGAAGGAAGTGTGAGTAGTAGGCCATTCTTATGTACAGCGGGTTAAGCATGTTTATTCTGCAGGTAGCTTTGAGGACCGGGCCCACCAGGTGGGCTACCATGTGTCATGGGCAAGGAGGGCTACGTTTGGTGCCTCTGAGGAATATATTTAAATCATGGCTACCCAAGGGGTGTATGCCCCCTGGGATTGTGGTGGTGCATCTTGTTGGCAACGATTTGGTGCACCTGGGCAGGAGGGGATTATTTGAAGTGTTGATCACAGAAATGGAATGGTTGGCAAAGAAAATCCCCAGTCAGTTATCGATTGGTCCCACATCATCCTGAGGTTACAATCGAGAGGGGTGATTTGGTCAGGGCCCTCAATCAGTCCATCAAGTGGATTAATAAGAAGGTAGATAAGCTGTTTAGATCACCCAAAGTGCAGACTATCCCGCATGGGTGCATCCAAGGGGAGCGCTTTTTTCTCCAGGATGCAGTTCACCTCTCTAAACTGGCTAATGAGATATTTCTTGAGAACATCCTCGCATGGTTGATACAACGGCCACTTGGACATGACCATCTTGGGGGGAATCCAGATAGTAGGTAAACTATGCTGGCCTGTGGCAGGTGAGGTCATGATTGGAGGGGCACTTTGGGTCCATAGAAGGCATCCTTTTACTTGGGATAGGTGGGACAGCGGTCCCACCGGACCCTTTAGGAGGTGCTTGTAGCAAATTGGCTAGAGGCTGCAGGGTGTGGGGTCGTGAGGGTGCTTGCTGCCAACAGGCCCTTACAGACAATCCCGCATGGGCGCTTGGGCTCCATGCCAGCACAGGCCCTTAGGGGGATAATGAGGGTGTAGGGGGTGCCCAAGGTAGGTAACCTGATGGGCAGATGGGCCCCCTGCCCAAGCATTTCTCAAGTGAGGGATGAAAGGGGATGGGCCCCTCCCCTTAGGGCGGGGCCCTCACATGTTAACCAGTCATGATCTCACTCGTAGGTGCTACACCTGATACGCAGGGACAAGACTAAATATAGTTAGGAATGGCTATGTATTAGAGTCTATGTTAAGGTTAGCCATCCATCAAAATTGTAAATAATACTGTATATGGTTTTATGGGGTTTCTGCGTATTAATTCTGTAAAGTGAAATTGAGTGCATTTTTAATGTGTGTTATTTTTTGTTATCATAATAAATATGGCCGAGGCTTTACGACCCCCTAACCCAAAAAGTTTTAAAAAGCAGAAGTGTGTTGTGTGCTGTCTTTAGCAATGGGAGATGATGGGGGCAGTGGGGGAGGACCCGGGCTCATTTAATGGGATAACTGACCATAATTGACACATTCCATTCATCACATATATTCTCATTGAATTTTCGTATGTGGCATCGGTATGCCCTGGCTCCGGTCCTGTACAGACTGAACTTTTTTCCCATCAGGCAGTGCCCAGGGCTGCTGCTGGCACCTTTCTCACTTCCTCAGCTCCCTTAGGGTAACTGCAGGAGGCACATAGGCCTCCAGGAGAGAGAGATAGAAGGAGACTGGAAAGAGGGAAGGAGGGAGAGCAAGAGATCAAAGAGGAAGAAGAGAGAAGGAGAGAAAGATAATGTATGTATAAAAAGAGAGGGATAGAGTGAAAAGAGGAATGAGTGGGGCTGGTTTGAGCATTTTTGTCAGTGCTGCTTTTGGTTCCCCAGTTTGGGTATGGTCCTGTAACTCCCTGTACTATATAGATCCTGGCCCCTTGATATACCTCCATAAAAAAATTGTTGTCCAGAGATTTTCATTTTTGATTTGTGTTTTTGTAGCATTGGAAAAGTAATTTAGCTTGGGTAGACATTGCTAATTTGGGCCGAATTTTTCTGGACGACATTTTTAAAAATGGGCAATGTGTTGGAGTATGATGTAATATTTCAGGAGCCATGAGACCTATATTTTTGTGTAAAATTATAGGTTTTGGGCATCAAGTAGTCTTATTGAGACAATAAATAACTCCTCAGAGCAACCTTCTGCCATTTTCCAAAATGGGGGCTCTAAAATGACGTGTTTTAACCATTACATTGGTAATTCATTTTAATATTTTTTTGTTTCAGGTTTTTGTTGATTCCAATTCGTAAACATGAGCGAAGCAGGTGGTAGCAGAGGATCTTTGCCTCCTGAAAAAGTGCTGCTAAATGCAAAATCTGAGGACTCCTTCAACAAAGAAAAATGTGTCATATGCCAAACTAATCTGAAAGAAAAGCTAAGATCAACTGTGGCTGGACAGAAGAGAGTTCAAGATGCTGCAGAAATACGGCAAGACGAAGTTCACAAAAGATTGAAACTGATGGGTGAAGAGGATCAAATATTTTTATCATTGTAACAACAAGTGGTACAAGTCGTATACAATGGATAAAAGCTGTAAAACAAATCATCAAAAAATAGCAGAAACCAGTGAATGACAGGAAGAATCTGAGTCTTCTGACAACAACCAAACCCAATGCCCATCCACTTAGAAGATCGATGGCTACCCCTCGTCCACCTCCAACAACTGATCAGAAAGCAGAGGATAATCAAAGTGTTATCTGTGGTTTAGCCAGAATAAGGGCCAAAGGGATTCATGAAAAAACAAAGTACAGAGTATGTGAGTCTCAAAGGGCAAACATGTTTTTATCTGTAGCTAGTTTCTTCCAAGATGAAGATTTCAGCTGAGTAGCTGATCTAAACAACAAGGTGAATGTATTTTTAGTGGATTTGTATGCCCACCCGAACTGCATGCGTGCATACATTTGAAAATATGAATGTATATTGAGCTCCCAGCAGCAGCATAACCGCCAGCCTTCAGTTAAGTTTGCACTCTTTGAAAAAGCAAATTAAGTTTTAAAGCCAGTCTTGAGTGCGGCTATGGGTTCACACTCAGTGAGATCAGAAAAAATAATGGTCAACATTGACGAAACTGTATTGATCCATAATAATGAAACTAAGATTTTCTGGTGTGAATGTACTATGACAGAATTTGTTTTTGTCAGTTAACAAAAAGAATGAGCCACTTATGGTGTTCTCAGCTGATTTGACTCCTGAAGTTCTTGCTGCCAAAATAAGATCACAGGATGCAGTAAAATCAACAGGAACCATTTTAACAAACACCCTGAAAGATTTAGATTTTAGACTCAATGCCAAATTTTGTGATGCCCCAGAGCTCCGCAAATCATGGGAGTCAACAAGAATTCCTGATGTTGTCTTAACATTTTTTACATCATTGTTTAATATCAGCGAAGCAAAACTGGGGTGAAAATCAGAGAGGGAAGGTTCAATGCTGCGGCTCCAGATATGAAACTGGAACATACAATCCAGAGATCACAGAAAAGCTTCAAGGGAATTGTTGATCAGACACGCAAAAGTGAATATGTTGCTCAGTGGCAGCTAGTTTACCACGAAGTCCTTTCTATTTGCACAGTTTTCAGAGAGATGACAACTTGAAAATTAATGGACCATCGTGAAACTGTTTCTCACCATGAACTTGTGGGAAAGAAAGGGGAATGTTTTAATAAACATGTTGACAGCCTTCTTCATTTCATGCAGCAGCAAGGAAACCCCTTTGAAATGACTGTGCCTGTGTGACTACACAACTTCGTGACCAAACAATATGTGGAAAACAATATAAAGACATGTCTACTAGATGTCCTGGAACATTGATCGAAACTATACGCAGAACTGAAGCAGGAGAGATTTGTATTGAAAGAGAAAAAGCTGTTTGACATTATCACTAAAGCTACACTTCTACACTGTGATTGCCATAGTAAGAGTTTTGTCCAACCAGCCACTACAGAACAGGTTACAAAAAAAACAGATTTTGCAAGCACATCGTGAGATGGATGTAGCAAAAGAAAGGGTCAATTTATCAAAGACATTCTGTCTCATGATCATCTTCCCACAAACACATTATTTGATGGAGATGCTGCAACCAAACCAGTGAAGCACAACTTGAACAAGAGCTCGAAAAAAACTTTCACCTGAAGAATTTAAATTTCAAAATGGTGTCCTTATTGAAAACTGCTGTTGTTGTGGGATATATGTCATAATTATGAATGGTCAAGATTTCATCCATGCAAAATTTTGGAGAGGTTGCAAGAACTCCACATTGTCTTTGACAGTTATCTTGAACTATCTATCAAAGAATGTGAGAGAATCAGACGAATGTCTAGAAGTGAAACAATTGACTTTGCTGCATCAAAAATTTGACACCTATACCTGTGGAACTTGAAAAATTCTGGACATCAACACCGAATTAGACGAACTTGGAGATGTTAACTCGCCAAAACATTGTTGATGCCTCAATGAACACTGAATTTCCATTTATTGCAAGTGGAATGATTGTCAGTGAGGAGTTGGTGCCTGCAGTGATATATTCAAAAGGTACGGGCCATATTGTTAAAGAACTTAACAGCTAATTGGAGGAAGCTGATCTTCGTGTTGTGCCACATGTTGAGTGGGCTGTTCGAAATGGTTCCATTCAAGTCATTGTACAGTCAAATGACACAGATGTTATTATTGTGCTACTTAGATTTGTTGCAATGTTTATAAGTCAGGGATTGTCAGACTTATGGATACATTATGGAACAGGCGAGAAAAGATACTTAGTCCTGCTTCATATTCTGTACAAGAAACTTGGCCCAGAGATGCCCAGTGTTCTTATCAAGGCACATATTTTTACCGGTGATGACACTATGAGAAAAATTGGAACAAAGCTTGGAGCTTTAACTGCTGAACCTGTGAAGTTTCTAAAAGGATTTGCTGAGACAGAAGAAGAATGTGACTTTAAAGACATAGAAAAATACCTTGTGCGTGTGTGGAAAACAAGTTTTGACTGTCACACATTTGATGATGTTTGGTACAATGAGCTCAAGAGATCAGTCCCGCTAAGTGACCTTCCACTGAAGTCATATTCTGTGCATGGACACATTAAAAGAGCGTTCTACTTGATCAGAAGATGTGTAAATGTTTTGGATCATACATATGTAGAGAAAGATCTGTGTGAATTTGGTTGGAAAGATATTAATGGGGTGCTAAAACCTACGAAATTCCTAAAGCCTCTACCCACAGAACTTACACATACATGCACTTGTAAAACTTGTGCTACAAGAAGATGTCCTTGTCGATATGCTCTTCTCAAATGTTTAACATTCCGCAAATGTACCACGAGCGATTGCAGAAACAAATAAATAAAGTGAACTATGCAAACACAGGAGTGATAAACATAATTTTTTTTCATATTCAGATCATAAACATTTTTTGGTGTATATATAAAAGGATTAAAAACCATTTTCTTTGGTTTCATTTCTATGTATGTCTCTTCTTCCTCTATTATAGCTGCCATTTTGGAAAATGGCGGAAGGGTTGCTCTGAGGAGTAACTTTCTGTCTCTATATGACTACTTGACCCTCAAAACCTATGTTTTGACACCAAAATGAAGTATATAGGTCTCATAGTTCCTGAAATATTACATCATCTCTGCAACACATCCGCCATTTTTTAACATATTGTCTGAAAAATTCAGCCAGGATCAATGATTCAAAAACACAAATAAAAAATGAAAATCTCTGGAAAACAATTTTTTTACGGAGGTAAATCAGGGGGCCGGTGTCACAACTCACTAACGTCCTCCAATAGTCATGAACACTGCCAGGGTAGGCAGACTGATGGTAGTGATATTACATTCCAAATCACAATCCCCGAGGTAAATGGGACCCTTGGGACTACAAGTCCCATGAACAGACATCAAGAAAGGGGAGGAGGTGCGCACTCACGCCAGCGTGAGGCCAAAATGCCTTCAAAAACACGTCTGCAGCTGTGGACGTGGCCGATAATTAAGGATTTCCAGGAAGCGCAGAGCGAAGACTAGACACTTTGGTCCGGTAAGTGTGCTTCATGCACCATATGCGTTTTAAGTACTTTGTTTGTGCCTAGCTTCTGACTCCGCCGGCAGGTTTTGCGGCCCGTGTAAGAACCTTTTGTTCAAGCGCACATCAGCGCAGCCTCTTAAAGGACTCCTCTGTTGGCAAGGCCCGAGTCCGGGCACCTCTTGCAGAAGTAGTCTTTGGAGGGAACATTTCCCTAGCGATTTCCTCCCGTTGGTGAGACCCTCGTGTGCCTCATGCGGGGGGGGGGGAATAAATGGACCCAGACATTCTCTGTGATTGGTTCTGGAATAAGTACCGGAACAGTCTTCCCATACAAAGTGGAATACGTGCTTGCAATGTTTTTGGTTAACTGCATCAGTCATTGACCCTATACACTGAACCCTGGGTATATGGTATAGGAGCTCAAAGAGAGATTGCAGACTTTTCACAGAAGCTTTGGATTTAACTGTGCTATGATATTTAATATGCACTGACATCTGATATTTTCGTTTGCTGCTCTGTTTTGTTTTGCCATTCTAACTGGGGGTGGAAGTAGTTCCTGCCTCTTTGGTTTATTCTCCCCTGTGAGTCACGGCATCATAACATAGAGGGTAGGTAGAGTGTGCACTTAACGTTACCCCTGTTATAGTTGATGAATATTCGATGGAGATAAGTGGTTCCTGATAAATTGCTGGTTCAGGTTTTTTTTCCCATGTTACAGCACCGAACAATCATGCCTAGATGGCTATAGTTTTGGAAAGGAATCTGAAGGTGCCTGGTTAAAGTCTCTCTTCCTATTATTTACAGGTATTTATTGAGATTCATTAGAAATACCCAAAGCCGGTGTCTATAAACTCCAGATAGTAATTCTAATCTTTGCAACCTACAGGTCTCCCTCCCTGCTGCTCCCTTCCTTTCCTTCTCTCGCTTGATCCTTTCAACAGTCTGTACTATCACAGTATTCAGACTTTGGAGTTGTCAGGAGGTGGGCCATTCAAAGCATCGATCCGACCCCGGGGATAACCAAACCTGACAGCTAGGATTAATAAGACTCAAGCAGCACCACACCTAGGAGAGCAAGCACAGAAACATATCTGTTGTTGCTTGTGTTTCAAGTGACAAAGCCCAGTTTTAGCTGGACTGGGCATTTGGGAATCAGACAAGATTGAATTACACATGGCTGGCAACGGACATGATTGACTGAAATGCAGCTTCACTTTTTTTGTTTATCTTATTGCAATTTCAGTTTCCAGTTTTCTTGGTGCATCATGAAGGTGGTGGGATTTATAACTAACTGCTGGCATCCGAGGTCGGTTTGTTCACCACTGGACCAGACCACCTGAACTTTTAAGTATCCTCTCCCAGCCCTATTTTCAGCTCTTTGCCAGGGTGCATGTTTAGAGCATAGTGTTCAGTAGCATTATAATTTTGATCTGTTACAATTCGTTTCGTAATGTTGGACTTGCCAGTGTTGAAATCAATTATGTGGCAATCATATTGATCCAGCAGATTCAACCTCACAGTGCTCGGGCTTACCTTTTATTTCTTTAGGATTTACTCCTCTTGATGGATCATTTACAACCACTTTACTTACTTGCTAGCTTGGTACTCTGATGGCCCTTTTTGCATTGCACTGATGGAAAGAGTTAGAATTTCTTGCCCCATCAATTTAATTAACAGTGCAACCAATTTGGCTACACAATGAGGACTAGGAATCAGAAGCCAAGTTTCAAGGGTGTTTATTACAAATTAGTTATTTGGTTCAAATAGATCACTCTTAACATCAAACTGTAGAGGTACAGTTTGGCAACTGGGAGGCCTGGCCTCCTAAAGAAATTTAAGCAACAAGAATCAAACAAACATGCAGCTCTGTTGCTGCAATACAAAACAACAACATTAATATCTGATGCTCGGAATATAATCTAGCTTGGTCTTTCTTAGGCATTAGCAATTTAAATCTCTCCAATATAATATAAGGTACATAACTGCTCATAGTACAAATCTACAAAAGACAATAGGGATTAGGCAAAAGAGTACAAGACGTATTAGCAATAGCACTGCAGAAGCTCAGTCAGGAACCTCAAAATGTTGCAAAATGTTGGTCTAAACCAATACTTGGGGAAATTTATGTGACATGGGAAATGTCTCTAAGAGTCCATTTAAGGGGGCTAAGGGATCTCGGAGCTTTGGGAAAAATTAGGAAAATTGGATCAGGTCGGAGTCCAGAGGAAGGTTCTGCATAGGATCTGCAGAAAGAGTGCAGCAAAGGAGTTCAGCATGCGGTCTGCAAGAAAATCTGAAGTCAGCTGCCCGCTCATCCAGGGCAATCGATAAATCATAATCCATAAAGTTCATTATCAAGTCTCCTTTTGGTACGTCATCAATAGCAATCCATTGTATTTGTTTCAAAAGTCTGTATAGTTGCACATCGTATTAGAATGAAACATCGTAGAAAAGTCACACACTGGACATTTGTACATCGTCTCAGTCCTACACTCATGGGTAAAGACAACAGTCAACTGTTTGTCTACAGAGTTCTCATGTGCTCGTCATTGAAATCCGTTCCCAGACATGTATCTATTACTTATTACCAGAATGTATCTTATTTAAAACTAACAGTTGGTGAGAACATTTGCAATGAAAGCAATTCGGCAGAAAATGCAGAAATGTAGGGAATTCTCAATGGACAAAGATTCAGGCCTCTAGTGTAAAACAGCTAACTTAAGACATGAAACCTATAATCCACATTTATATGCGCGCACATATCTAAACATATACGTATATAATATTTCTTTTAGTACTTTAGTATACTAAGGGCCAGATGTACGATGGGATTTAGCATGCGCAAACAGGTTTGCGACCCGTTTGCGCATGCTAAATCCTTGTGGGCCATGTACAAACACTATTTTGTGAGTCGCAAATAAATTGCTACTCGCAAAATAGTGTTTTGCGAGTTGCTATTAGGAAGGAGCGTTCCCTTCCTAATAGCGACCCCAAAGCCATGTATGAATGTTTTGCGACCGCAATTGCGGTTGCAAAACACTCACAAATTACCACCCTCTTCAAGAAGGTGGTCATGCACTCACAAAAGGGAAGGGGTCCCCAGGGGACCCCTTCCCATGTGCAAATGCAGGGGAAATATTTTTTAGGGGCAGGCAGTGGTCCCAGGGACCAAATTTTCTTTGATTATGTCAATCGTTGTATAAGCAGTGACATAAATTTCATTTTACATATGGATATATGTAAAATGAAATTTATGTCATTAAGTGAAAATCACAGTTATGCTTATACAACGATTGACATAATCAAAGAAAATTTGTAAACTCAATAAAGGGAATTGAGAAGAACTAATCAAGAAGCGAATAATTTTATTACATTTCTACATTAGAGTGCAAATTGGAGACGCCCCTCATGACGCGAGGACTGCGCTTTCAAATATTTCTAGCAGTTACACAGACACAAGTTGCATACATTTATGAATCAAGTGAAAAAGCTTTAGCAGTGAAATGAAGAGGATGGTTTAAAGTTAACTACACATTACAATGTCTCATTATTCTGTATAATACGCGTTATCTTGTATAAATGCCTTTAGTGATAACAATCATATAAAATGTCTTAAGGCATGTTGGTCACTTTATTATCTAAACAGTTGATTTGAAGACATCCTTTATTCCTAAAGACAGATTTTGAATTTCTCATTAAATGCATTTCTCTCGACATTAGTAACACAATCTATGTCAGGTCTCTAAACTCTACGTAAAGAGTTCTCTGCATCCGCAGTGACAAGTGCAACGTGTATAAGAATCATAAAGACATGTGGGATTCATGCACAAAAATCAGTAATCATTCGGTTTTAGTGACGTTTAAAGAGTGGGAAACCTTGTGCTGCATCAACCCTCCTCTGATGGTGAATCAAGCCATCACACCAATTTCTTATCAGATGTTCACATCACAACTTTATTGTCTTCATCATTTTCCTTATGGAATCCTCCAGAAATGTTATGTCATCATAAAATTTACTCTGTTTCTACTCTAGTTCTACATCTGCTCTCTTCCTCTTCACTCCCTTCTTTACTTGTGCACGCCTGCACACCTTCAGTGTCATGAACAAAAGTAATCCACAAAGAGCAATTATCACTAAGGGTCTCAGGATACTTGCAGCAAGTCTACTTCCTAAGTTCCCAAACCATCTGCCTATAGCAGAAAATCCATTCTCTATTGCTTCCCAAGCACCTGTCACTGTTAACCCTTTCAATTCTTTCTTCAAGTTAGTGATGTATTTCTTCAGGTCTTTACTTCCATCTGGAATGTAAGTACAGCATTGTTGAACCTTTAACATCCGGCAGACTCTGCCCTCCTTTGCGAGAAGGACGTCTAGAGCATGTCTGTCCTGCAAAACCATTGATCTGATAGCAACCATTTGCGTATCGACAACCAAGAATCCTCCATCGGTACTAGTAGCTAACTTGTCAACTACAGTAGAAAGTTTTCTAATCATGTTTGAGTTGAGTATCACTCCTACAGTTGGAGTCAAGGCACCAAAAATATCCTCTACTATTTCACTAGAGCTCGCCCTCCTCTTAGTTCTCACTCTTGTCCCCCTTTTCGAATCCTCAATTTGGTCCACATGATACATTTTTGGAAAAAGTACTCCTAAATAACATGTTCTATACCACGGGTACTCATAGTACGGCCCGCGGGCCACCAGCGGCCCGGCAAGCCTTCCTTGGAGGCCCGCGGACCTTGCAGCTATCCTACCTGTGTTTTTTCTTTTTTTAAGTGTCCGCAAACACCGCCGGTTGCAGCAGCGCTCTATGGGGGCCGGGCGATTCTTTAAAAAACCATTCACTTGTTAATGAGGCTTTGTTGTATTTCCCCTCTTCTTAGCGAGTGGAGATGCAGGGGCGCTAAGAAGAGGTGAAATACAACAAAGCCTCATTAACAAGTGAATGGTCTTTTAAAGACCTGTGAAGTACTCGGGTGCGGCTGTGTGTGTGCCCGGGAAGCTGTCTCAGCCCAGCCGGGGCTGACACACACGCGGGGTGAGGTGACAAAGGGTGACAGAGCGAGGGAGACAGAGGGAGGGAGACAGAGAGGGGGAGACAGAGGGTGACAGAGAGAGGGAGACAGACAGAGGGAGGGAGACAGAGAGAGGGAGACAGAGGGAGACAGAGAGAGGGAGACAGTGGGAGGGAGACAGACAGAGGGAGACAGAGAGAGAGGGAGAGGGAGACAGAGAGAGGGAGACAGAGGGAGGGAGACAGAGGGAGGGAGACAGAGGGAGGGAGACAGACAGAGGGAGGAGGGCGACAGACAGAGGGAGGAGGGCGACAGACAGAGGGAGGGAGACAGAGGGAGGGAGACAGACAGAGGGAGACAGACAGAGGGCGACAGACAGAGGGAGACAGACAGAGGGAGACAGAGGGAGGGAGAGAGAGGGAGGGAGACAGAGAGAGGGAGGGAGACAGAGAGAGGGAGACAAACTGAGTGAGACAGAGGGAGACAGAGGGAGAGAGGGAGAGAGAGAGAGAGAGAGAGAGGGAGAGAGAGAGATAGAGAGGGAGGGAGAGAGAGATAGAGAGAGGGAGGGAGAGATAGAGAGAGGGAGGGAGACAGAGAGAGAGAGAGAGAGATAGATAGATAGATAGATGATAGATAGATAGATAGATAGATAGATAGATAGATAGATAGATAGATAGAGATGTGTGTATGCCGGGTCTGGTGGCTCAGTGGACGAAGGCGTCCGCTGCAGGGGCCTGTGTTCAACCTCATGGTCATAGTTATTTTTTTTGCTCTAGCCCCGCCCCCCTCCCCACTGACCCCGCCCCCACCATTGCGGCCCTCGGCCACAAACCACACTGTAAATTTGGCCCCCGAGAGAAAGTTTGTGAGTACCCATGTTCTATACCATCTCTTGGGTAACCTGTAAAATGCACTTTTCCCACAAATGATTAGACTCCAGGAAGCACTGGCTCTCCTCCATCCAAATGCAATCCCCAATTTCCTCACACGTCAAAACCGTGGTCACATTCACTTGTGCCTACCAAATTTATGTCAGTACTTTAGTCCACCAAGGGGCTGAGTTTGGCAGTCCATCCACTGCTGTCCCTTTCTGGTGCTCCGACCGCCTGCATACCCGGTGGTCCGACTGCCATATTATGAGGTGGGTAGTAAGACCGCCTCCAGACCGCCTCCCGACAGCTGCTGTCGCCAAGATCTGTGCTCCCGCTGTGGCGGTGTGGACTGCGGCGGCCAATGGTGGCCACTGCCATGCGAATAATGACCTGCCTTTCTGCCAAACTTTTCATGGTGTGTACACCACCATAAAAAGGTCGGAGGAAAGGCAGATAAGGGGCCACAAATAGAGCCCCAGGGCGATTTAGCCAATGGGGATTGTGGCCAGAGGCTCATGTTGTGTCCCCTATGCATACACTGTCGTGCGCACACTGTTTGCCATCCACAACATGGTGTATGGCAACAGTGCGCCTGACTTGCTGAAGGGTCAGCAGTGCAGCTGACATTGCCTTCAGGCTCTCTCTTAGAGCCGAAGCCTTCCACCGCCATGGCTGCACCTCCGGCACACTGCTAGTCCCTCGGTAAACTCATGATGTGGCAGTCAGTTGGGTTGCTGCCGGCTTGGCGGCGTTCTCACAGGTGCCACCGCAGCAGGCTGGCGGTGTGCCCGACAAACTTCTAATCGGGCCCTAAATCATGTAGCAAGTGGTGAAACTGCAAGACAGTAAGTATACTTGGGAACTGCATTCAAGAGTACGTACGTGTATCATTGATGCATACATTGATGACATTTTATTGTTCAATCTACATTAATATTATGCACATATAAGGATCATTTAGCGCCATGAACAACATTTCCAGTAGTTACACAGACAAAATTTCACACACTTATGAATCAAATGAAAAATCTTGAGCAGCGAAATGAAGAGGATGTTTTAAAGTTAACTACACATTACAAATGTCTCATTATTCAGTAAAATACATGTTATCTCATATAAATGCCTTCAGTAATAACAATCATATAAAATATATTAAGGCATGTCATTCACTTTATTATCTAAACAGGTGATTTGAAGACACCCTTTATTCATAAAGAAAGATTCTACATTTTCATTAAATGCATTTCTCTCGACATTAGTAACACAATCTATGTGAGGTCTCTTAACTCTAAGTAAAGAATTCTCTGCATCCACAGTGACAAGTGCAACGTACGTAAGAATCCAAAAGACATGTGGGATTCATGTGCAAAGTGCACATTCATTTTGTGTGTCAGGTATCACTCGTAATTAGGTTTTAGTGATATTTAAAGAGTGGGCATCCTTGTGCTGCACCAACATCAAATACATTTTCCCCAGTTTGTGGGCTAACATTTATTCTTGCTGGAAGGCTTGCCAATTGGCTCTCATTCTGGTCCATTTACCTTATATTCAACCATCACTTTGGTGTATTCTGGACCTCTCACCAAAACTCTTTGTCTGTCAAGGACATTCCTCAGTGAGTGCTGTGGAGCTGTATGCCTCTAGATCCCTCTTGCACGTTTGGCATAATTTAGAATGCATGTGCCCAAATGTCTGATATGTTATAGCTGTTTCACATACATTCTTCATATTCCAACAGATTGTTTTGTCTTTTTTCATTACTCATGTAGCAAAACACATTGCTAAATGAGCTTAAAAGTTGATATCTCCCTGTAAGTCACTCCTGTAGATTGGTGGGATAAAAATTAAAATGTCCGCAAAAAAGGTGATTTTTAGATCCATACCGTTAAGAACAAAATGAGTATCCTTGTACCTTTCTAAGACTTCTGTTGCAGAGGCTCAAGTAAGACTTTTAAGACTTGTTTAGAATGGAGGTGTTTTTGCCCTGTTCACTTTCTGATTCTGCATTATTTCAAGATTTAACTATTTACCAATAATATTAGTAAATTGCTTTGAAAAAATTCTTCTATTGCTCAAGTGTAAATCTATGATGTAACCCAACATGTAGTTCGGAGGTCAAGCTAAAGTATCAAGCCAGAATTTTAAAACATTTTCTTATACTTACTGTCATGAAAGCCAAGAGTTTATTTTTATATTGTGTCACATTTATGGTTTAAAACAGTTGCTGTGCCAGAAAAGAATGGTGTTGATACTACATAAATCCCTTGTGTACCGAATGGATTCAAAATTAAAAATGTACCTTAATTGCTTCTGTGTGATGACAAAATATCTTCAATTTTAATTTTGTATTTAACAGCTAAATGAGCTGATAAGATTAACAATGTATTTGCTGATAACTGCTTACTTCTAGAGTAAAACTGTATGTAAGTCAAAAAATTACTTTTCATGATAGAGTGTGATTTTATCAGAAGGCCTTGCAGAATTTTACTATTTCTATAATGTAATAGGCGTGGCTTGTTTGAAAAGCTTTCTTAAATGTTTGTACCTATTCCTTAAGTCACAATATATGTGTCAGTGGTATGTCAGAATTTCACCTGTTGCAATATTATGGAACATAAATTGTGGGTCCTAAATGTCACTTACAAAAATAGCAAACAATTGGGTGTAGAATTTTATTATGAACCCCAATTGGGCAATTTTTTGCAAACAATATTTAGATCACACTATTTATGGCAGACAATATTTATGTCATGAAATAAATAGTTTGTCCTAAATATTGTTTGCAAAATATTGCCCCATTGGAATAATAATAGAAAATCTATACCCAATTGTTCACTATTTTTGTAAACGATATTAGGAAACACTATTTATGACACACTATATTGTCTGACATAAAATGTGTGTCCTTAATAGTGTTTACATAAATAGCAAACAACTTGGTGTAGATTTCTGATTAATAACTCCAATGGGGCAATTTTTTGCAAACAATATTTAGGGCACAGAATGCCAGACAATATTGGTACAGCGTTTTCTGGGCCCTCTTGCTTACCTTTGGTACTCTGATGGACCTTTTAAACCTGAATGAGAGGGAGTTAGCATTTACATTCAATTAAAATTAAATTAACAGTTTAAGTTTAAGGGATTTATATAGCGCATGGCTACCCACAGGCATCCCAGCGCTACAGAGAGGAGCAAACAGCATGTGAGGTCTTAAGGGAAAAGCCATGTTTTGAGTTTTTTTTCCTGAAACACTGTTCGTTCTTGGTTAGCTTTAGTTCTAGATCCATGCTATTCCAGAGTTTAGGGGCTGGGCGTGAAAAAGATCTCCCCCCCCACCTTGCTCTCTTGACTTTCGATGTATTCATCAGGAAGCTGGCTCCTGACCTAAGGCATCTGTGGGGAGAGTACTGGGATACCAAGGATCGTAGCATAGTAGGGCCTCTCCCATGCATGGCCTTGTGGGCCAGGCAGAGGGCCTTGAATTACATTTTTTGTCACTGTGTAGGGTTTAGGAAAATCAGGAAGTATGGCGTTCTGTCTAGTACGCGAAAGGTGTCGACTCTTCTGGGTGAATACGGTGCTGCCAGGACAGGGGAATTACCCTTAAACCCCTGTGTATGTGTGGGTGGGAGCCTACACAAATGAAGAGAAACCAAGTCCTGGGCACACGTTATAGGGGTGATGTACTTGGTTAGTGAAGTATCGCAGACTGAGAGAAAGACCAGTGTGGTTGACACGGGTATATTTCTTAAGTTAATTTTATTCCTTATTGAAAAAGCACACAACCAGCCAACAAGTGTTTCGTCACCATGGGAACATATCCCGTGACTTCTTCAGGGCTGTAATTGAAGGTGTGAATGGTCTGTAATGTCGCTCTGCCGGTGATAATTCCGAACCGGCTGAAACTACTCTGACCGTCGACCTGCAACGAGTATGCTGCAAGCCGTCCCGACACTGGTTCCGTCTCTGTTCCGAGTGTGTGTGACCATACTCGTTGCAGGTTGACGGTCAGAGTGGTTTCCTTCCTCTACCGCGCTTTCAGGCACTGGACTCCTGGGGTTCACCGGCATTCAGGTTTATCCCTCCTTTTACCTTCATCTCGCTTTACTTTGCATATACTACTCACCAGCCGGTTCGGAATTATCACCGGCAGAGCGACATTACAGACCATACACACCTTCAATTACAGCCCTGAAGAAGTCACGGGATATGTTCCCATGGTGACGAAAAACGTGTTGGCTGGTTGTGTGCTTTTTTTTCTTTCAATAAGGAATAAAATTAACTTAAATATACCTGTGTCAACCACACTGTCTTTCTCTCAGTCTGCGATACTTCACTAACCAAGTACATCACCCCTATAACGTGTGCCCAGGACTTGGTTTCTCTTGGCCTTGAATTTAACCCTGACCTGAATTGGCAACCAGTGGAGCTTCCTCAGAGATGATATGACTGACTGATGTCTGGGGATCTTGAGAAGCAGTCTGGCTGCTGCGTTCTGCACCACCTGCAACCTGTCTGTGACATATTTGGGGGAGCCGAGGTACAAAGAATTGCCGTAGTCTAATCGCGAGACTACCAAGGCCTGTGCCACCGTCTTTCTCGATTTTTCTGGGATTAAGCTCAAGATTTTTCGGATCATCCGAAGGATGCCAAAGCAGATCCCCGCAAGTTTTGTGGCTTGCGTTCCCATGGTTAGGTTTTGGTCTAACCACATCCCCAGGTTGTTTATGGAGGTTTTTGGAATGGGTGGAGATCCCCAGTTTCCAGGCCAGTTAATCTCAGGGCGTGGGCCACGAGTAGGGCTGACTCTGTGCTATGTTCTGGGCGGAACCCCATCTGGGACTGGTGCAGGATGCCATTGTCCTCCAGGAATTGCGAGATGGAACTGTTAACATGTTTCTCAGCAATCTTTCCCAGGATGGGCAGCAATGAGATGGGCTAATAGTTTCCCATGGATGCGGGGTCCAGTTTTTTTTTTTTTAGCAGAGGCTTTACAATAGCATGCTTCCATTCTTTGGGTACTAGGCCTTTCTCCAGGGATAGAGAGATGAGATCGGTCAGTTTGTCCCGGATGGGATCACTCCCTTGTAGGAGGATATGAGGGGGGGGCGGGATCTATTGGAGACCCTGATTTGATGTTGCTTAGGAGGAAACCAACAGGTTCTTTGCTCAGCCTAGGGAAGGTGAGCAAAGATGGGCTCAAAGATGGGGAAGGGGTGGGCTTGGGCAGTTCTGAGCCTGAAAGGAGCTCTGGCTTGTCTGCAGAGTCCTTTGTCTCTTCACAGGTCTCACCTGTTATTGAGTGAAGTGAGTTGTAGATGTTTTCCACTTTACTCTTAAAGAAGGTGGCTAAATCATTGCATCTCTCCTTTGAAGGTTGGGGGATGTGTGTGCCTGGTTCAATTATAGTGAGGGATTTTACTATCTTGAACAGTTCTTTGGAAGAATTGGAGGACCTCTCAATTCTTTCTTCAAAGAAGACTGCCTGTGCTTTCCTGATATCCTTGTGATATTTCTGGATAGTTGCTTTATATGCAGATTTAAGGTCAGGGGCGTAAGTTTTCCTCCAGCTCCTCTCTAGCTTTTTACAGTGTTTCTTTTGGGCTGCTAGTTGGGGGCTGAACCAAGTAGATCTATTAAGGTTTCGCTGCTTTATCGGTCTGGGCTTCTTAAAGTTTCTATCCACAGAACTAGTAATCCAGTCTGACCACCTCTTATGTGCCTCATCGAGATCTACTGTGTCTGTTGGGATAGTTGCCTCCAAATCTCTGGTCCAGGATTCGGGGGCCAGCCTTGGCCATTTATGTCCTGGAACTGAGCATCCCCCTGAGGGCTTGGGTGATGGGGACTTCTGGTACAGAATGGGAATGAAAAAGTGGTCTGACCAGGGAATCTGGATTGGAGTGAGGGCCTGCAATCTGGGGTCGTTAGAAAAGATGGGGTCCAGAATGTGCCCTTTTTCGTGAGTCGCCGAGCTCACCAGTTGCGTAAGTTGCAGGGCTTCAAGGTAGGCTAAGAGTCTCTTGGCCGATGGGTTGTTTATGTCATCCAGATGGATGTTAAAATCACCTAGTGAGGTGAAAGCGCTTTTCCCTATGATCAGGCTAGCCAGGATATCAGGGATGGCCTCTACAAAAGATGTACAAGTCCCTGGGGGCCTGTAGATGAGGCTGCCTGAGAAGGAGGATATGGGGGAGAGGGACAGTTTAAATTCAATGGCCTCGCAATTGGCTATATTAAGGGGGGTGGTGGAGCAGCTCAGATGTGATTTACAAATGATGGCAAGGCCGCCTCCCACTTTACCCACCCTGTCAAGTCGATGTATCTCATAGCCTTCGGGGAGGGTGCCTATGATGTCTGGTGAAGAGCTCTCTTTGAGCCACGTTTCAGTGAGAAACAATACATCAAGGTCTTCTTCCTCTATAAGCATCCCTATCTCGAGTTTATGTCCTGGGAGGGATCTACAATTGATTAGACCCATCTTCCAGTGTTTTAGGTTATTGCTCATCGACTCTTTGCAACTGACAATCGGTGGGGAGGTGTCTGATGAGAGGCCGCATTTTTGGCAGCTCAGAGGGTTGTTGGCATCGAGTGAGTGCAGGCAGAGTGGGGACATAACTGACCTGAGTAATTCAAGTTCCTCTTTAGAGAACTTGATTATATTTGCAGGGTCAGGGAAGAATTGGGTAGAGTTTATGGCCCCTGGTCCCGGCTGAGCGCGGCTGGGCGCGGACGGGCTTGCCTTTGGCGCGCCCCCTGCGTGCGTCCACACAGCTGCCGCCATAAGTAGGCCAGCCACTTGAATCTAGCCCGCTAACCCACCCACTCCGAGACCGAGGGGAGGAGCGATCCTCTCTATGGTCTGAGAGGGTGGAGCAGCTTCCCTTCACGCTATGGGGCCCCTGAAGACTTTGGGTGCAAAGCCTACTTATCTAATTAAAGTGGTACAGCACAGAGCAGGTACAAATTCAAATTCAGTAACAATAGTGAACAGTCAATTTTTAAAAACAGGCTAAAAGGTTATTAAAAACAGGGCACGTTAAAATGACCCGAGCTTTATGGGCAAAGCAGCGCGATGAAGCGACGCTGCGATACCTCTCAGAGAGTCAGGCAGCAGAGTGCTCCTCTCAGCTGCGCGTCCACACAGCTGCCACCATAAGTAGGCAAGCCACTTGAATCTAGCCCGCTAACCCACCCACTCTGAGACCGAGGGGAGGAGCGATCCTCTCTATGGTCTGAGAGGGTGGAGCGGCTTCCCTTCGTGCTATGGGGCTCCTGAAGACTTTGGGTGCAATGCCTACTTATCTAATTAAAGCAGTACAGCACAGAGCAGGTGCAAATTCAAATTCAGTAACAATAGTGAACAGTCAATTTTTAAAAACAGGCTAAAAGGTTATTAAAAACAGTGCGCGTTAAAATGACTCAAACTTTATGGGCAAAGCAGCGCGATGAAGCGACGCTGCGATACCTCTCAGAGAGTCAGGCAGCAGAGTGCTCCTCTCAGCTGCGCGTCTGCAAAGGTGCCGCCTTAAGTAGGCGAGCCACTTGAATCTAGCCCGCTAACCCACCCACTCCGAGACCGAGGGGAGGAGTGAGCCTCTCTATGGTCTGAGAGGGTGGAGCGGCTTCCCTTCGCGCTATGGGGCTCCTGAAGACTTTGGGTGCAATACCTACTTATCTAATTAAAGCGGTACAGCACAGAGCAGGTACAAATTCAAATTCAGTAACAATAGTGAACAGTCAATTTTTAAAAACAGGCTAAAAGGTTATTAAATACAGTGCGCGTTAAAATGACTCGAACTTTATGGGCAAAGCAGCGCAATGAAGCGACGCTGCAATACCTCTCAGAGAGTCAGGCAGCAGAGTGCTCCTCTCAGCTGTGCGTCCGCACAGCTGCCGCCATAAGTAGGCGAGCCACTTGAATCTAGCCCGCTAACCCACCCACTCCGAGACCGAGGGGAGGAGCAGTCCTCTCTATGGTCTGAGAGGGTGGAGCGGCTTCTCTTCGCGTTATGGGGCTCCTGAAGACTTTGGGTGCAATGCCTACTTTCCTAATTAAAGCGGTACAGCACAGAGTAGGTACAAATTCAAATTCAGTAACAATAGTGAACAGTCAATTTTTAAAAACAGGGTAAGAGGTTAGTAAAAACAGTGTGCGTTAAAATGACTCGAACTTTATGGGCAAAGCAGCGTGATGAAGCGACGCTGCGATACCTCTCAGAGAGTCAGGCAGCAGAGTGCTCCTCTCCAGTGCAACCGATTTGGCTACACAATGAGGACCAGGAGTCAGTAGCAAAATTCAACCAAGTTTTATTACAAATTAATGATCAAGTCCAAAATACACTACTCTTAAAAACATGCTATAAAGATACAGAGTAACAACTGGCATTCCCAGCCTCCTGAAGAAATTGAGGGGGACTAGTATTAAACAGACAAGCAATTCTGTGAATGTGATACAGAAAAGTACCATTAACATCTGATGCTCAGAAAATAATTTAAGATTCTATCAACTACACATCAGCAATATAGGATCTCAAAGTCGAGAGGATGGTTGGGCAACAAAAAACCCCACAAATCAGGGAATTTCCATAAAGGAAGTCAAGACAGGACAAAAGGAAATCAAGCAGGAAAGTGTAAGCATCTCAGAAGCTTGGTCAAGAGTCTTCTGTGAGTTCGGAATATGTGTTAGCCTAAGCCACACTTAAGCAAGAAACAATGGGAAACATTGATTTACCAAATCTGCTGCATTTTCTCGATATAATAGATGTTTACTTTTCCAATATATCATGTATTGGGGGTAATGGTCTGAGCATATTGGTATTTGTAAAATAGACAAGTGTTTGTTGTCTTATATGTTTCTCCCTCTTTTATATTTTTTGATTCTTTATGTTTGAAATATGTGTTTTGCGCCAAATTTTAACATGTCGTTGTATAACAATGTTTTAACTTGTATATGGGTGATATGACTCTTGGAGTATTTGTATCTAACTTTTAAAAAATATGTATGGTGTTTATGAAACACTTTATTGAAAATCAAGAGTTTTTCCATATTGTGTTGGTACTAGTTGGATTGAAGAAGTCTCTGCTATCTTGAGTAATTTGGATGAAGATTTCAGTGCATAGAGATTGAGCGCTTTGTTGGGAAAACAATATTTTCCTGAGGTGAGATTTGATATTACTGTCTGCAAGGAACCTGCCAGAGAGATCTACACAGAGTCTGCAGACGGGGTTCTGCAGATCAGTCCGGCAAGAAGTCAGGAAGTGTTCTGAAGAAATCCGGGGCAAACACTATATTATAACGTCCAAAGTCCACAGATGACACCCCCTTGATCACACCATCAGGGGTCCATTGTCCTCTTCAAGTTCCCAGGTTGGAAACTGTTACATTGACAGATTATACCACACTAGACATGAGAACAGTGGATTGTAGCAATTATTTAGTGGGCTTTTCAGTTGACGCTCTGTTTCTCCATGTATCTTCGTCAAGGTCTTCTTCTCAGGCTCTTCCACCTTATCTCTAGTATAGTCCTGTATCTGTTCTAAACTAACAATATGAGTGAATACCTGCAAGAAATGTCATGTTAGCAGAAAATGGAAAACAGTATTTTATGTAATGCAGCAAGGTGAAATACAGGCCTCCATTATTAAGTCAAGTTAGACATAAATTCAATGGTGCACATTTAATATGTGTGTACACATTTAAACATAATGAATATACATTTCTAGTACATGTTATTGAACTCATATTATGTGTGGCATAAATCAAGTGTAAGTATGACTAATAACTACATTTAAATGCATATACGTGTAACATCAGTGCACACATTACATAAACTTTATTGTTTCAATTAAGATCACATTTTATATATATGAGGATGGTTTTAATCACAGTTTCAAATCATTATGTGTTAATCATATGGGCTAAGCACACGTTTAGGAGTGTAAGGATTCTTCTTCAGAGTAAGTACATTATCTATCAAACAAGGATGGTTTTATAGTCAACAAAACTTTATTAAAACTTCTTAATTAGTATGGTTAAACACACTTCTGATTAGATTCTCTAATTCTACAATAAAGGCACTTTTTAATAAAAATGTTGAATTAAATATTTTCATTACTCATTGAATCAAGTAAGAAACGTGTGCTAAGTGCACGTTCATGTTATATCTCTATTAACATTTTCCGTCGTAAATTGTGATGTGTAAAGAGTGGGCAACTTTGAGCTGCACCAATATTGTAACAACAACATTCTGGTCCCATATCTGTGTGGCATAGTGAGTAGTTCTTTCACCTACTACATTTATAGTGAAGCTTTCTGATGCAAAGTCGATTTTCAACTGTTCTCCAATGAAAAACTGATGGCGAGTATAAGTAGGCGAATTGTTAGTTAGCCTTTTGATGTTGAAGATTTTTCACAATTATTGTTATGTTTTTCCCCTCTATATAATGGTGATTAAATAGTTTTTTCCCTGATTTGGCCCTCCCAACTTGTTTCTCTTTCACCATTCCTCCATCTTTCCCTATGCCGGTTTTGCCCTTTCACATGATTTAGTTAAAATGTGTTCCCACAGATGCTTCTAGACTTTGCAATAGAAGTTGCCCACTTCTATTGTATGAGTACATTGCAGTCTTAATTTCTAGGAGAGCAGTGTGGCTGGAACGTCTTGTGGACAAAAATGTCAGTTTTATGGCTAATCCTGGATTGAGGGTGAATGATCTAAAAGTCCAAAATGATGGCAAGTGGGTCTAGAAAAGTCAGAAAGATAGCCAGTATGGTTGAAGGTATTGATCCCAGAAGTGTTTGTTTTTGCCAGCAATTTAATTAATCATTGGGGCACCTTAACCATAGACCATACATTTTAAGTGTTCTAATGATGGTGAATTGTTTATTATCATTTTATTAACTTGTGCTCTCCAGATTCTAAAGAGCAGCCCTCAAAGTCAGGGATAATGTAGGGGAATTAACATTATTTGTTTTGATGTTATTAACATTACATAGTAGGGTGTCAGAGAAAGGGAACAGAGTTTTTACTACTAATACCTTTTTTATGATGTGGTATAAATTATTATAACAGACTTATTACTTTGATATATCTGTTCATATTTTATATGTTGACCTTTTAGTTTGTACTATATAATATTCTCACAGTTTTATAAATTAGCAAGTGCATGGATGAAAATTATCTTTCAATATTAAACAGAGTTTTGTATCCTGAAGTAGGCAGCTCATAAAAATGGCACTGAAAAGAGTAGCTATTACCACCAAAGAAGAAGGAATTCATGTCACTACAAATGTAACCCAAAATTGGTTTAATGAAGGCTCTTTTCTCTTTTAATGATGAATATGCTTTGACCCAATTAAATAGGCACCTTCTTTCTGTGAAGAATGTTGTTTAACTGTAGAAGAGTTCAAAAACTCTCCACTCTTGATTGATAACCTGAGCACTCATTGAAATATGTATGTTTTCATAGTGTTATTGTCACAGTGAAATTGTTGTTCTATCTTTCTGAATTCTTTGATTTATAACCTCAATGATACTCTATGAATTTCAAAATCAAGATTTGTAATATTTATAATAAAATAATTTATATGTAAGCCAGGTGGTACCCCTTTTCTTGGAGAAAAAGAAATGTAAAATAAAAAGTGAACTGTGGTGATAAGAACTGACTCTAAAAGAAAGGCAGAACCCATATATTATTGACTCTATTTCTATTTGTTTTACCAAAGCAATACCTAAGTAAGTCCAAATCTTCTAAAATATTTTGGTCCATTAATTTGTTCTATTTCCTTGCATAAGTCAAATAAGCATTTCCTAAATGTATTTCTTTTCTCTTTTTTCATTACTTTGTCAGTTTTATTGTCCTCAAACTGACTGTTTCCTTCAGGTTTTCACAATAATTTCACCTTCCTGAATTTGAGTGACTTATTCTTGTGCAGTACTCTTAGCGAGTCACACATAGTAACCTTAAAATATTTGTGAATCAAGCCTCCTCTTTTTATTTTTGCCATCTTGTCATTTCGTTTCCTGCCTAGTTTTTAATCTTTCAGGCACCAACCCAATCAAAGCTTGCCTGGCTTGTTTCAAAATGAACCATGAATCAAACTCTCCATCTATCAAATTGGTGCATGTATTAGTCTGTGACACCTGTGTCCACCATCAAGCCTTTAACTGCTCACTTAAGTGTCCTTTGGCATTTTTATCTCCTTGTTCCCGTTATGAGTCTAAAACCACTTTTGTTATAATTCTGACTAATTCCTGGTACACCGTTTCTTTAACAATATCTCTTTATTTTCATCTGCCCTATTATTAGTCTTTGCTTTTTTCCCAGCAAATATCCAACCATGTGACTGAATGATCAGAAATGTGCGTTACCTTATATGTAAATTAACTTGCACAATTTAGCAGATTATTTACAATAAAAACAATCTATTTGTGATATTTGTATGGACAGGGGAGTAATGGTATATTGCAAAATATTCTCTTTATATTATTTATTAGATACCACTCTCCCCGAAGCAGATTCTAATCTCAGATGTGTAGATGCATTATAGTATTATTTTTTTCAGTACTCACATTTGGATAAAATCCCACAATATCATTAATATTAATAATGTAATAGAGGATCCAGATTATCTCATAAAACATTTGCAATCTACACTATTTACCTGGAATGATGAATAGACCTTACTTCCTTGACTCATTAATGTTACCATGGAAACAGAACATTTTGCTTTTTCAATATGGTAAGGCATCACATACTCACCGTTAACAATTTTTGTGATGCAAATGACAGTTCTTTTTACAAAGGAGGTTGATCCTGAAAATATATTAGTTTAAATGTGTCTTATTTCTTTATATAATATACCTGTATTTTACATTGTCATCCACTCCAAAATCTCATCCTAAAATGTATTTCTCAATTCAGTGACATTTCAACTTTAGATCTACACATCATTGTTGTGGTCTCTAATTCCTATGTCCTGTTTTTCAGTTACTCTTAACTATTTTCCATTCATGAATCCAAGTTGGGTGAGTTTTAAAACATATTCTTAATGTGATATATAAACGATTCTTCTCTTCCCATTTGTTCGTTTTCATGCTATTTTTCCTCTTTAGATGGGATTCCACATAATGCCTGTTCTGGGGATCTCCTATTCTTTCACCGGGTGTCTTACGATTTTCCTGTTCCTGGACCTTTCTGCGGGGGACTTTGGGGTAGGGACATTAGTCTTCCTTTGTAAGGGTCAACTTGCTACCCTATGTGGACATGTTGTCTAAAGATGCATCAGAAATGCTGATGCACCTTTCAGTGATTTAACCAAATGCCTTTTGTCCACCATCACTTTAGATCTACCAGGGCTTCAGAGTTTAGCTGTTGCACACAATTGTTCCATTTATCATTTTGTAAATTAATTTTTATTTTTATAAAGAAGATGTTATCACAATCAAATTATTAGTTTTACAATTTACATGGTACAATCAACAAACTTGATTAACACAAAATACTATCAAATCAGTCCTAAAAAATGTTAATTCATATAGCATAAGGATACAGCTTTTTCAAATTGAATTTCTGAATTCAATCATTGGTTCCAAAATAGTTCTAAGATAATGACGATTTCTATCATTATTATTTATCGCAACCTCCATTCCACATAGATCAGTGAACTGAAAACAAAATTCACCCATTGAGGGTGGAGTTTTCTGGAGCCATAATCTTGCAATTTGTATGTAACCTGACCAAGATAACTGTCACAAATTCAATAACATTGTACTTTTGTGGAATTGATTCTTCATAGACAAGTGTAACTAATTTAGGAGTAATTGAGATGGATATACCCAGGAGCCTCCCCAGCTCTCATGTTACCTGATGTGACTATGCCTTAATCTGTTCACATCTTATAAAAATACGTACAGTATTGGCGTCATAGACTTGACATCTAAAGATATTTGAATCCATTCAAAGCTTCCATGAAACCAAAGGTTCTGAGGTATTTTATATGTCCTATATGCATTTAAATTGATGACTATTAAGACAGGAGATATTGAAAAGCCTGTGACTCCGTGCAGTTGTGTGCTCTATTTCTGTCAAATCAATAGGTTCCAGGAGCTTGGAAAACCAGCGATTTGCCAGATGTTGTAAATTATGAGCTTGGCTTTCCTGAAATAATGAGCAAACTTTGCCGATTGTACTTTTTTGTTTAGTCACGGCCAGGTATTCCATATATCGTATTCATTTTAGATCAACTACCAGACTCCTTATATATTCTGACAACCTTTCCCTTTATCTATAATTCACCTTAGTTGACAGAGCCAACTCTTTTTACTTAACATTTGTCAGCTTGTACCATGTACATATTAATAACTTGTTTTTAAATAGCAATTAATACTACAGTTTATGTCATTTCTACATGCTATAAATAAGAAGTGTTACTGCTATCCAATTTAGTGGTACTCCAAGAGATAAAAGAAGAGTTGGCCCTGCCAGGTTGGAACTTGTGGCCTATAAATCCTATGAGATGTCAGCAGTGAGCACTTCATCATGCTGATCTGAAACATTCAGATCATAAGGACATAATCTTGAATGCCTAAGTAAAAAATACCCTCCCTTATCCAATAGCTTAAAAAATAATAACTTTTATTGCTTACTCTCCAAGGCTTCCTTAATGAATGGACTATGTTTCTCTTTTTAGATCTAAGTCCACTTTCTCACTAGTAAGTAACAGTTTGCTGATTAAACCAATCATTACCAATCTCTTTAGTTGCTTCCACTCTATCTCAAATGCCAACAAATTTCAAGTTATGTTGCTGACTCCTGTTCTGCAAATCTTCGAATTTAGCATGAATTTTCACATTTAACATTCCCTGTTTTGGGTCTTTTTAATACTTTAGCATACTATGTTTGGCGTCTTTAGCTCTCTCTTCTTGATATGCATCAGTTCATGTCATCAGACTCGGCCCTTCATATTAGCGGTGTCATTGTGTCCCTTGGAAAAAAACTTCCACTATGTAAAGCTTTGTCTACATCTGTTTCTCATAATACTTAATTTTTGACCCCCCCCTTACCTTATCACAATTCTCGTCATCATTCCAGACACTCTGTGATTGTTGAAACTGACTCAGGCAGGCTGTACTGACGCTGCCCATCATTCTTCTATTATGCGAGGAAACAAGAGACAGCACTAAAGCTGCACTAACCTATTGCTCCAGGTTAAAGCTACGCTAACAAAGCCGCTCGATGCTCACTCGCAGGCTCCCGACCTGCTGCTTCAGCTGGCCGCCATTTTCCCCACCCTATTGTCTTTCTAGAGTCTGCAGCCTGCCTGAGTAATTTTCAGCAATCACAGTGGCAGTCGCAGGGCTTTGGAATTGAAGATTGAAGCTTTGATAAAGGCAGTGATAAACGAGCATTGGGAGCAGTCTACCAAGGGATGTTGAGTAAATGGAATAGGGATTTACTGGCCATCCTAAACCCAAACACAAGCTGTACAGATTTAATGAGCTTGCAAAGAACAATAAAATCATTAACTAAGGCACTAGGTATACTCTGAAATCTGAAAGAGTCTTTGGGCCCTATGAGGAAATCAATGATACAGTGGGCAGAAGACCTGCTGGAGAGTTTCAGGGTGAGAGTTGGAACAATATTAAAAACAATAAGCAAGGGGAAAGAATAGATCCCAAAACCATTGTACAAGCAACACTAAGCTGAACATGTAAGAGAAAAGAAAGGAAGATAAATTATCGAAAAGGGTTAATATAAAAATAAAAGTGATTTCTTCGATTAGGTCCTTTTATCCAAAAGCTTGCTGTTACTTTTGTATGTTACTCTCTAGCGTTATTCCTTTGGTCTTCTCTGAAGAGCAGGAGACCCCAAACAGAAAGAATTGCAAGATAAATGAGATACATTTTAATGATGCATTGTGAGTATGAATTTTTTTGTGATGACACAATGCATTTTAAAAAGTTTTATATAATGCTGGAGGGCTTTTTATGCATTACCAATAATATTTAATTTTATGTTTTTACAAATGTTCATATTTCGCTTTTTAGCTAAAATTTAGTGTATAACGTGGTTTGTATTTTATGTACATTATATGCTATTGATATATAGCGAAATAAAGAATTTGGGATTGATTGCTTAGGTCCTTCTTCAAGGTTATAACAGATTTCAGGAGCTACACAGCCAGAGAAAAATAGCTAGGCAAGTATAAAGGAAAATCAATAAATGGTTATATTAACTAAAACCACTGTAGTGATTGAGAGGAGGAGAGAGGAGTACGGGGATATGAGAACAAGTGATTACCTAAAATGAGGAAATATGCAGATGTTGACTAATGAAATTTGCACTCCTAGTAGATGTGAAATCTTAGCCAACTTTAGAGATGACTGTCCAGACAACCTGGAGGCTATCTCATTGTGTAATACACAACAGGAGCCCTGTCAGGTTTTCCAGGTCCATGCATGATGTTTTTCTCCAGTCCAGGCTTTTTCTTTGAATTCTGGGACTTGTAGTATTTTTTATGCCAGATCCTTTCAAACTCAATCTAACCTGAAAAAGAGCAAGAAAAATTCAGTTTGATTTATTTTTTATCATATGCAGATTCTGAGTGTTGCCTTTAAATCTAAATCACTACAGGTGTAAGGCATATCTTTCACTATGTTGTCAGATATCCCACGTCCCACAGAAGACAGGCAGTGGAAGTTGGCGAAGTGAATGGATGAGCTGAAAAATTTGGAGACAAAGGCCCAAATGAAATTTCCTGTGCTACTTAAAGTCATGTATAATAATGAGATGCACAATTTTAGGGAACACGAAGAGA
This sequence comes from Calotriton arnoldi, assembly GCA_963921515.1. Classification (NCBI taxonomy): domain Eukaryota; kingdom Metazoa; phylum Chordata; class Amphibia; order Caudata; family Salamandridae; genus Calotriton; species Calotriton arnoldi. The sequence goes on along the minus strand of CAWUFW010007332.1, from coordinate 338,016 downwards.
GATCAATTTATCATTAATTTGAAGGCTAAGAAGCATGTTCTGAGGGAAAATGTAGGGGTCATACATATTCACTATTTATTTTAAGGTAAAACCCATTGCCAGGCTCAAATAATGACATTTTGATAATGTCATAGAAAGGTGAGGAAAGTGTTCTTCAGTGTAGGTAGGCACAGGGTAGAGAGCAAAAAGGAGAAAAAAATAGTCCTTAAGGTACATAAGACAGCTGTATATCCTGTGAGTCAGTGTTAGACCTGACAGCCTCGGGAGGGTCTTCCCCCAACTTTTTTCACCTGCCTCCCTCTATTTTCTGTACCCACCTTTTGCTGGCTCTAGACTCTGTGCACTTTAGCACTGCTAATCAGTGCTAAAGTGCTTGTGCTCTCTCCCCTAAAACAGCCCAGGGCCTGTAAATTAAATGCTACTCATGGGCCCACAGCACTGATTGTGTCGCCAACGTAAGCAGCCCCCTAACCATGTCTCAGGCCTGCCATGAGGGGGCAGGGCCTGTGCGTGCAGTTCGCTGTCACTGTGACTTGGCAGGTAAAACTACTTGCCAATCTCTGAACTCCCCTTTTTATTACATATTACATATGAGTCACCCCTGAGGACAGCCCTTGGAAACCCAGAAGCCAGGGTGCTATATAAGCAAAGGGAAGGACATGTGCTTGTATTCTTTGCCTGTCCTGGTAGTGAAAAACAGCCTATTTCGCTTTTCACTATGGTGAGGCCTACTCCCCTCATAGACTAGCATTGGGAATTCCCTTACGTGCTTCTAAGTGGTAATTCCTGATGCCAGGGAAATAGTTTTATCATGTTTGGTATGGGTGGAATAGTAGTGATAAATGCACTTTGATGGTAAGGTTGGATTCAACACTACTAGTGCAGAAATGCAACTTTCAGACAGTGGGCATTTTTCTGCTCAACTTTGCTCTATGTGAATTACAGCCTGTCTCCAATACCCATCTGGATGAGGTGACAGATCCCATTTGTGCATTCCTCTCCAACAGCCATAAACCCAGGAAGGCCAGGGGTAGCTGAACACCCCTCTGCATTTATTTCTGCATTTTGATGGCCGGCCTGGGTAGACGGGAGGAAAGGGGGCTCACACCGGGACATCAAGGAGTAATGACCTGACCCCACACAAATGGCTGGTGATCCCCATAGATGACCTGGCAGACAGGACTGGCTTGAAAGGGATGTTCATGCACTTCAAAACCACTCTTTGACATTTCCCCCACATCAAAGGCACATTTGGGTATAAGTACTGGGTCTCTGACCCTCCCAAATCAAACAATTCTGGAGCTTGAACTGAACCACTGTCAGTGGACTGAAGTGATGCCCAACGCACTCAACTAGACTGCTTTTCTGGAAGGGCTGCTTTACTGCTTGTTGCCCTGCTGCCTGCTGCTCCCTGATTCTGCTGGAAGGAGAGCTGGACTCTGCCTTCCCTCCAAAGTGATCTCCAAGGGCTTTGTTGGCTTGCGTTTTGTTTCTGAAGTCTCAGGGACACAAAAGAATTCCTGCAGTTCTGCTGGTGATGCTGGACTCTGCCTTCTGTGAGTCCTACCCTTGCCTGAGGGCCCACCTCCAAGTTCTGAGTCTCAGAAGTGGGCTCTGCAGCTGAGGTTTTGCCAAATCTGACACGAAGCAACTCAAAGCCTGGCCGCACAGCCTCTCGGAACCAACGCCGGACGACGCACAGCCTCGCCATGCAGACTGCGCCCCAGGATCTAAGGTACTATGTTCAGCGGTCCCAAGTGGGTTCCTGTAGCTGGTCCATGCTCCATCGCAGTCTGCCTGAACTTTGGATTTGCACAGGTCCCTTGCGACCTGAAGTAACCTTTTTAGCATGACCTACTTCTAAGTGCTTCCTTGCATTTATTTCTACATAATTAATTATCTCGCCTTCTACTTGATGGATTTGGATCGTTTTGGTCTTGTTTTACTCAAATAAATATTCTATATTTTTTTTAACTGTTGTGGAGTCTTTTTGTGGTGTATTTACTGTGTCGTCCTTTGAGTTATTGCACAAATACTTTAAACATTGCCTTTTGAGTTAAGCTTACCTGCTCTCTGCCAAGCTACCAGACGATGAACATAGAATAATTTGGGATTGTGTTGTGACTTACCCTGACTAGGACTGTGGTCCCTACTTGGACAGGTTGCTTACCTCTGCCAAGTGGAGACCCAGTTTCTAACACCATTTATCTTGATTCTTTGGGGTTTGTCGATTCTCTTTGTTTACAAGTTCACTTTAAACAGTTGTTTTTTCTCACTGGTAGTATTGCTGCACTTTTTGCTCTTTTTAAAACCTAACCTCTGAAATCAATATCAGCCAATACCAATTTTTGCATTAATTCTGTTCACACATTTCTACTATCTACTCCCTACAGTGTGTTTTGGAACTGCTCTAAAAATTTAATTGTGAATTCTCCAACTAAGCACAAAATATACACCAACACCTCTAATTATTACATTTTCTTGTGAATGACTATTCATTTTTCTACCTTCATAGAGGGTGATGTGGTGGCTTAGCCAAAGCAGGCTGTTGTAGTTGGTGTCAGATGTAATTATTACTTATCTATCATGTCTCATTTGTCATATAATGCTTGACAAAGGACACCCCTCTCCTGAATGAACTTATTAGTTTCCATTGTAGAAATCTATGTTAAAGTCTCCTCCAGGTCAGACTTTATTTCTAAATGGTGTTAACCAGCAATTATTATTAAGCTGCAGATGTAATACCTAATTTAAAACAGTACACAGGAATGTTCTTTTTACATTTGTGGAACAAACTTATTTTTATAAAAAGCACATTGTTTTACATTTCCTACAATATGTTAGTTTTCCGTAGTCCCTGCAAGTTTGTGTGCCCTGTTTCTTCAGTTGACTTTGGCTCCAGACTGTTTCTTTTATCTGAAATTCCACCGCCCAGTTTCAATATCTACAGTCTTGTTTGGTGCTCCCACTGGGTATTCATATTAAACTTGCCCATACAAATTTGCTAAAATCCGCTGCCATGCTTTCCTCCTTTTTACTCTCTTTATTGTTCATTGATAGACTTCTATTTGCCTCTGTGAGAATGCTTTCTCATTGCTCTGCACTCTTCATATGCTTGCTTTCATTAGTGCAACCTGGGGTTTTGGTTGTAGTGCTATAGTTTTCTGTTCAGATGAATTATTGTAACTGCAGCAAGCAGCACCTCCAGGAGTTGGTTTTACTTCTTCTGGCAATAGGGCATCTCATCCTTCATTCTGTGTTCTCAACACTCTTGAACTACTCTTGGCTTAGTGTCAAAATAAAAATGTAAGCCAGGAGTACTCCTTTCTTCTTCCTGGAATTCAAGAGTAAGGCCCTCATTTTGAGTTCAGGGTACATTCTGATCCCTAAGTGAATACGTGTTTGCACAGTGATGGGAATTACGAATTGTTTGGTAATTATCACACCCTCACAGGTTTCCCCTGATAAATTCTGGCAGGTCAAACCTGCCGAAATTTATTGGGTGAAAATTCCTGGAAACAAGGCAACAACATGCAGAATTCTGTGGTAAAAAGTGGTTCTGTTATATCCTGCATAGAGGCCCTAATGTAGACCCGTTCGTACATGCCCTAAAATGGACGTATTCATATTTACCCTAATATGGTCATATTCGTACTTGCCCTATTATGGTCATAGCCGCATATGCCCAATTATGGTCATAACTGTACATGTCCTATTATAGTCATTATTCCTTATATAGGCATGATCTTTCACCTACATTGGTCCCAGCTAGTACACAACGAGCTCTGAGGGCTGAACGTTATCTATCCTGTGGTTTTGAATACAGCAGGGTTTTTCCCAAACACAGGCCCTCACTGTACTCATTAATTATGCATGGCTTTCTAAGAATACACCACGTGCATAATATGTATGTACAAAGTTCACCCTTGACGTCTTCCTCATGTCCAATACAAACCATACTGAGGACCGAGACTCTTTAGGGTATAAATACACCACATCTTGCCCCGGTAAGACAGAGGGAACTGAGACTTCCATGCTGACACACTGACCAGAGACGCTGAGGCTCCTGCATGCAGTCGCTCCAGCTGACAGCGGTCTGACACAGCCCTTGCGGGGTGTCCAACTCGAGACCAGGACGGGGTCCCACACTCTCTCAATTCAGGTATGGGGGTTCGACTAAATCCTAGAAGGATTCTTGGCTCTTAGGCTTTTAGACCTACACATATGCTAGGTACACTCAGGTACATCTAGTTAGGCATCGTAGGAGTACGCGCACTTTTCATAATGCTTTTTATATTCATGTATGTATCCATGATTATTGCAATATGGTAGAACTGTTCTATCCCTTTGCTTTTATCGTACTGCTGATAATATATCTCTGCTATTGTCTGCTGGTTACCGCAGCACATATATTTTACACTAGAATAACAACTGTTCAATAAATACTTATTGAAACGCCCAACTGTTTATTCTGTGTAACTCTCTGAGACAAACCGAATAAGTGAGCACGAGTGACTGAGCGAAAGGTAGTACATTGTTTCCACGATTCTGAGGAATTTGGGTTGTCATGATCTAAGGTTGCCAGAAACTAATCTCTCCCTGATAAGAGGAGACACTAGTGACACTGCGAGCTAGCTAATGCAAAACTAGGTTAACATAAACGGTGGGGGTGTACGGAGTCAGTCTGCCACCAAGCCCGCAGTATATGTTATCCAAATGCGCAGGTCCTGCAGGGGTACTATAGGAGCTACACAACAGTTCTGCCTTTTTTTCCTGTTCAAAACTAAGAATAGGAGGTATTTACCACAGGTGGTAAATACCTCTCCCTGGGGTAATGATATTTACCATGTGTGGTAAATACCCCACCCTATTCTGACAAATTTGTATTGAAGATCCAAGTCAGTTGTACCGCAAGAGTAAGACACAGAAAATCTTTGTGAATTGGGGCCTGAGGATTCAGTGTGCATTCACTGAAGCGAGAGAGTGTCTGGTAAATGTATTATCTTGTACACATTTTGTTTTTAAAAAAATTAATGAGAAAGTCTCCTGGCATGCACATCCATGCACACAGCAGACATCAATAAAAAATAAATCTAACTTCACTAACAAAACACAATGACATCTTCACGGAAACCTAGACCAACACCTCCTCCGCCCCCGACATCGCCACCGCCACCGCCACCGCCATTCCTGATGGATACAAGATCCAGAAGAAGGACCACCCCAACCGCCCAGGAGGAGGACTCGCCATCGCACACAAGAGCTCCCTCTGACTCTCCAGCACTCGCGACTCCCCCTCCAACACCGAACACCTTCACTTCCAGATCCAGACCATCCCCAGGGCAACGCTTCGCAGCACCCTTGCCTGCAGACCCCCCGGGCCTCGCATTTCATTCACCACCACCATTGCCGACCTCATCGCACCCCACGCCATCGCCTCCATGGACTACATACTCATCGGAGACCTGAACTTCCACCTCGACAACTCAGCGACCCTGACTCCACTGCCCTCCTGGACAACCTCGCCAACATCGGATTGAAACAGCTCGTCACCACCCCCACCCACAAGGCAGGACACACCCTCGACCCCATCTTCGCAGGAGGGAACAACATCCACTTCACCCACACCTCGCAGCCCATATGGACGGACCACCAATGTGTACACTTCTCTTTCAACACTACCACCACTCACAAAACCACTCCGTGCCCATCACAAAGGAACCTCCAAGAGGCCAGATGCTCCTGCAGACGTCTCGAAAAACGATGGAGGAACAGCAAAACCACTGAAGACCAGACCACCTACAAGAATGCCATGACAGAATACCACCAACTCATCAGATCCAACAAAAGGACCTTCATCCGGTTCAAAATCATCACCAACTCCAGCACCTCGAAGGAACTCTTCAGCATCATCCAGCAATTCACCAAAACCCCCAGCGAAGCCATGGACGTCACACCCTCCCAGGACCTCTGCAACAAGCTTGGCTCCTACTTCCACTTGAAAATCAAGGCCCTCTACGACAACTTCAGCGAACAGACTCCAGAAACCACTCTTCCCTCCAGCAACGACAGCCAGCCCACCATCACCACCTGGACCCCGGTCACCACCGAAGACACCACCACGACCATGAAGAGCACTCAATCAGGAGCCCCCACAGCCACCTGCCCGCCGCACATCTTCCACAGAGCTGTCGTCACCATAGCCCCCAAGCTACGAAGCCCCATCAACGCCACCCTCGAATCTGGCACTTTCCCCAATGACTGGAAACGCACAGAAGTCAAGTCCCTCCTCAAGAAACCCTCTGCAGACCCAATGGACCTGAAAAACTACCGACCCATCTCTCTCTCCTTCCCTTCGCAGCCAAGGTCACAGAGAAGATCGTCAATGCCCAGCTGACCAACTTCATCGAAGAAAAAGCCATCCTTGACTCTTCCCAATCCAGATTCCGCAGTAACCAAAGCACCAAGACCGCCCTCCTCACCGCCGCAGACGACATCCGCACGCTCCTCGACCAAGGCCACACCGTGGCCCTCATCCTGCTAGACCTCTCCGCAGCCTTCAACACCATCTCCCACCGCACTCTCGCAGCCAGACTCCACGACACCAGCATACAGGGAACCGCTCTCAACTGGCTCCACTCCTTCCTCGCTGGCAGAACCCAAAGGATCAGACTCCCGCCTTTTTGTCTCCGAACCCACCCAGATCAACTGTGGAGTAGCCCAAGGATCATCGCTCTGTCCCACGCTCTTCAACATCTACATGGCCCCCCTCGCTGCCATCGTCAGACAGCATGGACTCAGCATAGTATCCTACGCCGACGACACCCAGCTCATACTCTCCCTCACGAAGGACCCCGAAACCACCAGACTCAACTTCCAGGAGGGAATGAAAGACGTCACAGCTTGGATGAGCAGCAGCTGTCTGAAGCTCAACTTGGAGAAGACAGAAGTCCTCGTCCTTGGACCCACCCCCTCAGCCTGGGAGAACACCTGGTGGCCCACCACCCTCGGCAACCCCCCGACCCCCACAGACCATGCCCGGAACCTCGCCATCATACTTGACATCTCCCTCACCATGACTCGCCAGGTCAACGCCATTGCCTCCACCTGCTTCAACACCCTCCACATCCTCCGCAAGACCTTCAAGTGGATCCCCCCGAAGCCAGAAAGACCATCACCCACGCACTCATAACCAGCAGACTGGACTACAGAAACGCCCTCTACACTGGAATCAACAAATCCCTGCTACGTAAACTCAAGACCATCCAGAACACCGCGGCCAGACTCGTCCTCGGCATCCCACGACATGAGCACATCACCCAACACCTGCGAGACCTCCACTGGCTCCCCGTCGAGAAGAGAGTATCCTTTAAGCTACTCACCCACGCCTACAAATCCCTCCACAACACCAGACCCAAATACCTCAACGAAAGAGTCTCCTTCCACATACCCAAAAGAAACCTCCGCTCCACCAACCTCGCACTAGCAGAAACCCCGCGCATCTGCAGAACCAGAGGTGGAAGAGCCTTCTCCTACATCACGGCCAAGGCCTGGAACGAGCTGCCAGTCAACATCAGATGCTCCCCTACTCTGCACTCCTTCAGGAAGAACCTCAAGACCTGGCTCTTCGGCTGACTTGGAGCTGCAACCCGCCCCCCCCCCCCCCCCAGCGCCTTGAGACCCTCTTGGGTGAGTAGCACACTTTAAAATACCCTGATTGAGTGATTGATTGAATACCATGTCTCCGGTTAAGGAGAAATCCCTGAACCATCCAGAAAGAACGATTGGATTTGAAAATCACTATGAGATTACTCAAAGAGTGAAAAGGAGGTGTACCAGTGTTTGATTGTCACAATTATGTTGTTTTTAAATATTTGTACTGTGGTGTCAGTATTTAGGGTGGTGCAAACCATTACTTAGAAACACAATATGCTGATATTACTACCTCTAACCATTAAATGTATTCAATATGGCTGGAATTTAGAGTAGGGCAAAGAGGAGTTCACAGAATTAGAAAACTTTGTCTCTGTATAAGTAAAAACAATGCTGAATTGCGAAATGCTCTAAACCATATATTGCACAATCAGTTGTGAGACAGGTGGCACATCAGTACAGACACAGATATGTTAGTCATTATTCACGCAAACCCATTTGGTAGTGTGCCACACTGCTCTGGGCCTCATGGTCTACATTGCATTGCATGCTGGGGCTATGGTGTCAGAAAAGGTATTAGTGTTTAATGGCATTGTCTCAGTCCACTGCCTTCTTATTTGCACATGCACACTCCTTTGATTGCTGCCCCTCCACATCCTTCCTTGATTAGGCAAGATACTTTTCTCTCTTGTAATCAGGCCCTATTCTAATGGGCAAAATTCATATTTCTGCAATGGGATTTTAAGTCACTGAACAGATTTGAACTCTAGTGCCCTGGTTGTTGTGAAATGGAACATCCCTCATGTAGTCAGAATTGTTTCTTAAGGCTGACCCACCTTCTTGATCCGCCATTTTTGAGTTAACTTCTGCGGATCAAAGGTGGGACATAAAATATTTCCGTTATTTCGGAGGTCAACGTTCAGAAAGGGCAACAAATTAATGAAAGTGACAATGCCAGCAACAGTGTGAGTGAACTTGGGCTGTGGATATAAAACATGTGACCTGCTAAATGGAAACTTCATCTGAAGCATCATTTGACTACATGTTGTAGCACCTTTAATTCTCTCTCAGTGTCTTGATTTCTGTCTCCTTCAGGTTCCATTAAGGTAATAACCATATGGGCGGGTAGACGCTGATGTCCCTTGAGGTAAGCTCCCCTCCTTCCCCCACATCCACGCCCCTTATAAGAGACCATAAATACAAAATCAAGTTATTTGGGTTCGGGGTCGTAAACCCCCGGCCGTATTTATTAAAACATATAAACAGGAAAAAACACATTTCGTCATTTTTACACAGTCACCCATAATTTTACATTTTCTTACACAGTTACGTCTTAACCTTAACAGAGTCGCTAATACATGGGAGTGACCTAACCGTAACTAGGATTGTTCCTGTGCATCCATCGCAAACAACTTCCGAGTGAGATCATGACTGGTTCCGGGACCCTTCCTTTTAGAACCCCTTGTCCAATACCACCTTGGACATGGATAGGTCCCTCCTTCTGTGTGGACCCCACCCACCGATCTCCCATACCGGGAGTGCCTGGGCAGGGGGCAAGTCTACCCACTAGGATACCTCCCTCGGGCACCCCCATAGACCCATCTTCCTCCCCCCAAGGGCCTGTGCTAGCTTGCGCCCACGGCGCAAGTGCAGGTGCGTGTGAGGTCAGGGCCACGTGTCAGCAACCACCCCAACCCCCGCGCCATGGCAACCTTCTTTTGACTTGCTGCCAGCACCTCATGGAGGGTCCAGTGATGCCACTGTTACTTTGGTCTAAAAGGGGGCCTTACATGGACCCGAACTGTCCCACCAATCATGACCTCACCCGTCAAGCAACATAAATACGACATGAATCTGACCTGCAAAAGAAAAGAACGAACATGAATACAGCAAATACATCATACCATGATGACCTACAAGAGAAAAGGGGGTGTGTTAGACATGCCACAGGCCATTACCACAACTTCCAATAAAGCCAAGATGATTTCACCAAGCAAGATTGGAAAACCATACATTTGCCACTCCTGTCAAACCACAAGAACTGAGCACCCCACTCGGTGCCCTTTGCTCTGGGGATGGTGGGCAGGGAAAGCAAGCTCTGTAACCCGTGTGGCTCCCGGGGGGCACCAATCAAGGAAAATACGAGGGCTGTGGCTGCAGAGTTGTGGCAGCAGAGCGTGCCATGCTGGAGGCATACAGGTGGGGGTCACGAGGTCCTGTTGTATCCAAGGTGGCGTGTGGAAACGAGACCTGCACGTCGCCTCGCAGCACCTTTTAAAGGGGTGGGGCCAACCAAGCTGCTGAAACACCCCTGGAACCATTAGAATGCTTCCGGGTTCTGCACCCTGGCCAACCAATCTTACACCTGACCCTGCCCAAAGGTCGTGGCGTCACCGCCATAGGCACGGCTCCCCCTAGACGGGTGAGCCACCGCAAGTGTGATCTTATCTCATGTAGCATCTCACCTTGCATAGTCAAAGTATTCTCCTCAGACATTTGCTTTTCCTGGCTCTCAATGATCACCACTTCTTGATCTAATGCATGATCTAAAGGCTGGTTGCATAAAGCCACTTTGAACACACCAACACTTGACACATTCACCCTATCCTTTTCATGAAAGTACACTGAGAGTGGATTAGTACCATTCTTTAACAACCCCTTCTCTTAATTGTTCATATTTCGTCTCTGAGCCTACTCAGTTCATCCCAATGGGAAACTCCACATCAGAAATTCTTCCTAGGTAAGTGAAGCATTCTCTGGCATGCACATGTTGGCCGTACTTCCTAATGTCTATATGGACCTACTGTAAAAGGTTTGGCCAGGCTCCAGCATTTCTGACTAACAGTATACAAATAAAAACCAGATCTATTGGCAGGTGTAATCTGAGACACTTCCAACAGAGCATATTAGGACTGAACACTCGCATAATCCAACAAAGCACAGATAGATCATATATTTAGCATTCACCATGCTGATAACACTTACCTCATGATAAAACACACACTAAAATCCAATGGAACACATTATACACACATAACTCCTAACATGCAGCCAACAGAAGCCAGTAAGTAGGCCATACAGGTGGCTTTCATGGTACAGTACCCCCACCAAGAATATGCACACATGGATTTGCTTTCTGTCAGACAAAGTGCTGATCTACTAATGTAGAAAATGCTCATGCAAATAGAGATGCCATTAGTCACATACCTTAAACACCAAAATCATGCACTCCTGATGAATGGATGTGCAAAAGGTATCTCACATAAAATAAAGCCAGAACATATTACCCATTGCACATCATCAGAAGCAGAACAGACTCCTGTTTACAATGGTAGACAATGGGAACCAGCTGGAAAGACACCAGATTGCTGATGTTCTTTTGAGGACATGTCATTGGTAAAATGCATGCCTTAGTTATGGTCCTCCACCACTTCCAATGTTTTTGAGCCCTTTTTCATTCATCCTAATTCTTAGCCATATTCTTTCATCCTTGCTAGTCCCCATCAAGCTTTCTAAAAATGTTTTCCGTTTTCTTCTGCTTATTTCACTCACATTGGTTTTTAGGTCGAGCCTGAGCCAGCGCGCATGCATTGCTCTGTGAGACTTATTGTAGACGAGAGCAAATAGAAGCCCCGCCCACTCTCCACCCATGTTTGCCATTGGCTTGTGTCATTGTCTGTCCTAAATGCTGGCTTCTGATTCATCAATAGGCTTGTTAGTCCCGCCTCCTCTTCATTTGTCACCTCCCATGGCGACTGGCTCCTTTACTTCGAGTGTTACATGGTACGTGTTATTTAGACTGTGAGCACTATTTTCTTTAATGAGGTTCTCCAACTGCCTTCTCTACTCCCCCCTCCCGTTGTCCGTGCCTTCTCCCCCCTTCCCCGCTCGCATTCCCGATGTCCGTGCCTTCTCGCCCCGTGCCTGCCCGTTGTCCATGCCTTCTCTCCCCTCCCCCGCCTGCACTCTCATTGTCCATGCCTTCTCCCCCCTGCCCCCGCCCGCACTCCCATTGTCCATGCCTTCTCGCCCCCACCCGCCCGTTGTCCGTGCCTTCTCACTCCCTCCCTCCCGTTGTCCCTGATGTCTACCGTTTGCAATGAAATAGGTCTCGCGTAAATGCGAGTCCTATTGCATTGCAAATGCTTGTTTAATATGCACATATCTGTTTTCCCATAATTATATTTTTCATTTTATTGAATTTCCCTATCCATGGAAGCAAAATCTCGTTTTCCATCCAGCTTTGAGAAAAGTGAGAATTTAGTTGCTGCCCTAAGAGGGTTTCTCAGACCAGTCATACTGAAAATACTATTTCTCAACATTGTAACTTAGACAAACATCTGGGTTCTCTTCAAGTAGTCTTTAAACTTGTAGTTTCTATAGTATCTAAAGGACACAGCTCCTTTTTATGTAAATTGTAGTATTTTATCGCCGGTTAAATGTAGGTGAATGGCAACTAGCCTAGTAATTTTACTACCAGTACAACTAACTCCCAGGCATGGGGACATGCCTGATTCAGCTAAAGTCTACTCCTTTCCACAGCAGATTAAATATCACCTTTTGTTATGACAGTGACAGTGATAGGTTACCACATGGTCAAAACCAGCCGATTGATCATTTTATTTTGGGTGGAGTTTCAGGGATTCAACAGAAGGTTCGACATGCTGGGGCTTGGGTCTCTACCAAGGATTCACATAGACTTCTTGCAGAGGTTCAGAGGGACATTTTCTTGAGAGGGGTACCACACTGAAACCCTCTGCCCGTCTGTCTCATACTCTCATTTAGCCGAGAGTTTGGTAGAAATGATATCCCGGGCAGAAAATAATCTGAAGAGTCCTTTTGGAAGCCCTCTTTACTCCACAGCCTTGAATGTAGTATTTCTCTACCTGCACTTAGTCCCACAGAAAAGGTGACTCACCCATGAGGGCGGAATTTAAAGGCATCTATGTAGGGTTAATGATCTTGTTTGCTTTGTTTGTGGCAGTTTGTTCTTACTTGGGCGCCCTAAATTTGGTTTTTAGGACAAGGAGAGAATCTCCACTAATAAAAAGAACCACAAGTTTGGAAGTCGCTCAATAAAGAGCTGTGATTGCAATACAAACGCGCACAGATTGCTGCAGGTCAAATCTGCCTAAATGTATCTGGGGGAAAATGTGCGGGTAAAAATTAAAATACATGGGGAATTGAATGCTGCAATATTTGCGCAGGAACCCGGAGAAAACTCACCCTAGGTTATTGGTATTTATCGGGTGTGGTAAATAACACCCTCTAATTCTACAGAATCATAAACATGTCCACTGATGGATAAAAGCTTAACTATTCGCAGGGATCTTTTGCTCAACTATTATGTATTTATAACGAGCAGGCACTAATATTGGGCACACAGAGAAGCAAGCTCGGCCCTGTATGCTCAAGATAAATCTAGAAAGGGAATGGAAACAGTGGTGCTTTTTTTGTAAAGCTAAAGAGAGTTTACCCTGAAAAAGTCTCACTTTTGTCCATTTATTTCCTCACTGCTTGCCAGAGCGGCCCTTGACTGCAACTTGGAAAGCGGAGCGGGCGGATCTCAACACCTCCAGCGCACGGCACATAATGCGAAACCTAATTTTACTCTCGGGCTGATGTCAACATTCCTTTTGAGTGCCACGGTGAAACGTGAAGACTACATTAATTTGCATCTGTCAGTTTCAAATAATATATTACAGTCGTTCCTGGTAACTCGGCAGAGGTAGAGAGACCACATTTCCTGACTCACACACGGCCTTGCAATTATATATGAGAACCAGGTCTAGCAGGAACTCTGCTGGGTGCTGGAATGCGCTCCGTGAAGTTAAATTATGTGTCGCTTGGATATACGGCGGAATAAACTGTTCAGATATATGGTGCATGTGTATTTTTTTAACCTGGAAAGACCAGCCAACTAATAAATGGCTTGTGCATAGTGACTGCAGTTCTAAACATGAATTGGTCCGCTTAATGCTGTCAACAATCTGCACCTTAATTTATGGATTGTGAACAAAAAGGGAACAGTGTGTCAATGTAAACCTGTCATGCACGGGACCTGATTTAGTTACTTATGAATATTTCTACTTTTCGCCTCTGCAAACATAAAGCAGTGCGGCTTTTCTTTCTGAAGCACAATTTTGCTTTAGTGCATATATTTATTTATGGGTTTTATTAGCCCAAGTAACATAGATGTGTTCTACAAAACAATGAAAACATAAGTCCGTATAATGTGGGTTTATAATTAGGAGAAAATCCTTTTTTGTTTATTTCACAATGCTCTGCAGAATATTAGTATAGTACGCAGGTACTCATCTGTTATGCCAATTTAAGGTAGCATCAAATGTTTTTATGTTAATAATGATTTTTTTTATTATAAAGCACTAGAAAGCACTGATTGTCTTTTTCTAGTGCTGTAAATAGTCGGCGCTACTGCTGCCCAACTCTAAAGATCTGAATTTAAGACCCCGGCAAGGTGACTGAACTGTATTAGCATCAGACCTATGACCTTGAGGTTACTCATATTTAAGAGTATGCCTCTTGGAAGATAGATATACAGATCTGTAGAGGGGTTTCTTATTTCTGTTACACATGCTGCCTTCATCTACAACTACATTGCTCTCCATACTATATACTACACTATACCTCTGCTGGATTGCATGTTGCGGACTTTACAACTGCCCAGTAGTCTGTCGCTTGGCTAATCCTACATAGTCCTGGAAGGCCACGGGGAGACTAAAGAGAATAGGGCAGCTGTTGCCTTCCAGGGCTGGCTCCCACCTTGCTGGTGGAGATAGACAATGCTGGTTGGAAATACTTTTAGCCACTGTTCACACTAATGAGGGAAGACCAAAGTGAAGGTGAAGTGGTAACTGCTGGCATCCTCCACTCCTGGCATCCCAGTTTCCAGTTATTCCTGGTACACCTCCTAGGGAACTATTCAGTACCATTGTCAGGAGATTAGTCTGACATGACAAGGACACACCAACCAGGGCAGGGTGGTTCTCCATAATGGTGAATATTTTGTCTATTAGCCAAGTACTTGGGGGAACCTGCTGCTGATCATCGGAGAGATTTTAAGAAATTTCTTTTTTAGATCTGGCTTGACAGTGCATTTGTCTGCAAGACCTTTTGTTACTTAATCGTTAAACTACACATATAGTGGGACTTTGGCTCTGCTCAGAGAAGCATTTCTCTCTCACCGAATGCTATTGGCTATTAGGTGTATCATTCTGACTCCTATGGAGTGCTGGCATTGCAATGTATGGGGAACAATTTTACGTTTCAAAAGTACACTGAATCATCACACATTCAAGTTTTTATGTTATATATGCATTGTTTACTGAAATACTTTTTTTTGGGTGGGGGTGTTTCACTGCAGAAGGCTTTTTAATGGCTTGGTCAGGACTCAGAATGCAAGTCAAACCTATTCTCTTTACCAATGCCTGTCCATCATAAGTGCTGAGGAAGGCGCAGCCGGGATTTTACTGACCATTCTGGTTGACTGCTCACAGCACTGTAAATCACTGCTGTGATCTTACAGCACTTTCTTGGGAATCTTCTTGGTCTATGAGGCATTGGGAGTATGTGTACGTGCATCTGTTTGGTTTCCTCTGTGTTGTCTGGATAAGCATAACAACGCCTTGATAGTGCCAGATTTGACAATGTCTCCACAAACTGCTGGATGCTAATCTGACATATTCACAAAATCTATGAAAACAGAGGTGAATCTGGTATAAAGGGTGATATTTATAACACAGGAAATTGTTACAAATCAGCAATTTGATATTCACCCTTTAGAAGGGAGAATAAGAGACAAGAGACAGAACAACCATGAGTACAAGGCAGGAATGTGACTAAGGGGAAAAAAAGAACACTAAGAGAAAAACCAACAAACAGTGAAGGGATGCCAAAACGGGGAGAATTAAAGTGAGAATCGGAATGCAACATGTTGCCAGCACAGTACTGAGTTCTTGAGTTGACTAAATAGGGCTCTACTCCCAAAGATTCAAAAATTATCCCAGCTCTGGAAACATGTGCATGAGAGTCACTAACATTTAGCGGTCTAATGTTCCTCTCTCAGCCTCTATTAACCCATTCTCCAGCACCTCTAGCCTCCGCGGGCCTCCAGTCATGCCTGAATCACGACACTAGGGTGGTCCTTCCAAGGCACAAGGCCCTGTGCTCTTCTGAAGGAAGGGCTGCTGGGGCAAAGTTTTCCAGTGGTGTATTCAGCTGAAGCTGCTTTGGCAATCTAGCAGCTCTCCACTTCTAAATAAGGTGGGGTAACTGCAAGTATGAAGCATCAGCACCCCTGCTTATTTACGGCAGGACACTAACTCCCCTAATCTCTAAATGACCCGTACAGCGCACAGCCATTTACAGACAGAGAGCAAGGAGACAGAGACACTGGGACAACGAGATGGACACAGTGCTTAAGAAGCAGGGTCATAATGGGACAAGGAAACACAAACATTGTGACTTAGGACCACTGAAACTCTGTTACTAACATATCTAGGCTTGGACATAGGGACATGGAGACACACATGCACCCTGGGCCAATCATAAAAACTATACATAAAACACTCATAAATGCAAAATTTGAATAAAAACTAGAATTTAAAATAAAGAGAAAATGCATTGGAAGAAGAGAAACCATAAGAAGAAAATAATGCAACATTATCAAACACAAATACATAGAAAAAGTAAGAAGCAAAAGCAAGAGGAAAAAATGTGACCAGAAATTTCAATAAAGAAAGATGATCCACACATTGCATTTTCAACTTAGATAGTTAGATAATCCCAAACCTTAGGTACCGCACTATGATGATTTTAATATTTAGACTCACTTGAACCTAGTCATTTTGGGACAGAGCAGTGACTTTGTACAAGTCCTTCCAGAACCTTCAACTAGCCAGCTTGTTGACTAAGTGTAAATATTATCCCTAACTGTTTTTTGAAGGTGAGAGCAGCCACCTGAAACTGGGAATGGAATTGAAATAGAAGGCAGTGTTTAGAGAACAATATAGAAGTTATGTGAGTACCACACCAATGCTGGGGCAAAGACAGCGATAGACATGCTTAACTAAAATCTGCACTGTGTATTATAACTGTTTTCCCAGGCAACAAATCCACAGGGGCTCAATGTACCGAAAGCTGCTCATATTGTGGATCGACAGACAACATGCTCGCTTTATTACGGAGGTGGGATAACCCTCACAATTTTCATTTCAGCCCTTACACCATACACTCTAGTGATGTCCCTTATTTCAAACTAAAAACAACATTTTGACTGAAACTCTGCACATACTCTAAACAAATCAACCTGCCCCATTTGATTCCAACGCCCCCACACTCTCTCCAACTTTTTTCGCTACCTAGCTTTACCTCTTCCAGGCATATCAATTATTGGCAGTCCTCACTCTGCTTCAACATCCCTTCCTACATTGAGACTCAATCTCCCCCATTTATTTATGAGTTACCAATTACACAATGGAATTACCTGCATCCAGTTGCCTTAAAATCCATCATTCCTTCATGAAACGAGACCTACCATCAGTCACTGGGCATATCAACCCACATTATCCTTCAACTATACCATTGAAACCTAAATTCCTATCTACCAAACTCTGAGCCAGCCTACCTGCACTTGGACCAGAGCTGCTAATCTACCCCATTCTCTCTCTTTATTATCCCCTTTTAACAAGACCTTTTATTATCCCTTACCCTTTTTCCATTGCAAGCCTCCAGCAACAAAAAACAGCTATATTGATATTTGCCAGTTCGATCGTCCCTCCCGAAACAGTTCTTTCCAAACCACCCAATAGGCAGGGTGGTGGGCTATTCGCAATGTATGAGATAATGAATTCCCTCTGAGTATGCCTACTGGGTGGGCCTCCCGGACCTGTGATGCAGTATGATACTATATGCTGTTACCTCACAAACTGCTCAACTGTTTTCTTTCTGCCCCTGCCCAAATTCCTCATGTAGAGACCAACTACCCTTCTTGCCTCCCCATGCGATAATCACAATATTTATCTGAAAAGGATTTTGTTAAAACCATTCTAATTGAAAATCATAGTTTAAACTGATCAGTCATAGCAATAATATTTGTATCAGGTTTAATTTATCGGTTAACCTTCGTATTACATGATGGCACAGAAAGATCCTTTGAAAATGTCATATTTCTGGTATTTTTGTTATGAGCATTTTAACAAATTAAGGGGGTCATTGCGATGGTGGTCGGAAAACCTTCCCGACCGCCATGGTAGCGGGAAAAGACCGCCTGCAAGGCCTGCGACATAACCGCCGGTCGCATTACGATGTTCCTTGCTCGAAATCTGACCGCGGCGGTCGGATCGCGGGCTTCAACATTGCGGCGGTTGCTGATGCACGCAGCACCGCCGCGATGTCAAAAGGAGCATGTCCTGCATTTCCCTGCACTGCGTGGCAGGCACTGCACAGTGCCTGCCACCTGGTACAGGGAAATGTAGGGGGGGACCATGGGTACCCCCCAGTGCACCCACACCCCCCCAACACATTGGGGGCCCGCAACGGGCCCCCAGAAGACATTCTCCGCCTCCTTTCCATGGCGGTTTGACCGCTGAGGAAAGGCTGGCTTCCGCCGGCATCATAATCGTGCCGGCGGAGCCAGATCGGCACCGCCACCATTATCCCGGTCCTACTCCGTCCGCAAGGCTGGAGTGCGGATGGCAACTGGCGGAAAAGCGGCGGTCGGAATTACCCACCGCCGAGGTCACCACCGCCATCCTAATCTGACCGGCGGTTTTCTGGCTTGCGATCGCGGGCGGATGTCCGCCGCCGGTCTGGCGGTCGCCACCGCCGGCCGGGTGGCGGTCATCCACCCGCCATCCTAATAGGCCCCTAAATTTGGTATAGACTTGGAGGTTTGCAATTCCATGCTGCTTTTTCTGCTACCCACTTGTTTTTTTTAACTAATCAGTGTCATTCCTTGATGTGCAATTGGGAAAAAAGTCCTACACCAGAATTGTAACAAGAGAGTTGGTAGTATGGGGTCACTATGAAGGGTTATTATACATAAATAATGATATGCTCCTCCTGTACATTTTAAGTTTTATTTCATGTAACATCTGCAATAAGAATTCATCTCACAAGGTACTCTTTTCTAGAAATAAGCCACTCCATTCTTCATCATGTATATCATGAATTCTTCAATTGATGCTTCATTCATCCCATCAGTTATAACTTACAATCTCTTAATGCTTCATCCTTAGACCTCTGACCCTGTCTTAGCTCTTACATTTAAATTGGTGTCCATGGCCCTGTTTACTGCTTTGTGTTGGTTATTCAGATCTGATGTTCTTAAAGTTCATTTTGTGTCCGCTAGTTTGCCCTCTGGAATTCAAAATCATTTTTCTCTCTCTTTAAAAAATACTTGCTGGAAATGTCTAAGCTCTGGTGCTCTGCTGTCCTGCCAGCAAAAGGGCATTCCATGTGGTGAGCCCAACAAGAAGCTTTACTTTCCTAAGGGGTTAGGCATGGATGGACAACCAGGAGGAAAAGTGGACAAAAGAGCACATCCTGCAACCCCAGATAAAAGAGAACCTGCTTTATTTGGGTGTATGCTCCAGCCGTTACTTTTGTGGAACTCTCTATCACTGTACTTTAACCCCACCTTTCACAATGGCCGTAAGTGTGAGCGCAAGAGACGAAAGGTGTTACTCCATACAGTGCCAGCTCAATCAGACATCTAACTCCTGAGGCATTTAGATCTGCCCTGTGCACCTTATTAAACAGTTGATATGAATGTCGTAGTGTGATATAAACTACAAATAACTTTAACAAAAGTAACACTTACATTTGAGTAGTATGAGTATTATACATGTACAATAATTAAGACCGTAATGTTGGCACAAAATATCAATAACATAATGAAATCACAATAAATATTACATTTCTACTTTTCATAGGTTAGG
Source organism: Calotriton arnoldi (assembly GCA_963921515.1). Lineage (NCBI taxonomy): Eukaryota > Metazoa > Chordata > Amphibia > Caudata > Salamandridae > Calotriton > Calotriton arnoldi. The sequence continues at coordinate 318,403 of CAWUFW010007332.1, read as the reverse complement.
ATCAATGAACTTCATTACTTGTCTCAATTAATAAAATAGATGCCATGGGAAACAGGTGGACTTGGTATGTGGATTATAGGCTTACCCTCCTTGGGATGAGAGATCATCAAATAAAGGGAGGGTTGGGTAAGCGTTCTTCCTCTAGCTTCTTTGTGTCCAGTTGCCAATTTATCATTTCTAAAGTTAACATTTCATCCTGGCTTTCCTCACACCAATCTTTCATTCTAACCTTTCTTTGACTCAAAGTTACCAATGCAGTCACTTGGAAAGAATGTCTGGGCAGCTTAACTCACCATCAAATGAACCAAAGGTTAGTGTTTTGTCTTCAAGGAGCAGTTGGTGATGTTTGGCTTCTTCTTACACCTCAGGAAGTCAGTGTGACATCTCTTCTACAGCTTATGAAAATACAGTCCCTTGCCTCGTCCCATTCTGGGATGGACATTCCTGAATTCCTTCAAGTACTTAGATCGTACCAGCCATAAAACAATTGTGTATTTTAACGATAACAGATATTTGTTAAGCTATGCCGTCCAATCATAAAAATGTACCCTTCTTTCACTTTTTATGAACACTCAACATGTTTATTTTGTCTTGGACAGTATCTAAAATGTTCTTTTCTATTAGTGGGGGCATCTGCACTTCACACAACAGAATATTTGCTGCAATACTTCAGAGGTTCACCTTTTCTTAGAGCTTCCCTCACGTCTTTGACCTTATTTCAGATGCTTATGCCGCATTCAGGGTGTGTTTCATCGCTCTTGATGATTTGGAAAAGGACATCTGTTTGGGTCAATTTTCTACAAGATGGTAAGTCACTCTTTGTGAACATGTCCAGAGAGATTTTTGAAGGAACATAGATGAGGCTAGCTTTTAGGAAAGGTTACCCATGTACTTCGGGATTCTCTGTCAGTAGCTTGTGTTTGGAATAGCAGGCACCCACAATAGAGAAGGTTGTCTTAGCTCTCAGCAGCATCTCCTTGAGGTTTTTATATCTGGCTTTAGAGTTTGAGAAGCAACAATATTTCTTTTTGTTATCATTCACTGAACACGTTCTATTCCTTATCTTTGAAGTGTGATCCTCAATGAGGAATATGCCACATTGTATGATACTGGTTTTCCCTGAATTGTAAATGAATACAACATTTATACAGCTCCCATCACTGCAAACCATTGGCTGTGGCTCAACAGTGGATGATCATTCAACTCCGAAAGAATTACTAATCACTACCCTTAAATGACCTCTGTGGTACTTTAGTTCCACACTTTCCCTTATCATTTGGAGGAATGGATAAAGTACTCCTAGATCTCTGGCACATTTTCTCTGGCACCTCTGCCAGTTACTTTAATCTAGAAGGTGCTGCATTCTCTTGTCTCTTCCTTTATAATAGAAGTGAAAAGGTCTGAAATACAGATGTTATCCCTTCAAATCTTAAGTTGATGAACTTAAAGCTAAGATTGTACAGAGTTTCTGAATGGTCTTCTTTGCATGTGCTGGAAGTATCTCTTCTTTCCTCTTTCTCCCACTGAGTCTGAAATGAGGGTCGCACGTGTATTGTGAAATGTTTAATGCTAGAGTATGTTTCAGTTTGTAATTTTATTTTTGCTCCAAAGAAGTGAACCAGACACATTCATGAAAAGAACTTGGCATGGGTAAAATTAAAATTATTCCAGTGTAATTTGCGTAATTTCAGGACTATCCGGTTAATCATGTTTCGCAAAATTCCCCAAATTAAACAAACCCATCTAATTAAGCCTCCATTCATGGCAAATTTGTAGCGCAGAAGCGCAGGAACAACACAAATATTCAGAAGACCAGCATCTGTTGTTCATGGCAATGGTGTTTCTTGCACTCGTTTGTATTGAAATTCTTTCTCACCTAAAAATTTGGCGTGAAGAACCATTTTGTGCTAAGATATAGTACCAACTAACAGATTTGCATTTTGTATAACTACGTGTAAGGCTGCAGAATTTTCTTGTGATTTTGCATAATTGCATAAAAGCAAAATACACAAATTTCACACACCCATAAATAGAAAATCAGTTGGGGATTGGTATTTGAGCTTAATGTGAGAGTGACAAAATCATGTGCAGATGTGTTTTTACGTATAGCCTCAGTTCAATTCGGCTTTTTGAAGGTTTAAATGAACAAAATGGAGGCACTTGATTAAGAGTTCATTATTTATCAAGCAAGTAAGAGATGTTGTGTTTGAGGTCTGTTTGAATTAATTAAGCATGAGCCTGCTAGATTATTTCAAGGAAAGATTAATCCATTACAATGATATTTTTCATCACAAAAATATTTGCCTAAAGGTTTTTACTCTACAATATCTTGCCCAATACTGTGTTTCATGATGTACTACTAAAGCTGCATCAGGGCAAACAATCTTTTTGGCACTACAAAAATAAATGAAAACAGATATATAAAGAAAAATAGTTACAACAATGTATTCCAGGAACAGTAAAACAACACAAATACAAACAGCTGTTTCATATTCTACATTGTGTACAACTAATGCCCTTCCCTTTTTAAAAATCTAAGCAATTAAGACATTTATTTTTGAAGTAAGAGACATTGATGTTGAATGCCTAATCTAAATGGCATACATTGAAAACAATGTAACAGTACATGAATACAAGGTTTTACATAGGGAACAAAGAATGAATGTTTTTCCTTTAGTAGATGATACTTGTCAAGCGATGGGTGTGAAGTAGAAAAAACATTAAAAAGAACTTCTTTTAATTGGACGAGAATGCCTATAGAAAACATGAATGAGCATATAGAGTAAATACAAAAATGCATTGAACAAGTAAAGAAAGAAAGAAAAAAAAATGTATATGGAAGTTGTGGCCAAAAAGTATGCCATACAAGATGAACTGCTAGATAGATATGAAGATTATTTAGAGGATCCATATACTTGAGAGATGAAAAGATTCATAGAACCAGTTGAGTGCACTCTTATGCTATGAAATGTGACATGTCTACTAAAAAACAAGAATTCTCTAGAACTGATAGGAAAGATATGTCCACATATCTAAGTTCCCTGAGTAGTGGATCGGAAACAGATAACAAGTCAAGAAGATAGTAGTAGAAAGCCAAAAAAGGTATCTTTTAGAGGAAATTCAGAGATTGACAGAAAATATTACATACAATCAACTGCAATTGCAGTACATGACGGACGCAAAAAGATCATGAAGGAAAACAGGAAAAAAGATCAAAGCAACAAGATAGAAAAGAAGCAATATCAGAGGGGAGTAAATGATGTAAATAAACAGAATATTTTTCTGAATTCAATAGGCTACTGTCTGAGAATTGAAAGAAAAGGTTTGAATAATGGTCAGTAATTTGCCCCACTGCAGCATGTGCATTTGTTTAATGTACAATATAATGTATTTACGTTTTTGAGAAAACTAAAGGTTTTTTAATTACTTCTAGACAAAACACAATACCAATTGTATATATAAAGTTAAGTGAAATAACAATTACAAATGTGATTATTGTTCAAACCCTGCTATCATTAGAAGAATATCATAATAGAAATCTGGAAGACAAGGACAGAGATGTAGAACTGCATTATGGGCTTTTACTTCAAAGGGGATTACAGTTAAGATTCACCTTTGTACCCGAGATGCTTAATAAACTTGTTATCAATGTTTTTCATAAGAGTGTCCTGGAGGACTTTAAGAAAATTAATGGAAAAATATCCAAGCTAATCGTACAAGAGATGAAAACCATATTCTTAAGGAGTAGAGAAGGAATACATTAATAATCATTAGAACAGAAGTGAATAATGTAGTGGTTTTAGACTGTTCAGATTATAAGAAAAAGGGAAGAACACAACTGAATGATATGATGTGTTATCAAACATTTCAGAACGATAAGCTTAAGAACAAATGGAAATATTTTACCTTCTTGAAAATTGTGCTTACAAGATTTGTTCCATGAAGGTGAATATATATACCAAAATTTAGATTGAACCCGCTATGTACTTCCAACTAGAAGTACTTAAGGGAGCAAGTACACCAAATGTTGCAAGGATAAAATCCCTAACAGAACATATTTTGGAATACATTGATCTGTATCTTTCACCTCTAGTTGTGGCATTACAATTAGGCCTGGGCGGAGTTCGCAGTGACCCAAAAACTCCGCCACGCTACGCAGAGTTCCGCAAGTTGCGGAGTGCGTTAGGGCATACCGTTCACGCTGATTTTTAGCACCTTGTGCGTGTCCCATGCTGGGAAATCAGCGCGAACAGCACTATGTGCAGCACAAGAGGGCGCTGCTTCTTTCAGCTGCTCGAGCGACAGCTGCCTCAACACGAACGGATGGTTTCTCAACGCGAGCGGTTGCAACCATCTGCGATTGCCCGCTTTGAGAAATCTCGCTAGGAGGTGGTTTAGTGTTGGATTTTCCTCCCTTGCGCTCGCAAACTTAAGGTTGGTGAGCATGAGCTATATTTATAGCTTGGAATTAAGACACAAACGTCTTATAGAATGTCACACATTATTGAACAGAAATAACAATAATACCTAATATAACTATAATATAGAACTTAAATTGGAGTACAGTAATATTGAATCACTGACAAAATATCGAAGGTCAGAATATCGACTTACAGAAATATCGACGCAAGAATATCGAAGTCAAGAATATCGACATCCTTTCTACATTATGGTAAGTACAAAAATATCGAGAAAAAAAATATCAATGTCAAAGATATCGTTGTTAAAAATATCGTTTTTTATTTAAGATAAAAAAATAATGTAAAATAAAGTAAATAATACATATAATTAAAATAAACATAGTTAAAAATATTTTTAAATGTTTAAAAAATATAAGTAATATATATGTAATGTAAAAATACATTAAACATATACATATAATATATAATATATATACTTACTAATAGTTTTTAATAATTATTTTAATAACTTATAATTTAAAAAAATATCATATAAATTATAAACACATCTATACACATAAAACAATAATATAAATACAATTTAAATAAATATATATAACAAATTAAAAAAATTAAAATTATTTTTAATCTTTTTAAAATTAATTATATACTACATTAACTAAAATAATACCAAAAATATTAGAAAGCGGAGGTAATAAAATTACTATTCCAACTCCAAACAGTTCAACAGTAGGGAAAATGTTGGATAGCGTAGGGGTAAAAATTACTATTCCCACCCCAGTGAGTGCAACAGTAGGGAAAGTGTTGGATAGCGTAGGGGTAAAAATTACTATTCCCACTCCAGTGAGTGCAACAGTAGAGAAAGTGTTGGAAAGCGTAGGGGTTAAAATTACTATTCCCACTCCAGGGAGTGCAACAGTAGGGAAAGTGTTGGATAGCGTAGGGGTAAAAATTACTATTCCCACTCCAGTGAGTGCAACAGTAGAGAAAGTGTTGGAAAGCGTAGGGGTTAAAATTACTATTCCCACTCCAGGGAGTGCAACAGTAGGGAAAGTGTTGGATAGCGTAGGGGTAAAAATTACTATTCCCACTCCAGTGAGTGCAACAGTAGGGAAAGTGTTGGATAGCGTAGGGGTTAAAATTACTATTCCCACTCCAGGGAGTGCAACAGTAGGGAAAGTGTTGGATAGCCCAGGTGCTTCATCCACGAGCTCGTCAGCTCAATGACTCACGGGAGTACTTTAAATAGACAACAGGATATGGGAGCACACCGCTGACCTCTCAGGCAAGGTTCGCCCCTGGCATTCTGGGAAATGCAGTCTCTTGTATGAAGCTCGTGGATGAAGCACCAGCGCGCCAGTGAGAGGTACCGGACCTGATATAATGTTTGGCAGCCTACTCAGCAAACCCCAAAATACAAGACTGTATTCTCTACTGATGACGGTTAATAAACCAGAAACACGTGTCTAGAGATCAGCACTATCTGCGCCAACCTTGGCGAAACACTCGAAAATATCGGAGCGAGCTACAAGAGACTGCATTTACCAGAATGCCAGGGGCGAACCTTGCCTGAGAGGTCAGCGGTGTGCTCCCACATCCTGTTGTCTATTTAAAGTACTCCCGTGAGTCATTGAGCTGACGAGCTCGTGGATGAAGCACCTGCGCGCCAGTGAGAGGTACCGGACCTGATATAATGTTTGGCAGCCTACTCAGCAAACCCCAAAATACAAGACTGTATTCTCTACTGATGACGGTTAATAAACCAGAAACACGTGTCTAGAGATCAGCACTATCTGCGCCAACCTTGGCGAAACACTCGAAAATATCGGAGCTAGCTACAAGAGACTGCATTTACCAGAATGCCAGAGGCGAACCTTGCCTCAGAGGTCAGCGGTGTGCTCCCACACCCTGTTGTCTATTTAAAATACATAACACTAATATAAATATCGATATTATTAACAACGATATTTTTGCTAACGATATTACTTACTTCGATATAAAAAAAACGATATTACTTACCTTAAGGTCGATATTCTGGTCACCGATATTCTTGACATCGATATTCTGTCCCTACGATATTAAAAACTCGATATTAGTGTAGGTCGATATAAAAAAATCGATATTTTGACTGCGCACCAGTAATATTATCATCACTTTTCTGGACTGTAAGATTTGTGTAACATAAGGAGGACTACAAAGCAAAATGCATAGGATGAATACAACAGCTAAAAGTTCTTCATGCATGACTAGGACATCCTCAACAACAGAAAATAAATATACCTTATTGAAAATTTTTGAGAGCAAGATGTTTATATAGTGAAGAATGTGAATATCATAAGGAAAAAGGCAAATATTTCACACAGAGGGTATTTTTATTATACTCATAAAAGTGAGTAATGAAGAGACGATCAAAGAACATAAAGATGTGTTGTAGAAAAGGAGCTAATATAGAGAATAAAATGTCATTGTTAGGGAGAAAGGAACACTTTATTAAGAAACACATTACAGACATTAGACCAATATAGAAAATACTGCAAAGGAACTGCAATTTGTTAAGTTTATACCCTAATTTAAGAAACTGAGTAGGCCATAACCCTAATGTAATATTTGCAGGGAAAACCCTTTAGAATTTGTTAGGCTTCCCAGTGCACCCAATGACACTTTCAAATTCAGAAGCTGTGCGTGTTGCAAATAGACAGAAGGCCAACATGTTACTTCCGCTGGTAGTGTAAAGCAAAAATAATTTAAGGGACAATGTTTTATTAGCTGCTGAAACGCCATCTTTTTTGTGTATCTGATAATTTGAGTGATTTCACAAATGTCGGTATAGGCTTTGCACTGAGGATGTCAAAGTGTCGTTCAAATGAATATTTAAGAAATCTACAACAGGGTGATCTCAGACCTCTAAAACAGGTGTGTGCATGTGAAAACCCATAGAGGAGGAGGAACGAGAGACATACTTTTAAAGAGATTGAATGTTTTTAGCTAAAATAATTAAATTTATTTCGGAAAGGCTGTAAATAAGATTCAGCAATGCAGATGTTTCCAAACAATGGGTGCATTTAATTTTATTCTAGCAAAAAGTACTATAAAACTAAAACATGAAACTTTTTCATAGGAGGAGAGTTTGGACATGATAATTTAAACTTACACTAATGTACAGAGCATTTCAGCCTTGACTCTGAGAGACTAGTCAAATACAACTGTTTAAACATTAACACTAATTCATCTTATTAATAACTTTATTTTATTTTCTTATTTTGAAAGTGGATTGTGCATATTTCGTCACTCTTCACAATTTCTGGTCAAAGAAAGCATTGGTAATGGCGATTCTACAGTTAAAATGACTAGAGAATCACAACTTCATAAAGACACAGAGGCTAACATTATGCATAAGATCTTTATAATGTCATTCCAAGCAGTGCCTTTGAAGAACTTACAACTCAATAAACAAAATCTAGAATCAGAACACTGTAGACACACTATAAATAACTCCTGCATAGAATGTCCTTCCTCTTTTAAATGTGAGAAAGAAATGCAACTGTTCTTCATCCTATTCACTCCTTAATCTCCAAACTGTCCCAGAATCCTTCTCCTCCGTACTCTTCTTAATGTGCATCTATAAATAACAAATTAGATCGCCATTCAGTAAAGTATTCGATAAAGTGTACAACCTGCAAACGCAAGAAAATTAAGCATCTCATTTTACTTTCTTCTCCCCCTTTTTTTTATTTTGTACATTTTATGAGGTAGTGGAGGATGGGATAATGTTAGCCTCCGTGTCTTTCATGACTTTTTGATTCTCTATTCATTTCAATTGGAGAATTCCATTTCAGCACAAGACCGAAGGCTACTATTATGCATGTTGAAAAGTGGAACAAAGTTAGCATTACATTGATATCCCACATGGAGTCATACAATTGCTCTAGGGGGTCCCATACTTGCATTTTTTTCATAACCCTAGACACCATAATATCTCAACCCACTGATCTTTCTCCAACCTGAGCATGACCGCCAAAAGTTCTGATTTATAGCAATTCATTGTCCTGTAACTGAAACCTTTTTCAAATTGCTCCACTAAAAGGTTTACCAACTCTACGACAGGAGCCTCCAAGGGATCCAAACTCCTTTCCATTACCAACATTCCGAGACTTTCCAAATTCCCTTATACCTGTGTCTTGTCCCTGGTGCCCAAGACTCTTCGAGTAGCTCAATATTCCTGCTCAAATATCCCTCAAAACATTCAAATCTCCTGATACCTTCCAAGCAAGAAGGTTCAATGCTCTGCTCTGCACCAACAGATGTTTCTCTCCTTCTCCATTCATTAGCAAACCTTCCCTTGCTGGTATCATAAAATGCTCTTCGCAAGCCAACTCCAGCACTGCTGGAAACCATGCCTGGGATACCCAAAAATGAGTAACTAGTTAATCCCTCAACTCGCACGGGGATACAGATGAAATATCGCCCCGTAATGCATCTATCACTATCAACCACTCATGGCTTGGTCCATCAGCCGACCCATAGTTCTAGTCTTGACGCCAGTGATTGACTTGCATATCCAACCATTCCATCAGGTCCTATATTGCCCCCTCTTGCATCAATTCCACTCATTCCTGTGCCAATTTACCCTACTGACTTAACTTCACCGTCAGGTTCCACATCACTTCCTCTCCCTCCAGCTCCTTCCAATCCTGTGCTAACTAGCCCTGACGATCCTCCCCCACACCCTACAAAGGCCCTAGTCGCTACAATTGGGGATGGTTTTTTGACTGCAACCAGCTGTCATTTAGTGGGGGGGTAGCCCTAAGGAACACGGGTTGGGATCCCAGGAAGGAGTTATGGGAGAGGGCGATATTCCTGTATCCTTAGGCAACACAGATTGTGTGACCAAACTTTCTTTACTATCATGGAATGTCGCCGGGGTGAGGCCGAAACTCGCGCTTCCCCACTGGATTGAATACGTAGAACAGTATGAAATCTGTATTCTACAAGAAACATGGTGCCCTTATTCTATTTTTATCCTTGGGTTTCTTACTTTCCATCGTATCGCCACCGCTAGTAAATCTGGGCGCCCAAGCGGTGGTCTACTAATTCTAATTAAAATTGATCTCCACTGCTCTGTTAAAGAACTGACGACCAACAGCCCGGATATACTAGCGATCCAGATAAGGGCAGAAGACAGGTTGGGGATGGATCTTTTTAACGTGTATGCCAGAGGGACGAAAGCAGGTAGTCCATCTTCTACACTCCAGGAGTTGGAGCATCTCTTAGATGCTACAGATACCTCATTACCAGTAATAGTCGCAGGAGACTTTAATGTCACCTTCGAACCTTTGGGGTTGGAGGATCAGTGTGGAGGTAAAGAAGAGGAGGAACTATGGCACATTCCCCCCTTGGATCTTACTCCCATCAATAAGTGGTCACAAACTGCATTACAGCTTAATGCGTTAACACTTGAATTTGTTTTGAGGGCTGCTAATGGCCGAACTAACTCTGACAGGGAAGGAGCAAACACTTTTAATCAGACTGCTAATTTGAGTCGAATTGACTATTTTTTATTAGATCTAAGACTGTGGCCGAAAGTTGTATGAATGTAGGATCTACCACGGATAGTGACCACAATTCCCTTGAGCTAACTCTAATTTCTCCTTGGGCCAGACGCCCAAACTCCTGTGATGCCACCCTCGCTACCAGGGTGGTCCATTCCACCAATAATAACAGGCGCCTTAAATGGGCATGTGTTGCAATGGACTCAGGGAAGCTAGCTCTCATTAACACTAACTTGGAGATCTGTACTAAACTGATGCTTAGGCTTACTGAACCCTCAGGTGATCTTGGCAAGATTGCTGACTGCCATACTAACTTTTTTAACTTGCTGGCTACTTATTTTAAAACCCAACGGAAAAACGGGACCAAATGTTCAAAATCGCAGTTCGCCTGGTTTACGTCTGAGTGCGGGGTCCTTAGAACCCAGCTGGCCTCTGCAATCCGCTCAAATAATGTTAATCTAGTGAGGGAAAATAGGCGAACATATAAAAAAACGACTCTTAAGGCCAAAAAGGACTGGGAAGAAGAGCGATGGGCATTGATTAGCGATGCTTGCGCAAAGAAAGATACACAATGGTTTGGGCTCCTAGTAACTAGGGGAGAGGAAAATAGGTCCCAGACACCTGATAATAATATTGCTGTTGAAGAATGGCATTCCCAATTTTCGTCTCTATACACTGGAGAGCCTGTTGACGGTAATGCAGACCTAGTAGCTGCTTTTTAATGCTGTGAGACTGATGAGTTTTTCAGTATAGCGGAAATACGTTCTAGTATTAATGCAATCATCAGCTCTAAAGCCCCTGGGCTGGACGCTATTCCGGGCGACCTATTTCTCAGCAACATCGAGAACTGGTCACAGTATATTCTGGCACTGGCAAACGGAATAGCTGCCGGCTCAGCAATTCCATCCTCATGGAAAGGGGCTGAGGTAATTCCAGTGTTTAAGAGGGGTGATCGTTCAGTGCCCTCGAACTACAGGCCTATCAGCCTGATCAACAGTGCCCAAAAAGTCTTTCCCTGAGCACTTTTGAGGAAATTACAGACTTGGATAGAAGATAACAACATTCTGACTCCTTTCCAAGCCGGGTTCAGACAGAAAGTTAGCACTGTCGATCAGGTTTTTGGCTTTTTACTACTAACATGGAAGACAGTGACAATCTCAAAGGGAAGCCTATATGTAGCTTTCATTGATTTACGGGCTGCTTTTGATCACTAGACACAATCTTTGGTGTGTCCTGAAGGAAATGGGCATCCCACCTGAAATTTTATCACTGACTATTCGCCTGCATGAAAACAACTTTGCAAGGATTCGCTGGGGTACCCAGGGTCAATTGTCTGACCCGATCAGAGTAGACAGAGGGGTCCGCCAAGGGTGCGTGATGGCCCCTACTCTTTTCTCTCTCTTCATGAATGGAGTTGTTCAGTTTGTCAGTGATAGCCCAGCTAATGCACCGACCCGGGGGGGGGTCAAAGTGACAACCTTACTTTTTGAAGACAACACCTTGTTAGTCTCCAAGACTCCGAGTGGCCTACAATCTCTTCTGAAATGCTTCAAGTCATTTTGCATATTGAGAGGGCTTGAAATAAACACTACAAAGACCAAGCTCCTAATGATAAACCCTCAACGATCCTTTAAGGGCAAGCTCTTCTTAGAGGGGCAACCGCTAGAGAGAGTGAATACCTTCGATTACTTGGGCATCACTCTCTCTGACGACCTCTCCTGGAGATCTCATGTAAAGGGGCAGAATCTTCAGCTAAGGCATATCTCGGGGGCTTTGATTAAGGAGCATAAACTCTCAGTGAGCAAGCCAATAGCTGCCCCCGCCTGTATTTACGACCACAAAGCTCTGGGAGCAGCTCTATATGGGGTGGAACTCTGGGGGTTTGAAAAATTGGAGGCACTTCTAGTGACTGAAAACAAATTCGTGAGATCACTCTGCTCCCTCCTGCAGAGCACCCCTCTGCAGCCACTGAGATTTGATTTGGGCAGATTCACCATTGTACAAAAAGCTCAGCTATGCCTCCTGCTCTTTTTGCTACGTCTAAAAACTACCCCCGAGCTACATCAATATGCTGCCACTCTGGACGAAGTCAGTGTGCTCGATCGCCACAAGAAAATTGGCTGGATAAACAGGGTGAAATCACTATTGTCCACTCTAGGTATGGAAGGCATTTGGGATAGCGACACCCCAGAATCTTTACCATCTAGAGCCCAACTTAAGAAACGTTATTGGGACTGGGTGGCGCAGTCCCTTATCTCCCATCCACTCGGGGGCCGCTTGACTCTCGATTTTATGGAGTTCAAACTGGAAGCCGCTTTTGAACAATATTTGGAGGTTGTCACTAATGCCCAGGATAGGAAACTTTTTATGCAATTTAGATTTGGTTCCCTACCACTTAACACCTTTGTTGCTTCCTGGTCCAAGCATCCCTTGGCGTCTGGGACCTGTCCCGGCTGCTCGCTTGCAGCCGAGTCTATCAGTCAGATACTCTTTGCTTGTCCCAGGTATCACAATTTGAGATCGAGGTGGCTAGCTCCCATCGGCAAACAGCTAGGTACTCGTTGTCATAGCGACGCATTACGTATCCTAAAATCTGATTCTAGTACGTTAATTGTATGTGCTGTTGCTACATTTCTAGGTAAAATGTGGATTAGCAGAAGGTATGCTTTGCCCATGCATCAGACGTAATTCCCTTGTTTTTATATCATTTTTTTAACTGATTTTAACTATGCATTTATTTATTAATCAAGTACTGTATTAACCACGGATTGTACTGCATGACGGGTCATGCCGCTATCCCTAGTGACATAGACTTTTGCAGTTACACTTCCTGGTTCTGAGTTTAATTGGTTTTATCCTTTTCCCTTTTTAACTTATTATTGTACTAGACAATTGAACCGAACCTGCTCTCGAATTTTTTGTACTGAACTCCTAGTCCTTTATGCACTTTAGGCACTGGCACTTTCAAGGCTTCTATTTACTTATAGGGGGATGGACAGACTTCATTAGTTCCAGGCTCCTCCTCTGCAAGATGGTCATAAATCTATCTACCTATGCACATGTACCTCTGTTGCACCTTTTTTTACCTGGTGTCTTGGGAAATTTGGACCTCAAGATGGAAAAGCCCCTGCTATTATGGTCTGTCTTTATAATTGATTGTTTATCATGGTTGTATTGTATTGTATGTATGTGATACTTTTATGACCGTAACAGACGAAATAAAGGTATTGACTGAGTAACAAGTCCACGTAATGTCTCTCTCTCCTCACCTTCAACAAGACTCTCTGTATCATTGCAAACAGTGGAAGCGCATAGACTCTCCTTCCCATCCAGCTCTGTTGAAATGCATTTACTGCCCACGCTCCTGGGTCTGGCCTCCAACTGACATATCTTTCTGCTAGAAAAGGTAACCTGCTTGCAAAAAGGTCTACTTCCAGAGGCCCCCACACTTTCTCTATTTAATGGAAACTCATCTGACAGAACTTTCAGTCTCTGAACTCTTTCAGATTGCACGAATTCCAATCTGCAATCATATTCATCTGCCCTGGCAAATACTCTGCTTTCACACCTATCTTGTGTTCCAGGCAGAAATACCATAGTTCCTTGTCCAACTCTGACAACTCCTGGGATCTTGTACTTCCTAATCGATTTATGTATGCTACTGCTGACAAATTGTCCAGCTTCATCAGAACTGTCTTGTTGTATTCCGCTTTAGGGGTCCGTATATAGGTTTTCCTGAATCATGTCCTTATATAGGCACAATTAGCCCAGTCCTTATATAGGCATAGAATCCCTGTCCTTATTTAGGCATTAACCGTGCACTCCAAATACAGGCATGGTCACCGACATCCGTCCACCCTAACGTCACAACGAGTTCTTAGAAACCAGACCCTTAAGCTTCGGGAGTTCCCCTAGCACAGGACTATTGATTTCTCCAAGAACTCATCTATTATGTATGAACCGTTATACCTTAAGGGTTCATTCCTGACGTCTTCCTATGTCCGACTTCACATCAATGCTAACATTCCTCGACACCTACCAGGTATAAATATACCTTCCCTTGCCCAAGCAAGTTAGAGGAGACCTCGACTTCAGAGGAGCCCGTATCCCGGCCTGACGCACTGAGAAGACGCTGTCATTCCTGCACGCAGACGAATCCAGCTTCCAGTGTTCTGACTCCTTCGCGGGGTGTTAGAGTTCCAAGATCCGGCAGGAGATTCCCACCTCTCTCATTCTCAAGGTATGGAGCTGACTAGATCCTAGAGGGACTCTTGGCATACTAGACTCAACACACTCTTAGTCTACCATACTAGAGAATACTCCACCTACTTCTACTCTTCCCTTCACCTAGTCTAGGTTAGGTACACTGGGGTAGAACTAGCTTAGAGACGCATCGTATGAGTACTCGCATTTTTAGCTCATGTTATTTATGTACGTGAATATATGCTAAAAGATAATGCTAGCGCAGTATTATTTATTTCTACTGCTTACACTGTACATTATTTATCTTGCATACTGTCTTGTGATCATAACAGCACATATCTCTTACACGAGAAACAAGACTGTTCAATAAAACCCTTTTATTGAAACGCCCGTCTTTCCTTTCTGTGTAACTCTGCAGAAACTAAGCATGCACGATTGAATGAGTGAAACTGTTATCTATTGTTTCCACGATTCGGAGATTTGTTCCGCTTCTAAAGGGAAACAAAGTTGTCATGTTTTTCGGTTGCCAGAAACTACTCCCTTCTTGTTCTCAAGGAGTTTCTAGTGGCCTCTGAGCTAGCTGGCACAGGTAATTAAGTTTAATATAATCGATAGGGACATACAGACCTTAGTCCTATGTCAAACCTATAGGTTATATTATTCCAATGCGCAGAGCCTATTAGGGAAATAGGAACTACACTACATGGCGCCCAACGGTATGGTAAGGTAGTAATTTAACGCTAGATACTGAGTAACTCATTCGTGCTTTTCTCAGAGACCCCTACTCACATACTCCATAAGACGTCCGGAGTGGGTAGGGTTAAATATCCGCCATAACTAAATAGGAAGCACCCTATATATTAGTTGTTTGGTTTGTTCAACATTGAAGGATACAGTGTTCCAAAATATTGTGCACCTTATCTTTTTGTTTCCTTGAAACTTGTTCTACATTTTTCAAAAAACAAAATGCCTGACTCCGACAACGGTGACGTTGCGGGTCAACCAGCTTTAACAGCTTATAACATTACAGGTTTAAATGAAACCGAGGAGGGTGTTATAGACATCCATCCAAACTTAAGAAGAGCCATCACTCTAAAACTTATAAAACATGGCCTACCACCAAGAGGAGGTAGAGCAGTTTTCGTGATAGAGGCACACGAATCCTTTCAGACAGAGGTATTCTATTCATGGGTCATATTTCCTGAATCAAATTCAGTAACAAAACTGTTTCACTTCTACAAAGAAGATGATCCACCAGAGGAATATATTCCTTTCGAGGATATTGAAATTCCACTAACATACCAGGAGCATCAGCTCTGGTTTAAAGGCGCCCTAAAACCTCACAGAAACATTACCAGGCTCGGTCCACTAGGTAGACCAGGAGCAACATGGCCGATTCTAGCCGGCTACACTCCTCATCCTGACCTCGAAATAATGTCAGATGAGGAACTACTTACTCAACTTACAGAGTTAATAAAAATCTACAGACAACTAGTCCAATATTTCATGCGGACTTTCACAGTCAAACCACCATTGACACTTCCAAATCAAATTCCTCAACAGGGGAATACACTAAAAATTACACCACAGACTCTATACGCAGTCATGGGAAAAATGCCCACAAAACGTGAGCAAATTCCATTCTGGATAGCTCAAAAAATTACTCAAATCGAAGCAGTATTTCCAAATACTAGCCCGTATGAGAAACACAGAATCCTAACCATCTGTTTACCGATGGGGATCACACCACAACTGGAAGACTGCACCACTTGGGGCTCAGTCTTTGCTACCTTCTATACTAAAACACATGGTGTTCCGTCAATTGTGGTAATACCTGATGTTCTGAAACAAATTCAAAATGAATATGGGGCAGAGCCTGCTCTAAATTTAGGTATGAAATTACTGAAAAATTTCGACCAGGTCTCAACAATAATATTATCTAATATTAAAGGGGAGGCAGCAGCAGTGGCGATCCGCCAACGATTAAGGGAATTCGATGTTACAGAACATCAAACAGAACTACCCAGAAAAATAGAACAATCTTATGCAGAATTAGGCAGAAATAGTTTGGGTGGAAGACCATTGAAGCCAAAACTATCTGAAAGTCCTGAGAAGGACTCTATTAAACAAACTCCTACATCTTCTAAAAAGAAGTGGGAAAGTAATAAAAATAATTCAGAGAAACGTTCTCAATCCCGAGGTAGGTCTCCTCAAAAGGAGCCCTCTGAAAGGAGGTATAACCTCAGGAATAGGGATAATTTGAAAAAGCCTGACAGGTATCAAGATACTGATACACGTTCCTCTCGTACCTTTCAGATCTCGTCACAGACATCGGAAAGAAGAGGACGGTCAGAACATAGAGAAGAACGCGTGAAATCGAAAGACGACAAACACGTTCCAAAAACAAATCAAAACCTCAATTCTCAAAGAAGAAGGTAGCAGGTCTGAAAGTCAGACATGCTGAGGATACTGAGAACACAACTCAAGAACGGAGAATGGGCTCAGACAATGCTGGACAGTGCTGCAGAAGTCACAATAGCTCGCCAGAACCTGAAGGAACTTCTGGAGATAGTGGACTTGAATGAGTACATTATAGTTGAGACTGTAGACACCAGGGTTAGTACTCCACAAACGTTATATGAAATAACACTCCGGATGGAGGGAGACATACCCAGACAGGTGAAAGCACTCTTTTGGGAAAAACTTTCAAAGGGTTATGATATACTTCTAGCAGAAAAAGACTGGCCACCACAATTTGTCAGGGAGTGCCCACATGGCGAGGACATTATTGTGCCAGCCTTCTCTAACCATATTCCAATTCATCTAAAATATACTTATGCCAGGAAATGGGTAGTTGCCCAGGCCCCAGCATTATACAAAAATCATGTAGGATGGGATGAGGATTCACCTCACCATAAAATACATCTGAAAAATGAGCCTACTGCACAAAGGCAGTACCCAATAAAGCAAGAAGCTAAAAAACAGGTCAGGGAGATCTTAGATCAACTTGAATATCAGGGGGTGATTGAAACATGCACCTCTTCAATGAACAATCCTTTGTTTCCTGTCTCCAAACCAGACAATACCTATCGTCTAGTTTTGGATTACAGACACTTAAACACTTGTTCTAAAACATTTGCAGTACAAAATGCACATAGTACAGCATTAATGAATAACATTGTGCGTAAAAAATATAAAACCACATTAGATATCTCAAATGGTTTCTTTTGTCAAAACATAGCACCTGAAAGCAGGTACTTAAAAGCTTTCTCAATAATGGGGACCCAGTGTCAATTTTGTCGACTCCCACAAGGGTTCAAGAACAGCCCGGGGTTATTCTCAGCGAGAGTAACGGAGTTACTACAAATTTATGACAATGAGGCATTGTCCTATGTCGATGACATCTATCTGACAGACGATGACCTGGACAAACACTTGAACAGGGTGAGCACCATTATACTGGGCTTCGCCTCTAAGGGCTACAAATTCAACTTCAAAAAGTTCAGAATTGCCCATCTCAATGTCCTGTTCCTAGGATACGAGCTTTCAAGTGAAGGCAAGAGCTTGGCAGCCAACTTTTTAGAAAGATGTGCGCTGCTCCAACCTCCAAAGACGCTGAAAAATTTACAATCCATCCTGGGTTTCCTCAATTTTGGAAGAACTTACATTCTAAATTACGCAGAAAGGGTTAAACCTCTCTACGCATTAATCAAACCGGATTTTCCAATCAAAAATTGGACACAAGAACACACAGAAATCTTGCGTTCACTCCAAGCTAACATGTTAGCAACAAATCACTTACAAACACGCGTAAGTCAACGCAACTTAGTGATCCGAATAATTTCGGGTCAATGCGGATTCACCAACTTAACATTTAACGAGGGTGAGAAAGTACCAACTGCATACAAATCACATTTGTATACGCAAGCAGAAATGCGCTTCACTTCAACAGAAAAGATACTGACAGCAGTTCAAACCGCTGTAGCAAAAGAAAGAGCTCTAGCCCAAGGGAAACAAATTATTGTCGTAACCCCAGTTCCAGCCTTAGAGGCGGTAACATAAGCAAGCATTCCAAATGCTAAAGCATTACATCCTAGATGGATACAATGGGTTAATTCTCTTGCTGCAACAGATGTTGAATATGTTTTTGATCCCGATTTAAAAACACAAGCATTCCTGCAATATGAGCATGAATGTCCTCTGCCCACTGAGATTCTGCCTCTCGATCAGTACGAATTCATAATTTACACTGACGGATCCGCACAACCCGCAACAGGGAGTAAGCAAGCTTACAGTGCAGCGTGCGCAATCGTTAAAGGTCGCATGCGCGATGGCAAATTCAGACCTATGGTCACAAAAACCCAATCTCTAGGAGATTGCACAGCTCAGCGAGCTGAACTACAAGCATTCAAACTGGTACTTGAAAGTACAGATCGAGAATTCCCACACTAATAGTGTGCGATTCTTTCTACTGTGTGCAGTCGTATAATGAATATATACAAACTTGGCTTGAAAACGGGTTCAAAGATGCAAAGGTGGCACAATAAAGCATAAAACGCTTTGGGAACAAGTAGTTCAGTTAAAAGCGAACTACCAAAGGCTCACGTGATCCATACACTGATTCATCAACGTGATGGCGTTCACGTTGCAGGGAATTCATTGGCTGACGAACCCGCAATGGGGGCAGTTCAGACAGCTTCCGTAGCTGCGATCACTCGTTCAAAAACGAAAATAGACAGTGAGATAATGTTGGCTGTCAATGCTACGAGCAAAGGCAGTGGTGCAGCGTTACCAAAAAAGTTTCCACTCAAGTACTCTTATGTAATTGATGCAAACAACGTTCCTTTTGCTCGAATTTCTGGAGTGGGGGATAGGGTAATTCCAAACATGGAACGTAGAGCAGCTTTGATTTATGAAACACATCTGGGGATCTATCACATCTTTTTTTTTTTTATAATTTTTTTATTTTTAGCCATACGTTTACTTCATATACAAACAAAGAAAAAAAAGGGAAACATCTCATATCACATGTTTAGACATATATAACCTAAGAGGAAGAAACTACATATAAAATAAGAAAACAATATCATTAATTAAAGCTTATGTAAATGGAAAGAAAGATGCCAAACAAGCCGGGATATCAGACAACATAACATTTCATTAATCAATTCCATTTGAGGCTAGCCCATATCTTTTTAAATTTAAACCATGATCGTGGACCCCTAGCTTTAGCAACAGCTAATTCCATTTAATATATTTGCCTAAGTAAAACCCAAAATTCATTGATACTTGGACTCTTATTTTGAATCCACACTCTAGCAATACATAATCGTGCACAAATTATAAAAATAGAAATGAAAGGTCTCAGATAACTGCCCGTTTCTCTTATAGCCCCTAATACTATTTCCTTCTCGCCAATCTGGACATTATGCCCTATCAACATTACAAGTGCTAAAGTTACCTCCGCCCAAATTGAATTCAAACTTGGACAAGTCACAAACATGTGTTTTAACATGTTCTGTCACATCAAGGGATCTCTAAAACAATATTGACATTAAAAGAGATGTACTGGTGGCCTGGGATGAATACAGAAATACACATATTCATAAATAACTGCATAGACTGTAAATTACAGCGAGAAAGCCACCAGACACCATGCAACGAATGTAGCTGCCCAGTACAGACACCATTGTTAGACAGCATTAGACTATCTATGCACAGGCGTCCTCATGGACAAGTGCAATCCCACAAATACTAAGTCAAGGTTCCTATGGATATGGCCTCAGCGCTCGGCTGGCGCTTGAACTGTTATAAAAGATTTGCGAGTCTTTATCGGCACATACGCAATAGGCACGCTACATTCTGACCAGGGCCCTGCGTTTAGCTCTCGGGCTTACAAAGACGCCATGGCCAGTCTGGGCGTTGCATTGCGGTACTCCTCTCCGTTTCATCCTGAGGGAAATTCTGTTGTGGAAAGGAAAAACCGGGACATAAAGCAGTCTATAACAGCTAGGGTATTAGGTTTGGGTGATGGGTGGGTCAAACATCTTTATGGGGTCCAACGCTCATTAAACAATTTGCCAAGAGGTTCTCTAGGGGGGGTCACTCCGTATGAGGTCCTATTTGGGACAAGAATGTGGGTGCCTGATCTGGAATGCAGTGGCACAGTGGTGGAAAATAAACCCTTTGATATCAAAGATCGTTTGGCTGTTTTACAGGACTTAAACAAATTAAGAACGCAACAAAGCAACATGTTCCTGCAGCCAACCACCACTGGGGAAAAACCGGCGGTCCCAGCAAGGCTCGTCTGGATTCCAAAAGTTGGGGATCTAGTCAGAGAGAAGATTGCAGACAAGAAGGAATTTGGACCTTCTTACAGACAACCAGTACCTGTCCTAGCCGTTCAAGGAACAAGAACAGTACTTCTGCGGCCCCTTGCTGGAAAAAAGGAGAAAAGATTTGTGTCCATCGACCTCATCAAACCACAGTATGTGGCCAATACTAAATAGTAGGCCTCGTGGACTCCGACCTAGTAGCAGACGCAATCCTCTCGCTACTATCCAAGAGGTTCAGACTGAAAGACTGATAACCATCGAGAATTCAGCAGTGACAGATGAAGGACTGAGCAACAATGCTATGGAACTCATCCCTCTTGAAAGACAAGTAACAGTTCGTCCAAATACACCTGTCTACACCAATGTAACAAGTGATCAACTGGTACCAGCAATTTCTACAAATCCTGATGCAATTCCAACAATTGACAGAACCTCCTCTGGCTACTTCATTAACTTTGATACGTTTTCCGAGGATCCGAGTGAGCCCGAGACGTCGCCAGCATCAAAAACTTTTAAACAGCAAGTACAAGACTTTTTGCATTTTTTGAAAAAGACTTATCTAGTTTCACCATGGATTGAACTTTGGGTTATTTCTGGAATATTTTTCTTCCTGCTTTGGCTAGCTTTGGTTATGACTATGAGCGTGCTTATAAATGGGAGATACATCCATTTGGACATTGAAAGAAAAGAAGTGAACTTACTTTTGAAACCTCACAAATCATCCCATCGTGAAACAAGAGACTTGTCTGCAGTGAACATCACAGCCGTTCCTATACAGGATGGTATAGTGTGGGACAAAACTGATTTTGATATATTTGGCCCGACGGAACATTTGAACATTCCACATTTATTTAAAATTTCACTAGGTTCTGATGATTGGGACTTTGAAACTGTGAATAATATGATGTTTGACCTAGAAAAATCTGCTGCATTTTCTAATAATGAATATTTAGAGGGTTCATCAGACTATGAACAGCTGTATTGCTATAACCACTATGGTCATCATTTTTTGCATAAATCAGCAACACCTAGAAATATATTTGTGTTTAACCAATGGGAGCATTGTCCTACACCACCAAAAGGTAGTTCAAAAACATTTGCTAAAAAGTTTCCATATTTTTCAGGATACAATACATCTGATCCAGAAACGTTTTACTATAAAAATGTAAACAAAACAGGAATGAAAATTATGTTAACTAATACAAAACAGATTTACTCTGCACCATTTATTGACCAACTGTCCAGACAGGGTTTCGCCTTATGGAAAGACACAATAAACACAAAATCTGTCTGGGGTACTAAAGATTGGCAAGTGCAGGGGATAGAAGCTTTGTTTAGAGCCTGTATCGTCCCTCAGCAAATAATGTTTTTGAATGACACGGTCCAACAAACGTCTTGCCTTGGGTTAGCCAAGATTAAAGACATGAAAAATCCTTCTGTACCAACACCTGCAAGTGATAACAATACACAGGCAGCGGTTACAGTTGACACCATACTACAACTCAACAGAACAAATCCTGATTGGAGAAAATGGTTGATCTGGCCCACAGACACAAACAACTGTCAAGCGAGATTCCTGAATAAAACACAGGGATTTACTATTCATAGGCCAGACCCACGATACGTCCAAAGACAGCATCCGGGGGTAGTAACAACATACAGTGTAGGAAAATTATGCATCGATTGGCTGCAAAAATCTACACTTAAGGATGTGAAACAACACTTATCTTTACTTAAAGAAGATGCAGACCTTAGGGAATTCTTGCTTGGACCAAGAAAACCGCGTCAAAAACGTTTCATATATCCCGGCATCTATGCTGCTTATAATGAAGCATGGAAGGTGTCACAGATGGAGGCCGCAGAACGAATACGTGAACTTGATCGTATTAACTTAGAGAAACTCTCTCTGTGGTCGACAATGGGTTAACAACTTTGTCCTCCAGAATTTATTCATTGGACAGTATTGTATCCTCTGCTATCGACATACTGGAACAAGATTTAGCCATGTTACAACAAGGCCAAACACAGTTACGTTCTATTATGTTAATAAGCTGGACGCTGCAATCTTTGTGTGCTGGCTATGTGCCTTGGCGTTTTATCAACACGACGGCTCTGTTTGCAGAATGCAATCTAACAGATAAACAGATCGAACTGGCACAAAGGGGAGCTAAGTATACAGTACTGAGCATTGAAAAACTTGAAAAGTTACCGTTCACAGTGGCAGAAAAACCAGCTACGGAATGGCTTATTCACGGCAAAATTAGTCTACCTGTGACTACTTTCCAGTTTCAGTATTGCCTTAAACAGATGCAAGCAGGCAAATATGAAAGGTTGGGTAAAGAATACATTAAGACATCCTGGAATTTACCTTACACCTATAGATGTTGGAGTGGGGATCGTGAAGTGTTTCTAAGCGGTACACACTGTGAAAATGCACTAAGCGGTTCACTGATTTGTCAGGACATTTCTTTACACGGGGCTTGTAATGGTTCTGTGGCAAATTTGTCCTGCCACCAGCAGGGTACACCAGCTGCTGTGATTAATCCAACGTTTGGACAACTTTCTAATGGGAGTTACCTCATGTTGAATGATCAGAGTTGCTGTGGCATGTTGCCAGGCATCCCATATCTAGTAACGGTCAACTCCAGGGTCACTTGCTGTATGCAAGTATTGTTTGCCCCAATAGACACAGTCAGGGAGTCGCCGTTATGGCCTTCGCTGAATGTCTCTTTTATTCGATTTGATACTTTAAGCAGAATGAAAGCCATGCTTATACAACAATCAGTGCCTTTAACCTCGGCCAAAGAAACCTATGATCTGCAAGTTGCAAGGACTTCGGCTGAGATACAAGCTTTAATTCGTACAAACTGCCCTATACATTTCGTAGAAATGATAGGACGTATCTTTAACATGTCAGATACAAGCGGAATTGTACATGTATTCAAGACCATCTGTTCCGGACTATTAGCACCTTTCCAGGCTGTCCTCGGAATCATCCCAAACTTAGCACATTCGGTGTTTGGTGGTGTGCCGTTAATTCTAGCACTTGTTGCAGGAATTCTGTTTCTATTCCTCCTACTACGCTATGGCAAGCCTCTTCGCCAACATCACTCCGAGCGATGTAGAGAGAGCCCTCCTTGAACGGAAATGCCGTGAGCGAATAGTACAGCTTTTGGGCATGCCTCGTCTACGGGAACTGAATACAACGTGGTTCCTGTCATTCAGACCAATCTGGCAAGATTGCATCTTACCTGTTCTACGCTGCCTGTTTTGCGATGAAGAATGCGTGCTAGACGTCTGTCTAACACTCCCATCAGTCATGCCAACGGATATCGATACTCTGCTGGACCCGATAACGGCCCATGCTGTGTGTTGTCCCCAAAGGCTTCCAATCCTGATGGCGGCATTCATTGAGATCTCACAGACGCTTCCGGCTGCTGCTGAGGTACGAGATGGATCGACGGGCAAACAGGTAACAACGGACGTGAACATTGCATCTTCTGCTGAAGGCGATGTTTCTCATCTCTGTGCAATTAACATTCTGAACGAGGTGTTCCAACTGTCACCGACTTCGGTGGATGATATTTTGGCTACGGACATAGATGATCTAATGTTTACGCCAGACCCCTACACTGACTTTGATTCAGCTCACAGTGTACCAGGGCAACAATGAAATTTGGCCTTCATATTTTTCAAACTTGGAACTTTTCCCAGAATTGAACTTTTTTCTTTTTTAAATTTCTGAAAGACATGGCAAATGAACAATCTGCTTACAGTAGAACTAGTCTTATAAAACGGACTTCTTTGAATACTTCCAGGGACACATTGTCACCTTACTTGTCTAACATTTCATTTAATTCCATGATATACAATGGCTTGATTTTAAGAACTTATCGACCATTTCGTCTAATGTATATATTACTGTTTCATTCTCGTTGCATTTTTACTTCCGTTACATGCTTAGAATGAAATCAATGCTTTAAATGTACAGTACCTATTGCATTTCAACAGTTTTGAGCTTCTTTTAAAATGCTTTTAGAAATGTTTTTAGCGATATGTGGTACTCAATTTTATGTTTAGCATTTCAAAATGTGTAGCATTTCGTCTTATCGTTCAATAGAAGATGGAGTGGGTGTTGTATTCCGCTTTAGGGGTCCGTATATAGGTTTTCCTGAATCATGTCCTTATATAGGCACAATTCGCCCAGTCCTTATATAGGCATAGAATCCCTGTCCTTATTTAGGCATTAACCGTGCACTCCAAATACAGGCATGGTCACCGACATCCGTCCACCCTAACGTCACAACGAGTTCTTAGAAACCAGACCCTTAAGCTTCGGGAGTTCCCCCTAGCACAGGACTATTGATTTCTCCAAGAACTCATCTATTATGTATAAACCGTTGTACCTTAAGGGTTCATTCCTGACGTCTTCCTATGTCCGACTTCACGTCAATGCTAACATTCCTCGACACCTACCAGGTATAAATATACCTTCCCTTGCCCAAGCAAGTTAGAGGAGACCTCGACTTCAGAGGAGCCCGTATCCCGGCCTGACGCACTGAGAAGACGCTGTCATTCCTGCACGCAGACGAATCCAGCTTCCAGTGTTCTGACTCCTTCGCGGGGTGTTAGAGTTCCAAGATCCGGCAGGAGATTCCCACCTCTCTCATTCTCAAGGTATGGAGCTGACTAGATCCTAGAGGGACTCTTGGCATACTAGACTCAACACACTCTTAGTCTACCATACTAGAGAATACTCCACCTACTTCTACTCTTCCCTACACCTAGTCTAGGTTAGGTACACTGGGGTAGAACTAGCTTAGAGACGCATCGTATGAGTACTCGCATTTTTAGCTCATGTTATTTATGTACGTGAATATATGCTAAAAGATAATGCTAGCGCAGTATTATTTATTTCTACTGCTTACACTGTACATTATTTATCTGGCATACTGTCTTGTGATCATAACAGCACATATCTCTTACACGAGAAACAAGACTGTTCAATAAAACCCTTTTATTGAAACGCCCGTCTTTCCTTTCTGTGTAACTCTGCAGAAACTAAGCATGCACGATTGAATGAGTGAAACTGTTATCTATTGTTTCCACGATTCTGAGATATGTTCCGCTTCTAAAGGGAAACAAAGTTGTCATGTTTTTCGGTTGCCAGAAACTACTCCCTTCTTGTTCTCAAGGAGTTTCTAGTGGCCTCTGAGCTAGCTGGCACAGGTAATTAAGTTTAATATAATCGATAGGGACATACCGACCTTAGTCCTATGTCAAACCTATAGGTTATATTATTCCAATGCGCAGATCCTATTAGGGAAATAGGAACTACACTACAGTCTGGCCTTTCAAACGCGTCTTGAAACTCTTCAGAGCTTACAAACCTGCTGTCAACTCCAGACAACTTATATGTTGCAACCTTTCCATCTCTGACAATTTCCCTCCTGTCTGTTGCGCTCCTGATCTCGCTCCCCACCCTAATAAACTGGCATCTGTCTCTAAAACAAAATCCGGAACACATCCAAAAATCACTTGACCCTTCCATGCTTCCAAAAGGTCCAATCACCATCTCAGCTCCTCCCTTGCTTCCTGATTCAACTCCAATCTGTCTCCATACCACAGTCCTTCTCTCCAGCCTTCCGCCTTCACTCTCCGTAAGGCCCGATAGTGTAAGGGACCAGGAAATATAGCTTGAATTGAAGACAAGAGCAATCTTATTACTCAAGCTAACTCCCATAATCTCAACATTGTCTTCTTTAAAACCTGTACTATTTCCTTCTTGATCATTTTCACCTTTTTTCCCTGGTAACTGCAACACAACTTTTCTGAATCCATCTGAAATCCTAAAAACTCCATCTGTTGTGATGGTATTAAATTCGACTTTTCGAACCCAAAATTCTCTAACAGGCTCCTCACCAACAGAAATTGCCTTTCCAATTCCATTCACTCCTGAGACATTATCAATATATTGTCTGGAATATATTATTAACAGAGCTCCTCTCTCCCTCAAGTAAGCCACTACCACTCTCATTACTTTGGTGAAACACCATGGTGCGAATTAAAGACCAAAAGATAGACATAGAAACTGATATAATTGTTTCCTCCATCTGAATTGTAAGTTGGCTTGACTCTTGATCTCCATTGGAATTGAAAAATAAGCATCCTTTAGATCTAATTTCAAATTAGATCTAAAGGATGCTTTTTTTTCAATTCAATAATTTCAAATTTTTGGACACTATAGTTTTTTACTTACTTTTTTAAAGAAATAAGACACCATGATAATAAGGAACTGTATCACCTTAATGGAATTAGTGAGTGAAGGAAGAGGATCATCATTAATATAAGAAGTTATTTAATGTTGCTTGTAATTGAATATGAATTTAAGTGTAATATATATGTTAAGAATGTAAGTAAGGAAGTAGATAATAAATATGGTCAAATTATATAGAGGGGTAATCTATTAGAGTGCATTAATGGTTCTTAGCTAAATTGGTTGGTTGCAGTGACTGATCTATTAGAGTAAATTAGATGGTTCTTAATGAAACTGGTAGATTGCAATAATGATTGGAGGACGGTTGATCTCATTCAAGGTTTAAACTAATGGTGTAATAATGCAAAGACACTAAGGGGTCGATTACGATGGCGGGCGGATCGGCACCGCCGTGGCTGCGGTGGCTTCCGCCGGCCTGGCAGGTGCTGTTTTGCCAACCACGGTCGCGAATCCCCGCCCGCCATATTACGATGGGCAGACATAGGCCAAATCCTTACCGCCGCGGAGTTTCCAGTACCGCCAGCACCTTGGTTCCGCGACGATGGCGGACGTAGCCAATAGCGGGAGACCGCCGTGCGGAATGACGTGTAGACCGCCGTCCGAATCACAATGCCTCAAATAGGCAATCGGACCGCAACGGAGAAACCACCCATTCAAACACGGCGGAAACAATACTGCGGAGGAAAACGGCAATAACACACAACTCCACGCGTTCGCTACCGCAATGGATCCTGCTCTACAAGCCCTACCGCTGCTGTTCCTGATCCGCCATCAACAAAGACGCCGCCGCCGGCGACAACACCGCAGGTACGTCAATGCCACACCTCCGCATTGGGGCCATCCATCAACAACGTCATCACCGCATCCTCCCGGTCACGTCACCGCAGCGGTGAAGACGCGGGAAAAGTTCCGCACAATCCAGTAGGCAGGGCCAGCGGCACGCATGGGCAGTCACAGGGACGTGTAAGGATTGTGTTGGCCCTGGCCCAAATGTACATTGTGTGCCTCTGTTGGTAGCAGCTGACATTACCTGATACCATCACAGCTCCTACCATCCCACCCTGTTCAACATCAAAATGTGTGCCCATCTGACATTCAGGGTTAGTGATGTATGTGAACAAGTCCATAGGTGTATTGTGGCAAAACAACACCTTCAAGGTAATGCCAAATAGGTGCCTGTGATGTGAAACCCCCTTCCTGCCACTGCCAAGATGAGTAATAGGTGGCAAAACAACACCTGCAAGGTAATGCCAAAAAGCTGCCTGTGGTGTGAAACCCCCTTCATGCCACTGCCAAGATGAGTAGTAGGGGGCAAACCCCACCTGCAAAGTAATGCAAAAAAGCTGCCTGTGTTGTGAAACCCCTTCCTGCCACTGCCAAGATGAGTAGTAGGGGGCAAACTCCACCTGCAAAGTAATGCCAAAAGGTGCATGTGTTGTGAAACCCCCTTCCTGCCACTGCCAAGATGAGTATTAGGGGCAAACCCCACCTGCAAAGTAATGCCAAATAGGTGCCTGTGATGTGAAACCCCCTTCCTGCCACTGCCAAGATGAGTATTAGGGGGCAAACCCCACCTGCAAAGTAATGCCAAAAGGTGCATGTGTTGTGAAACCCCTTCCTGCCACTGCCAAGATGAGTATTAGGGGGCAAACCCCACCTGGAACATACATGTTTGTAGTTGGCATGTACAGGGCCACATACACCTCAACACCACTGACAAGGACAGGCCAAGCACACTGTGTGACCACTCAACTGCACACATCCAAATATACCCATGTGAGTACGAAGACAGGCCTTCACAAGATTACCACACACACACTGCTGTCCACACATCCAAACACATCACACAGACATCACCAACCTTGGACACCCCGCAAGTTAGACTGTGTGTAGAATTCACCTCTGTTGTGGTATAGCCCCCTAACATGACATGTGTACAATCATACTGAAATCAACAGCAAATGATGATTGCAAGAGTACATTAACACCCACAAACATCATTGCACCCCCAAAAACAGAGTAAAGCAGACCAAAAGTGTGTGTTACGTTTGCCAAACAATGACAAAGTGAATGAAGTCAATGGCAATGTGGAAGTGCCATGCAGAGCATGTGGCACATTCATCCATACCCACACATCAAAATGTTTAATTAAGCAAGGGCAGTAACAAACGATACAACAGGAGTAACAGTGTTTATTGCAAAATAACCTGATAGGCACAAAATGACAAACAAATAAAAGGCCATTGGCCAGTCCACAGTCCAAACAATGCACATGAAAATGTTTACAGTGAATGTGGAACACCGTACACTGCCATGTGAATGAACAAAGCACCGGGGCTATCAAAGCGCAGTCCAGGCACCGCTGTGGGAGAGATGGGTATGGGATGGGGTCTATGCCTCAGACTTGCCTGTCAGTTGGACTGGGAGGTGGCTGATTGTCGTGGACACTGGCAGAACTGGACCTGGGCGAGAGAGGCTCGTCAGAGTCAGAGTCAGCAGTGTCTGTGGCAGGCGTAGGGCTGCTTGGACCGGGTGGCATGGTGGCACGTGGAGGCGGAGAGATGCTGCCATGAGACACAGAGCCAGTAGTGGCTGTGGCAGGTGTAGGCCTGCTTGGACTGGGTGGCATGGTGGCACGTTGAGGCGGAGAGATGCTGCCGTGAGACACAGAGCCAGTAGTGGCTGTGGCAGGTGTAGGCCTGCTTGTACCGGGTGGCATTGTGGCACATGGAGGCGGAGAGATGCTGCCGTGAGACACAGAGGCAGTAGTGGCTGTGGCAGGTGTAGGCCTGCTTGTACCGGGTGGCATTGTGGCACTTGGAGGCGGAGAGATGCTGCCGTGAGACACAGAGGCAGTAGTGGCTGTTGCAGGTGTAGGGCTGCTTGGACCGGGTGGCATGGTGGCACATGGAGGCGGAGAGACGCTGCCGTGAGACACAGTGGGTGAGGGTGAATGTTGAGGGCTGCCTCTACACTTCTTGGGTATACGATATTGCAGAAGTGTCTTGGGAGTAGTGGGAAGTGTGGCTGGCACAACAGAGTCCCTCACCACCAAAGGTGTGACAGGTGCAGGTGGCCCTCCTTGTGGGGATTTGCAGGATGTGGACTTCGCCTTGCTTTTTGCTTGCCTTTTGCCCTCCATCCCCTGTGGCCCTGGTGAACGACTCACATTGCTCTCCTGACCACGCTTCACAGGGGTGTGGGTGGGAATAGAGGTCCTGGGTGAAGCAGTCTTAGGTTGCTTTGTGGGCTTTCCCTTCAGCTGCACCAGCACCACATCAGGCATGCCAACTGTTTGTCTGTCACTTGGAGCAGTTGTGTGGATGGGAGTCTCTTGTGATTGGTGCAATCTTGTGGACCGTGAGCTAGAGGCCTGCTTCTTTGCCTGATGCCCCTGAGTGTCATGTGAAGGGCTTTTTTCTTTGCGTCCCTGTGTGCCTGTGTCACTTTTTGGGGATGGTGTCTGTGGTCTTGCACGCTTGGAGTGCTGCTGTCGTGTGCTGGGTGTCGACGACTCGGGGCCTGAGGGCTCAGTTGTGTGGTCACTCCCCTCAGGGGTTGCCACTGGCAGGGTGGTTGGTGAAGGCATTGGGGCTGGACTTGGATGCTGTGATAGCTGAATGGCTGCCGTCACGGTGGAGGACAAACCCTGGACAGTCCTGTGTAGCCCACCCACGTCTGAATGAATGCCCTCCATAAATGCCAGAACCTGTCCCAACTTCTTGTCCTGATCCTGGAAAGCATTTAGGAGAGCTGTCTGACCCACACACAGCTGGCGCAAGAGTTCAATCACCTCAACACTGAGGGCAGC
This sequence comes from Calotriton arnoldi, assembly GCA_963921515.1. Lineage (NCBI taxonomy): Eukaryota > Metazoa > Chordata > Amphibia > Caudata > Salamandridae > Calotriton > Calotriton arnoldi. The sequence continues at coordinate 287,807 of CAWUFW010007332.1, read as the reverse complement.
AGGGGAGACAGGGGCAGCAGTGCCTGGGGTGAAGGCGACTCTACCCTTAACAGCCCTGCGGGCACGGACAGCACTAGTGGTAGCAGCCGGGATGGTGGGCACTGGCCGATGTGTGGTGGAGGAAGAGGCAGCATTGTCACTCACTGTGACCACCATTGTCGCTGACTCCCCACTGGAGTCCGATGATGTTGAGGTTGTGCTTTCTGCGCGTGAGTCCTCAAGGACACTCCTGTCCCCCTCCGAGGCGCTGGTCACATCAGTGTCAGTGATCTCATGGCTATCATGCGTGCCACATGCTTCAGCACTGGTGTCCGTATCATGGCCTTCCGTGTACTCGGTAGATGCTGCAATGGACAGAGACATAGGTTCAGTACAGTGCCATACACACAAACATCAAATGCAAGCACAGAACTAGACTAGAAAATGACAACCCCAAGTTGCACAACACCCTGTGCAGTCTGCATGTGCAACAATCATGCTGAACACAGAAGATGCATGGAAATATGCATTGTTTACATCAATGAGTCATGTGAGGTTCACACCGGCAAATAGCAGGTCCCTGCCTCCTTGTAATGTAACCTAAGCATCTCTGCAAGCATACCCACGTGCCTGTATGTGAGAGAGGCATACATCTCAGCATGTTGCCTCTGTCACATATGTAGTCACTGTAAGGGGACAACACAGATTCAAATTTCTACTTAATAATGTCCATGAGCTACTGATGTCTGACAAGGTGAGCAATTCATCTTGCAAACTGATGCACGTTGGTGTCAGATGTGTACTTCACACCATTGACAAGTCCTGTAGTGCACACATCATTAAATGCACACTGACATGATGCACACTGCTGTACACTGCCTGGTGATGTCCATGACACCCAGAATGCAGAAGATGTCATAACGCCACATCTCATCATGCAATGGCAAGGGCCATTGTATGAAACACATGATCAAGTCCATCTATGGGAATGACACCTGCACTGAACACATAGGCCACTGAGAAGTAGTTCCTAAAAATGTACACAGCAGCAAGATCAGCAATGTCTCACGGTCGCCATTCATGCAATCACTCACACCCAAAGTCAGCCTACACAGAATACTCACCACTTACTCCCTGCTGATGGTCCCTCAAACGTTCATACAGCTCTGGCTGTGTCACAGACAAGATGCGGGACATTAGTGGAGTCATGGTTTGGCGCGCCAACCTGCCACTGCGAGGGACCAGCCCCACAGTCATCTCTGCCATGGTCCTGCTCAGACAGGAGATGTCGTCCCACCTCTTGTGGCAGTGTGTGTGCCGTCTGTTGGATACACCCAGAGTCCGCACCTTCCGTGCAATGTTCTTCCATGCGGCCTTACGCTGGTGGACCTTCAGCTGCAGGAATAGGAGACAAGAAAAGGAAGTATCAGAGACCCTGTGTCATTCACACTGTGTGTCAACACAGGAGAACATAAATGCATGGCACACAAATCGCTACATCTTCATCAGAGGCCATACAGCATGACACATAGCACATGTTCATTACAATACTACACAGAAATGAATGCATGTATGGCAAGGCACACAGTACATGGACATCTCATACACATGCACAATGGCAGCACAGACAGCCATGTGCAGAAGGCCCTCATCTGTGATGCAGTATGTGAGTGAGCATGACATGCAATACAGTAACAATGAAGTGTAGTGGCAGACTCACTGTGTCCACCACTACACACCCCACGATGCCCTTGGCCTGTGAATGGCTCAATGCATTTCTCAGGAAACATATTGGGACATAATCAGATTTATCACGCACTTCTCACATTGTTAAGTCCTCAATTGTGCAAATCTCAGGCCTATGATGGCTCAGTGAGTATTAGGTGTGTGGACTAAACACATGTTTGACTCAGTCCAGTTAGGCATGGCTCAGAGTAACATTGGACAGTGTCTGTGCAGGCCAGAGGAACACACAGTGCGGCTCAACATGGTCCCTCAGATAAATCACATGGATGTACAGCATGAGAGGGTGAAAAGTGCCAACACATGCCAGACTGCACACACGTTCAAATCAATGTAAGGATGACATCTACTACTTACATTGATGTGAAGTGTTATTGTTGCATTAACATCAAGTGGGTTCCACTCATGCATTGGACTATTGTGCATGATGCTCACATCAACATAGTGCACTTAAGAAATAGTCAACACACATAAGTTAGTGCTCCATACCAATATACATTTCAACAGTCACATATGAGGTTGTGATGAGTGAGTGGACAGTCACATAACATGGCACAGTAAAAATCAGTCCCGACTTGTGCTGTTTCAGAACACCATCGTATCTGTGTGGCTGTTTAAACAATGCATGTCTCCCCTACCTACAATCAACTTATGTAGGTGTGGAAATAAGCCTACAGACACCATTGACATGAAGTTAGCATGCATGGCAGTGTAACACACATTTACATCACCTAGTCTCAGACCAACATGTTCATTAAGTTTGTGCAAGAATGGCTGTAGGAGTGTCCATTTTCTACACATAATCAAAGTCAAGTCCCACAGAACATGTATGGAGCATGTCATGTCAACTATTAGGATGCCTGTACATCGACTTGCACTCACAGGCACATACTACTGCACAGCAACATCATGGTATCATTTTGATCACTCTCACACTTGGAATCAGGGACACTTACCAGTACATCTGGTTCACCAAAAAGCCTCCCATACTGTGCAAGGACCTCGTCCACCAGAAGCTCCAGCTCCTCTGTAGTGAAGGGACGGGCCCTGACATTCTCTGTTCTCGCCATCACTGGGTCCAGGATACAGCAAAATATGCAGTTGTAGAGGAATGGCAGTTTGCAGTGTCTGAATGCATGTGAAATGTGTGGCTCTCCCACAGAGATTTATAGGCCCCTGGGGTGGTATCAGTGGCAGTCAGCTGCTGCAATTGGTCCACCTGGCTGGCATCTTCCAAGTGTGGCCAATGAGCGGACCCGCGGTGGCGGTGCACGCCTACCGCGGTTTTCAAAGTTGCATTTCACTACCGCGATCGCGGTTCCCATTGGCTGCAATGGCATTGGTGGTGTCACACCGCGGGGGACAGGCGGTCGCTACTGCTATGCTGCATCTTTCAAGTGTGGCCAATGAGCGGCCCCGCGGTGGCGGTGCACGCCTACCGCAGTTTTCAAAGTTGCATTTCACTACCGCGGGTCCCATTGGCTGCAATGGCATTGGTGGTGTCACACCGCGGGGGACAGGTGGTCGCTACCGCTATGCTGCATCTTTCAAGTGTGGCCAATGAGCGGCCCAGCGGTGGCGGTGCACGCCTACCGCGGGTTCCACAGTAGCATTTCACTACCGCGACCACGGGTCCCATTGTCTGCAATGGCATTGGTGGTGTCACACCGCGGGGGACAGGCGGTCACTACCGCTATGCTGCATCTTTCAAGTGTGGCCAATGAGCGGCCCCGCGGTGGCGGTGCACGCCTACCGCGGGTTCCACAGTAGCATTTCACTACCGCGACCGCAGGTCCCATTGTCTGCAATGGCATTCGTGGTGTCACACCGCGGGGGACAGGCGGTCGCCACCGCTATGCTGCATCTTTCAAGTGTGGCCAATGAGCGGCCTCGCGGTGGCGGTGCACGCCTACCGCGGTTATGGGCACATCATGCACTAGCAATGGCAATGGTCAAATTTAACAATTGAACACTATGCCTCCATAGTGTCTTTGTGCACTTGTTGTGTACAATGAATGCTGGTGTGACATTAAACTCACTGATGCCTACACATGCCATGTCTGTGGAAACTGTGACATGCATTGACATGCACTTACTCACGTCACCTATGATATGTGTGTGGATGTACATCTATTGGTTGTATGATGTTGTCTCATCTTTGGAATCAACTTAATGTGTGAGATGGCTAATCAAACAACAGTAATGATTGCCTGAACACATAATGGTGGTATGTTACTGTGCCCATGGCTGGTTTAAGTAGGATATGTGCTCAGCTTACACACACTGTGCACATTGTGATGATAACTAGTGGTCTGTGCAACTTAAGCAAGAAGGTGTGGCAGGTAAAGCAGCTACATATGAGTCAGCAGTGTTGCTGTCTCATACCTGTGCTGTGTCACCTACACCTAGGCCTGGGGCCACCAGATGTATTGGTGTACCATTCACAACCTCTGAATATGTTTGTCTGGTAGTCAGTATGTACAACATGACCCCTTGTAAACACACATGTGGTGAATGTCTCTCTGCATCTGAGTTGTGGATTCAGCAATTGTTGGAGTACATACATTGTTTCTGCTGCGTGAGTCAAGATGTGAGAAGTCGGACACATCTCATTGTGTAATTTGAATAACATTAGTCCTCTCCCATTTCATGTAGGCGACGACCAAATGTGCACCGGCCTTTCACAGTCCTGGCGGACATGGAGGATGTGGACATCATCAGGAAATTTCGTCTGGATCGCGTTACACTGCAAGAGCTATGTGCTCAGTTGGAGCCCCATCTGAGTTCTCAACGCACATATCCAACTGCCCTATCCCCAACCGTGAAGATCATGGCAGCGCTGCATTTCTTCGCTATGGGCTCTTTCCAATACACGGTGGCCACCGCCGGTGGGATGTCGCAACCAACATTCAGCATGGTGCTCTGGGATGTGGTGTCCGCAATGATGCTATACAATGACCAATACATACGATTCCCGAATACAGCAGATTTGCCTGCTGTGAAGGCTGGTTTTTATGCCCTTGGCCACATTCCTCATGTAGTTGGTTCCATTGACGGCACACACAATGCCCTTGTCCGACCACAGGCACGTGAGCAGGTGTATAGGAACAGGAAGCACTACCATTCCATAAATGTGCAGGTGGTATGCCAAGCTGATATGATCATCAGCCATGTTTGTGCGTGATTTGCTAGCTCCGCCCATGACTCCTACATCCTGCGGAACAGCATTGTACCCCGGCTGATGGAAAATCTACATCCAGAGCGTGCATGGCTTGTAGGTGAGTACACTGAGTCAAGTAGTGTGCTGTGTGTGACATGCTGTTCTCGTCAACTGTTTGTATCACAACATTTCTCTGTGTATGTCACACCTAGGTGACTTAGCGTATCCCAACAGGCCGTGGTTGCTGAGCCCACTGCGGAATCCAAGTACCCCGGGTGAAGTCAGCTACAACGAGGCACATGGTAGGACACGACGTGTGGTGGAGCGCACCTTTGGCCTACTGAAGTCCCGATTCCGGTGCCTGGACAAGAACGGAGGTGCACTGTTGTATTCCCCATGAAAGGTGTGCCGGATAGTTGTAGCATGCTGCATGCTACACAACCTTGCCTTGCGCAAAGCCGTTCCGCTGATCATGGATGACGATGAGCAGCAGATCCCCCCTCCTGCACACCCACACACTTCCAGTGCGGACGATAGTGGTGAAGAGGAAGGTGTTGACCTGCGTCAACAGCTCATTGCCAACTACTTCCCTTGAATGTAAGTGACTTTGTAGACAAGTGACATTGTGTGTTTGCTTGGATGTTACTATCAAGGCTTTGATAACTCTAACTGCTGGCTGTTGTTGTGTGTGTGATAAGGGATGATGTGTGTGGCACAGGGTATGTGTATCCAGGTACATCATGTGTATGTTGAGGTTGTTCACCATTGCTAGGGGTGTTTGTTTTTGTGCCTTAATGCCTAGTGTTGTATTTCTGCTGTGAAGGCGTCACCTGATGAGGAAATGTCATTCTCTTGTGTCTTTCTAGGTTCATTCACCCTCTGAATGCCTCCTCTGCTTCACAGCTGTTGGAACATTGAAATCTGATTTGTCATTGTACATACTGGAATAAACATGTAGCTCACACAGACATAGGTATGTGAAGAGTGTTTATTTGGAATTCGTTTTTGTGCAAGTGACGGGGATATGTACATAAATGTGAACAGTGAATAAATGAGTTGTCAGTCATGGTAGTTGAGACAAATAGTGTAGTCACCACAAAGCAGAAGTCACACAGTCCAACAGACTCAGGCCATCAACATGACAATGTGGGCAAGAATAGTCAACATAGTCAATGCAAAGGGGAACAACAAGATACCATCATGGCTGGCTCTGTGAGTGGCATTGGTATGGTGGCCTGCCACCAAATCCTCCCCTGTGGATTCTCGGACGGCCCCTGGTGCATTTAGGAGGGGGGTATCTGCTGCAGGGTCAGTGGTGTCTGAGAACTCACTCTCCTCCTGCACACCCCTCTCTGTGGCTGCAGCTGGAATGTTGGGCTGCACAGCAGGCAATCCACTGGAGGGGGGTGGAGCGGCACTTGGGGCTGGGAGTCTGTCCCTCAGAACACCCACTAGCTGGCCAACAAGGTCGACAAGTTGGCCCATCCGTGTGTCCATGGACTGCTGCAGCAGGCGGATCTCATGCATGTCTTCAGCAAGCTGGCCCATTACTCCCTGGTTCTCTTGGTAGGCACCAAGGACTCTTGCAATGGTGGCCAGAGATTCAGGGTCATTGTCCTCCGGTGTCTCTGCCCCAGTTGTACTCCCACCTGCCCTCCTGACACGGACCTCTGGCATAGTCCCCCGACGCACTGGCACACTCTCCCTGTCATGCTGGATTGTGTGGTGGTGTTGGTAACCACCGTGGCAGGGCGTGTGTTGCAGGCAGCAGTGGTGATGGTGGTGGTGGAGGCCACACAGGTCGTAGTGGCAGGGGGCAGCACAGTTGTTCTTGCCGTGGTGGTGGTGGTGGTGGAGCCCACACAGGTCATAGTGGCAGGGGGCAGCACGGTTGTTCTTGCCGTGGTGGTGGTGGTGGAGGCCACACAGCTTGTAGTGGATGAGGGCAGCACGGTTGGTCTTGCCGTGGTGGTGGTGGTGGTGGGGACAATGAGGGCTTGTGACATGTTAGTCCCTCCCACACCAGAGGGGCCAGCTTGAGAATCCTCGTCGGAGAATGTTGGGGAATCTGCATCCGAGAGTCCACGTTCCAGGGGGGGAGACTGGCTCCGCATGTTGGTGTCATCCTCTGCAGTTAGTTGTTGATCTCCTGTTGAACAGAGGTGATATGGTGATTGAGTTGCACGCAACAAGCTTGATGTTAGACAATTGTTTGAGACATTTGATACAACACACATTTTACAATGCAATGACTTTGTATGCCTGCTATATGCTGTGCACCATGTCATGACGTTGAGGTACATACCTTTTAAGTCCATGGTTTTCATTGGGAATTGATACTTGGTGCAGTGTACAGATCGTGTTAATACACGGACATGTCCTCATCTACCCAATTGTGTGACATCAATTTTCTTTTGTGCATCTTTTCATTTAGCTGTTCATGTTATCTATTTCAACAGAGCTAGTAGGAACCATTGTCATGTTGTACATATCTTTGGAATCACATGTACTTCACTTTTTTTCCATGTAGACCATGCATGTTTGGTGTTGAGATGGGCGTTCATGCTCAGACACCATGGCACTTCCACATTGCATTCTCTGCTGTGCACAATTGTGGGATGCATTTGTTTCACTTGTGACTTGGTGAGTATGAGTTCAAAATATGTGACAGTTACGTGCACTTAGATGTCTGCACACTGGATGTGGCATTGAAAACTATGCAAAGTTGGCTGACATGTTAGTGCTGATGTTGTTATGTGGCTACATGCATTTAGATGAGGATGGCGGGGTACATGCAGTCACTACCTACCTGTAAGTTTGATGAGAACAATGAAATGGCTGCCACATGGTTCTGGGTGGGGGGACATGCTCCATCCTGCTGATCTGTGGGACAAGGGTGCCTGGTGGGAGTTGTAGTGCAAGCTTCCCACACACAAACAGCCCTCCCTGTTAAGATGGCTACCTACCTGTTAGTTTGATGGGAAGAATGAAATGGCTGCCACATGGTTGTGGGTGTGGGGGATGCTCCATCCTGCTCAGCTGTGGGACAATAGAGCATGAGAAGGCTACCTACCTGTAAGTCTGAGGAGAGCAATGAAATGGCTGCAACATGGTTCTGGGTGGGGGGACATGCTCCATCCTGCTGAGCTGTGGGACAAGGGTGCCTGGTGGGAGTTGTAGTGCTGGCTTCCTACCCACATACCCCCCTCCCTGTTAAGATGGCTACCTACCTGTAAGTTTGTTGAGAGGAATGAAATGGCTGCCACATGGTTGTGGGTGTGGGGAGTGCTCCATCTTGCTCAGCTGTGGGACAAGGGGGCCTGTTGGGAGTTGTAGTACAGACTTCACAGCCACAAAGACCCCTCCCTGTTGAGATGGCTACCTACCTGTAAGTTTGATGAGAACAATGAAATGGCTGCCACATGGTTCTGGGTGTGGGGGATATGCTCCATCCTGCAGAGCTGTGGGACAAGGGTGCCTGGTGGGAGTTGTAGTGCAAGCTTCCCACACACAAACACCCCTCCCTGTTAAGATGGCTACCTACCTGTTAGTTTGATGGGAAGAATGAAATGGCTGCCACACGGTTGTGGGTGTGGGGGGTGCTCCATATTGCTGAGCTGTGGGACAAGGGGGCCTGTTGGGAGTTGTAGTGCAGACTTCACACCCGCACAGACCCCTCCCTGTTGAGATGGCTACCTACCTGTGAAGTTACACATTGGAGGGCAATGGCTGCCCCATTCTTGGGGGTGTGGGGGATGCTCCATCCTGCTCAGCTGTGGGACAATGGAGCATGAGAAGGCTACCTACCTGTAAGTCTGAGGAGAGCAATGAAATGGCTGCAACATGGTTCTGGGTGGGGGGGACATGCTCCATCCTGCTGAGCTGTGGGACAAGGGTGCCTGGTGGGAGTTGTAGTGCAAGCTTCCCACACACAAACACCCCTCACTGTTGAGATGGCTACCTACCTGTAAGTTTGATGGGAAGAATGAAATGGCTGCCACATGGATCTGGGTGGGGAGACATGCTCCATCCTGCTGAGCTGTGGGACAAGGGTGCCTGGTGGGAGTTGTAGTGCAGACTTCACAGCCACAAAGACCCCTCCCTGTTGAGATGGCTACCTACCTGTAAGTTTGATGAGAACAATAAAATGGCTGCCACATGGTTCTGGGTGGGGGGGACATGCCCCATCCTGCTCAGCTGTGGGACAAGGGTGCCTGGTGAGAGTTGTAGTGCTGGCTTCCTACCCACATACCCCCCTCCCTGTTAAGATGGCTACCTACCTGTAAGTTTGTTGAGAGGAATGAAATGGCTGCCACATGGTTGTGGGTGTGGGGAGTGCTCCATCTTGCTCAGCTGTGGGACAAGGGGGCCTGTTGGGAGTTGTAGTGCAGACTTCCCAGCCACAAAGACCCCTCCCTGTTGAGATGGCTACCTACCTGTAAAGTTACACATTGTAGGGAAATGGCTGCCCCATGCTTGGGGGTGTGGGGAATGCTCCATCCTGCTGAGCTGTGGGACAAGGGGGCCTGTTGGGAGTTGTAGTGCAGACTTCCCAGCCACAAAGACCCCTCCCTGTTGAGATGGCTACCTACCTGTAAGGTTACACATTGGAGGGAAATGGCTGGCCCATGCTTGGGGGTGTGGGGAATGCTCCATCCTGCTCAGCTGTGGGACTAGGGGGCCTGTTGGGAGTTGTTGTGCTGGCTGCCTGTACATGTGCCCCCATGTAAACATTGTTATGTACCTTTGTGGTGAATGAGAGGGAGTTATTGTGGGATCTGTGAGACCTGTTTGGGGGGAGTGTGGTGGACATGAGTACATTTGGGCCTAGGAGGTGTTGCTTTTTAATTGTGCAAGCTACTACATAGTAGTGTTATGGGAGACTTTTGTTGGCACTTACCAGCCTCCATTCCCCCCTCAATTCCAGTGCAACTCTCTGGGTGCAGTATGCCAAGCACCTTCTCCTCCCATGCGTTGAATGTTCTTGGTGGAATGGGAGGGCCACTGCCAGTCCGGTTTGCCAGCTCACGGTTCTTGCTGTTCTTCTCCTTGACCTTGCTCTTGAGGTCAGTCCACCTCTTCCTGATCTCCTTCCTGTTGCATGGAACTTGCCCTACAGCATTGACTCTGTCAACTATCCTTTGCCACATTTGATTTTGCCTGACTGATGGGGTCTGTTGGACCCTGCTTCCTAAAATATATGGCTCAACTCTTATTATCTCATCCACCATGACTGACAACTCACCATCAGTGAATTTGGGCATCTTATGTGCCATGGTGTGTGATGTGCTGAGTGGTTAAGAGTGCAGGTGTGCAGGTGGTGGTGGTGGTGGTGATGTGTGTGGTGTGTGTGTGTTTGTGATGGTGGATGTGTGCAGGGTTGCCTATCCTTTGTGTGATGTTGTTGGGCCCTTCTGTTCTGGAGTTGTGCAAAGAATTGTGGTCATGCAGGGGCTGGTTTTATGCTCTGCTATGTGGGTGGGTCCCAACTGGATATTCATGTCAGGTGTGTTGTCTGTGTTGGGCTGGGATTTGTAGTTCTTATTTGCCAGGGGCATGTGTCAATGGGCTGTTTTGGCTGTTTTCATTGGCTGAGCCAGATGCACAGCCACATTTGGTGGTTTTGTGGTGTAGTTGCTTCCGACCGCCATTACTATTTCCGCGTGGACGCCGCGGTCGGACTGCAATGGTCATTCCTCCAGCTCTCCCATTCATCATTGCTGTCAATCGCGGCGGTCGGAAACAAGTGGTCGTACCGCTGGCACCGCGGTAAGATCATAATTGCACTCATGGGAATTCCACTTGTGTATCGGCGGGTTGTGAGCTTTCCGCAGTGGATCCGACCGCCGTGGAGGATATTTTGCATTTTCTGCACGTGCGCCGCCGGTGTTTCTTGGGTTCCGACCGCGGCGGTCTGATTTTTCCAGCGGTGCATCGTAATGTGATCGGCGGTGGTGCCGCAAGCCATGCGGGTGGTCTTTTCCCATTGCCACGGCGGGCGGAATGGTTTTCCGACCGCCATCGTAATCGGCCCCATAGAACTGAATGTGACCCCATTACACGTAAGACAGGCAATAATTAGCAAATATGCATACTAGTACTCTTGGAAAGCTTGCATAGTATAATTAAAGGTTTTGTTAATGCTGCCTAACAGTATATTTCTAATAAAGTTTTAACAAGAAATATATTGTATAAAGGATATTGAGATATGGATGGGTATTGGTTATATGCAAGAATAAAAAATGATAAGAGAATATTTGTAATTGTGTTGTTTTACTGTTCTTTAAAAATTTCCGAGTAACTATTCTTCTTTGCATATCTGTTATGTTTTTTTTTTTGCAGAACCAAAAAGATTGATTGCCATGATGAAGCAATAGTAATGCATCGCAAAACTCCTTTGGTAATAACTATCAAGATATTACAGAGTAAAACTCCTTTGGCAAATATTTGTCAAATACAAATATCATAGTAAAGGATGAATCTAGAGAGTGCAGGTTAAATTAATTCAAACTGGCCTTAAACCTAATGTCTTACTTGATTAATAAATAATATTCTTCCTTTGAAATTAATGATTCGACCTAGTGGTGCAGCTAGCTTTGTAGATGGTGAATACTGTAGTGTTATAAAACCACTATAGCACCCAATAGCACATGAAAATCTCTAAAGGTTTGTTGGATCAGACGTCAAACAGCTGGTGTAGTGAGCATACTGCCTCCACCACACCAGTGGTGACTGGCATGGCAAATCCAGATATTCTTGTCACACTGTTGGGTATTTTTCTTTAACCTACGATGGTTCCAACTCCCATGATGGGAGTTGTCATGGTGAGAAAGAGTCGGTCTACCCTTGGCTCCTGTTTTCCCTTGACTTGCTTCTCACGTCATTCTTTCTGGGACTTCAGCCCCTTGTTGCCACCACTTCCTTAGACTGATGTGAATCCTGAAATTAAAATTGAGATGTTGCATTGAAATTTCTGCATTAACAAACTGCAAATGCACTGCATAAACCGATGAGCAAGATTGAAAGTGTTAAAAACAACAAAAAAGCACAAAGTTTTATTGAGAAATGAGCTGAATGCACACAAATGTGAACCTTGGTTTTTATTGGTGAAAGGAACACAGTTGACTGAACTAAAGATATCATGTATCTCTTCAGAAATATATACAAAACAAGGGCCTAAATCACATAGGCTTCTGGGAAATGTAATTTTAAGGTACAGCTTCCAAATGTACACAGGATACTCATATATAACTTCTTCTTGCACTAGAGTATTCATGAAAATGTATGGTTTTAAACAAGAAGTCTAATTTACACTGTTTCTGTAATGTTAATCATACATAATTTCTGCTTTGTGTGAATTTATACAAACCTATACAAACATAGAGTACATATTTCACAAGTGTACATTTTTATTTATTTTATTGTCCTCTTTTTATTTCTGTATTAATTGGTACACATCTCCAAATTTAACTTTATTTACAAAAGGCAGGCATGAGTATGCTCATAAACATTGCAAAGCATTTGTTACGTGTACCAAAAAGCTCCATTGTATGTTCTTCCTTTTTTGCTCGATTACACTCATAGGAATACACAACTCTTTTATAGATTTGCTCACTATATGCAAGTGGAATAATTTACCCAGGGGCAACTAGCTTAATCAGATTATACACTTATCTAAATTGGGCCCTCATTATAGGAAGCAAACTAAATTGCTCTCAAGTCCCACACCTAGTAATAACAGATTACACGTTTAAGCTTGGTTGTGAGTGTTTAGAGTGGGGATTGGTGTTTCCTCAATGATTCCCTATGTTTTCTCCATCACTATGGGCCTTTTTCCCTATTTACATTTGTGTGAGGTTTTTCAGGGAGAACTCTGATGAGGGGAAATTACAGGATGCAAGTTTTTTCATGCAGAATGTGCCATCCTGAATCTGCAGTACAATGGGACGTGAAATGATCCTCTTATTGCTTTGAAAACCAACTCTACATTATGCATGTGCAAATTACAACTTTTCACCAGAGGGATTTAAAATTTTCACTTTAAAAAATATTTTTTAATTCTTTCCCTCTCCCAGTTATTTTCACACTCTTACACAATCATAAAAGTTGGATGCTAACCACTTGTGTTGTAAGCACTATACTATTATTATTAGTAGTAGTACTAATAATAGTAGTAGAAGGGGTTGTAAGGCAATGAGGAGGAGGAGTAATGGTATAATTATTAATAATTGTATTTTAGAATACTAAATGATCTATTACATTTCACATGCCAGGAGAGTGTTTAGCCAAAGCAACAATAAATCAAGGGTAAAGGGGTCGGTAAAATTTTAAAAAAATCTTTCATTTGCAACAAGCAGGGTTTTACATAATTATAACGTGTAGAAAGGCAGACAAAAGTGCCAAACGGCTTGAGCAGTTCTTTTACTTAATATAAAATGTAACTAACTGCCTTGGCATATGACAAAGATGAAGCATGTGAACTGCTTAAATGAGCTAAAAAGATATTTGGCTTGTTTTGAAACAATTTCACAGTTTTTATGTGGAAAATAAGGGAAATGTGTTTTTGTTCCCTTGTAAAAAGCTTTTGGCCACATGCAAAATATTTTTCCCGTGACCATGTAAAGCTCTTTTTCTCTTGCCATGTTGCCAACCAGTCATGCTTGGGAACAGTGGAAAATGAATGGTGAGCTGTGGGAATATAAGCCACATTGGCAGGCAGTGTCTAGAAAGAAATCAAGGCCTACTTGAGTGGCTCGTAATACATCTTGGTGTGCCAGAAGTTTGGTGAACATTCCTGCTTATGATTACTTATTCTGTAAAAGCAGTGACCTGAATCAAGGAAATAATTGCACAGGGCTTGTCTGGAGGAACAAGCTGAAGGATATTTTTAATAAGGCCACTACAGCTAAAATTTGAGACAGGGGGATTCTTCAACCACTTTTGGATCTTGGTAAAGTTCTCTTCGTCATACAGAGTTTACATGGGAATTGGAGTCCGGGATTTGAGGATAGTGCAAGGTCTAAGTCAAGGCAAGTGTAGGAGTCCAGTTGAGGTTCTTTTTTTGCCAATGCTGCAGAGCTTTGGCTTTGCCAATGCTTGCTAATGTGGCAGATAGGCCAGGTTTCGGAGGTATTTATCTAGATGTCTCACTTTGTTCCATGTTCTTTTGGCCAGGCACACCAACTGCTCATAGAAAAATGCCTCCTGTCATCGATATCTGAAAAGCCTTGTACTATCACTTTTTTCCATCAAGTTTTGGAAGTGTACAAATGTTGTCGCGTTTTTTGGGGGGGTTACAGGGGTGCTGTTATAGTAGCCTTTCATTTGTGTCCATGCTAACTGCTCAACTGTCGTTCTATTTCTTCAGTTTCTCTTTTTAGATTTGAAAAAATGTGAGCATCGTGTAGGCTGTCTGCCCATTAGTTTGATGGTGCAGTCAAACACATTTTATTGCAGAGTCAAATTGTTCAATGATTCTAGTGCATATCAGTAAGTACGTTATAGTGCACTATTTCGCACACAAATAATGTTGCTTCTTTCTAGTTTTACATCCTTAGACTGTGTGCTATCTCAAAAAGCCTCCTCCCACTATATTCCTAATACCCTTCATAAAAAATTGACCTTGACCTAAAACGTTTGAGTGTTCATTTTAATTTCTTTCCTGTGAATGACCCTCTCCTTATCTTCCATTCTCTGTATACCTTCTCTTTCTTTGTATGGTCTACTGTAAGTCACATCCTTATTTGCCTTAATCTTTAATATTATATCTCTGCAAATTGCCCATACCCCATTTTGGAGAGAATCTCTTCTTTGAAACTATAGCCCTTAAACCTAAGAGTGCATAATATCGTCTAGCACATCTATTCACCTCACCAACCATTTGCATGAACTCACATAGCCTCCACTAATGATCACACCTAACTCCTAAAGACAAAACTTAATTTAACCGTCCAAAATGAAATTAGTGTAAATATATGAAATGAGAGCTCAAGACTAATTCCAATAATTAATAATAACCATGAATCAATGGATTAACCACTAACTCTGGGTTTCGGTGTAGAATGATTCTCCTCACAAAGTACTTAAATTCAATGCCTCTTCAAGGCAACTAAGTGCTATTTAAATGCAATTACAGTACAATTAGTGTAATACCACCTTGACTCAACATGAAACCAATGTTGCCCATGTGCCAGTAGGAGAGGGTGCTTGCCATTATGTCTCTGCCTGGCACAGGAAAGATCTTTGATCTGGCCCTGTTTGTAGACATGCTGGTTGCACTATAAAAGAACCAAGCTGCAGAAAGTAAAGCCATTAAGGTATAATGGGGTAACCCCCAATTGTCCACGGACCTGGGTAATAATTGGTATAGAGAACAATGGTCCTAGACTTCTAAGCGCTACAATTTAGTTGTAAAAACCATTCAATAGTCAAAAAACATACATATGAAACATATACAATTAACATTGGATCATTAATGTACCACCAATTCCTACAATATGCAAACATGTATATCCTCAAAGAACACAAAGCACCCAGTATTGCTCTAATAGTGACTGTTTATTTTTCTTTATAACAGATCACCATATTCATTGTTTAAAGAAAGGTTGCTCCAGAGGGAGTGTGAAGGAGAATAGTGCTCGTGAAATAAGATAGATATAAAAGGAGGGGAATAAAGAAAGCAAATTCAGCAAACAATCAGTTTAGTATTTTTAGTAAACTGGTCACAGTTCACAGTAGCACCAGTTTTACAAATAGGCCTGTCCCTCGTGGACTTTTCAAGTATTTATTTCATGATTTTCTGATGTTGCACAGCGAGTGTCCATCTGTGAAAAGGGCAGGGCTAGGAGGATGTCAGGTACAGGCCCACTGGGGGAGAGTAAAGCAGCAAATGCAAAAGTTGGATGCAAAGGTACTGAGCAGTAGTTGAAGGGAGCATAGCTCAGAGACATTCAGTGCTTAATTTGTGAAAAAATGAGTGCTGGTGCCCGAAGCTCTGCACAGCAGCCCGCAGCCGAAGCTGTTAAATGTTGGCGCACCGAATACTAAGGATGGTAGCTTAAATCCACCTCATGCCTCTTAAGTCCACTACCAGGCACTCCCTGCCCCTTTATCTCACTCTTGCAGGTTCCTGCTTTCTCCCTTTCTGGTAGATTTCCTATCTTTCTCCTCCTCTAGCTTTCTGTTTTGTTTGATTTTCCCTCTCTTGCTCTAAAGTAAATGTCAGATGCGGAAAAATACGTTGCAGTCCCCAGAAAAAAGTGCCAGTGGCTGCTCAAATTAAGCACTCGAGACGTTGAAATTATATGCAAGTCAAGGAATATCTAATTTAATAAAAAATAGATCTGTAGATGTTGATCAAGAGATACAAAGGTAGCATTGCACCAGTGAAAACTCACTGAACAATGAGTTTCAATCTAAAATCAGGGCACAATCTATACATGCTAAGGCAATGCCTCTCAGCTTCTAGAGAGGCAACTTTGCAAAGGGGTATTTTTACAATGAGCTCTTATGATGTATTCTGTCCCTTTCATAAGTCATTAGACCAGGATATATCTTGCTAGTGCAGTATGTGGGATTCATTGCCAAAGGAAATGTTTAATCAGCAGCACTGAAGGTAGTGGCTTCTCACAGTCAACAAAACATCTTACTTCACTTGGTATACAGGCTTAGTGTCTCTTGTCCTTGGGCTTTTGATTGTGAACCCTGAAGCTTTGATACAAGGGCCAAAGCTGTTACCTGCTGAATCTGCTGACCCCTTTGTTCCAAATGAGTTGCTCAAGAATTCCTCCTTTGTCTAGCTAATATGCCACCATGCCTCAGGGTTCCATCTGAAAATTCTCATGCGTCCTGACAATGTCGCTCTTGATATCTGTCCATGAATGTAGAAGCTTCTTTGCCGGAGTTTGCCTAGACCCACTAACACTGAGTGGGACAAGAAATACAGAATGTTTCTTTAACTCACTTCATATCTATCACATTTAAATGATTCTGGAGAGCAGGCACATGCTAGGGGTTGGAAAGATTTCTGATAACTGGACTTATACTTCAAGTTTACAAAACCTTCAAAAACAGAATTAGGTAGAGGAGGGTTTGCCCCAGCCATCAACCAAGAGGAGTTAGCATTCTATGTGACCATAAGCCAATTTTATACATTGCTTCTGCAACTGGTTACTTGCTGCCTGACCAACCCAAACTGCTCCTTCTTGATTGCAGTTATATATTGTAAGCAAAGATTTAATGCTACCTTTAGAGAGGAGGTCTTTGACTTGCCTTGTTCCTCCTATTCCAATCCAAATGTGCAATCAGACTGGATGACTTCACAATTTGACAGATTTGCAAGAATTGTGCAGGTGAATCGAAGGCATTAGAGTATGCACAACCAGTGAATTACCTCACACACAAAGTGGGCAGCACCCTGCATCTGGTATTCTGCTCCAACACTGAAGCTGGGAAATGTGGATATCCGAGCTCAATTCTTCATAGATCTCTTGAGATGAAAGTTAATGCATATTTAAGCATATTTGGATAAAGACCAGGGAACCAGGTGGCAACAATTGTTATAATTTTCATGAAAAGGTTACCACAGCCTAATGTCAAAAGTTTGTAAGGCATACACGACTTGTATCAAACTAAAGAACAAGTCAGAATTTACCAAGAGAACTTAAATCCAACTGTTAATAACACCATCCCCAAAACACCATGGCGCAACTTTTACAATTTTCTATGTATGTAATGCGGTGAGAAGTGTGTGGTAATTGTGCTTGGAGCTTTAGTTTATTTTCCTTATGCCTCATGGAAATGGGCTAATAATGTATTGGGAGGTGCAAGATACACATTTCTTGGCTGTGATTTTTAAATCCTGTGAAGTACAAAGTCTGTTTCAGGTACACAAATAGAAAAATAGTTTTTTTGGTGGAAAAGACATTACAATTTAAAGTAGATTTTTTTTGTGAAGGATCATAATATGCAAACTCTTTTGCAGTAATAAACAAGAAAAGTCACAGTTAACAAAAAAAACATATCTTATATGCCAGCCACCGTATTTGCACATAGGTACACCACTAATGGAGGTGTTCGGCATTCCATCACCTGTTGTCAGCTTCCATGTCTTATCTTTCAGTGATGCAGGTTACACCCTATCACTATATGCCCCTCTGTAGCTTTGTTATGCACAGCATGTTCTTAAAATCGAGGGAGCTTGCAAGACGTGTTGGTCTAGAGAAGACAAGGGCATGGCCCTGTGAGTCTGGAGTTGCAGATTTCACAAGACCATCTTCAGAAACTCAAGAATAGAAAGTTCACAAACTCTCACAAAAGTGGGACACTGGGGTTTTGCAAGAATCAGAGAAAGCTTTGAACATATCTGTGGCTTTACCTGACTTCTGGATCACTATGGACTATCAATAGAGCAGGAGTTAGGCTATCAGCAATAAGCAGAGCCAAGAAGATCCTAGTTTCCCCCTACACCAAGAAAGAAAATTTAATATTTTGGGGATGACAGGAGAGATATCAGCAATCTAGTAACTACCAGTAAGAAACAAGAATGACCACCAACTTTCTCAAGTTACAAGGAAAAACCAAAGGGACCTAATAAAAAGACAACAGCACTGACACAGACCTGAAAAGTGCTTGGAAGGCCCAACAAAACGTAGGAGAAAATTGTTGATCAGGTGAGTTTTGGAATACACATAACGATTTTACAGAGTTTTAGTGCTGTTGAGGCCTTCATCAGGCTAAAGATATAAATGGGAAGGGCAGTTGGCCACTAGAATTCCATATTTACACCATCTACTGAACTAGGGCAATCCATGGTTAGTAAAGATATTTGACTATATTCTGAAATGGAGATCAGCTAGAAATGGATCCCTTGCAGCTAGAGTCTATTATACACCACCTATTCCTATGACTGTAGAGTTTGTGTCCTAATGTTGCAGCCCTTATGAACTGGTATACAGAAGGAGGTGGCGGATTGGTGCAAAAAGAGAGGCCTGAAGCATTGTTTTGCTACCTCCTTAGGATCATTTAGTCACAGAAGCTAAACTCGTCAGTTTTTGCCAGCTGAAGCTAGAGCGTCATAAGAACTAAACACAATCCCTTATAAGATACATGTAGCTGCAACTCAGAGACATAAACCAGTATTTCACAAACATCAGACAGGAAAAATTCATAATACAAGCCAGAAAAACTTTCACACTGGAGACTCCATTGTATTGAGAATTTTGGTCTAACAAAGACCCCCAACTATCATATACAAGCGCATTGTTAAGACAGATCTACAGTGGATTAAAGTTGTGGACATCCCAAGAAGAGGCAAGTACCCTGGTAGTAGAGATGCCCAGCAATTCATTTCAGAGATTCTGTGAATTTTGTGGAAGAGAATCATTTTGCTCTTGACACTTTCATCTAACTCCTGGATCTGACAGCTTTCTATGTCCAGTTTTTAACCTCCGTGAGAATAAGAATATTGTCGCTTTAAAGGTTTCTCAAGAGGACATTATTTGCTTATATGTAATCCAATAGATAATGTTTCTATCGTGGTGTGAAATGGAAGCTTATTTTTAAGAGTGTCTACTTTTCACAATATGGCCTGCTTATATTCTGTTGGTTACTAATCCTCACACACTGGCGTAATGAAACTTGATGGGGCCCCCTGCAAGGTACGTGTAGGGGGCCCCTCCAGACTAAATCGGGAGCTCTCTGGCCAGAGTACTGTGCTTAGGGGGCCCCCTGGAGCTTGGGCCCCCCCGCACCACGGGAGCTGCTGGGGCCTGTGTTACACCACCGTCCTCGTCCTGGTAGCTGGGAGGCCTGCTCTCAAGACATCTCCATCAGTTTTTCAAGTATCCAGGAGAGATACTGTGAAGGTGATAATAGTGAATTTGGTCCTCCTAGCTTGACTTTTCTTTTTTAGATCGTACAAATTTCTCCTGACTTAGCAGCCAGAAGATTTGTCCTGCATGGAAGAGTGCAATGAAAAGCAGTTTGTGTGAGAAATTTGCAGTTGTATCATTTTGTCCAATTTTTAATACTGCATTGTGCTGAGAAGTTAAACACCCAGACATAACTCTTCAGCAAAAAAAGAGAAGTTAATCATGGGGACGGAAGAGTATTCTACAGGGTGTCTTTTAAATGTGATATCACTGTGATGTTCTTAGAGCTGACCAGTTAGCTCAGAGATTAAGAAGACTTCAAAGGTATGCTCTCCATCTTGAAGTAAGTAAAGTGTCAAAGCTTCTTATTAATCTGTAATTAAAATTGAGTACCAAGTTTGTGGGTTTAAAGCTTTTCTGCTACAAGTATTGTAAAGTGAGAAACACCCTGGAAGCAGTACTTTGTTCTTTATAGGTACAGCCATCATCACAAAGTTTCTTTCTGGGGGAGGAATAGTTACCCTCTTTATTGCTCTGGAGTGGATAAAGAGCATTATTCACTGGGAATCAACTATGCACATAATGCTTGTAGCTCCTAATTGGGCTAAATGGATACCCAATTTCTCCAATAAAATGCTTGTACTCTCTCTCTTTTTTTAAATAGTTTTTATTTAGAGTTAGTCGTGATCACAAGACATCATTACAAACTTATAACCGTAAGACAAAAATGATGAAAAATCATAGAAGCAACCAGGATAGGCAATGATAGAAATTAAAAAACATGGAAAAATTAGCTAGAGAATTAAAAAAAAACAATGAAGATAAGGACAAAATATAACAATTATAGAACAATGCAACTCAGTGCTAGAGTAAGCCGGTCTAGACGCGTCAAAAGCATTATAAGGCATTGGGGAGTCTAGCCTTAGAAATCAACAGTTCAAATTCGTATATCTGACAGAAGAATGTCCACCACTCTGGTATCTTAGGAAGAAGGGAGCTTATCCAAGATCTCGCTATACACAGCAGAGCTTTAATAATTATGATTGACATCAATTGGGTTTGCCTGGGGTTATAATGGATTTTGGGAGCCAACCTAATCTCTGTAGTGGTTTGCTGAAAACTGTGTCCAAGGAGGGATATGGATTACTGAACCACCCCCAACAAAAGTCCTGCTGCGCCGGGCAGCTAGTGAACATATGAACAATATCTGCCATGGGCAATCCGCACTTAGGGCAGGGAATCTTGTCAGAAGCACGGCTTGTGGCCCATTTAGAGATCCTTTCAGGGGTGTAATAAAGCATGCAAATGGTCTTAAACTGCTGAAACTTTAAGCTGACAGAATGTACAGAGCAGTTGATACTTTCTAAGGCGCCAGTGATCTCTTCAGGGAAAATATCCGAGTTGAGTGCCCTACTCTATTTAGAGGCCAGCAGCGAACAATCATTGGTACTGTAAGTGCTAAAGATCTGATTAAGTGCTCTGATTGAAGCCTTGCCAGGGGCCCTGTGTAGATAATACAGGATGTCAAAGTCTTCCAACATTATCCAGTCTTCACACCCACACAGAAAGAAATCAAGTAGCTGTAAATACTCAAAAAAGAACTGATGGGGAAGGTCAAAAGAAGTCTGGAGAGAAGAAGATGAACAAACCCATTACTGTCAAACAGCTGACCAGTTGTCTTCACCCCTAAGATTACCTAGGCCTTGCCCACTGGATATTGCAAAATAAAGGGAAATTTGGGATTTCCCCAGGGTGGGGTGCATGTATGTAAGGTAGTTAAGGAGTACTTTGAACACATTTTCCTCCAGATACGTATGATGTTTTCAGTAATTTCAAACCGGACCTACTTGAAGTAGTTAGGATCTGAGAGTCTATGGAAAAGAAACCTAGCTTCTGACCCCAATTCTAGTTGATATCCCAGTATAGAGGGGTCCAAGTCGCGACCTGTAAGCATATTCCTGATACCGCCTCCAAAGGCTACCCAAACGTAGAGCTGAAAGTTAGGTAGTTGAAAGCACCCCCCCCCCCCCCGGTTGTATGGGAGTTTCAAAAAGCCAATTGCTCATCTGGCCCTCTTATAGCCCCATATGAAGCTACAATTAGCACCCTCGAGGTGTTTAAAAAATGAGTCTGGGACCTGAAGTGGAATTGCTTGGAAAAGGTATAAGAACTTTGGTAAAACCTAGTGACCTAGTATACTAATTGGGAGTCAATTACATGAGCGCATTCTAGCTATGACCGATTGCAAAAGAGGTTCATAAATCAATTGAAAAATACGGTTCACTCTGCTGCCAAGCCTAACTCCTAGATAAGTAGCAGTTGATACTGTCCCCGGGATTGGATTCTTTGATTGAAAATTAAGTAGGAGGTGCATTTTTGTTAAATTTAATTTATACCGGAAAGAGTTCCAAACCCTATGGTCTCATTTGCCGCTAGGTTGATGGTAGAGAGTGGGTCTGCAGTAACAATTGCCACCTCGTCAGCATAGGCGGTGATTTTAAGCTCAAAACTGTTATATATCACTGGCTGAATCCATTGGTTAAGTATAAGGGACCTTGAATAGGGCTCAATATAGAGTGCAAATAAAAGTGGACAGAGCAGACACCCCTGACGGGTGCCCCTAAAGATCCTGAATGGTGGAGAGCTATTCCCACCATAGACTAGTTTACCCATAGGATTTCTATAGAGAGACTGTACCCATGTAATAAATCTTCTGCCAATACCGAGAGCTCTTATCATTGCCCACAGGAAGTCCCATGTGACCCGATCAAAGGCCTTCTCTGAGTCTAACAGGATCATACCGACCCTTTTGCCCAATTGATCCGGAATGTCAAATACAGCGAGTGGTAGTCATAATAGAAGGGGACGGTATAATCGTTACGTGTGGAAACCCTGAACTGGCATGCCGATTGATAAACACTGACAACAGGCAGGGGCTCAACGGCTTTCCAGCTTCCTGTTCCATTGTCCCAATGGGCTATTTATGCCAACCTAGATCCTTTAATATTCAGGGGGAAAGCTATGGTCCCACTTTTTCTACTTTTCCCATCCTGGCCCCTGGTAGGGGAGCTTGCATAGTCCCAACTTCTAACAGATTTCAGCTACTCGCTGACCTGGATGAAAACGATTGACTTTATACTAATATCGAACATCTGAGGGCGGCACATTCTTGGAGAGATGGGTTGGCAGGACTGATTGAGTGCAGTCCCCCCACCCCTTTTCCTCCACCGCGGGATGAGCACTCACTTGGCGGCAACTGGTCAAGATTTTTCTATGGGCAAGGTTAAGATTGGCTCAGATGAACGGTCTACCGCTATTGTTTTGCCTCTGCATGCTCAAGTGGCTCGGCAGTTGAAAGTAGCTTGCACCAAGAACCTTGGTTCCATCTGAAGAACAATGCCTCTTCAACTGCCGTGGACACGCAGGTGCATAAAGATGTTACTATGGAGGGTCCTGGGCACAACCCTGATACCTCTAACTTCTTTGTTCGGAATACTGGTATTGTGAGAACAAGGACAATTCCCATTGATTCTGCTGGACCTTTGGAATTAGAAATGCTCATTGATCCTCTTTGTAGATCTGGGACACTCAACATGACTCAAAGGGCTGCTTTGATAAGAGAGAACAATGCTACCACAAAATGCTACAATGATTTAGCTTTTATTTCCTGAAATGTAGTGAGGCTACGCTGTAAATTATGTAATTCCGAATGGTCGTCTTTTATAGATTGTTTTGATGTAATTTGTTGCCAGGAATGTTGGGTTTTCGATAATGTTCTAGTAGATGGGTATTCAGATCTTTTAGTTCTCCAGCTATCCCTTCAACTGCAAGCAGGGGTAAGGGAGGCCTAGTTGTCCTGGTATCGACTAAAATTGGGAATTTGTCTGTCACAGAGATGATCACAAACTCCCATTACCAGATCTTGAAGCTTTCTTCCCCAAAAGAGTTTAATATACTCTTAGAAAAGTTTTATTATAACTTTTATACTTCACAACCTGTGAACATTATTGAGGACCTGGATACTGCAATCTCTTGTTAAATGAGTAAAGAGACCAAGTATACCTCCCTAATATGGGTAGGTGACTTTAACGTTAATAAATGCACTTATAGTGGGAATCAGGTGTGTGGTATAGTCAACTGGCAGGGTGATGAGGTGGCACATTTCCTGCACTCTCCCTATGGTTAAGCACCAGCTACAATAATGTTAATGAATGACCTTTTATTTGCATCAGATCTGTCTGGCGACCCTGCCGCGAACACATCGACCTATGTGGGAGGGGGTAAAGGTAATGCTATTGATCACATCTGAGTATCCGACGCAGTGGTTCCATTTCAAAGCAAATTTGATATACTTCCTTCTCCTTTCATCTGATTATGGCCATATTCTCCCTTTTATCAAGAGCCCCCTCGACCTCCTCTCAGATATTACCTATTATGTTCTCCTTAAATCAAGGGGTGCACAGAAAATGGCAAAACGTAGATCCTATGAATACTTACGAAGAATTGGTCTCGACTAGCTACAATGAGATGAGGATCTGCTAGCTGAAAATGTTGACCCAGGGGTGGTATGAGCTAATTTTAGGAAAATCTGCACTTCTATTTCTGACCTCCTATCAGGTGATAAACCACGGATGGCCTGTCCAGCACACTCATGGCTCAACAATGATTGCACAAAGGCATATAAACTCCTGAAACAAACCACTAATAAAATCCGGAGTGATGCAATTGCAGTTAAAATAGCGAGACGGAATTACATTAATGTACTTGAAAAAAGGAAAAATTAGATAAGATCAAAGGCATGGGAAGACTTGGAATGTTCAGCCTTCCTGAAAGTCAATAAACCCTTCTGGGAGATAGTGAACTGCCTTTTTTTTACTGTAAAAACCTCCTCAAGGACCGACTGCCTTATTTTAGAATAAGACTGGGTTTCCTATTTTACAAAGATATTTACCTCAGAGACAAGGGAAGCAATTTCTTTGGTCCGGCCTGTCGCTGTTCCTAGTTGCAAGTATTTGGTGAATTTCAGTAAATCGATCACAGTAGGGGAAGTGAGAAAAGCCATTGCTAGTTCGGCTACAGGAAAGGCATGGGGATCCAGCTGAGCTTTTTAAGCATAACTTAGTTCTATGGGCCCATTGATCACAAATGTCTTTAGAGCCCTAGTTATTAAAGGCCCGGCTGACTCCTGGAAGGAATCGGCGACTATTCCCATCTATAAGAAATGAGATAAAAATGACTCGTCAAATTACCAACCCATTTCCCTTATTGATTCCTCTGCTAAGATTTTTGGGAGGGTGATTCTAGGGAAAGTGGAAGCCTGGGCGGTAGAGAAAGCCTTCTTTACAGAGGCCCAGTACGGGTTCAGTCTGGGTTTGGGCACCTCTGAACAAGCTCTCAACCTGTCCTTTATCCTAGGCAAATACATCAAGGCCAGGAGAGGAGCCACACATATGGCTTTTATCAACCTCTCCTAGGCCTTTGACTTAGTGGATAGAGACAAATTATGGGACATCATGGAGAGAGCAGGGGTTGATCAGCCCCCTTCTGACGTTCCTGAGAAGGCTGCATCAGGATACCACAATGAAGGTTTGTTACTTCCAGGATGGTGATCAGACGCCCTCCATTCAAGTCACCAAGGCTGTATATTGGCCCCCTTTTGTTTTTATTTTATATCAATGAGTTAGAAGCTTTTTTAAGTTCACTTAACCCTGACATCCCCAAAATTGGCAAGTGACTGAACCCTGTACTTTTTTAACTGGACGATGCGGTGCTCTTATCTCGCACTGCAAACGGTCTGCAGACTTTGTTGGATGGGTTTCATTTCTTCATGAAGGATTTGAAGCTCAAGGTTATTCAAAAGTAATCATATATCTTGACAAGTGGCCACAAAAACATCCGCTCCAAAAAGTCCTCTGTGGGAGGAATACCTATAATGAAAATTTCAAACTTTTGTTATTTGGGTATTCTATTTTTTGCTAATTTAAGTTGGGACAGATTGACAATTCAGAGGTCACAACAAATGGAAGCGGCATGCAAAACAGTTTCTAGATTCGACAATAAATTAGGTCACAAACCCCCTAAAGAAATGGTGATGCTATATAAAAGTAAATGTCAGTCAGTGTCTACATACTGAGCGGGAGTATGGGGGTATGCTTCTGGGAAGACCCTTCAATCGGTTGAGAACAAATTTCTGTCCAGATTGTATGACTCCTACGATCCACCACAAGTCTGATAACCCACAACAAAGTGGGGTTAAGATTCCTTGAAGGCCTGCTGGGTCTGGCTCCTGTCTTATTATGAGCAAAAATATGGTCCTCTCCGGACATAAAGTTTACCTGTGACATTTTTGAAGTCAGCCTGAAGCAAAGTAACGTGCAGTCTATCCTGTGGGTAAATTATGTTAAGACGTTGCTCCAAGACCTTGGGCTCATTAACTTATGGGCAAATACAGATGACATCAACTTCCTCCCTAAGGCTCAGATTAAACTACAGTTTTTGGAACATAGAGAAAAGTTTAGACTTGAGAAAGCAATTGACATGGTATCAGTCCATCATTACACATTGCTTGCCACATGCAATGGCATAGAACCCTACCTCTTGTGGGTTAAAGCCTCTGAACACTCATTTTACCTTTTGCGGCTTTGACTCAATAAGATCCATTATTTAGGGGCTTTCCCCATCACAGGATCTTGGTTTGCTTCTCTACCAAGCTGCGTCTGTGACTGGGTTTCTTGCCAAACCACTAAGCAATTTATATTATTCTGTCCATCGTATGCATTTAACAGATCACAATTTTTATGTCCTATTCTCAGGGGGAGATCTTTTAAGTCGCACCAAGAGGGTTTGATTTTCTTGCAGCGTATTGAGTCCCCAGTGATATGTTTTGCTGTTTTAAATGTTATTAGTTAGGCATTGATTTTAAGTAAAAGATACGCATTATGAACTCCTACTCTTGATTGATATGTTTTCTAATTTGTTTTTATTTAAAACTCTACACCTGTTTTTAATGGTTTTGTTGAACGCTGATGTCTCTAATTGTGTTTATTATGCACTTTTATGGTTGAATACTCGTCCGAATAAAGGTATTTAATGATTGATTGACTGACTGGTAGTATCCCTACCAGGCACAAAGCCGTGCTGTTGTAGTGAGGCCAGATTTTTGACCAGAGGAGCCAACCGGTAAGTTAACAATTTTGCAAAGATCTTAGCGCCAGAGTTGATCAAGGAGATAGGCCGATAAGAGCATCTGTCCTCCGGTGGCTTATCTTTCTTTAAAAGGACAATGATATTAGTAAGATTCAACGAGGCAGGAATCTCTCCCCCTCTATCGATATGATCCGCAATCCGCATAAATTTTGGGAGAAGAATTTCGCTGATAATCTTATTGAATTCTAGCGGAACAGTATCTTCCCCTGATTTCTCACACACGGCAGAGCTCTAATCGCAGCCTCAACCTCTGACACAGAGATATTTCCCTCCAGAGCCGAGGCCTGGTATTCATCCAGGGAGGTATCAACTTTCCTGCAGATATTCTGAGAGTCCCGCTTGACTAATTGGTTGAGGCTGGCTGTAGATATCCTTATAAAAGGCACTGAACTGCTCAGCAGTGGCTTGCGAACTAGAGTGAAGAATACCATCATTATCTTTGATACTTTGCATTACGTTTTTTGGGGAAAAGAAAGATTGCGGGCTGATGCCGCCATGAGCGCTCTCTCCTCTGTGCCCTGCTTCACTTACCTCATCCCACTCATCCTGCTCATCACAGCTCCGACCTTTATGACTTTATGACTGTACCTGGTGTGGCTTTTCTTCTCCTGGGGCTTCTGGATAGCCTTGTCACCCCATGGTGAATCCATCTCTTTCGGATTAATCTTGATTAATTTTAATCTTGAAGGACTTCATCTTGAGTGGGGTTTGCTGGGTTGTGGGGTAAAGTGGGGAAAAATTAGTCGGAAGGATCAGAAAGTTCTATCTGAATGGGTATCTAGGCACATCACATGGCAGTGTTTGAAATACAGGATAGGCACTATTTGTATTAGAATGCTTGTCATCTCATAAGGAAATTACAGTGAGTCACAGGAGAGTGGGGTTGAACGAAACTGAGGTAAAGAGAAATGGACCAAGTACGGGGGATGGGCCAGGTGAGAAAGGGAAATGACCAGGGAGAAGGGCAGATAGGGTAAAAGATAGGTCATGAAAGATGTGCTTGTGGTGGTGTGCAGGTGGAGAAAGGGAGGGTAGGAAGACCAAATGAGGATGGGCAAAGAAAAGGTTGGCCAGACGAGAGGTAGAACAATGCTTAGGTAAGAAATAGGAGGGCTGTGGAGGGCCAGAGAAGAGGTGTGGCAAGCAAAAGGAGATCAGGGAGCAGGAGTGGCCCGTGCAGGTAAGAGTGGTGGGGTGGGGGTGATGTTGGGGGGAGTCGACAGATTACCATGAGGTAAAGATAAATTTAAAAAAAAGAAACAACTTACCCTGCGATTGCCGCATCGCCGGGTCGGTGATGCGGCGGGCACAAGGTAAGTGGTTTTCTTTTTTTTAAATTGAGCTTTACCTCGTTGGCGTCTGTCCCCCCACCCCGCCCCCTCCTCCTCACCGCTCTTACTTGCACAGGCTGCTCCTGTCAGGGAGAGTGGGTCATCAAAGTTAAGTCAAAGGAGCTGAGACAGACAGAAGTTGGCTAGATAGATAGAAATGTGTCATAGTAGATGTGCCGGGGTGGTGCGTCAAAGTAGACATAGACCAGAGCAGAGAGAAGAGAAGACAAAAGAAAATAGGGCCAAAGGAATCGTCAGCCAGAGCTAATGCAGGCCAGTGAGACAATGAGCCAGGAATGTTTGCCAAGGAAGGTAGAACAGAGTTGATGTTGGCCAAAGGAGAGGTGTACCAATGAAGCTGAAACTTGGGTAGGTGGGGACCATATGGAAGTCAGGTCAGAAGGCACGAGTACCAAGGTGAGGTTTGATAAAGTGGAGCTGCTGAGGGAATATTGAGGGGTGAGAGGCCAGGGCAGTTGCAGACGGGACATGGTCTATGGGAGAGGGAAATTGAGTCAAAGAAAATTATGGGAGATAGAATGATGAAGATGTGGAATTTCAGATGCCTTTTCAAGGACAAGGCATAAACAGGGGGCTGTCTTTGGTGCCACCACCATGCAGATTTCGTCTACAAGCATCAGATGTCATTTTGCCTGAGTCAGCACACATCTTTGCCCCAAACCTGGGGGCAGTGCTGTGTAATTGGCTGGAGGGCTTGAAGGGGCAGCATCAGATAGGTGGTGGCAGGTGGATGGATGCAAAACCTCCATCAACATTAACTCATGACAGAATGGTGTTTATGTAATGCAGTGCCTGGACAGAGGTAGAATATGTGACAAATGACATTGTGAAGCATATTGGATGTGATTGTTTGACAGATGCCTGGCCCTGGAAGCTTCGGTCCCATCTATGAAGCTATCATAATTTAAAGTGACACATTTTAACTGTGGGCCGCCATTTTCCTTCTGATGCCACATTCCATGTTTACAAACATAAACGTTGTTTGCTTCACGCGCCGGACGTTCCAACAGCAGCCCAGACGCTACCTTAGCAAGGTCAATTAATTTTCTTTGTAAGGCTGAAACTTAAAAGATGGGGAAGCGCACAGTGAAAAATTATGGTTTACAAAAATCATTAGTGACATCTTCCCCCGATCCATACGCCGGCATTGATCTGTAATAGATCATGTTCCCTTCCCTTATTTCGCTGGTTCGTCGGGATCAATACAGCAAGTGCATCGAGACTGGAGCAACACATTTCAAACCTTATAAAAGGTTATTTAGCTGCTAACAGTGCAGCAGTTTCTGCAAGCCTGCCAAAAGGTTACAGCTTTTTGGGTCTCATAAATTACAGGCGACAGGAGGAAGAAGAAAAAAAAATTAAGTGCAGTTTTTTTTTCTTTTTATTGTCTCGGTGATGGATAGGCTCCTGAACTAGTCAGAAAATACATCATATCACCTTTAATGGGTACACATTTCTGCGGCCATAACTCACAATTTTAAAATAGAAAATTGTGAAATATGGCGTCGTATATTCCAGCTCTGACATATTTATGAGTCTTTCCCTTCTTATAAATACAGTGATTGCTATTTTCAAAGGGGCCGTGTCAGGTATGAGCTGAGTGCAAACAGCTGCTGCGGTTGAAAAATTATAGCCGGAGTTGGACATGTTTTCAAAAACTCTCTGTAGCAGCAGTAAATTTACAATGTTTGTACTAACTGTTATTAAAAGCAAATGCAGAGCTTGGCAACAGGAATCCATTGCTCTGAAACAGCTGGAGTGACAGTACAGCGTGACAGCTGGGGTGAGCCGTAAGTCTGGCGCGAGGAGACGCGTTGACGCACCGTTTAAAGCAGCAGTGCTGGAAAGAGAGGAGCTCCGCCGAGTCGTTAACTGAGAAACTTACAACTACGGCCTCTACTGGGGGAGTAATTCGGCTGCCTGCCGCTGAGCACAAGGCCGTAGTTAGCACACCACACTCAAGGGACTCCTTGAGGGGGCAGCCATGCTTTTTTTTTTGTTTGCACCGGATGCCTGCCTGCCCATTACACTACACATCCAACAACCAGTCCATTCTCACCTTCTTTATTGCCGGCTTGAAAAGGTCTTTCAAAGGTTGAAACCTCATTCACAAAAACACCACATTCACATTTGTTAGGATCCTAATTTATGTATTTAATGTATTTATTTAAATTATTTGTGTGTTGTCTTATATTGCCTAGATTCCACCCAACCGGGTTGCATAGCGTTGTACAACAATAACAGAGTAACAGTAGATAATTGGTGTAGCAAGGGAGCCCTAGGCCAAGAGTTGGGCAGAGACCTTCTTGAGGTACTTTTGGCTCTCTCGTGGGTAGAGCAAGGCCAAGTTCAAGGCTTAACTCTTCCAGAGGTGATGAGGACAGGACACAGACCACAAGAAGCAGAAACACAATACGATTTAGAGATGAAATATGGTAACAATTTAGTATCCACAAAATATTTTGTGGTGACTGTAGAGAAATTCTGGCAGACAATAGTCTTAATACTTAAATTTATGCTTATTACCCCCTTGCAAAGGCTTTCAACTTGGCTCTAGGTAGGATATAAATGTAAATGTTCACAATGTCTACTAAAGAATTTGGTGCAAGTATAAAAACAGAGGCAAATGTTTCTTATGCCTTTTTTGTTTTATAGCTTGTGCCTTTTGCAAGTTGAGTGCAAGATGTGTTTACTACGTTTTACATTTTGATGTTCCACCAGTTATAATTATGGCAGATGGTGCATTCATAAGCTCATTGAACCAGCAAGAATGGTTAAAGTCGATTTAAAGTCGATGAAATGCAAATCTCACTTTCCTGCATTTTGGGGAGGTTTTTTTTTTTTTTAAAGTTAAAAAAATTCACTTTTAATCTCAGAACGCCTGAAACATTTACCAAAATCAGGTGCAATTCTTTTCAAACTTTTATATTTCCCTTTAAACAAAACAACACTTTACAAGGACAAATTACAGTTTACACATGTCAGCCAAACAGTTCAAGTATCATGACCAACAATTTTTACAATGGCATAGAATGTGGTTATATTTGTAGTATTACCATTAGAATTTAAGGGAGCATCATTTCGTTTGCGAGATATGACCTAAGTGGGGCCCATATATCTCTGAAATGGGATGAATGTGGCTGCAGTGACCCTTATGTTTCAAAATGTTCAATACATGTAGAGAAAGTCCTCAGACATCTCCAATGCATGGCCACCCTGTGTTTACCCAGGAGAAAGGCAACTCCAATACATTTCCAGAATATCTTAGGGATTTCCTTCACGTACTTCAAATTAGTAACCCTTAGGGATATCACCATATTTAGAAAGGTGGTCTGTCCCAGCTCAGAAAATACATTTTGCCAATACATTATGCCAATAGGAATATATTATGGGGCAAGACTATGCCATATGGAAAACAATCTTCATTCCGAACTCAGTCAGTCATAAAACCTTATTCGGCTTTAAAAAGCCATAAAAGAGCATAGCACAAAACATATAACAGATATAGTTCATTTCATACATCAGACAAATAAAAGCAATTCATTAAAACAAGTACATCTACAATATTGGATAAGCCCAAGACCAGGCCCACATGATAGCGTATAACAGTTTCTCTTCCTAATAAAAAGTGACTCTCTAATGAAACTTATAACAGCATGACAAATCTCTGGCAAATCAAGATTCAGTAAAAATCGAAAACCTTCCTGGTGTGAATTAAAACTGAGTGCTCGCAGAAGTAGAAAATGCGATCTTACTGTTTTATAAAGTGCACAGAAGAGCAAAAAGTGCAATGTGCTTTGTCTAGAGATATTATCACAATGGTGGGGGGGGATTCTCAAACCATCCCCCTTGATTTGGGAAAGCTAAAAGAAAATGCAATGTCCCCAAGCGGAGCCTAGTTGAATAGAATTAACGTTGTGTGTTTTCAATCTAAAAAAGATCAAATTTAATCTCTTGGCTAAATACAATGGCGTGATAATTTACTGGAAAGGTAAGCTGAGCGGCTTGTTGCCTTCAGCTTAAGCTGCACCTGTTCAAAAAGGCTGATTTTATTTGGGCTCTACCTAGGAGGGAAATTTGAGTTGGATCTTTGAAATGCCCTTCTAAATCTCAGCCCACTAAGAGTATGCTTTATGTAACCAAGCCATGGTATGGACTCTGCATTGTCTAGAGTCAAACAGTCTTTGAGAATATGTTTAGAAAATTCTAATTCCGGTGTTTTCCAAATTTATAGCCAAAGTAATAGTGGTGCCAAACCCAGAATATCCCCTACATAATTTAGTTCCACCTTCGAGTGACTAAAGAGGGTTGAGGTCTCTCCAGGGTCATCAAACTTCTTCAAAGAAAACTGTTCTCTGCTATTTGGAGTCTAGAACAGTCACAGTTCCTCCACACTCCAGCCCCATATGTTGCAATTAAGAGGCACTTAGCCTTATATAAGGCAATCATTTCCCTCACTGGTAGGTGGAGTAACTTGGCAACAAAATGAAAGATTGCTCCATAGCTCTGTTTGTTTGTTGCACCCTCACCACCAACAGTGCGTCCCAATTTAGTTTTGAGTGAAAAGGAAGTCCCATATAGCAAAAACTTGCTACCTTGGTGACTGGTGCTCTCTGAATATAAAATGTTTTGGATTTGTTTTTTCTTGGCCCACAAACCATTATAAAAGACTTCTGGTGGTTAATTTTTAAATCTAAGGATGATATAAAGTCAACAAAGGCATTCAAGGCTTTCTGAAGCCTAATTGCGGTTCTTGGTAAGAGGACCGTGTTATCTGCATAAAGAAGGATAGGGATGAAACATGTGCCTGCCCTCAGAAAATCCAGTTTCTTCTGGAGTAAGTGGGCTTCTAAGTTGTTTATACAGATAAAAAACAGGAAAGGGGCTAAAATATGGCTCTGCCGAACACCTTGGGTTGAATATATAGATGTTGTGCCTTCTCCCCTGGGGCCAAAACAAATATTGACCAAGTTGTTCCAATACAATCGCCGGAGGAGAGTAACCAGTGGTTCTTCTACACCCATATTGTCCAGCATGTCCCATAATTTGGACTGGTGACCACGTCAAAAGCACACAACAGGTCCATGAACGCTAGATGTAAAGAGACTGTCATGAACCTGCTGTACTTTCCAATAATGAGCGATAGATTTAGACACTGCCCAGCTGTGCCCATTCCTTGTCTGAAACCGTATTTGGTTTCTGAGAAAATGTAATTAGAGGTAGCCAGTCCCTCTAGTCGTGCCAAATGGATTCCTTCCCAAAATTTTAGCTGTGGAATCAAATAAGAAAATTGGCCTATAACAGGCTGGGTTGACTACCACCTTTTTAGGTCTCGCGCCTAGCGTTGCAGTGCGTAGCACTGCTCGCGCAGCGCGAGACCTCTTGTATGGGCTTCAGAAAGCTAACCACACGCTC
Source organism: Calotriton arnoldi (assembly GCA_963921515.1). Taxonomy (NCBI): domain Eukaryota; kingdom Metazoa; phylum Chordata; class Amphibia; order Caudata; family Salamandridae; genus Calotriton; species Calotriton arnoldi. The sequence goes on along the minus strand of CAWUFW010007332.1, from coordinate 254,082 downwards.
GTGCGTGTGGTTTTGCTTTCGCAGGCTGGCATTGGCTGTAGCGTGCTTTTTAAAAAAAAAAACGGCACGCAATTGGGCAAAGGCGGGCGCATGTCCCGCCTTTGCTCCGCCCATTCCCGTCCGTGTCTAGGACGCGCATCAGCGCGCGGCACAGACGACAGGCTCCCTTGCCCCCCGCTCCTCTGTGGTGCGCGCGCACCACTGGTTTGGATTCTCGCGTTTGTTTTTACACATCCCGTTTCTCTCTGGCGCCACGAAGTGCTTTGCTTACACTCAGCGGGCCATGCGCCCTTTCGTTTTTCAAGCAGCCAGGACAAAGGCGGCCACGCCATTGGTCTCTCATTTAATTGCTTCAGCCCTCAGAGCTACTCCAATGAGAAGCATGCCTGCTTCACATTTCAGGAACTCCTCATTGGCGGTGCCTGCTTCATAGCTCCATAGCGATGCTTGCTCCGCGCCTTCACATCACTATAAGAGCTCCCTAGGTAAGCCCGTTTCGTAGCGTCAGTGCTACTTGTGAGGCATGCCTGCTGCACACCAGTCCTATTATCCTAACGCCTGCTCTGTAGCACCAGAGCTTCTCACATGCATAACTGCATCTCAGAGCCAGGCTTGTCTACCCCGCCCCCTGTGCATTCCTGCTTCGCCAGCACCAGGGCTGCCTCGCAGGCTCTGTTTGCACATCGGGTCTGCTCGTGGGGTCTGCCTGGTCCACGAGCACTTGCCAAGACGTGTCTGTTTGTCCACATCAGGTCTATTTCCCCAGTACCCCTTTCAGCGCAATACCAGAGAAACTCCTCTGGCATGCCTGCTTCATAGCACCAGAGAAGCACCGCGGGCATGCCTGCTTCATAGCTTCAGAGAAGCACCGTGGGCATGCCTGCTTCATAGCACCAGAGAAGCACCACAGACATGCCTGCTTCACAGAACCGGAACTGTTGCCCAGGTATCTCTTGCGTCACTGTCACAGAGTTATCCACCAGCATAACTACACCACAGCGACGGAGCTGCCACACAGCATGCCTGCTTCATGGCCCCAGAGCTTCTGTCGAAGCCTGTCTTCTTCGTGATAACACCTGCATCCTTAGCAAGCCTGCATCACATCACACAGCTCCTAGAGAAGGCATGCCTCTTCCAAGCACCAGGTCCTTCTTCCTGTGCACGCATACCCCTGATGCTACACAGCGCTGAAGCTGCACACTGACATGCCTGCTTCACAGCATTAGAACAGAACACGTTGATGCTTGCTTACATAGCCCCGGACTTGCTTATACACATGCCTGCTTCACAGCACACGTTGATGCTTGCTTGCATAGCCCCGGACTTGCTTATGAACATGCCTGCTTCACAGCAGCAGATTTGCTAACGTGCTACTCTGGTCCATCACAGTACTGCTGCTACTGATTCTCAGAACCAAATCTGTCCGTGGCTACCCACAGGCGTCTTAGACCAGGTCTACTGCTCAGCTCTCCTGTGTTACAGTATTACATGTACACTAGGCATGCCTGCTGCACAGCCCGGGGGTACTCTGTGGCTTGAGCGCTCTGCAGCATCCGGGCTTCCCATGCCTGTGCCTGTAAACAGCAGAGCTGTGCACCCTCCATGCCTGACAGTGCGCCTGGGCCTCTTGCCTGCTTTAGTGAACTACTTCCATTACAACTTGCCTTTGCCCTGGTTGCAGTTTTGGCATTCCTTCAGCACTTCATTAAAGTGTGTTTTGTGATTGGTCCAGTTCCCTTTAATTCCACTGCCAAATAAGAAGGGGGTTCCTTCCCATAAGTGAGCGAACTACACATTGGTGTTTATTGACCAACATCCAGCTCAAGTAACACTTTCCGTAAAATTCCAGACAAGCTTCAAAGAGAAGTTGCGGGAGCACGCACTAGGCGGTGCCTGCACTCCATCTTGTCGTGAAAGTCATTTGTATAGCGCCTCTGCCCCCTCAAAACACTTCAACGCTCTAAAAGTTAGTTTAAAAGTGTGTAGACATGAAGATCTTTTATTTGTAAATGCTGTTAGATCTCTCAGGCAGCAAAAGAGTTCCTTTTAGGGCTGGTTGGGGTCTAAGACCTCTGTGCGGGTTGGGGGGGGGAGGGGCTGGTACGATGGCTACTCAGTTCTGCAATCACACAAGTGGCTCCACACAATCACCAGAATAAACCCTCTTCAACGTCTGAGAATACTGTACGAAACAGCGTGTGGGTTTAATGTAGCGCTCGCTACGGAATAAGGGTTTTCTAGGTGCTAAGGAATCGGCCTCTGTGAATGGGTCATGGATCGTGAGTGTGTTTTTACATCTTGTGCAACCCTAGCTACTAAGTAATGGGGCGCAGTACAATACAAGGAGGGTGGGGGAATAAAGTGAGGGGAAGAAAGACTTGTTAGTAGAGTAGGGGGCACAATGCACATCCTGGCTTAGGAATGCTACGGAAGTTTGACATCCCCTTTTTATTCCATCATCTGTTACCGCTCTATTGGTGTTCCAAACGTTTCTCAGTGTGACCAAATGTCTCCACGAGAGGACGACAACACCTCCCCAGTACTGGGCATCCTTTTTTTGCAAACCACTATTTTCATGAGTTCTGGTGCAATTGTCTTATTTGAAGCGTACGAAGACTGCAACTCCCAGAATACACTAGTTTTTTTGTTTTTTTTAAATGAAGAGCTAAGCTACGGAAATTCTGTATCGTGCCCACATCATGCATGCGCAGACATCCTCCTATCCTACGTGAGGTGTGACTTAGTTGGGCCCACGAAGGTGAATGTCTGGTGTGCCTCCTAACCTCTGAGAATTCACATGTTTTTCCACATAAATTCGTTGACCTCATACTAAAAATGTGGAATTCTGGAGCACCAGCAGAGGTTTGTTCACATGCTGTTGCTCAGAATAGGTGTGTGTCATCCAAAGTATGCCACTGGCAAACAAGCATTTGCAATGCAATAGGTCTCGCATTTTTTAAACTTTCTCCTATTGGTATTGTAAATGACAATGCCTTTTATTATTGCAGGTTTTTTAAACACATAAATAAAAGGCTTTGTCATTTACAATGGCAATAGCTCAAAATCTCACAAATGCGAGACCTATTGCATTGCCAATGCTTGTTATAAAATCGGTACTACAACAGCCTCTTTCCAAGTTGAGGGAAGGGGACCAATAATGGCAGGTCTAAATATATTAGTTAGCATAGGGGCCGAGAGATCCAGGTTATCTTTAAACAGGTCCACAGGGACTCTGTCTGGTCCTGGAGCTTTCCTGCACTTGCTTTTCTTAATAGCTACCTCCACTTCCTTCACTGTGGTGCACTGGTTAAACTGGAGTGCCAATTCCCTATCTCTCTCCTTATGAAGCCCCTTTTCTTGATGGTCTACATCCTTGTTTAAGGGGTTCAAGTTTTAGGAAAAATGTTTGAGATTAGACAATATACATTGGATGTTGATCCTTCCGAAAGTAACGGGTGGTTCACAACCTCCCAAGATTTCTTCATGTCTCTTGAGACCCCCGCAGCCAGCAAGTCAGACCAAGCCTCATTTCTGAGTTCGCCCTTCCTAGCTGTAAAAGTGGCTCTGTATGCTTTACGTGCAGCAACAATGGCTTCCCTGTTCTTTGGGACAGAGTTGAGGGCTATTTTTAACTGCTTATGGACTTTTGTACAAGCCATATTAAACCAACAGAAAAAGGAAGCAGTGGAAGCTGAATGTATGTTTTACTGTGAGGGACTGTGATATGACTGAACAGACACTCTCAAAATTCTCAATTAAACAAACAGGGGAAGCCTCCACAGACAAGCACTTGTTTATTAGCTCATAATTTTCATGTCATAAATTTTCCCCAAAAATGTTTTGGGTCGACCTGCTCCCATTTCATACTGAGCCATTTAATTGTATTGAATGTAGTAGGGGCCACAGTCTGCTTATGCTCGGCTAGCACATAATCTAATTTAAGGGAAGCTACTAGTGGGCTATGGTTGTTAGGGAACAACTTTTCCAACCCTCCTCAGAGCGACGCAAAGAAAACACAGACACCAGTGGCTCCGTAACAGAGTAAATGTATTTGCAGGTACCACAGCTTATTGGCAGAAGGCAGACGCACATCCCTGTGTTACGCCTTAAAAAACAAGCTTCTTCTGCCCTGAGTCATTCTTGTGGTGCCTTTATATATGTTGCAAAGCGCTGTCACCAGCAAAACCCCAAAGGGGACACAGTCCAAACATGGGCAACCATATAGAAAATAGAATTGTCAGATATACACAAAATTACAAGAACACAGTGCAAAACTATACCTAATGCAGTGTAGGCAAACAAGGGCACAGAAAACAAGTCGAGCTAAACTTAACTTTAGAGACAGGAGCGCTCAAAGTGGTTTGCATTGACAGCTGGAGGAGGTGTCAGAGAGGGCAGTGGAGGGCCTCTGGTCAGAGCTGGAATAGAATTGTGAAGAAGGGGAAAACCACTTTGTGAAGGATAGGGGGGAGCACTGAGCTGTAGCTAGGAGCAACTGGTTCAGGGATAGAAACAGGTGCCTCATTAGGTTTGAGATAGTGCGGGAAAGATTTCAAACTTATTACCATATCTATGTCTTACATACACATGGATATATATATTTTTCCCCACAATATCCCCCTTTAGGATATTTATATCATACACCATTGTAAAAAAAAATATATATATATATGGTAGAAACATAGGAGTAACAATCTATAAATAAAGTACATATCTTTTGCTATAATTACACCATTATTCAGTGCTTAAATGGAAAACACATATTGTCACATAGATACACACCTATGAGATAATCAGTATTCAAACATAGACAATATGATATGCTATTATTCTATGCATTTATCTGCTATAGGTCAATAGCCATTAATTGAAACAGTAATTTGTGTGCTTCCTCTACGTCTTGTTGTATTCTTAGATATCTGTGGGCTAGCTCCTGCTCTGTAGGAGATAGAATTTTAACAGCAGATATTGAAAGGATGCTCTTACTACACAATTGCTGTCCCACGGAGCAACAACACTGAAGACAACACAGTAGTATCACTATTGCTATAAAGATACCCAATAGTGCTAGAACTAAGCTCTTCAACCATCTTGTTGGTAGCCACGACCATAGCCAGGACCAATCAGCAGAATCTGTAATTTTCTCTGCTCCATGGAATATTTGAACTGTATGCTTAATTTGTGCCACATTCCATGCTATATTTCTACTTTTATTAAAAAATAACAGCAAGAGGAATAAAGTAAAACACCCAGTCCTCCTTGTTGTAGTGTCAGGAGGTCACGTGCAATTCTATTTTGAATAGTCATGGCAGACACTAAATTAATTTCCACTTGCTACTCTTGAAGTGCATCTCTTTTTGCATTGAATGCAATGGCTAACTCAGCAGACATGTTAACAAGGGCCAATTCCAAATCATATCCAAGAATTAATATGCACATTAGTTAAAAAAATAGACCTGGTCTAGTCTCCAGAATAGGTGCATGTATATTTCTTTTATGCCTATGGGTGAAACTCCCCAGATTTAATTGGCTCATGTGCTGCAATATGTGTCACGACTGAAATGTGTGGTGTAAGATAAAAAATAGCACACATGCCTTCCGAGTGCCGGGGAAGCACGTTTTATGCTTTAGTGACACAAATGAAATGCATACCGCCCTGTAACTCAGTGTCCAATGTGTAATATTTACTGAGATGAAGGTCTACCACTTCAGGGTAAGTGTTTGAAATGTATAACACCATTCATAATCAATCTATGCAGAATTTATATGTTTAACTTTTGCCCACGGTGCCATGTAAGAGCAGTGAGCTGATCATAAGGTATATTCTAATATTTTTGAAATCACATTTGGTGCAATAGCATAATCCTTTTCTCGCTCAATTAATGGATAGTATAGAAGACCAAACACAAGGAGATGATGGACGGAGCGCTGAAACTTTTCAGACACTCACCCCCAGTCACAGATCTGGGTTGAATCCATCATCATTCTTTAGCTCACTTCGCCACCTCAGTTCAGACCCAGCTATATGCAAATCAGTCTTGACCCTGTGACTCATGGGAACAGTCCAGCCCGAACTGCCAAGCCAGGTCTTCCCTGAACCGGAAACAAGCATCCTGGGACCGGTTTCTGGGTAACACCCTTCATCAGCCGTGCTCTCCATGCCACTGGAGTCAAGCTATCCTGCCTGATGAGGGGTGAAACCCCGAAACCGGTCCTAGGATGCTTGTTTCCAGTCCAGGGAGGACCCGGCCTGGCAGTTCGGGCTGGACTGTTCCCATTGGGTGCAGGGTCAAGACTGATTTGCATATGGCTGGGCCCAAACTGGAATGGCATGGTGAGCAAAAAACTATGGATTTAGGCCCAGATCTCTGTACTGGGGTGAATGTATGACATTGTTCTGCATTCTGTCCATCAATTGTTCTTTTTGCATTTGTCACCCCGTGTGGGACCGGTATGCCCAGACGAGGGTCCCGTGCTCTCCATGCCACTGGAGTCAAGCTATCCTGGCTGATGAGGGGTGAAACCACGAAACTGGTCCTAGAATGCTCGTTTCCAGTCCAGGGAGGACCTGGCCTGGCAGTTCGGGCTGGACTGTTCCCATTGGGTGCAGGATCAAGACTGATTTGCATATGGTTGGGTCCAAACTGGAATGGCATGGTGAGAAAAAAAACGATGGATTTAGGCCCAGATCTCTGTAATGGGGTGAATGTATGACATTTTTCTGCATTCTGTCCATCAATTGTTCTTTTTGCATTTGTCACCCTGAGTGGGACGGGTATGCCCAGACATGGGTTCCGTGCTCTCCATGCCACTGGAGTCAAGCTATCCTGGCTGATGAAGGGTGAAACCCCGAAACTGGTCCTAGGATGCTTGTTTCCAGTCCAGGGAGGACCTGGCCTGGCAGTTCAGGCTGGACTGTTCCCATTGGGTGCAGGGTCAAGACTGATTTGCATATGGCTGTGTCCAAACTGGAATGGCATGGTGAGCAAAAAAACGATGGATTTAGGCCCAGATCTCTGAACTGGGGTGAATGTATGACATTGTTCTGCATTCTGTCCATCAATTGTTCTTTTTGCATTTGTCACCCCGAGTGGGACGGGTATGCCCAGACGTGAGTCCCGTGCTCTCCATGCCACTGGAGTCAAGCTATCCTGGCTGATGAGGGGTGAAACCCCAAAACCGGTCCTAGGATGCTTGTTTCCAGTCCAGGGAGGACCTGGCCTGGCAGTTTGGGCTGGACTGTTCCCATTGGGTGCAGGATCAAGACTGATTTGCATATGGCTGGGCCCAAACTGGAATGGCATGGTGAGCAAAAAAACAATAGATTTAGGCCCAGATCTTGCTACTGGGGTGAATGAATGACATTGTTCTGCATTCTGTCCATCAATTGTTCTTTTTGCATTTGTCACCCCGAGTGGGACGGGTATGCCCAGACGTGGGTCCCGTGCTCTCCATGCCACTGGAGTCAAGCTATCCTGGCTGATAAGGGGTGAAACCCCGAAACCGGTCCTAGGATGCTTGTTTCCAGTCCAGGGAGGACTTGGCTTGGCAGTTTGGGCTGGACTGTTCCCATTGGGTGCAGGGTCAAGACTGATTTGCATATGGCTAGGTCCAAACTGGAATGGCATGGTGAGCAAAAAAACGATGGATTTAGGCCCAGATCTCTGTACTGGGGTGAATGTATGACATTGTTCTGCATTCTGTCCATCAATTGTTCTTTTTGCATTTGTCACCCTGAGTGGGACGGGTATGCCAAGACTTGGGTCCCGTGCTCTCCATGCCACTGGAGTCAAGGTATCCTTGCTGATGAAGGGTGAAACCCCGAAACCGGTCCTAGGATGCTTGTTTCCAGTCCAGGGAGGACCTGGCCTGGCAGTTTGGGCTGGACTGTTCCCATTGGGTGCAGGGTCAAGACTGATTTGCATATGGCTGGGTCCAAACTGGAATGGCATGGTGAGCAAAAAAACAATGGATTTAGGCCCAGATCTCTGTACTGGGGTGAATGTATGACATTGTTCTGCATTCTGTCCATCAATTGTTCTTTTTGCATTTGTTACCCCGAGTGGGACGGGTATGCCCAGACGTGGGTCCCGTGCTCTCCATGCCACTGGAGTCAAGCTATCCTGGCTGATGAGGGGTGAAACCCCGAAACCGGTCCTAGGATGCTTGTTTCCAGTCCAGGGAGGACCTGGCCTGGCAGTTTGGGCTGGACTGTTCCCATTGGGTGCAGGGTCAAGACTGATTTGCATATGGCTGGGTCCAAACTGGAATGGCATGGTGAGCAAAAAAACGATGGATTTAGGCCCAGATCTCTGTACTGGGGTGAATGTATGACATTGTTCTGCATTCTGTCCATCAATTGTTCTTTTTGCATTTGTTACCCCGAGTGGGACGGGTATGCCCAGACGTGGGTCCCATGCTCTCCATGCCACTGGAGTCAAGCTATCCTGGCTGATGAGGGGTGAAACCCCGAAACCGGTCCTAGGATGCTTGTTTCCAGTCCAGGGAGGACCTGGCCTGGCAGTTCCGGCTGGACTGTTCCCATTGGGTGCATTGTAAAGACTGATTTGCATATGGCTGGGTCCAAACTGGAATGGCATGGTGAGCAAAAAAACGATGGATTTAGGCCCAGATCTCTGTACTGGGGTGAATGTATGACATTGTTCTGCATTCTGTCCATCAATTGTTCTTTTTGCATTTTTAGTATAGAAGACCATCAGGTGTTATCAACAGTGACTCTCCATCTATAATGATGTTCCAGTATTGTAAATTGTAGTTAACTTATTTCCCCTGTACCTTAGTTGTCCAGTTCCTACTCACCAACTGTCTGTCCCTTATATTCCAATTATCTGTACTGTGGTAAATGCATGACATTGTTCTGCATTCTGTCCATCAATTGTTCTTTTTGCATTTGTCACCCCGAGTGGGACGGGTGTGCCCAGACGTGGGTCCCGTGCTCTCCATGCCACTGGAGTCAAGCTATCCTGGCTGATGAGGGGTGAAACCACGAAACCGGTCCTAGGATGCTTGTTTCCAGTCCAGGGAGGACCTGGCCTGGCAGTTCGGGCTGGACTGTTCCCATTGGGTGCTGGATCAAGACTGATTTGCATATGGCTGGGTCCAAACTGGAATGGCATGGTGAGAAAAAAAACGATGGATTTAGGCCCAGATCTCTGTACTGGGGTGAATGTATGACATTGTTCTGCATTCTGTCCATCAATTGTTCTTTTTGCATTTTTAGTATAGAAGACCATCAGGTGTTATCAACAGTGTCTCTCCATCTATAATGATGTTCCAGTATTGTAAATTGTAGTTAACTTATTTCCCCTGTACCTTAGTTGTCCAGTTCCTACTCACCAACTGTCTGTCCCTTATATTCCAATTATCTGTGGTATTATCAAATTCCAATATGTTAGGACACTTGTTACTTGCTAAATATCCTAAGTACCGGCAAGCTGAGTTACATCCTAAAACATGATGCTTAATAGATAAAGGAAATGCATTGTCCTCTGCATTGTTTTCCACCGTATGGGACACTTGGTATTGGGCTTGAATATTTGGCAGTATGGTACAACGTAGGCACCATGCAATCCTTCCTTCTCCAAAACCCCAAGTTACATTGGATATAAGGCATCCTTTTCCTTGCATGTAATTCTTTATAGGCACAAGTGTCTCATATAAGCCAATAGGTTCACTGGGGTGTCTTGATAACTCTCTACAAATCCAGCAACTTTCAAGACCTAAAACTTGGGCCACTTTCTCATGTACTACGACGAGGGGATGGTCAGCAAGTGGTTGCAATACAGGTAGCACACACATAAGTAAGGGAGCAAAAAATATTGTTTGCACTAAGCGATGCTTTTTTGCAAAAGTGATAAATATAGATATGGAGTGTCTGTCTGTTACTCAGTTCTAAGATACTTTCCCTAAGTGTCAATAGTGCAACAGCATGTAGTGTGCTGTCCTCTGTTTCTCCTCCTGGTCCCCAGTCATCTTAGTCACGGGCGGTTTCACAGACCTGCCCTGCTGTGTCCTCTTCTGTCGATTTTTCTGCAGGTACAGACCATCACCTTTCTTTGATATTTCGTTGTGTGCTTCACTCAACAGCATCAGATGGTGTCACCGTCCCTGTGACACTTGATGATGCGTCCTCAAAGTGGCTCTTAGGAATGGTCTGGTGTGTCTCCCCTTTTTCTGGTATGTTGTGCTGCTCCACGAGTGGAAGATGCTCATCTGTTACAGGTACCTCTGTCTCAGGCGTTGTTGATGCTGCTCTGCATCTTATTCCATGAATCTACTCAGGACGTCCCTGCACCTTCACTGCCATCTGTGTCACCAAGAGCATGATGTGGGGTCCAGTCCACCTAGAACTAAATGAAACATCTTTTTTTTTCCTAACCATGTCTCCAGCTTTAAGTGAGAGGCAACCTCAACCCCACTGACATTTACGTTGGTAAATGGACCCAGTGGTACTGGCAAGCGATCATATGTAGCAGGGAGCCGACCTTTAACATGTTTGGCACCGACAAGACATTGGGAGCAGAATTGTGCAATGAAAGCTGTTATCCCTGGTGCAAATCTAGGCCACCTCCCTTCATTCCCTTTTCAAGTCCAGACTAGCATGCATAAAGGTGCTACATATTCTGGACAATTTGTTTCTTCTACAATCTGAGTTGCAGGGCTATCTGGCAGTAATTTAAAACTGTTCTCTCCTGCCAGCTGTTTAAACAACCTTTTAGTCTTTTTCAACATGCGAGGTCTCACCACCTCCTCGTTTCCTTTACAATTTCTGCTGCCCATTGTGCCCTTCATTCTCAATTTATACCCTGAAAGAGAAACACAACAATTGTATCCTGCAAGAAAAGATGCTAGGCAGTGGATAAGAAAGAGAGAGAGAAAGAGAAATCAACAGCTGTTGACAACTTAGAGACAACACATAAAACAGTTTGCTTCTCCAATGCAGTAATACACTACCAGGCACATGCATCAACCATTTTTGCGAGCGCAAACGGTGCGATTCGCAAAAATCAGCCGTTTGCGCCCGCAAAAATGGCATTTGCGATGCATCAAGGTTCAAGGCACTCGCAATTTGAGAATTCGCAATTAATTGCGAGTTCTCAAATTGCGATAGCATTTAAGGAATCGCATTTTGCGCTTCCTTAAATGCAATGCAAGAACCACTTTGAAGTAGCAATTTCGCTACTAGGGGCGCAATTTACCATGAAGTTGAACTTGATGGTAATTTGCAAAAACTTTGAAAAATGCACTAAAGTGCATTTTTCAAAGTTGTAGGTTACACACACACATGTCCTTGGGACATGTGTGTGCACAACATTTGTGCACGCCACAATTTCAGGGGTGTAACAGGGTGTCCTTTTGACACCCTTGCAACCTTGAAATTGCATTCTCAATTTGCGATTCTCTAATTGCTAATCGCAAATTGAGAATGTCTTCCCATTCATTCCTATGGGCCTCTAGGCCCTTAGGAATGAATGGGGAGGTATTTCTTATTTGCGAGTCGCAATTTGCGAGTCGCAAATAAGGAATGTGTAGGAATCGCTATTTTTATAGCGATTCCTACATGCATAGGCTTTTGCGAGTCCTTAATTGCGATTCCTTAATAATCGCAATTAAGGACTCGCAAAATCCTACCTTGATGCATGTGCCTGTTGATCACATAGAATATTATTCAGAGTGTCCCCATAGTTAGAGTGTTGAACTCTGTATCTCCAACAATCTGCATTTATAGCCAAAGCATCTCAACATACTACCAGGTGTCTGATATGTTCTGTGAAAGTATTCTAACTATATGAGAATATGTCCTTTAATCTGTTGGTAAGCAATATTACCATGGTTAGTCCATAATTGCATATCCCAATTTATCTTTCATTGCAAAATGACAAGTGGGCTTTTACTGTCCTGTGCTGCAATACATGTGCTTTATTAGTATGGCATGGTTCGGATTTCTTATGATAGAGGTGAGTAATTGCCACTCCAGAGGCTCCACTGGCATGGAGTAGAACACCTCACCCACTGTGCAGCAAAGTCTTTGCAACATCAGAATATGCATAGACATGGTTGGTGTCCTCCTCAGATATCGCTGCAAAGGTCTTGAATTGTTTGTTTCTATGTTTAGATCCTTGCTGCGCAGTTGACTCCCTAGTCATCCTCAGCCCAGGATTATGAGTCAAGTGTTGTGAGTATATCTCCCCTCTCCATCAGTTTCACTAATTTAGACCATGCCCATACTGTATAGTCTACTGTATGAATCTCTGTGGTTGGACAGTGTTTTTTTATAACAATACCTTGCACAGCAGGACTGAAAGGGTCAAGCCAGCCTCCACTTCACAATGTAGTGACTGTCTACAGCTATGGAACTAGTGCTCACATATTAGGCTTGCGCTACTAAATAGTAGATTTAAAAATTGGACTCTGCGAAGTCACTCTTTTTGTAGGGCATTAGCATTTCGCTCAAGACTACTTTGGCCGGGTGCCTGGACCACATTAGTCTCACAATCAACGACAGGAGTAGTTCAAAGAAGGCCCTATTTAACAAAATCTGAATGTTCTGGAATAAATAAAGAAGATTCGGACAGATCACCCTTTCATTCATGTAAGCCTTCCAAAAGCTGTTAGCGGCAAACCCATCGACCTCTACTAGCTTGGTCATTTTTGATATGCATTCTCCTTAGTTTTTCCTTATGATGGTTGCCATATCCCATATTATTGAATGCCTAGATATTACATGCAATCAAGCTGCCGGCTGAACAGCCATTGTAATATGGGCTCAACTGTTTCTCTCATCAGCGGAAGCATCATCGATTCTGACCAGTTAATTCTTAAACCTGACAAGTCCCAATATGTATTTCTTCTTCAATAATCTCATTAAGATTCCTTCTGGGGTCTTTCACTAATAGCAGAATATCATTCACATACGTGGAGAAGAAGAAGACAAACTGTATGCCTCACAGATGATGAAACTCATTCTAGATAGAAGCTAGTGGCGCCACAATCAGGGCAACAAGTATGGGGGATAGTGGTCAACCGTGCCAACTGCCCCTGCGTATTGGTATTAGGTGAAATAGCAGACCAATAACCTTAAATCTGGCTTTAGGTTCTGAAATAGAGCTGAGGAATCCATTTGAGTATGGTCTTACCCATACCCATTCTCTCGGCAACCTTCAAAAGAGAGGGACATTCCAAGAAGATGAACACCTTGGTGGCGTCTAGAAAGATGGCCACTGCTTCTATATCAGGGTCTATCTGGTGCTTAATGTCAAAAAAGGTGTGTGCAGATTATCTGCCATAGATCTACCGGAGATAAAACCAAACAGGTCTTTTAGGACCTGGCTTGGTAGCAGTTAGACTTTATTATCTTCATTTACAAGACACAGCGGGCAATAGAATTCACACAAATGTGGAGGTTTGCCCGGTTTTAGCAGGGTGATCATTATTTGATCACCCTGCATAGTCGGACCTAGTGTATCATTTGCAAATGCTTCACTAAAGACTGCATGTAAAAATGGAGCAAGTTCCGCAGTGTATTCTTTATAAACTTCAACTGGATGCCCAACCCCTCTAAAGGATGGTGCCATTTCTCATGGTTTTTTAACACCTTTGATTTCATATAGAATGATATGGGTACATAAAATTTCTCGCTGGTGCATTTTGAGCCAGGTCAATGTGTCCCTGTCCAGATAGTGATTTAAATCTTGTGCTGATAAATTAACCCTGGGGGAGCATAAGTAGGTATATTAGTCAGTAAATACATGTAGAATTTCAGCAGGATTGGATTTTAGTTCAAAAGTCATGGTCTCTATCTGGACTATACCTGAGTCTGAGGACAATTTAAGGATCCCACGCCCCTTGGATATGCACTTGTCCCGCACAATTGTTTTGAAAGTATCCCATAATGTCACAAATGTAGCCACAGAGCCCTGATTAATGTCAAAGTAGGATTGAATAACCTGACATATTTCAGTTTTAAATACCATACTCAATAGTTCAGTGGGCCTATATCACCACAGATTGCATGGGTTGGCATTTGTGGTGACGTTAAATGTAATGACAACCATTTAGCGGTCTGATATGGTTCTAGGTAGATGCACAGTACCAACGTCCCAACTCATCTCATCCTAAGAATCCAACCAGAAATCTATCCATCAGGAGGACACGTGTACTGCTGATATGTAGCCCCTAGAATCTGGACTTTCCACTTAGTGCAGGTGTAATAGCTCAAAGTGGTGACTAATATCACACTGTGTCTCTTATGCCTGGTCATGCCTACTTGCGCCCTCCGATGCTGTTAAGTTCCGGTTTCAGAGTGACAATAAAATCCCCATCCCATAAAGTAGTGTGTGGATTAGCGGAGTTAAGGTTGTCCCTGGTTTTGGAAAAAAAGACAGGGTCATCAAAGTTCAGACCATATGTGCTAACAATCAATATGTGCTCAGTACAGAAAAGACCCTGCACTGACTAAAGCTGAACACCATGTCCACCAATATTGCCACCCCCTAGAAAAAGTGTAAAAGAGGAAAAATACCTACCAGAAGCCCCATTCCTAGTGAACTGGATAGTTCCACTCTACAACTGGTGGTACTCTTGAATCAATGCAACATCAATCTTATGTATGCTAAAACATGCATTCACCTGGAGAGCTTTACAAGGGTTATTTATCCCTCTAACATGCCATGCCATTAGCCTTACAGTGCATACAAGCTAAGGTTCAGATACCTGGGTCATGTGCAATCTCTTCTGCTCATATGTTGAGTAGAATCTCTTGTGTGAACTGTGTGTTTCACCTTCCCTTGCTGTATCAGTGACCTTAGTTGCCCCCCTCAAGAACCCCACACACAACAAGCCTGAACTCCTCAATGAAAACCCACATAACAACTTGCTTACTGTTGTAACAGAACTCGAACAAGCACCCCTCATGTGATACTAGTACAGCTAACTCAGCCCACACCTGGGGGAGGTCAAGTAGTGCATAGAAGCTGAGGTTCAGGTACCTGGGTCATGTGCAATCTCTTTTGCCCACATGTTTAGTAGTTTCTCTTGTATGAACCGTGTGTTTCACCATCCCTTTCTGTATCAGTCATCTTAGTTACCACCCTCAACAACCCCGCCCACAACAAGCCTGAACTCCTCGATGAAAACCCACATAGCAACTTGCTTACTGTTGTAACATAACTCGAACAAGCACCCCTCGTGTGATACTAGTACAGCTAACTCAGCCCACAGATGGGGGAGGTGGAGTAGTGTAAAAATGACTCCACTTCGAGAAATGTGTTAGGAGTACATTATAATCACATGTAGCCCACACTCTCATATATCCGGTGTGACTAATGTTATTAATGAAAGTGGGGGTATTGCATATTTAAATTATCCCTGCAACTAATGAAATTTGTATGTGTATTTAGAGATGTAACTGACATAATTGTGGTGCTTACGTATTAATATTTAATGAAAAATGTGTGCAGCATGTTCCTGTATAAGTGATATAGTGATATGTTTACTAAATGAGAGATCATGTTATTACTCCATTAATTACTAAAGTACACATTGAACATTTTGATTTATTTGTGTGTAGAGAAGTGCATAAAATGTAAC
Source organism: Calotriton arnoldi (assembly GCA_963921515.1). Taxonomy (NCBI): domain Eukaryota; kingdom Metazoa; phylum Chordata; class Amphibia; order Caudata; family Salamandridae; genus Calotriton; species Calotriton arnoldi. Next base: position 238,473 of record CAWUFW010007332.1, on the reverse strand, counting down.
CCGTGCATTTGTTAACTTAGCTAACTTGTAGGCCTGGGATGTATCTGGATTCAAGCTCACGTTTCAGTTTTACATTTTAATTTGTATTTTATTTTGCAATAGAAATTATGTATGTTTTTTGTGTTCCCACTGCAGATGGACAAGACTTCATTAGTGAGAGAAAAAGGGTCTTTGTTCTTAGTAGATAGCAAGGTATGTAAAGCGGCAACTGGTAAAATGGAAATGCGATAACAAGATGGTGGGAGAGTTCTCATGGGAGAAGGAGACAAGACCAAAGGCAGCTGAAGTAACGATTTATGGGAATAGAAAGGTGGTGAAAAGAAGTTAATTTGTGCTGGTAGTATGGAAAACTACTGAGTAGAAGTTGTGAGACGTCCTTTGAATGTAACTGATGTTATGATGCAACATAGTGAGGGATAGCTTGCATTCTGACGGAGGACACCCCCGAGGTACAGACCTCTGCTTTTGGTTAGTGTGGCTTTACACTACTTGACCCTTGTTGGAGTGTCTTCTACAGAAGACTCTGACGGCTGACACTTTTCAAATTTTCGCTTTACTTAAATCTCTGCTTTAGTTTAGGGCTGTCACTTTAGAGTGGTGTAGGGACAGATAGGGGATCTATGCTCCTTTTCGATGACAAATTGATGCAATCTAACACAAAATTGTATTTCCTCATTACTTACATAGCCATAATTGGATTTGTTGTTTTCTTTTTATTATATAGGGTAAATCTCTTCAGAAGATTTGGCTTTTTACTATTTACATTGCACTTCTATATGATAATGCTTAGACTAGTATATATTAATCTGTTTTTTAATTTGAATTCGGAATAAACTTGCTAACTAGAGATTTAGTGTCGAACGGAGTTATTGTGTAACCAAATTGGCTACACTGTATTTGTAGATTGAATTGAAGGTGTTTTCATGCAGCACAAAAAGATTGTCGACTAAGTGTTACTGCGTAAGTGGGCCCAGGCTCCTTCAGAGGCCAGAGTGACATTACAAAGTTTGCTGTCCTAACATTCATCTCCAGCAATAGTCTTATTGCGGGGAAAGTGTGAACGTATTGGGAATACAGACTCCATGATAGTGTCCTACCAGCCTGAGAAAAACCCAGTTCCCTGGAACCTAATAGCAAAACAATTTAGAGTACAACACAAAGCATTATTAGTGTCCCAGCATCCAACCAGTGAGGGGAAAAAAACATCATCAGCAGAATCTCCTGGGAACCTCAAGGGGGCTACCCCAGCAATGACCCCACTCAGGCCAATGAATATGGAGAATAGCAGTGTCAATTCTTAGCACCTGGACTCCCAGAAGGTTGCAGCAGAAGCTTCCTTTTGTACAGCCTGTGTGAAATCTGTGCAGTTTTAGGGTTGTGTCCCATTTTTGGTAATTGAGCAGCTTAGTGACTATGGGGCGGGGCGGGGTGAGGCTCCTGGCACGAGCTCAGGGGCAAGTGAGCAATGTGCCCCTACAACTAAAATTGAAGATAAATTATCTCAGCCAAAGTCCTCATTCCCGAGACTCTCCAATTAGTTTTCCACGCAACCCACATTTTTGGAAACCCGGACCCCAACAATTTGTAAGTTACCTCTTCTAGACCAGGTCCCTAGATCTTCGCTTCCGCCTTTCACTTACTCCAGTTCGAGTTTGGGCTCTTTTGCATTTAGGATTGAGCTACTATGTTATCCTCAATGTCTGCGATATGTTTTAGCTACATCAATATACGTATTCTGATTGTCCAGTCTATCCTTTATATCATCCAAGTGCCTAGTGAGGCAATCAATTTTTGAGTCAATTGTTGCTAAGCTGGCACTTATCTGCAGTATGATAGTTGTAATGTCTGGCACATTTTCCAACTCAGTTTGCTCTGCAGTGTTTGAGGCCCCATCTGGATCCAGTTCTTCGTCTTGCGATCATGTTGCTTTCTTGCGATCTTCAAGTTTCGAGCCTGGGTTGTTTTGCATCTGGTTTACCCATTGCATCTGTGAGGGTCAAGTGCAGTAGTGCGGGCAGGGCTCAGCGCTGCCACCGGGAATTATAAAATAGGTCTGCCAGATTCGGTGGTGTGCGTGTCAGTAATCACCTTCTCTCTGAAAGTCAAGACCGGATTGTTATAGCTAGGCAGCACAATTGATCAGAAGGTTAGCAGAGTCGTAGATGATCTGCAGCATACTCTCAGCCTGTACCCAAGTAGTTTATAAAGCACTGTGCAGATCCGGTTTGGTGATGTTGAGGCTCCCCACCCTCATCTTCACCTACATCATCAATGTTCAGCTCATGGCACCTGGTTTTATTGTACTACACAGTCAAATGCACACCCCGTTGCTCCATTAAGAGTGCCAGTGCCATAGTGCCCAATCTTACAAGCCAGAGGACCATCCATAAGCACATGCTATTGCCTATTTTGCCCACACCTACAGTATCAATGGTTTGCTAGTAGCATCCAGTCTTAAGCTATTAAAATGCACATTCAAATGCCCTCACTGTTGTTTGATTCAGACTGCTAATGCTGTGGTGTCCATAAGCACAAGTCAGAGGATCACCCATAATCACACACTGCACCTCAGGCCCTCGCGCTCTCCAATTCTACTGGACCCATCCCTGCCATGGGCTTTGGGAGCATTGTGAAAGTGAAGTGCCCTCTGAACAGACTTGGCCCTGAGCTCGCCGGCTGTTGTGGTTGTGGCGCAGGGCAGGTTTACACGCTCGACTCTTCACAGTGCCACATCTGCCCGGTGGGATTGCTGGGTGGTCAGGGCTGAGTTTCATGGCTGGAATGAAGCTCTCCTTGCCACCAGTCTGCCGACTGTTTCACTTCTTCTGGCGTGACTTACGGGTCTCACAGCTTCTTGTCAAGCCTGTCGACAATGCATTAGGACATTATCTTTGCTGGTGATGGTGATAATGAAAGGATACATCTGACGGATATTGGCTCTGGCTCTGTGAATTCCTTAACAGCAAGGCTATTTTCTTTAGCTCCCTCTAGCACCCCCAATATCAGGTGTAATTTAAAGAATTTACAGTCGAAACGTACAGGAATTGTAGAGACTTTTATTTGTAAGAGGTACTTATTTATGCAATTTAAAATGTAATCTGGAAGGAATAAAAGGCAGTTTTCATATTTCCATAATTCCTTGGTAAACACATCTTTTTCATAGTACAGCAGTTGCCACATTTTGAAATTGTTTATCATACACACTTGTTGCATGCTTTGACTTTCTAGTTTACACTCATTTTTGAACATTTCCTACATTTCAGTATTGACCATTACGATTTTACGTGTAGTGCCCCAGTTAGCCAACAAGAAAGTTCTTTACAATACATCAACATTCCCAAGTTAGCATACATTTTGGGTGTCCATAATTCCCTGGATGTTACATTCACATTTTCCGTTACAGTGAGTAGGAACACCATTGCTAATTCCCAGCAAGTGCAGCATTTCCAGCTCCCTCAAAAAGCACATGGTTGAAGTTTTTAGTAAATACATCCAGCCAAACAAATTAAAGCATATTCCCTGAACACTGCATGCATTATATTGCGTGACCCTAATATCTCATACATCAGTCTAACACAGAGCTTTCTAAACTGTGTGTCCCAACACAGTACTGTGTCGCCTGCAAATGGTGAGTGTGTCGCGGGATGACACCGGTAGTTTACTTATTTCAGCCTCACTTCCTTCCTGTAAATATGCAGTTCGTACCAGACGTACGTGGAGAAAGGAGGAGACCGTTAGGCGAGCGTGTGCGCGCCAAGCGCGGCACATGCGCAGTCCGGTCTCCGCGAGGCTGCAGTGGTGAGGTGATGGGACCACGTTGCGGCCTGGTCCACCTCTGCCCCGTCCGAGCGGCATTACACTTATGCTGCTGGGGGCTGCAAGGCCGAGCTGCAGTCCCGCTGGAGCCAGAGAAGCAGCGAGGCCGGTGCCTGGATCAGGACGAGCCTGTCTGTGATGACCATCCCGGCAGCCGCCTGCAAAGACTGGAGGAGGCTGCACATGAGGGGATGCAGTGTGAGCGGGAGGCCGACCGAGGCACAGACGCATCCATAACTAAGGTAAGGCCGACCCAAACATCTCCCGGAGGCCCTGCAGTGACGGATTTTCCAATGAAGAAGGTGCTTAGATTGACCTGTAGTGTTAGGCAAATACATTGGGCCCGCTTTACATTTTAATTTGACATATAATGCATTTCACCATATTTTATAGAGATTTATATTTGCTTGCTTTTGTTCACTTTCGTTCTATAGTTCAGATTGAATGAGTCCTAGGTGAACAAACAGTACATGTTAAATGCCTTTTGTATTCAGTCCTACCATTCCCATGGTTAATGTTATACCGTGTTGGAACCAATTGCATCCAGAGACTTTTCCATTGTCATTCCTTTCCACCTGTATTGGCACCACACCATTTCAGCAGTTATTTTCCGGAATTAATTATATTGTATGCGTTATTAATTATATTGTATGTGTTCTAGTTTTGTTGCTGCTATTTGTTTTGTGAGCTGCATCGTTTAAGCTGCCCCATGATCATTAAAAGTTACGTTTTGTCAGTCAACATAAGAGTTGGTGCGCTTTTAGAAGGAAAACGCTTAACATCTTGGGTTCATCGAGTACTTTCCTTCTCCTGTAAGTGCATTACTAGCGTATGTTCATGTTCTGAATGTTGCCATCCGTTTTATTGCTTTCGCCCATATCATTTTTCAGAATGCATTTTATGTTATTTGCCTGCTTGGGTGACGTCAATCCTTTGGTCTTAAGCTGTGTAGCAAAGAAGCATTTTTCCTCTTGGATGTGGATGAGGATGTCAGGGGTAGAGCTTGTGGGGCTGTCTTGTTATGGTAATACCCCACTGTTTGGTATATATGTTTTCTGGAGTATTCTTAAGTGACGGCTTCGGTTGACAGCCAGGTCACTAGGGTGAGTTTGTTTTGTTTGCGAGCATCGCCAGGGGATGGAATTCAGTTTTAAGATTTCAGATGTGATAGTTCATTGTGAGCCATTAATAGTTTAACATTGTTCCTCCCATTTTAAAATAAGAAAACTTGTACAGACCTTTATTAAGGAGATATTAGTAGATTGTTCGTACATTTCTCTTTTTCTCGTGCAATGAACCATTCAATGTATCTTCTATTGTAGGCCCTTGCTGGTATTGTGTGGGGGCCCTGCATGCTGGAAGGAACTGCATGGTTGCTGCTGCAGGGGTTTGCACTGGCATGGTCTTTGCGGGTGCAAGCCATGGGAGTGGTGCTGAATCGGCAAGGCAACCATCAGAGACACTTGGGGTGAGTGCATAGCGTGGGACAGCCCACTCGGGCACAGCGGCGCCGCAACAATGCAGGGGAGGCCTTCTTCACCAGTCACTCACCGGCGCCCCATGGTGAAACAGCCACAGTAATACAGAAAAGTAAGCAGAAAGGGGGTTTGGGTACGAAAGAGGTGGGTTGGGGAGGATATGTTGTGGGATATTGAACAGAGCAGGGATGGGTGATAAGGGGTTAATCATGGTGCACCCCCTTGGAAGAAGTGAAAAGGAGATAGCAAAAAGGTGGGCGTACATACCAAAGTGGAATGGGCAGGAGGGGAAGAGGAGAATGAAAAGGGGGAGCTATAGGGGGTAGGGCCAGTACTGTTTAGTCATGAGAAATTGGAACAGCGAAGAAGATTTTTCCATTAGTATTATAGCCATGTGATTCAGGTGAGCTGCAATTCAAACTAAGTACTAATATAAATAATCACATAACATCCTTTTATGAAGCTCACAAAACTGTGGTTTACGCCTTGCGCCTACGCTTGCCTTTTAGACATAGGTTGTGCCATAGAAGTCGATGTTCATGCTTTATTTTTTCATATATTTTATTTTTACTTGTGAAGTTTGCCATTGTCGTTATAAAAGGAGACAGAAGTTGATGCATAATTTGAGTTTCTGATACAGATATGTGGTACCTCTGGCTATTTTATTGTTTGGTAATCAATTTTCACGGCCAGGCAGGTTGCGTTTTGCCACTTCAATTCTGCATGATGTCTGCTACATCCGCCGTCTCTCTTGATCTTAACGTGGAATAAAACCCAATCCAAGATTTGTTATTTTTAAGAGGAGGTCTTTCTTCAAATTCATAGTGGTCTTGCCCCAGCTATATCCCTTCTCCCAATGCAGACATTCAGAAAATGCCACTATTATAACTTGTTTTCCGTTTCAGACATTTACTGTTAGGATTTGGGAAGTTGATGCCCAAACCTTTGTGATCTTTTTGACCCAGAATCATCACTTGCTCCTTATTTTTTTTTGGGTGGAGTTTTATATAGCGCAAACTAGACCAGAAGGCATCAGAGCGCTTTGTAATTCTTGCACATATTTACATATTGTTACTCATAAAGGACAACATGTTTTGGAAATGTATGTGTGTTATATTACAAAACATAATAAAAAAAAAAAATCAATGAAAGGTTTTCCTGAGATATGTTGTGTCCCCATACATTTTGATATTTACAATTTCTATGAGATATGTATTTGTCCTTATTTCTTATATGCAGTTAATTTTACCTCAAAGTGCTGAATGGAAAAACATATGACTCGTCTTATTTTCTGTTGGCTTTTGGCGCGCTGCGGAGAGCAGTCCCATCTGAGTTCAATGCGCAGAGACCAGCTGATAAGTTGCATGATTGTTTTACCACTCACAATTTCCCCTTCCTGAACGGATTTTTGTATAACTCATATTCAGCAAGGCAGCAGGCGTGCACTCGCCCTTTTTGTTCCCTAAATCACTGGGGCATGTGTCAATGTGTGCATGATTATATTCTTGCTTCAGGCACAAACCTAACCTTACACCCAGTTTTGCCAGTCACTGTCTTTGTTAGAACAGATTCACAATTGCTTTATTAACCTTGCTGCTTTCTCAAATTTGCTTGAAAATGCACCATTTGCCCACTTTTTTTTCAAAATTTTCTCCAGGGGGAGAATCCCCCCGAACCCACCTTAGGTGGTTCGGACTCGCTCGCTACGCACGCTCGGCAGCAGGCAGACTTTGTGCATGGTTGAAAGGGTTGGCAGTGCGTGAATCCGCCCTTTTTGTGCTGTAAATCACTGGGGCATGTGTCAATGTGTGCATGATTATATTCTTGTTTCAGGCACAAACCTAACCTTACACCCAGTTTTGCCAGTCACTGTCTTTGTTAGAACAGATTCACAATTGCTTTTCTAACCTTCCTGCTTTCTCAAATTTGCTTGAAAATGCACCATTTGCCCACTTAAAAAAAAAAAAATTCTTCCGGGGGGAGAACCCCACCGAACCCCCCTTAGGTGGTTCGGGCTCGCTCGCTGCGCTCGCTCGCTACACTGCCTTACCATGTCCCAAAAATGATGCATCTCCAAAAAGTGTGTCACCAACATGAAAAGTTTGGAAAGCCCTGGTCTAACCGTTACAGGACAAGCTAAGCATAAGTAATTGTAATGGATGAATACAGCTGTCAATAATGTTAGTTAGATGGTGAGGAGGTAAAAATAGTTATGTAATAGCCTTAGCCCTGAGTCAATACACTGTATGTGATATCGTTGTAGGTGGAGATTATTGACTTTGATGTAGTGTCATGAAAATGATCTCAATACACTAATTCCGGGTAAGCACAACATTATTACTGCCAGTTATCAAAATTGACATATTCAGAAATCCAATTGCAGTATTGCTAGTTCTAAATAAGCTGTTTTTATACTTCCTATTTAGCATATCATTGTTGGTCCCTATTAGCACATATTTTCACTTTCCTGTCGGAAACCTTAATGCTTGTTTCTATTAAAAGAGAATTAAAGTAACCAGTTGTCACATCATGGCAGTTCCCAGTTATCAATTTTGCACTGAATCCATCTGGAGGGCTATGGAGGAAAGAGGATTCAATCCACCTGCCAAGTTGTGGAAGAGAGAGAGGACACAATATTCAGCTCTATAAGTTCTTACAAAAGCACAGGGATAAATTAGTTTTTGCCCTAGGGTCACCTTTTGGCTTTACTTCGGAAGCTGGAAGAGACCGAACAGACTACATTTTAGAGATATGCATTAGACATGCAGTGTAACAGCACACACACACAGTAATAAAAATAAATAAATAAACATCACCAGGCTTTAAACCATTTTATAATATACAAAGTATATCATTTTTAACCAAATGCAACCAAAATCTCGTAAAATTGAAAAGTGGATCAAATATGATCTAAAAAATAAAAATGTTCCAATAAGGAAAACACATTTGCTTACCTTCAAAGGGAAATGGCAAAATCCTGAAAACAAATCAAACAAAACATGTGTCAGATTTCAGAAGGACTTAGGGAATAATTCTTCGTGTGGATAAAATATCATGTTTTTAATGTGTACCTGTACATATATCAATTCCATAATATCAAATTGCACTGTATTGTTAAGGTAAGTAGATTTCGATTTAAAATAGTAAATCTATACTTCCCTAATTATGCTTACCCTGACAGAATAGTGTTAGCAGTTAATATATCTGTCGATCGCTATTTCTGTCCTTAATATTTTCACATACAAACCCTACAAGTGCATACAGTTGGATTAAAGCCTGGCAAATGATTTTATGTCTTCCTTGATTTGCAGCATGTTATGGAGAAGATATCTGTACAGCTGCCAAAAAAGATATGCAGGACTCGAATCCTTGGTAAAGCAAGCATAGTCAAACCATAAAACTCCAGTTGGAAGAAGGTGACCTTCAAAAATCCAGGCTCAAAGTTAGGCCTTTGGATGTTCCTGCTGATTTGTCTGCTTTGTTCAGTTCAATTTTCTTTTGTGGTTTTTCTGTGACTTTTGTGAGATTAGCAGGAGATACAATAGGTGACATAGGATAAGACCACCATGACATTAGGCATCGATCACGGAATTGGTGTTGAACTTTATTTGCAGCGATGAATTTTCATATAGTGGGTGAAGTCACATACCCTTTTAATTATGTTGTGTCTTTCTCAGGTAGGTGCCACAGGATCCTTAATTTGAAATGCATAAAAGCAAACTTTTCTTCATTGACATTAAAAATGTGGCCCATTGGTAACGCAAAGGAATACATTTTTCATCAGTGAGTGCTGGTCACGTTTGTTATCTGCATAATGGTCCTCACAATCAGATTTGATGGAAGATCATAGCTGGATATTGGAGAAGATAAAAGTACTTCTGGGTGAGTAGAAGTTGCCAAATGCACAGGCAAAGTGAGTGGTCCTCGGATTTATATGACTATCTATCTTGATTTTTTTCAGCTATTTTTCAGATGGCACAGAGCATGGTGGTTGTCGAGGGCATCCAATAAAGACTTGGGGGCTGATTCCGATTCAGGCCGGAAATCTCCCCGACCGAGCCGGACCCGGAGAGATTTCCGACCGAATCGGACCCTAGCAGCCCGACCGAACGAGTACGATGCGCACGTATGTTATCGGACTCGATTCGGTCGGACTCCCATTGAAGTCAATGGGAGCCAGTCGTACGACGCGTACACGGGCTCCCATTGACTCAATGGGCACGACGCGAACAAGGGCGCCCCCTACAGCGGGTTCGCATCGATGCGGGTCGCGCCGTACAAGCACGTGTAGGGGGGACCCATGGGTCCCCCCTGTGTGCGACTCGCGCGGCTACGCTTACAGGGGGGTCCGACACGGAGCCCCAAAGTGCATCTCCGACAGCTCCTTGGAGCCGGACTGTGCGAGTCGGTCGGAGCGGTCGAGGTGCGCATCGTACTTACCCGGCCGGGGAACGTCTCCATTGCGCGGTGCGAGTCGTCCCTGTGCGAGTCGGTCGGAGCGGTCGGGTTCTGCGAACGAGTCAGTCGGAGATTTCGCGAGCGCACGCATCGTACTCGCTCGCCCGGACGCACGTACGAATCGGTCGGGAAATAGGGCTCGAATCGGATCCGGTTAAGCCGAATCCGATTCGGTGCCCTACCGGCCGAGATCGGAATCGACCCCTTGATGTCTTGATCTGTCTCAAAATTTTGCTCTTCATTACACCAATGTTTCTATTGGGAATATTCAGATATATTTTATGTATGACTTGGCTGCCAAATCAAAAACTCCGTTCAACACAATTGTCTAGCACCAAGCACATGCTTGCCATACCCTTCACCTACTTGGCCCAGAGCCTAATGCTAGGAGACAATGGCTTTGAACTTCAAAGAGCTTTCATGCTTTTCTTCCCGTACATTGCTCTGGTATAAAATTCTGTTGCCTGTTATCTTACTTATTTGATGAGTTTGTTATTGTTCACTTAGGTATTTATAGTGTGCTGTGCATAATCAGCTGCACTAGAGTATTATGTTTGTCCAATTAAATGTTCATCAGGATTGGAGGGTAGTTAGAGTGCAGCCAGTTGAATGACAAAACTACCAATCCCGTGTTCTTTGTGGTGGGTGGTGGGATACTAAGCACTAGGAAAAACTAAATCTTTTCATAAGCCTTTGTGGCACGTCAGTAGCGGCCGGTGGTGGGAGTGCTGCCGGGCGCTGACGTGGGGCGGGGCAGGGTGGGGGGTAGCAAACTACGGATTAGGGCCGAATAGAGGTAAGTAAACATATAAATAAATAAAACAAATTTCGTTGCGCGCACTGCATCACCAAATGCGATGCAGCGCGCGCAACGAAATTCGTTTTATTTATTTATATGTGTACTTGCCTCTAATCGGCCGTAATCCGTAGTTTACTACCCCCCGCCCCACGTCAGCGCCCAGCAGCACTCCCACCACCGGCCGCTACTGTGGCACGTGGACATAAAAACAGCAAGTCAAACACAAGTATCGAAGAGGAAGTCGGCAAGTACTATTTCCGGTGGCAACAGTATCAGGAGAACATTATATATATTGGAAACAACCGTCAGTCAAACAGGGAACCTGAGATGCATGAAATGGCATCAGATTAGCTGGGAGTCAAGTTAGCCTCAAAAGTAATTCACAGTAGCGGCTACAACTAACAAATGGCAACAATTATCACTAACTGCATCAGTGGTTTTAAAATAGCTACAGAAAGTTATTTTTCTGAGTGAACCCTCTATCACTCTGCAGCACATCATGTTTGCTACGTCACACCTTACCCTAAAACACCTGTTGCTGTTAGAAGCCTCCTATGGTGCAAGCTATGTATATATAATGAGGCATCCAGCTGGCTTAGTGCTTACATACGCACACTCACACTGAAAGTACCTAACAACGACACACACATGCACCCTCCATGGGTTATGTGTTAGAAATTGAATGTCTGAGGTGTGGATGTGCCCCTATCCCTCTCCCTGTTTTCCCTTATCACAATTGAAAATGCCGGATTGTATCCTTCCTAAACCCACCATGCATATAGGGTGATGATATTATGCTGTACTTGAAAGTTTGTTTATGTGAAAACTAATAAACACATTTAACCCAAAAAAGCTACACACACACACATACACACACATACACCCTTCTCTCTTCTTAACAAAATGTCACTTATTACTAGGGATGAGGAAAGGATGCAACATTTATTAGGAACATCAAATATAACATCGTAAATATCATTAAAGATCTTATGTTTATCCCAATGTTAGTGCAAGAAGACAAAACCGCCACATATATAATATGTGCAAGTTTAAGTAAAGTAAAACATGAGCAATACTGTCTGGAGGTTAAGGCCAAATTGCACAATCTCAGGTTAATAACATTTTACTGTAACTGGATTTATGGATCTGGGGTTGGTAATGCATTGGTATGTGGATGAATTCCTGCGCTTGCCTTCCTTCTGCGACCTAGTGCATCGAAAAAATAAAATGTAAGGATATTTTCAATTTCTTCCTGGATATTTAAATGTGTGATGATTGCCATATCTGCACAGGATACTCCCATTCACTTTACAAATCACTAACTGGGAAGGTCTACAGTTCTCCATTTGTATCTGCATGCTATTGTGCACACTTTGGGTCCAAACGAGATGCCCCCACAAATGTGGGTGTAAAACTTACGCTGGCATGGGTTGCGCTAATTTGTGGGTGCGGAGTTTGCACCCGATTACAAGTTTGAAATCTCAGAATTAGCAATGCGAGCTAATAGCACATGTAATTCCCCATTCTGATTTGCAGAATAGCACATGTGCCCTATTTCCTAAACGGTACAATTTGCGCCCCATATTGTACTTCCATTTTGAGATAAACAGGAGTTTGTGTGCAAAACAGGTTGTGTGGTCCCAAAGGACTAATGCCCTTGGTAGAGTCTAAAACGAATTCCAGGCTATCAAGTGATCATATTCTGCAATGATTTTTTCTTTTGTTTAATTGGCCTGAATAAAACCTACAGAAGGTAAAGGGATGCTGGTATGAATTAGCTCTCAAAAAGCTAAAAAATGTTCAGGTAAGACGGAGGAAAAATGTCTGCACTGGAAAGGAAAACTGGTCGTTTTTTAGTGTCGATTTGTCAATAACGGCCGTTAATAAATCAGAAGGATGCAAGCCTTTCTGTAGTATTTTGAAATGTATTTTATTTTATCATATTTAATACTAATTAAGGTGTCATGTACTTTTAATAATGTGTACAGGATATTCGTCACATTTGTGACACTGCCAACATTTAAATCAGACTAAGTGAATCAAACATGTTTTACAAAAGAAAGTAAAGTAAAAAAAGATTCAATCCTGAACTTTTGTGCCAATAAAAAAAACTACCTGATTTCACACAAATCCGGCTTAAGATCAAAAATGTTGAAATGGACTGAGTCATTAAGAAAAAAAGATGTGTTGAAATATTTCACCCCTTGGCACCTAAGGATAGTAGAAAGTTCTGGCTTTTGGTGAAGAAATGTGATGATCAACATAGCCTCTTCGACAGCAATTACACTTTAAGAGTGAAATGTGCTTTGCTGGTACCTTTTAGACTTTTTTTTTTTAGGTGAGTGTGCATGTCACGTTTAAAATAATCTCACTAGATATTGGCAGAAAACTAGTTTCAACATGAAATGTCTCTCGGTAAGACATTTCCTGTGCGAACAAGCCTCCATATGCAACAATTATGCAAAATTGCATAATTCAAAATTTTGATACAGTTTGCAAATTTTACAATATGTGAAATGTGTTAATTACAGAATTTCGGTAGTGTAATTAAAAATGGAACCGAGCCTACTCAAAAAACATCTTGAGAGTTGGACCCTTATGTTTCCTATGATTCTCTTTAAAAGTGGACGTGCCTTTTTGCACTTCCAGGGGGTGGCCAAGAAGGCTAAGATGGTAGACCCACTATTCTAAGGCTCCTGCCCATTGCCCCAGAAATTCCGCCCACTTCTGCTTTTCTTAAGCATAAAGAAACACATAATTCAATAAATTTGAGTAGAAATACGCAGGCCTAATGAAATAGAGTGCTGCACCTGGTCTGACCGCTCAGCTGAATACTGCAATGGGCAACACGAACGGGTGCAAGAACAATCACACTGTGTGAGGCATGCCTTTCTGGCACCTTAACATAGAGAAGTGGTGTTTGGTGGTATCAATCGACCATATCTGGTTAAGAACATTGGTGCAGAGGTCCAAGGTTAAAAGGCTGCAGCACTGATCTGCTCAAGATGGTGGAGTGATTACAGCTGTGGAGCTATGCCTTGGATGGATACTGATCCTCCCAGTTGTGCTGCACTGAGGAAGGGGAATGGGCAGGGCCGTGGTGGAAAATACGGTACTTGGGAAGGTGATGACAATAGTGACTGGGAGGCAGACCAATTGCTTTGAATTGGCTACGGTAGAACCCACTTGAGAGAGAGAAAAGGGAAATAGGCTCAGAACAATGAATCACGGCGGTGAACCCCTAGTCTAGCCCTTGCTGCCCAGAGTGGACAGACCTGAGATACAGAGATGGCAAGGAAGAACGCTGATCAGTGCAAAATGGGGCAAATACCGAAACCACTGTAGGGCAACCTGATGTTAGCCCCTAGAGCAACTAGACCTACCATGCCCTTGGAATTGAGAAATGTAGTAATGAACATCTGAGGGCATGAGAAATAGACACACCCTGAACACCTGGACTGGCTTGAAAGGGCAGCAGAAGAAATCCCAAGTCTAGATCCCCAAATACAAAAAAAATCAAGTATGTTGGTGGAATGCCGCTAAAAGCGGTGAATATTACGATTGCAAATAAAAGACCACTGAGCATTATTGGCTGTTTCTCTTGCAAAGCACCAATGATTTGATTGGAAAAATACTGCTCTTTTTCTTTACAAAATATTGTTTTCATGAAAATAAGGAGTTGGATGGTACATGTGAAAACTAAGAAAAATAACTTGCAATTTCACTAACATTAGCTAAGAAATTTTACCCAACCATTTAACCATCCGTCTCATGTTTTCCAGTGCCACTGGGAGAGTCGCACGCAGGGTTATCCTCTCTCACCTTTACTTTTCACATACTGACAGGCCTCTTTGCAGAGAAGTTCCATACAGATGAAGGCCTCAGGAGATTTAGGTGGACTTCGAGTTTGAACCTCCGTTTTTCGTTGTACGCAGACGACCTTTTCATTTGTTTGAATCATTTGAATAAATCAGGCACATGCATGGAACAAATCCTAAATGAGTTCAGAACATATGTGGGCCTCCGGTTAAACTGGGCTAACAAGAAGGGTGAAAGACGTAGAGTGATAAAGGGCCGCATGTACAAAGTTTTTAGGTCGAGCCTCGAGTAGCGCGCAAGCGCTGCTTAGAGGCGAAGACTTATTGTAAGTGAGTTTTCAAAGCAGTCCAAGAAACGCTCGTGCGTCGTGGCTGGCCTTTTTGAGATGGGTACGCTCGGCAAACATGTGTTTCCAATTATCGTGCCCAGACGCGGGCGCGATAAGTGGAAACACATGTCTGCCGCGCGTACTCATCCAAAGGCCAGCCACGACGCACGAGCGTTTTTGGGACTGCTTTGCAGGCTGCCGCGCTCGCTCGCCCCCGCTCCTCCGTGCTTGTTTTCTTGGCCGGTCATGCCTTAACTCTTTCCACCCAATGCGTTGCCTTTTCTGCGAGACGATGCTGTCCCCCACTCCACCCTTTATCCTAGCATTATTAACAGCATTTCCTGTAATGCATATCACACACGGCTCTTCTGTCTCTTCAATGTGTTCAGTGGATGGTGGGCAGAGCCAAATCCTGCAGTGGCGCTTCCTGGGACTCGTAGTTCAGCCTCTTCCGGAAGTTCCTGTAGGCTCGGGAGGCTGGGGTTCGGCTGTGGCGGAATCGTCGTTCGCAGGCTCAATCAGGTCAGAGTCCTTTTTCCCCCCTACTTCTGTGTGTCCTGTTCTGCTTCTACCGTTTGCTTCTTTCTTCGGTCGTGCACCCCCAGAAGGCACTCTCGCTATCTTCATAGGAGCCCGGTCTCATCAATCTTCGCCGTTCTTACTAGAGGGCCGCGGCCTCACTGCGCATTTTAGTGACTTTTCGTATTTTGATAGAGGAGGTGAGATAGGCCTTGCACCCAGTTCTCTGTTATTGTTTTGCGCCCGAGGAGATATGCTCCAGCGGGCTTGGTGCTATATGTAGTGAATGCTGTATGGAGGGTAGTGACGAGTCTCTCTTCTCAGTGTAAGCTGCCACTGTCTCCTTTGCACGTCTTCTGGGATCGTTCTTGTTAGCTATTTTGCACTGTTGCTCCGTTTGAAAGGTGTTGACGTGCACAGGGCACCTGTCCTGTGCCCCGTCTCGGTTCAGATGTAACTCCTGCTTTGTTTCAAGTCCATCAGAACGCCCCCTTGTCCCTTTGCATGCATGCTTCATTATCTTATTGCACGTGCTTGCTTGCCGTTATCACCAAATAAAACTTAATTTCCAAATCACTGTTTCCGCCGTGTTGTTCCTCATCTATACTTAAAGTATAGCAATTGGATGATAAGGCGGCTGAAGCTACTATTTTATGGTGGTCGTCTAGTATGGAAAAGAATTCTGGGCAGTGACTGTAAACATTCATGACTCAATTTCAGGGGAAACGTTAGTTTTACGGCCAATTTGCGGAAGTCAAACAGTATATTATAAACAAGCATTGGCATAGCCAATAGGTCTCGCCTTTGGGACCTTATAAGTGTTTATCCAAGCAACTGTTGTTGTTGCACCAAGGATATTGTGCTGCATAACTGAATACTTATAAGGTCCCAAAAGCGAGACCTATTGGCTATGCCAATGCTTGTTTTAAGTCGCAAATGGTCAGATTTATAGAATTGGGCCCTTTGCGACCAAAACAATGCTTTCTTTGATGAAAAAAATCCCTAACTGCAATTCTACAGAATTGCAATTTGAGTTTGCGATTCGGTATTTGGAAGGGGCTGTTTAAGGCGTCCCTTCTAAATATGAATCGTAGTGATATGTATTAATGTTTTGCGACTGAATTCGGGTATCTAAACATTAATTTTTTACAGACTACTGAAAGGTTATGGTAACCGTTCGAAAATGGGAGGGGGTCCTGTTGGACCTGGCCCTTTCTGCAGGGTGATCCCCGAATTCAGTTTCTAAAAGGTCCCCTTGGGACCACTTCCCCATTGAGAATGGTAAAAAATATATTATTTTAAGAGCAGGCTGTGGTCCTAGGGATCACTGCCCACTCTAAAAAGAAGCAAACTTAAGCGTTTGATTTGTTTTCTTTTGAAATACATCCCATTTTCCTTAGCAAATTCTGTTTTTCTTTAAGGAAAACAGGATGTATTTCTAGGAAAAAAAGATTGCTTTGTTTAAAAACAATCACAGACACGGTGGTCTGCTGACCCCATCAGGTAACAATCCCTGTGATGGCTATCATTCCTAATGGGTCACAAATGGCGACCTACCTCATTAATATTCATGAGGTAGGTCAATTTGCGACGCACTAGGAATTGCTACTTTAAAATTTAATTTTAGTATATTAAGAATAGCGATTACCAAATATCAATTCGGTAAAATCACTATTTGGAAATCTCATTTCTTAATATTTGTACATCTGGCTATAGATATCACAATGTAATATAATGATAGAATGTGAGAGATTTATATTGCAAACACCAAATCACAGGTCTTGTAGGGAAATGTGACACCATTTTTATACTATTTGAAACAATATCTCCTTCATTTGGTGGCATTCTTCCATTCTGTGAAGGGCAGGGTGGCACATTAAAATGTTGATACTTCCTAAGGGCCTTTGTATTTTGCAGAATTAGCCATATAAGATAGTATTTTTCTTAACCAACTGTAATTTTGTATACCGTTGCAATGTTATAACTGTGTGCCTGATGACTGCTTTGTGGGAAAGCTTTCGCTCACAACAGTAGGATGCGTTGGTTATGGTGACACTCTATATGGCTGATTGCTGCACTCGGAAATGTTATGTCCAATGCCCTAGTCTGATCTACTTATAATCAAAAGTTATAAAAAAGGCAGTAAGCCTGGCTTATTCATTGTATAAAGTATGTTTAAGGCCAGAAGGTATTTAACAGAGGGTTGTTATCATATTGTATTACAGGATATAAACAGGTATTTTGTTACATGTGGTCTCACAGATTACAGTAGAAGGTAAGGTTTTGGTGTAGGTCTCCTACTATGATAAACCCTGGGTGGGGGGATTCGCTGTGATGATTCTTGTTAGGCCCTATTGAGAGTGGCTCTTTGTTATTTGGAAAAATGTGTTTTTCTATATATTAGTTATTTTATAAATGTATGCATGATGGTTGCCAGTTTATATGTACTTGAGTAGGCCTGAGTTGGTAATGGTGTGAAATCATTGGCAAAGGTTATAGACCCTATCATTTCTTCAGGAAACGTTTTGCCAGCTTCCATAGTTTTAATATGTTTGTTGTGCATCATTATGACAACGCCACAGGAGGCCTTACTTACTTGAAGTTAAAAGAATGTATTAATGGCAATAGGCTTTTAAAAAAATGATCATGACTGCATTTTGCAAAATCCTGTAGGCAGGTATTTTGATACATGGAATCTCACAGATTGACGTAGTAGGCAAGGGTTTTGGGGTTAGTGACCCACCCGAAAAAACCATGGGGATAAAAGATGAGCACTACCATGATCCTTATTAGGCTCTGTTAGTTTATAGTGTTTTAAGAAGTGTTATTGTGTACATATTTGTAATTTTATTATGGCGTACCTCATGGTTGCCTTGTGGGAATCTTGATGCCAACTCAAGTAAGTCTGAGTTGGTTACGTCGACAAGCCAATGATAAATGGTATAAGCCTGATGATGTATTGTTAAAAGTTACAATAAAGGCAGTAAGCCTGCCATATTGTTTGTGAAAGCATATGTTAACGCCAGTAGGCATTTAAGGGTGGATTATTATTACTATGTTTTAAAGTCTTCAGATAGGCATTTTGCTAAATGGAATTTCACAATTTACGATTTTAGGCAAGAGTTTTGGTGTTGGTGACCCACCCAAAAAGACCAAGGGGATAGAAGATGTGCACTACGATAAACTCTATTAGTCTCTCTAAGGAGGGATTTTATATTGTTTTGATAACTGTAATTGTATACATATTTATAATTTTATGATGGTGCACCTCATAGTTGCTTTGTGGGAAAGCTGTTTCCAATACAGTAGGTCTGAGCTTAATAGGGTGGCAAGCCAATCATAAATGCTATACGCCTGATAGTGTATTATGAAATGCTACAATAAGGGCATTAGGCCTGCCATATTGACTGTGAAAGCATATATTAAAGTCAATTGGCATTTACGGGTGGATTTTAATTATTCTGTGATGGAGCAAGGACTCGTAAAGGAGACTTGCTCGGAAGCAATCCTCTCGTTTAACCCGCTAACGAATTACTAACAACGTCTTCTAAATAATAACACGCAAATACAGAAAACACACGGGTTAGAGAAGCTTGCATATGTGTTTTACTAACGCTAACAATATGAACGAAGGACTAAAATTGCTCTAACTGGGAAATCTTTACCGCGCATGCGTCAACTGCGTCTACGTAGTATGACGGTACTAATGCTTGGAGGGAAATTCTAGCGCATGTGCAGAAGGCATTAAAATGGAGTCTTGAAGACTCACGTGCATGGCTTCTGCTTAGCCGAAATGAAAACCAGCTATTTTACTAATGCTAATGCGGGGAAAGAATTAATAAGTAAAGAGGGTTAGAGTAGAGAGGGGTGGTATACAGTGAAACCATTTATTTGTGAAAGTAATATTTCTTCTTTTGACTTTATTATTAGTGCGCATTTGGGCCTTTCACGTTTGTCTGAATTGAGCCGACTGATTCAAGTTTGCGCATGCCTACATGAGAACTGACCCAGAGGGATGACCAAGCATTTTGACAACCGTCCAAGGACGAGAATGACGTGCCCTGTGAACAGAGTATGAAGAGTTCATGCAAGAAGACTTGTATTAACAATGTTGAAATAATTGTATCTAATAAAGTTTGGATATGTATGGGAACGGAAGGGAGGAATAAAGTTTAAGGGGATGGGTTTACGAACAATAGTTCAATGGAAATAAGTAATATGTAAGCATGGTGTGATGATCATCCCCCCTTGCCTGACCAATCAGAATACGTATTTTTGCGATATTGAAACTTTAGTGGGTGGTCCATGGTCAACGAAAGGTATAACTGAGGTAGTTTTAGTTAGTTAGAATGCAGAAGAGGGGTCATCATCGATGAGCTCGGGATGCTGTCGGTGCTGTGGGTGGTGCTGATGCTGAAAAGGATGCTGTGAGATGCTGATGAAGACTCTGAATGCAGAACCATCTATCTTTAACTAATTGGATTAGACAAGAAGATCGCAGAAGAAACTCGAGGAGGAAGAGAGTGTCAGAGAGGGGTGTGACGCAGTCGTCGGTATTTTAGAGAGGTTAAGTATCTTGTCCTGATTCCTGTCCTGAAGTCTTTGTCTCCTGATCTATCCCTTACCAGCCCTTTGGCCAGAGGGTTTGGTCTTCACACCATCCTTGGTAACTATAAATTCATGGTAGTTGTTGATGATCTCTCTCTGTCCTCTCCTTTCCGGACATAGTTATTGTATGTGTCTGAAATATTTCCTTAATGAAAGATTTGATTTGCAATCCTATGAATGAGGGTATTTGTACTGTAATTTGAAATGGTTCACATTCACTTAATTTAGATAAAGATTTTAAAACTTCCCGAGTCTGTGGTTATTTTCTTTAATTAAAGAATAATTAATAAGTTATGTTAATTATCACCATCAACTAGTTCAACTAATGGTCCATTGACCAGAGGAAAGAACTTTTTGATCAGTGAAAGGTTAGTTAGGAATGAGAAATAACTAATCCTGAAAAAAGATAAATATAAACTAAACCCAGCGATCTACTTGGATCTGTGTAAGTGTTTATGGGCCCAGGTGAGTATATGGTAGTAGAGTATCTGTTGTTAGTACACCGCTGGATCAGTTTTCTGGTAGCAGAGCTATGGTTTTTATTGACTAGTTTGGCGATAAGTATAGATTGTTAATTATTGATTAATGTTTTAACAAAAGAGTTGGCGTCTTTGTTTTATGTTGTCCAGAATTCCCAGGGAATGAATAGCGGGTGGCGATAGAAACCACACTGCAGTGAGGTTACTCGTCTGTTGGAATAGCACTGAGAAGCTACGCAGGGCTGGCAGTGTTAAACTAGGGACTATTTCGTATAAAAGTAGATTGCGAATGATAGCAAAAGGGGTTCGCTGGTGAATCTTTGGTCTCATTTCCCAATACGGGTGACACTGGAGGAATAGCAGGATCTCTGGAGCTTGAATGAAGGGTAAGCGGAAGGTTTTACTCGTAGTGTATGAAGAGTAAGCGGAAGGTTTTACTCGCAGCAGAAAGAAAATCTATCCTTTGGTTTTAGTGGAACAGGCAGAGTAGCAAATGTTTTTATGTAGTTAATAACAAAAGAATTTAATGCAAAGTATTAAGAAAATAAGTTTTCGTATTACCTTTTGAAGGGAGGGTCAGTCGCCGGAGTTGGACTGACGTCACAAAGAGCCACGCTGGGATAGGTTGAAACAGCGGGCGTGTGACAGAAGCAGCCTTGTAAAGGAGGGGTCAGTAGTAAGGAGCAGAACTGACGTCAGAAAAGGCCGCGCTGGCATTGGTCAGATCACGAGCGTGAGCCTGATTTGATTGGATAACCAGTTAGAAGCCGCTCTAGGATTGGCGGAAGGAGAGATTGTATGCGGGATTTTGATTTGACTACTAGTGTGAGACTTGCAGATAGACGATTTCAAGGGTTTGCTGAATATAATTTTATATATCGTTCATCTAGGATGTATGGAGAAAAGAGAAAAATGTCATTTATAAAGAAAATTAAGAATTTCTTTAAGAAAGATAAGCCTGTGTTGACTAGAGAGGGAATTCCTATTCTGCCACCGAAGACCCCAGCATCTTTTATGATGATGGAAAGAGGATATCATACTTGCGTGTGGTTGGAAAATTGGATAGAATATACGAAAGGTGATGGAGTACTAGCATTTCCAGAAAATGGTACGTTTAATGGGAGAATTCTTCAAAATTTGAGAATGAGAATGAATGATTTGGAACCTAGACCTAGGTTAACTCAATATGAGGCGTTGGAAGAATGGGAGACTGAGTCATATGAATGCGAGAAAAATAGAGGTGGGAGATATAAAGGGTTCTTTCCCAGATACTTGCAAGAATCACGCGAATGGCAGATGAAACAGTGGAGGAGAGCTATGGTATCTGAAGGTTTATATCCAGTATTAATGGCTGAAGAACAGTCTGGAGGAAAGTGTAAAGAGAAAACGAAACATTTGAATATAACCGGATATGGTGAATCAGATGATGAGTTGTTAGAGGATATTTTAATTAAAAATCTACCACCGTATCAAGAAGAAACTAGTAAGGTTACCCCAAGCGCACCAGTGATAGGAATGCCTTTAACCCCATAAATTTTACATGATACGTCATTTAATAGGGTGCTGCAAGATAATGAGAGAGATGTTTTAAATAAAACTAGAGAAGAATTAGTAAAGAAAATAAGTCAATTAAATTTGAATACTGAAGCTTTGACAGTACCAGTGACTATTGGTCCGGTGATCCCATTGTACGGAGATAAAAAGATTTGCCAGAAACTACAAACTGTGACAGTTCCGTTAAACAGTCCTAGAAAAGAAGTAATCATTACAGATGATCAGGTCAGTGAAAGTGAATCAATTATTTCATTAATGGATCTCCCTAATGTGGAACTTTTAACTGAAACTCCAAAAAGAGTTACCCCCATGAATTTGAGATAAAGGAGACCTTTGGTTCATACAGGAACTGGAGGCGCAACAGTAGTTACCTCCGAAGATATAGAAAGATGGGCACAGGAAAGAGATAATCGGAACCCAGCACCAAAGATTTTAGATATTAGTAGATTGAAAGTGGAATTAGAAGAAATGATAGTGGGAAGTGTGGGCACAGAGAGATTGAATGCTTACAATGATGAAGAATTATTATTTTTATGTAAGAGTATAACCAGAAGAGCAAGAGTATTTCATGAGAAATTAACAGAAGTTGCTTCAGAAATTGGAATAGATATAGGGAAATCAAAGTTGTTGCAGAAACCATATCGAGTGGATTTTACTGACAAAGATTTAGAAAGTGTTAATGCATCTGGAAAGAGACTACAGATAAAGGAGTTAATGAATATTTTGCGAAAATGGGGAGACATTGATAAATGGAGAATTAGATGGATAAGAAAGAAAGAGGAAGTTCAAGCGAGAGAAGCGTCATCTGCATTTCCAGTAAGGGAAACAGAAAAGGTTGAGAAATTGTGTCCAATGAGAGAAGTTCCAGGAGGAGGATATGTTCATGTTCCTTGGAGTAGACAAGATATTTTGTCATTTACAAATAATTTTCCAAAATTGAGAGAAAAACCAATTGAATGGTATAAACAGGTAGAAAGATTTGTGAAGGTTTCAAAGGTCTTATTGAAGGATCTGGATGGTTTGTTTGACATTGTGGTACCTGCTGATTTATGGACGGAGTGTAAGATTACAATAGATTGGCCAAGTGAAGAGTATGCTAGAGACTCAAAGACAGGAGCACCGTCAGAGGAGGTGATGAAGAAATATCACCAAGTGATTACCTATTTGACAGGGAAAATTCCTCCTAAAGAAACAGATTGGGTAAAGATAGATAGGACAACACAAGAACCAAATGAATCTGTACATGCGTATTATGAAAGGTTATTGCAGGTGTTTAAGCAGTATAGTGGTTTTGAGAATATTGGTGATAAGGATATGGGACATTTTGTGTATCGGTTTGTATATGGTTTGAAACCAGAGATTAGTCAGATGATACAGCAGCATATGTTGTGTTGGCAAAGCAAGACAGTGGATGAGATTTTAAAGTATGCAAAATACTGCGGAGATGACATAGAAGCAAGGCGTAGAAAACTAAAAAGAGAAAATGATGTGGGCACAGGTAAAGTTGGCAGAGCAACAGGAGAATAAAACCAATATTCAGGCTGATAAACAAGTGAAAGAGCAAAGTCAGAATGATCAAGTGGCGAAAGGTAACAAATTTAGAGGACAAATGAACAGAGAAGAAGCTAAAAAGAAGTTTCCTTGTCATGCGTGCGGAAAGCTTGGACATTGGAAGAACGAGTGTAAGAGTATTCAGAATAATAATGGGCCAGATCAAAATTTTATCCCACAGATGCAGAATGAAGTACTTATGAATCAGCAGCAGCAGGTAGTTACTCCACAATATCAGGTGCCACCAGCTCCTATGCCAAACTTTGTGAACCATCAAAAGTTCAGTACTAACACCGGATTTCAAGGAGAAAGTGGTAAGAATAATAGAACAGTTGCGCAATATTTGTTGCAGAATGATGAGGAAAATTCAGATTTTATACAATGACAGTGCCTGAGGGGGGAGGAAGAGGAGTGCGTGCTTGGCGCATCCTTGCCGGTAGATCAGTCAGGTCCATTTGTTGATGGGAAAGTGGAAGGTAAAGACATCACTTTTCTATTGGATACTGGTGCTACCCGGTCTACTGTGAGAACAGCAGACATCCCAAACCTACCCCTCTTGGGAGAATCAATACAAGTTGTAGGCGTGTCAAATAAACAGATTAGAACCCCGATCACAAAACCAATGGAGGTGCACATTGGAAACTTTAAAGAAATGCATCAGTTTGTAGTTTGTGATTCCAGTCCAGTAAATCTGTTGGGAAGAGATCTACTGTGTAAAATGAATTGCACGATCTATTGTACACCAGATGGTGTCGCTTTCCAGACCCCTGATGAAGATGTTATATACAAAATGATGCTAGTCAAGCAAGGAACAGAGGTAGATTAAATGTTTTCATTAATGACTGAAAATGAATTACCAGAAGAGTTGAGAGCCACAGTCAATCCGGAAGTGTGGGATTTTACTGGAAAAGATATTGGGCTGATGTCAAATGTAGACCCAGTGAAGGAAGGAGCAGTTTATCCAAACACACGACAATACAAGATGAGTCCAGAAGTAAAAGCAGGAATTAATCCAGAAATCGACCGAGTGGTTAAACAAGGCATTTTAAAAGAAATAATGAGTAGTCCTTGTAATTCACCAATCATGGGACTTAAAAAGCCTAGTGGAAAATATAGGATAGTGCAAGATTTACGAAAAATAAATAAAATTGTAGTACCATGTTGCCCAATAGTACCAAATCCAGCAGTGCTCCTTTATCAGATACCTTGGAATGTGGGCTGGTTTACAGTAATTGATTTATGCCAAGCATTCTTTTCTATTCCTTTGCACCCAGACAGCCAGTATCTTTTTGCAATTAAGTTCGAAGATCGTATCTATGCATGGTGCAGAGTTCCTCAAGGGTACACAGAGAGTCCCTCGATTTTTAATCAGATCCTGAAAAAGTGTTTAGAGTCATTAGTCATGCCTGGAAATTCGGTTCTGGTTCAGTACATTGATGACCTACTGGTGGCATCAAGAACACAAGAGGATTGTGTCATTGACACAATTGCATTACTGAACCATTTGACTGCAGGAGGACACAAGGTGTCTCCAGAAAAATTACAGTTCTGTCAACAAGAAGTTAAATATTTAGGGCATAAAATAGAAAGAGGAGTAAGAAAAGTGACACCGGAAAGAATAAAAATAATCAAGGAGATGCAACTACCTCAGACGCAAAAGGAAATGAGAATGTTTCTGGGAGTGGTTGGGTACTATAGGCAGTGGACTAACAGTTTTTCCATGCTAGCAAAACCATTGATACAATTGACACGAAAGAGAGCTAAAGATCCAATTGATTGGAATGATGAAAGTTTGGAAGCCTTTGTGAAATTGCGGAATTGTTTATGCGAAGCTCCTGCTTTGGGCATGCCTGATTATTCAAAAGAATTTGCGTTGTTTTGCTGTGAGAGAGAAAATTGTGCACTTTCAGTTCTAACACAGAGACATGGATTGAGCCGACGTCCAGTGGCATATTTTTCTGCTACATTGGATCCAGTGGCTTCAGCCCTACCTGACTGCTTAAAAGCAGTAGCTGCTACTTGTATGAGTCTGGAGCAAAGTGAGTCAATAGTGATGGGACATTCAGTAAAGGTCTATGTTCCACACTCAGTTGAAATTCTTTTGACAAGAACAAGAACACAACATCTCACAACTAGTCGGCTGACTAAGTATGAAAGAGTGATTTTGGGAGCAGAAAATGTGACAGTGATAAGATGTACGGTTATGAACCCTGCCACATTATTGCCAGACCCGTGCATTGAGGAAGTAAGAGATTAAATTGATCATGATTGTTTGGATGTGACTGAATTATGTACCAAGCCCCATCCTGACATAAAAGAAACACCATTAAAGGAAGCTGATCATGAGTTATTTGTGGATGGGTCCTGTTTGAGGATAGAAGATGGAGGATTAAGTGCTGCATATACTGTATGTAAGATAACAGGGGTAATTGAAGCATCCTGTTTACCGAGAGTCAAATCTGCACAAGTAGCCGAATTGGTGGCCTTAACAAAGGCATGCAAAATTGGGAAAAATTGAAGAATAACCATATTTACGGACAGTCAATATGGTTTCGGGGTTGTGCATGATTTTGGCCAACTTTGGATGCAGAGGGGATTTCTGACTTCTTCAGGATCTCCTATAAGAAACAGTAAAAATGTGAACGATCTGCTGGAAGCATTACAATTGCCAAAAGAAGTAGCAGTTGTTAAATGCGCTACACATTAGACAGGAAATGACTATGTGGCAGCCGGCAATAGATACGCTGACCAAATTGCTCGATATTGTGCGAAAAATACAATGGCCATAAACAGAAAGGTTGAAACGGGTGAAACCAGCTGCCAACTTATGTTCTTCTCAATTCCAGAAACATGAGATGAGATTAGACAGTTACAAGAAGAAGTTGAGGAAAAAGAAAAAGGAATTTGGATAAAAGCAGCCTGTACAAAAAGGTCAGAGGATGAGGTATGGGTGTACCTAGATGGAAGACCAGTCATGCCAGATTGTTTGCTCTCTAAAATGGCAAGAGTATATCATGGAGCAACACACATAGGGAGAGATTTGATGATCAGATTATTCAGACAGAGTTGGTATAATCCAAAATTCAGGGTAGTCGCAGAAAGCCTTTGCCAGAGATGCTTAACATGTCAGCAGCAAAATCCAGGCAGGAAGACAGTGGTTAGCTGGGGAAAGATTGGAAAGGCAGAAGGACCCTTCACCAGGTTGCAGTTAGATTTTATTGAGTTACCTCCTTGTAATGGACTAAAATATGTACTAGTCATAGTGTGTCTGTTCTCGAGATGGGTGGAGGCATACCCCACCAGAAGAAATGACAGTCTTACAGTTGCCAAATTACTGTTGAGGGAATTGATTCCTCGTTTCGGTTTTCCAGTCACTTTGGAATCAGATAGAGGATCTCATTTTAATAATGAAATAATTCTATTAATCTGTGATGCATTTAACATTGAACAAAAACTGCACTGTGCTTATCGTCCAGAGGCTTCTGGAATAGTTGAACAGCTAAATGGCACAATCAAGTCAAGATTAGGGAAAGTGTGTGCATCCACAATGCTGAAATGGCCAGATGCCTTACCTCTTGTATTGATGGGTCTCAGAAGTATTCCTGACAGAAAGACAGGAATGAGTCCTCATGAGGTTCTCATGAGAAGGGCAATGAGGCAAGCATTTATTCCTGGAAACAAATTAATGAGTATAACTGATGATCTGGTATTGGACTATTGCAGAGGATTGGCTGAAATGGTGCGTTCTGTCTCTCACCAGGTTGGAGAAGACGCAGTTGAAAGACAGCCAGACCAAGCACATGATTTGAGTCCTGAAGATTGGGTGCTAGTGAAGAAACACGCAAGGAAGTCGTGTCTAGCACCAAGGTGGGATAAACCGCGTCAAGTCATACTGGTCACTACCACAGCAGTGAAGTGTGCAGGTTTACCCAATTGGATTCATGCTAGTCATACCAGAAGAGTACCGAGCCCATCAGAACAATGATGGAGGGTCCCGAAAGTCCCGTATTACCATTTAACAAGAAACCCATTAATGATTTTGCACTACCCACCAAACATGATACTCCCAGATAGGCCCTACCAGGCAGGCTCAGATAGAATGTCTTAAATTGTCCACTTTCCCTTGTCCTGGTAGCACATCTCACATAGGCCCAAGCCCAGCTCCCTAGATAAACCATATCTTACATAGGGCCAAGCATTCCTTCTTAGATACAAAAGTGTGGGCCCAAATGAAAGTGACTCTTGCTCTCATTTTTATAATAATAATAAAACAGACCTCGTAGGCCTCACTGATCTGCTAGCAGAAATCTGTCCCATCCACCCAGATACAACAGTAGCCTGTCTTGTAACTTTCCACAGTTACAAGAGCAAGGGTGGCCCCCACCCACTTGACAACTTGATGGAACATCTGGCAGTGTCACATGCAAGATTCATGATATTCTTAGCTATGGGACTTTCCGGCGCTTGCTAAACTGGAACCCAAGGCAGGAACTTGACCAAGAATTAATATATTTAATATTAATTCTAAAGCATTTTTCACGGTAAAAATTATCCTTTGTTTACTTTTTGCGGTCAGAGAACTCTGACCTTCTGCCACCAGTTCTGTTTTATCCTGATACCACTTCTCATATAAAATTTTCCAGTAAACCAGGTGGCCGAGTGGCCTGCGTCACATCTCGTGTCAAGCCTCGTGCCCACGTAGGCGTAGGTTCTGCATTTTAACGATAAAGTTCTGCATTCAACTATATAAAAAAGCCTCGCCCACACTATAAGCTTGAACTCTCCATTGCAGACTGCAGTTAGAGGGTTCCCGTGCGATCGATCGTCCGTACAACTGGGCTAGAGCTTCAAACTTTCAAGGTGGTAATATTCTTTTCTTAATAATTTAGCCTTTTGGCTTTAACACCCTATCTAATGGCATAGCCTATTGGCATTGTCAACCTATCTGATTATTTCACTATGGGTTTTGTCAGCCTATCTGATTATTTCATCAGTAGTTTATTCAGCCTCTTTAATAATTTAGCCTTTTGGCTTTGACAGCCCATCTAATTCAGTTCATTCTAACCCAAGCCATTGCATTTAATTTAGTTTAAACTACGTAGTCTTGAATGGTGTTGCTTTCTTAGGAGAAGATTAGCCTTCTAGGCACTAGCCTACCCATCCTCTTTAGAGTTAGGGTTGCTCCTTGGGCAGCTGCTTATAGCATAGTATTTTAGTCATATATTTGCTTCTTTGAACAACTGAGTTTGAACATTTAAATTGAATTGTTTTATGCTTTGAACTGCTCATATGTAGGTGGGCAACATTTAAATTGAATTGTTTTATGCTTTGAACTGCTCATATGTAGGTGGGCAACATTTAAATTGAATTGTTTTATGCTTTGAACTGCTCATATGTAGGTGGGCAACATTTAAATTGAATTGTTTTATGCTTTGAACTGCTCATATGTAGGTGGGCAACATTTAAATTGAATTGTTTTATGCTTTGAACTGTTTGAATAAAAAGTCACTGTT
This sequence comes from Calotriton arnoldi, assembly GCA_963921515.1. Classification (NCBI taxonomy): domain Eukaryota; kingdom Metazoa; phylum Chordata; class Amphibia; order Caudata; family Salamandridae; genus Calotriton; species Calotriton arnoldi. The sequence goes on along the minus strand of CAWUFW010007332.1, from coordinate 209,551 downwards.
TTACACCGTGGTTTCTTCTTTCCAAGTGAACGCACAGCGGTGGGGTCAGGCTTTCTGGAGCCGGTAAGCAGAAGGGTGTGACCACCAAGAGATTACCCTCACCCTTTGTCAGTTGACGACCACGAATATCCTGGACTCGTGAAGCAATCATCTGCGGTGCGGTCTTGGGACGCATGCTGGGGTTACACCTGTCTGGCTTTCTCTCGGGCTCTCCTCTCCCCACGTCCACTGGGGTAAGTCAGGGATATTTTTGTTTTTTCCTTGCATTTGCCTCAGGTTGTGGCGTGTGTGGGGTGGTGGGTCAGCCTGCATTTGCCGACTGGGGTCTCCTTTCTGTGTGCTCCTTTGCCCACCTGTGGTTGACTGGCGTGCCACGACGTCCTCTTTCTGGCTGGTCACATCTCTCCGAGGATCTTTGGTGCTCTGCTCTTTGTATGTCGTGGTTTCCTTTTTGCTGCGTTCTCTTGCCCATTCTGTCTTTGGCCTCTTTGTCGATGCTTTTTTGAGTAATATTGTGCTCTCACTTTCGTTGCCGTTTTCACTTCCTCGTTCTTATCTTTGCCCTTTCCCTTGCATATGCTCCTCGTTGCTGCTTGCGGGTCTTGTTGGTCGGATTCTGGCATTGTGCACAGGTGCTTCTGCGGCGTTTTTGCGTTTTCGTATTTATTATATGTGGGTTATTTTCTTTTTTTAATTTGCTCCGTAATGCTTGAGGTTTGAGTCCTGGGAAAACACTTCTGTTTTTCGAATTCTGGCACTGTGCACGTGCGTTTGCCGCTTTCACTTGGTTTACATATTTGGCGCACATTTTTTGTACCTCATTATTGCAGGTCTTTGACGTTGGTTTTCAGATGACTGTTTGGATTTAGTTGTGGGCTGTTGCGCCCTTGACTCGGTGCACATGTGGCACGCGTGTCTGTAGTGTTGTTGCACTTTTGAAATTGGGTGTGTCTCTGCGCCATTTTTGATGCTCTTGCCGCCATTTTGTATTCTTCTTTCTACAGTGCATTTTTCAGTTTTTTCTTCTCACTTTCGTCTTCTGTAGCTTTTTTCTATATTTAGTTTGGTTCCTTCCCTCACTCCCTTCCTTCTCATTTTGTTGTTCTTCATATATTTCTCTTTCCTGACCTCCTTCCCGCCTTGCAACACCATTCTATTTTTCGGCGTCAATGCGCCCCTTTTTCCTTCGGTGTCTCTCCTGTTTGTTCACACACCCTTTCTTCACTCTCTCTGGTACATCCCTCTCTGATTCTATTTTGCGTTGCTTGGGTGCTCTTCTCTTTTTGACTCTTAAATTTCTCTCGCTTTCTCATCGGCGCTTTTCACTGCTGTTCCGTGCGCCGCTACGAAAGGAGGAACTCACCACTTTGAAGTCTCTAGCACAGTTTGACCTCCCGTTTACCTTCCTGCCTTCTTCCTCTGCGCTGAATGGGGAAGTAGGCCTCGCAGCTTCACTGTAGACCCACCTCGCCCCTCCTTCCTCTGTCCTTCCTGGCTGCTTTCTCGGCATCCGCTGTTAGCTTTAAGTTGTGTTCATTTTTTGAAATGCATTTCATTTATTTAATAATTGTTTATTTGTTGTCCGTTATGTCTGTTTTTTGTGTGCCTCGATTTCTTCACCATTACTAGCCCTTCTGTTCGTCTGCTGATCCCCACCCCCCACACATCTGTTGCTGACTGCCGGCTCTACACTCATTTAGCCAAGCGGCAGACTGCTAGTTACTGTTGTTGCCTCAATTGCCCCCACTTTTCCTCACTATTACGGGCAGTTGCGCCAGGTAGCTGTTGTCTGGATTGCCTTGTCTTTACCTCCTAGCCGCAATCCCGCTAAGTAGTTGCACTTACCTGCAGTACACATTGTGCATGCATTGCGCCTCTTTTCTGTCTCTTACACATTTTGCCTACCATTTGCCTACGTCAATTGGTAGCCAAAGGGGGGTGGAGGTGTATCTCCACTCCTCTTGTCGGTCTCTTTTAACAACCCCCCCCTCCGGTATGTCCCTTGATCCCCCACGAATTATTAGTCTCCTTATTCATTCAGTACGTGGTACTGCCACAGCAGTGTACCACACCGGTCCTGACCACTTTATCCCGCTCACGCGCCATCAGAGCGAAGTTCTTGCTGCTACTTGGGACATCTTTGAGATTGACTTTACACCCAATACTGAACTTCGCCTTTCACTCCTGTCTCTTGTAGACTTATCTACCTCAGGCGCCGCATCTTCCCAACCACCACCAGACACCACCCGCCCTGAACTTTTGTGGCCTGCCCACTCCTCTAATTCACCTTCGCGCTCCCCACCTTCTTTAGGGTATTCTGTTTCTCTTGCTAATTCTCCCACTACTGTTGTCCTATACGACGAGTCCAATACTGACTCTGCGCAGTCCACAGCATCCTCTGAAGAGGCAACACTCCCTAGCATTATTGCCCCTGCCCCCCTATGGTACCAGCATCAACACTTACTATTGCTCCCCACCAATCACTATCTCCAGCTACTGACTCCCCATTCCTCTTGGCACTCCTGCAGGACTATTCAGTGGATCTAGAGGACTCTATCCCAGACATCTTAATTGTGCCTCCCCTGGCAAGCCCACCCTCGCATTTTCAGTCATTATAAGGAATGACTGCCCCGTCTCCTGACAGTACAGCTTCTCCCATTTTTGTATATCTAGTAAATAATATTGTTGTGGGTCTTTCCACTGGTCACCCATCATCTTTTTATCACGTTACACCCTTAGCAAGCACGGTCCTTCTCACTATATTTCACGTTTTAGGGGTTGACTATACCCAGGCACATCAGATAACGCTTTCACTAGCACCATCTTTCCCCCACCTTCCGCTTCCCACCGTTGCTAAACATAGAGAACCAAAACAGTCCAAGCACTAATATCGTAGGGAAGCACTTCACTCCCCTAACAACTACTGGTCCCCATGAACAGGATTATAGGTACCACGGTTTATAGGAACTCAGATTACATTTACATAAGCATTCGCCTCATAGCGCCAGGTTTGGACATACCCTCCACACTTGTTACAAATTTTCCACGCAACCCGCTACAAAGCAGAGTAATTGCTGGTCTCTCTCGTAGCCGGCTCCAATTTCCTGACTTCTCCCCTAACGGAATATACACCAGCCCACAGGAACTGGAACTAAGACAAGCATTGTATCACGTTATTAGTAGCGCAATAGGAGAGGAACTGATAATAGACGCTATTCCCTCCACGTCTGCTACTGAGTCCACCTTTGATACTGAGCCCCCTTCTGCTACAGAGTCTACTTCTGCTGCAGAACATATTCCTACCACACAACATATTTCTGACGCAGAACATATTACTGACACTAAAAACACTCCTGCCATCTAATCACATTCTTCCTAATGAATGGCATACTGAGTTCTACAGTGTATAAAACGTTTACCCACTTCCACATCTTTTTTATCATACATCCCCCTGGAGCGCTATTCACTGCCATACTATCTAGCACCTGGCCAAGGCACCCTCTCCAAAGTTATATTGCTGAAGCTTGCTTTGACGGTCGGCTCCACTTTCCTCTCTATACTGAAGAACAAGAGCGAGACTTGCAGGACGGTGTGTATGACATTGTCATTCAGGCAGTAGCACAAGAACTAATCAGAGACATTGGCCCTAGCACCTGAAACAAGCGCTCCTGTAAATTAGGCCTTGCCTAGAGCGCCCCGTGTTAGACACACCAACATGGCTACTCCACTCCAGCATGTCCTAAAGACATTCGGAGGTCAGGAGCACCATATACTAAAGCACTGCCGTGAGCTTCATAAGCGTACGGCGAAAATGACTCATCCGTGGCCCTCAGAGGGAAGCTTTGAACCAATAATATTAGAGCATGCCACCACCTTTCTAGACACCAAGTACTCTGGCACTAAGTTACAGAAAAGAAAGGCTACTTTAGATCTCTGGCGCATTTTTAAAGACAAGGTTCAAACACCCTCTGATTCCACACACCCAGCTATACCCAATGCTCCGCCCCCACCGCCTTACCATGTCAGCGGTATGTATACCGAGCTCACTAACAAGGAACAACCTGAGCTGCCAGTTACCACTAATAATTCTCCGGCTGCTGGTTTCCAATCATTACCAGATGAGGCAACTACCTCACCGCACCTCGGCCCAGAATTACACATCACACAGATTGAGGAATTTCAGGCTTCCCACACATCACCTAGCCACCCGTACCACCCCGTGGACAGACCACCGGCTCCATCCACGCCCCCGGTAATGCATACCCCGACCTGACAGAAGTCCGCAGCATATATTTGCCTCCCCCAACGGTACAGTAAGGGAGACAGCAGTATCAGGTATCCCAGGCTTCATAGATGCACAACTATCACTAAAATTTACACCTACAGTCAACACTGCACACCCACGCCCAGGTGAAGAGGATGAGGAAGGCTCTGACTCTGCCTCTCAAGCATCATCCTGTCATTTAGACTCTAACTCTGCCACTCAAGCACCATCTCGCCCCTTGCGCTCACCGGTCATTGCCGTCTATGACCTCGGCACTCAACAGGCCTCTGACACTAACCCCTTCCGTGACACTCACACACAACAAGCACCTGTCCTTAACGCTTTCCTTGACACCGGCACACACCCGTTCCCAAGTTCGCACCTCCCACTACAAACTAGCAGCATGCCTTTCATGACGGCTGCACCCTCTGCTGAGGTACGGGGATCTGCCCTTATGACAGACCAGCTGCAGCTCACTGAGTTCCCCAACCTGCCATTGCTGCGTGTAAACGAGGGACAGTGCGTTCCTCTCACTGGTCTTCCCTCCTCTTATGACAAGTATAGACAAAACGCAGAATTGAGCAAAAGCACTAGCCTGGAAAGTCTTTCACCACAGCATCATGAGGACGAACAGACACCCACACATTACTCACCTTCCCACGCAGACCAAGTGAACAAAATGAGACGCTTGTCATTTAAAATAGAGGACCTAAACAAAAGCATTGTGGACATGATGTCGAAGGCCAATACACCAACAGCACCATCACCCAAGTTGCACAATCTTGTGCAACAACACCCAAAAACATTTGTTAGTAGGAATGGGGAAAGGAGCAGACAATATCGCTTTAATGAGCACCCCTACCACCGTGAAGCCGCCACCTCTGGAATGACACAAACATTCACCAACACACATCAAGACCACCAATTCCAAACACCAGTAGGACGGGATAACACACCCCCACTGGTGCTAGAAGGCCACAATCCAATGTTTGGTGACATCCCAATATATTGTGGACTCCCGCAGGAACAAGACAGAGTGGTAAGAAGTAAGGTCAGGACCACCGAAGCACAAAGACTTAAAGTATTGGGGACACATGGACGCCCAGACGACATACTATATGACGTCTCGGGCTCTGCTTCCTTGCGCACCACTAGGATGAAAAATAGATACAACATGAGTCTCAGCAGACCATGTCCACCAAAAACAAGCAATGACCTCACTCCCAATGAGATAGTGACATTGGGGGAAGGTTCAGATTATGCAGTTAACCCCTTTTCAGATGATTTGGCAGGCTGGTCAGAGCCCTTAGCGCCACAAATGCTCCCTTGGCCAAGAGAAGGCTCTTTTGAGCCTCAGTACATGGCGACAGCAGTTGAATGTATCCTCAAAGGACTAGGATGTGAGGATTGGGACTATGACTATATGAGGGAGAGCCTGAAAGTCTGGCAAAAATATGCCCGCCAGCATGACTATACAGGACCCACAGCGCAACGCCCTGGGGTCATGCGCCAAATGCCACTGCTTTACAAAAATATCACGGATCCCCCTATCTATATCCCATGGTCTACACTAGACAAAGAAAATGTCAAAAAGGCACTCCCCCTCACTGAGGGTGCGGGAAAATGGATTGCAGCCTTTGAAAATTGCACCACAGGCAACAACATAGCAATAGGAGATGTAAAAAGCCTGCTGATCTCCCTCATTGGAGAAGACGCAGAAGATCTCTTCATACGTATTCATGCAAATCTTACAAAAACAAATACCAAACATGATGGTGTTTCCTTTAATGACATCCGAACACTAACATGGGCTGAGTTGCGCAGGAAATTCCCTGATGTTCCTGACATTGGGGCTCTGTTGTCACAGACTATGCAACCAAATGAAGACCCTGCCAACTATCTTTCCAGAATAAAAGAGAAATGGCACCAGGAGTTAGGGCAACGATGGGACGCAGCTGGAGGGTATGGGAGATTATTTTACCATACAGTAAAGAAAGGTCTACCCACTGAAGTGCAGGAAAAATTAGATGGCATTGTAGCAATGGAATGCAAGCCATGGGCAGAAATACAAGACCACATTGTACATTACTGCAAAAAGAGACAGGAACAGGAAAAGACTAGACAGCTGGCAATAGAGAATGCCGCTGCCAAGTTGGTACAGCAGAAACTAAATAAGAAAAAGGACAATGTTGACACAGTCATGCTTGCAGCACCAGTCACTCAAATGACAGCAGTAACATCCTTCCCCCAGGCTGCCATGAATGCTCTTGCAGGCAACGCCCAACCTGCCCCACAGCAGGTTCAAGCACCACCTGTAGTGCAGTATATACAAGCTCAACCCCAACCTGCCCTACAGTATGTCCAGCCGCAACCACAGCCAATGGTACAATACATGCCAGCACCACCTGCTTACAGCACTAACACACAGCCCTATTACAATAACAGACAAAATATGTACAGAAACACAGGTGGACCAGGAAGAGGGCGAGGGATGGGACAACAAAGGTTTCCACAACAGCCAGGACAGGGTACACCACCAATTATCTGCTACTATTGCCAGAAACCAGGCCACATACAGAGAGATTGCCACAGTAAAAAGCGTGACATGGGTCAGCAATATATGAATACTGGCCACCAAGCACAAATACCATTCCAACAACAGCAGCACCCGCAACAACACCTTCAACAGCCCCAAATACTATATTCTTATGCACAACCAGCACAGCAACAACAAGTGCAGCTCCAAGCGCCCCCAATGGCCCAGGTTCAGCCAGCAGTCCAACAAATACAGGTTCCAATGCAACAGCTACAGCCACAGCAACAACTTGCTTATCAGGTGGTCCCCCAAACACAAAACAGTGTCCCTCTAGGAGGAACAATTGTTGCCTCCAGCAACCCCTTTACCCAGGGCACCATCCAGCAATATCAGCCTGGAGGATACACCAGCTAGGACAGCCCACAGACAACTCTTGTGTGCCCAATTTTGTCATGCACAGGCAATACTGAAGAGGACCCTATTGCAAGTGTTGTGATAAATAACAAAACATATAGTTTTCTTATTGACACAGGCGCCACATACTCCTGCATTACAGGTGGCCCTCTGCCCATTTCAAACAAAACAGCGGACACACAGGGATTTTCTGGGGCAATAGCAAGGGTCCCTTTCACCAAGCCAGTCTCAATGGAGATTGGAGGCCATGTAGTGGAGCAGCCTCTGCTCTATTCACCCAGGTCCCCAGTCAATCTTTTAGGACGTGACCTCATGGCCAAATTAAACATGACAATCCACTTTGATGACAACGGAACAATGATTTGCTCCATACCAGGTACCCCACTAACTAGGATAATGGCAGTCACTGCACAGTCTTCCTTAGATAGCCAGGTCAGAGCACGCCCAGTGGATGAGCACGCCTTCTCCGCAGCTGTCCACACAATTGTTGCCACCACTCCCGAATTACAAGGCCGCACTGTTCAGTTACCAAAAGAATTTCTTTTTAGGCCCCAAGTACCAGATTCGCAGGCATTAGATAAACACCTGACATTTGACATCTGCGCCTTTGAGATAACACCTACCTATGGCGCATTCCTGGCATGCGATGACAACGCTCATACTTGGGCTTGTGTCATTTTCATCGAGCCTAAAGGGTTGGTCAGAGACATTTCAGATGCCCAGCTATTTGGATCCCCTGAGGAACACTCTAAAACAGAGATTATCTATGATAATAATGTGCCCGTCTCGGTGACAGTGGAAATTCGAACACCAACTGTCACCCCTGATTATGACTCCACGCGAGAAGCAGATTTGGCCCAAGTACCAGCGCATCTTTGGACAACAGGCCCAAATGATGTAGGCCTTATCAGCTCTGCCAGGCCATTTAAGATAACTCTCAAACAAGGTGCTATCCTGCCCAGAATAAAACAGTATCCCTTGTCCAAGGCAGCAGAAGAGGGTATAGCCCCTACCATACAGGCATTGCTAGAACAGGGAGTAATTTATCCTTGTATCTCTCCTTGTAACACAGCCCTTTTTCCTGTGCGCAAGGGGAAAACAAATCAATGGAGACTAGTTCATGATCTGCGCGCAATTAACAACATAGTTGTACCAGAGTTCCCCATTGTCCCAGACCCCTCTATTATCCTCACAAATGTCCCCCCGATGCACAGTATTTTTCTGTCATCGACCTGAAAAATGCGTTTTTAGCATTCCTTTGCACAAAGACAGCCAATACCTATTGGCTTTTTCAGTCAAAAATGTGCAATTCACGTACACAAGGCTCGCTCAAGGGTACTGTGAGTCCCCTAGCGTCTTCAACAGGGTTGTCAAAGAAGACTTGTCCAATTTCCAATGTGACAGCACCTTGCTGCAATATGTCGATGACATACTGCTTTGCAGCCCCACAGAACAACAATGCAGGAAAGACACCATCTTCCTACTTACCACGCTAGCACAAAGAGGATATAAAGTTGACAAACAAAAGTTACAGTACTGTCAGAAAGAGGTACACTATCTAGGTCAGCTACTGTCTGCATCAGGCAGACGAGTGACTCCAGGTCGAGTTGAGGCGATAAAAGGTACCCCTGAACCCCAAACAGTTAAAGACATGCAAAAATTCCTCGGCCTGGTTAACTATGTCCGTCAATGGGTCTTTGATTTTGCAACAACAACTGCCCCATTATTGAAAGCTGTGAAACTGGGCAAAGACAGACACAATAAGATTGAGTGGACACGTGACATGAGAACAGCCTACACCCAGCTCAAAGATGAGATAACAAATGCACCAGTGTTAGGATCACCTGATTACACAAAAGAATTCTACCTATTCACTCACTGTGATGGGTTAGTCATGACAGCAGTACTCACTCAGAAATATCCCATGGGCCATAAGCCCATTGCTTACTTCAGCGGTATGCTGGACGCTGTCATGAAAGGTCATTACCCCTGCGAACAGGCCCTTGCTGCCGCAGCATTTGCTGTTGAGAAAAGTACTCCCATTGTAATGGGTTCCCCGCTGACTATGTACACAGAACATGCTGTCTTTGCAATAATACAAAAAGCCAAGACAACTCTAACAACACAAAGGGTGTCAGGTTACGAAGTAATATTGTCATTACCTTCCCTGAAAATTGTGAAATGCCACACAGTGAATCCTGCCACGTTTTTTGCTCATCCAATAGCCACCTCAGATGATGACACCCATGACTGTGCCACATATTCCCCAGATGAGTCTGGAGCAGCAAAAGAGGATCCCTTGCCAAACAGTACTGTATATTTTGTTGATGGCTCCTCTACCATTGATCAAGAAACAGGAGTAAGATACACAGGAGCAGCAGTAGTCAAAGCACAGCAGAATGATTCCTCTGATTCCCTAGACATTGTACAGCAAATAACATTACCTTCACATTATTCTGCCCAGGCAGCTGAACTAGTAGCCCTCATAGCTGCCTTAAACATTGGGGAAGATGACCGCATTACAATTTATTCAGACTCTGCATATGTCACAACAACCACACACTCCAGCATCCTCCGCTGGAGAAGACGTGGCTTCCTCAAATCAGATGGTACACCTGTCATTCACAAAACGTTACTAGAGGAACTTATTGAGGCCCTTACACTACCAGCTGAAGTAGCCGTAGTCAAATGCGCAGCGCACACCAATGGCCAAGATTTTGTCTCCAGAGGTAACGCCCTGGCAGATTGGGCAGCTAAGGCTGCAGCCAGAGGCCCCCACTCCAAACAACAACAGAAGTCCCACTTGCACCCATTTTACTTTCTCAAACATTGCCTCCCACAGAGCATGACAATAACAATGAAGGAATTCCAAAAACACCATCCCAATTAACAACACAATTCGACATTGACACCACACAGCAATATGATCAAACTGCACAGTTACACCTCAGAGAAATGCAAGAAAGTGCACCAGATCAAGAGAAAGAGTTATGGAAGAAGAGGGGAGTACAACAGGACTCCGCCGATTTCATATATAGACAGACAGTAACAGGGAAACCTGTGATGCCACAGGCCTTGTTACAAGTGGCATTAGACCAACTCCACCTTCCCACACATGTCACCCGAGATAACATGTCCACCACCTTGCAAACAGACTGGTTCATCCCCAATGCCTATGAACAGATACAATTGTATGTTAATAAATGTCTTATTTGCCAACAATATTCTCCAAACCCTACTCTCAAAACAGTTGTTTCCACCATTCCTAGACCATCTGGCCCCTTCAAAGAGCTACACATTGATTATGTCGACATGATCGATCGCTGCCAAAATTACCGCTATCTCATTGTAGTAGTATGTCCATTTTCACGCTGGATCGAAGCTGGGCCTTGCGTTCATTGTGATGCCAAAGCAGCTGCCACATTCCTGCTCCGTGATGTCATCACTCGCTGGGGCATTCCAGATGCCATCCGGACCGATAACGGAAGTCATTTTTCAAACGCCATCTTTTCCTCCCTGACCACAATGCTAGGCATTAAACACAAACTGACATCAGCCTATCACCCACAAAGCAACGGCATCTGTGAGCGCCTCAACGGCTTGCTCAAAAATAAAATAAGCAAAATAAGTGCCACAATAGGAAAGAAATGGCTTTACTGCCTGCCCATAGCACTCTTTGCACTAAGAAACTCTCCAAGTTCGGATCACCACCTCACGCCCCATCAACTTGTCACTGGACGATCCATAAATGTAACAGTTCCATCCACACGCTCTAAAACAGATAGTGAGTCATCACCTGAGATAGTTAAGGCAGAACTATACAATTACCTGTGCCAACTAACAAGCGCAGCGCAGTTCCTTTCTATCCAGGTATCCAAGAGAAGAGACAAGGGCCCCGCCGATCCTGAGCTCCCACCAATCCGTCCCGGGACACTGGTCTTCGTCCGAAAAAACGTCAGAAGTTGGAAGGATCCTAAATTTGAAGGATCCCTTCCAGGTGAAGGACTCATCACCAACTGCAGTGCGAATAACTGAGAGAAAAGCATGGATCCATCGCAGCCACGTCCGCCTAGACCCCGCGCCACCACCTCAGCCAATAGACTAAGGGAAGGACTGGATTTCTTATCGGTACAACTCCATGAAGACAGCGGCCTTCCATCCTCCTCTGATGAAGAACACAATGAGCATCGCGTACTTAGAATCAAAAATGCTAATGGAGATGCAAAGTTATGTATTCCATTTGTCTTACTAATTTGTGGTTTTGCTATATTTATTTTGTTAGCCCTAAATTGGTATATGTTTTATCTTACAACAATTGATCAATGTGACCTTCCCGATGTTATTACACCCGATGTTATTACACAATGTTCAGGACAGTCAGTTGTATCACCAGATAGAGATAAGATCAAAAGTCCACCACTCCCACCGTGTACCACTGATACAGCACACAGTAACACACACCCCACATCCACAGTTACTGAACTGATCCCAAGCAGTGCTACTACCCCAGGGGATGACGCTCTGAATACTACAATAGGACCCCAGTTGTCCCGCAGTGTCCCTCCTCGCACTAACTATAGATTTAAAAGAGGATTTAAACGAGGTAGGGCAAGGGCCTCGGCCCGCAACCACAAGAAAAAAGTTGAGGTTACACAAGAGTGGGCCACTGCTCTTCAGGACACAGTGGTTCACATGGCACAACCTAATCCCATGCCCGATTTCCATTCCACACGTCCGGACGAATTCGATCCGGATCATGGAGCCCATGATGCCCTGTTAGATAACATGTGGTACCGGCACATGTTCGAAATAGGAAAAAAGACAACAAAAGAAGCATGTTTTGTGTGCTCACATATTCCCCATGCAGTAGGCGCAGACAAAATGATTTTCCCAAAAGAAATACCACCCCCAAAAGCCCAGTGTCTCCTCCATCTGTTCCTTTGCCGTATATACGGCCAGATCCAGCTCCTGTCAGCAACTATCGAAACGATTTTTGTAAATACGACCATATGGGATCATAATCCTGTCACATTCAAAATTATAACTGATAAATATGAATTTGACAGAGACATACAGGGTCGGTCTAAAGAAGAGATACAACGCTGGGAGCATACTTTTGCCCAGTTACGCTACTTTACCTTTTCAAAACCAGAATCAGTATGTTATGAACAAATAGACAAAAGCCCCTGTGTGTACAGGCCTGTGCTAGGATTATCGGCCAACGTCTATGTTGAAAACAAATGGAGTGGGCCATACAACTTCAATTGTAGAGCTGCTTCCCTAGGAGCGCCCTTTATAACAACAATCAATGACGGAGAAATCGATAGGGGTGTTGAGGATGGGTGCGGGGAGGTCTGGACACAAGAAAGTAGAAGGTACACCTTTAGTAAGGACAGCACCTATCCATGGAAAAGAGCATATAAACTGAAATATCCTCTCCTTTGCTTCCTAGGTAACGGTACCCGCCCTGTGGGCAGCAACACTAATTGTAACACGACAGTTTTTAATTTGGACCTCCAAGACGGCACCGCCAGCCTCATGGACATCTTTTGGGCCTGCGGAGAACGCATCTACGCCCAGCTACCCCCTCAATGGAAGGGCCTATGCACCATGGTCACAATGCATGAACTGCATCTCGTTGTCCCGGCATCCAACATTTCCCAAGTGCTTGAACACCCCATGACAGGTGATGTCACCCTGCTTCACCGGCACCGAAGGAGTGCTCAATATTTTGCTAACGACGCCTTTAAGGAAGTTCCTGACGAGTTTCGCCTGTTCAATGGCGCCCAGGAATTCTTTGGGGGCCTGTGGCCCATCTGGCAATCATCTGCTAATGCCCGATGGCTGCAGGTCACACGCTATGAACTAATGACTCTGATCAACAACACCCGAGATGGGTTCAACGCCATACAGGAAGAATTACGACCAATAAGACTTATGGTTCTAGAGCATAGATATGTTCTAGATCAGCTCACAGCTATGCAGGGAGGGGTATGCAGTTCCATCGGATCGAGCTGCTGTACTTTCATACCATCTAATGATGCGGGCAACGGGTCTCTCGCTAAGGCCATTGAGGACTTGGGCAATTTGGGAAAGAAGATGCGTGATGAGGGCGGTGTCGATGCAGACCCTAGTACGGGCTGGTTCAACCTGGACTGGATGCCTTCATGGCTATCTGCTATCTTGAAAATTGTGTTACCCATTTGTTGTGTCATCATGTTAATGTGTTGCGGTATACAGGTACTAATGAGGTGCCTCAGTAGATGTACCGTCAAGACAGTTGGGATAAACTACGTTAAAACAGAAATTTACAGCAATGCAGACTATCAGGACATGCACCGTGCTCCTGGGGATGGGGATGGCCAGGTCCACATACAACTTATAGAACTAGGTGCCCCTGAGGCTTCTCCCAACACATCCACAGCTCCCCCAGTTCCACCACATAGGTACAGTTTGAGGGAGGAGCATAACGCTCACCAGTATGACGAATTACTGAGCCACGATGATGGAGAATATGTTACCCTACCATCAGATTTGCTACTCCCGGCTGCGTGCCCCAACGTTAATGACCCACCCAGCATGCACCCGATTCTTGAGAGTCCTTCACAGTATTGTATCCGGAATGTGTTCAAAATTGAACAAGAGCAGGGAGATGATGGAGGGTCCCGAAAGTCCCGTATTACCATTTAACAAGAAACCCATTAATGATTTTGCACTACCCACCAAACATGATACTCCCAGATAGGCCCTACCAGGCAGGCTCAGATAGAATGTCTTAAATTGTCCACTTTCCCTTGTCCTGGTAGCACATCTCACATAGGCCCAAGCCCAGCTCCCTAGATAAACCATATCTTACATAGGGCCAAGCATTCCTTCTTAGATACAAAAGTGTAGGCCCAAATGAAAGTGACTCTTGCTCTCATTTTTATAATAATAATAAAACAGACCTCGTAGGCCTCACTGATCTGCTAGCAGAAATCTGTCCCATCCACCCAGATACAACAGTAGCCTGTCTTGTAACTTTCCACAGTTACAAGAGCAAGGGTGGCCCCCACCCACTTGACAACTTGATGGAACATCTGGCAGTGTCACATGCAAGATTCATGATATTCTTAGCTATGGGACTTTCCGGCGCTTGCTAAACTGGAACCCAAGGCAGGAACTTGACCAAGAATTAATATATTTAATATTAATTCTAAAGCATTTTTCACGGTAAAAATTATCCTTTGTTTACTTTTTGCGGTCAGAGAACTCTGACCTTCTGCCACCAGTTCTGTTTTATCCTGATACCACTTCTCATATAAAATTTTCCAGTAAACCAGGTGGCCGAGTGGCCTGCGTCACATCTCGTGTCAAGCCTCGTGCCCACGTAGGCGTAGGTTCTGCATTTTAACGATAAAGTTCTGCATTCAACTATATAAAAAAGCCTCGCCCACACTATAAGCTTGAACTCTCCATTGCAGACTGCAGTTGGAGGGTTCCCGTGCGATCGATCGTCCGTACAACTGGGCTAGAGCTTCAAACTTTCAAGGTGGTAATATTCTTTTCTTAATAATTTAGCCTTTTGGCTTTAACACCCTATCTAATGGCATAGCCTATTGGCATTGTCAACCTATCTGATTATTTCACTATTGGTTTTGTCAGCCTATCTGATTATTTCATCAGTAGTTTATTCAGCCTCTTTAATAATTTAGCCTTTTGGCTTTGACAGCCCATCTAATTCAGTTCATTCTAACCCAAGCCATTGCATTTAATTTAGTTTAAACTACGTAGTCTTGAATGCTGTTGCTTTCTTAAGAGAAGATTAGCCTTCTAGGCACTAGCCTACCCATCCTCTTTAGAGTTAGGGTTGCTCCTTGGGCAGCTGCTTATAGCATAGTATTTTAGTCATATATTTGCTTCTTTGAACAACTGAGTTTGAACATTTAAATTGAATTGTTTTATGCTTTGAACTGCTCATATGTAGGTGGGCAACATTTAAATTGAAATGTTTTATGCTTTGAACTGCTCATATGTAGGTGGGCAACATTTAAATTGAATTGTTTTATGCTTTGAACTGCTCATATGTAGGTGGGCAACATTTAAATTGAATTGTTTTATGCTTTGAACTGCTCATATGTAGGTGGGCAACATTTAAATTGAATTGTTTTATGCTTTGAACTGTTTGAATAAAAAGTCACTGTTTTACACCGTGGTTTTTTCTTTCCAAGTGAACGCACAGCGGTGGGGTCAGGCTTTCTGGAGCCGGTAAGCAGAAGGGTGTGACCACCAAGAGATTACCCTCACCCTTTGTCAACAACAAGAGCAACCACTGACTGAGCAGGCTGAAATGTCAGAAGTTGAAAACTGTGAAATTGAAGAGTCTAGAGTGATAGATTCTGAAGGACAACTGAATGACGAACAGCCAGGTACAAGTCAGGAAGATTGGATACCAATAATTGAAATACCTGATGATGCTATCGAAACAAGAAGAATAACAAAACTGAAAAGGCAGGAAGGTAGACAGGAAAGGACAGGGGAAGAAGAACACACTCAGGTTGAAATAAATAAAGACATTCAGGAACCTGAGGACGGAAAGGTAGAAATAGAAGAACAAGTTCAGGCAGAAGAAGGACAATCAGAAATAAGACCTGAACAGGATCAGGTAGATCTAGAAGAACAAGTTCAGGCAGAAGAAGAACAAATTATAATAAGACCTGGACAGGTGCAAGTAGAGGAAGGTCAAAACACAGAAAATGGAGAACAAGGACAGATTGTGCCTAGATTAAGTGAAAATAAAAGGATTCTAGAAGAAGATAAAGAAGGTGAAAGTGCAGTTCAGGTCAAAAGAGTTAGAAAAGGAGACAATTGGCCAGTAGGAGTAAGGAAATTAAAATATTATTTGAGAAAATCAGAAAAGAAACCAGAACAAGTAAATGAAGTCACAAGTCAAACACAATCTAAGCAAACTTTAGTGAAACTCACTCGAAGAAGCCCAAGACTTAGAAGTTTAAACAGAAAATACAAGGCCCCTGAGTGGACTTAAGTTATACTCGAAGAATTTGAAAACTTAGGTTTAAGTGAAGAAACAGAAAGGGTTCATGTTGCACAGATTGATGAAAGCAAATTGAGACCTCCTTAAAAGAAAAGAAATTTAGCAGACGAAAGAAAGAAAAGAGAGAAGAAATTTTCTCAGATTAAAGTGGCAGAAGTTGAAATCACTGAAAGACCAAAACGAGGTTTAAAAAGAAAATTTTTAGATTTTGTTTTTGTAGTATTTTATTGATAGTATTAGTATGGTTATTCCTAACAGTAGGAGTACCTTTGTTAATGAAAACAAGTGATAAAAATAATACTATTACTAATGAAAAGGTAGATAGAATAAAGGAACAAAAATAGAAATAGGGGTAGAAGATGAGGCAAATTATCATAATAAGTCGGATTATAATATGTCTTCAAATGTGTTTGCTAGATTGTTATTTCAGTATGTTAATACAATGGAAATTAGAAATTGCTATGTTTGTATGAAGTTACCTTCATCAGTATCAGAAGGGGTGACATATCACCATATACCTCTAACATATGGAGTGTCATGTAGTATTTTATCAAGTTTATTTTATGCTACTGGTAGACTTCAGTATTTTTATTCAAATCTAGATGTAGTATTTTCAGAATTGCCTATTAGAGAGAAAATGAATCCAGTAGCTAGTAGTAAGAATGCACAATTTATGGGTGAATTCTTTTTAACAATGAGTTCAATAGATATAGCTCAAGCACACGAAAATAATTTAACTTGTACAGTACGTGAAGAAGAAAAGGAGTTTTTGAATTTAGTAGAAGAAAGGAGACAGGATTTAATAAAGAAAGCCCATGTACCTCCATGGGTTGGGAAAGAGGGAATCTATGCAAGTGGCAAAGTTCATGCTGCGATGTCCCTGGATTTTGTGAAAAAGGGAAAATTCTGCCTCCATAGATTAAAGACAGATTATAATAATAATTACATTGGTTCCAGTGAGTGTGAACACAACTTCCTAATTTTAGGAGGGTGGGGACTAAAAGGGGGAACTGATCCTGTATTTCCAGGAGTTTATTATGTCTGCGTGGAACAATGCCTATTATAGGTTACCTGCAAGATGGTACGGGAGCTGTTATTTTGGAATAGTTTTCCCGAAAATATACCATGTGGACAGAATCAATGGAATCAATGGAAAATCTAATGAACTAACACGAAGAAGAGGAGCTAGTTTTTCTGAAATAGTAGGAGATATATTTAGTGCATTGATACCCTCAGTTGGAGTCATTCTAAATTCGCAGAAAATGTGTAAATTATCGACCATAGTTGATCGTCTTTCTACAGACACTGCAGGAGGATTCTTGATGATTAACACAGAGATGGTTGCAATCAGGTCTATGGTTTTACAGAACCGTCTTGCTCTTGACATTTTATTAGCAAAAGAAGGTGGAGTCTGTGGTTTGTTGAAAATTCAACATTGCTGCACTTATATTCCGGACAAGAGCAGAGAAATTAAAGGATATATTGAAAACATTACAAGAATGCATAAAGACTTGACCCAACTGGAGGTTGACAGTGTGTGGGGAAAACTAACAAAAAGCATAACATCAATAGGGAAATGGTTTACTAATTTTGGGAAAAGTTTTCTAGGTCAAATAATATTACCATTAGTTGTGATAATAACAATAGTAATGATAATAATGATTACATATAAATGTTGCAAAAATAGAGGGAAGGGAAGAATACATCTAGAAAGAGAAGGAAAAGGAAAGAAACGGAAAACAGAATATGAGGAGATACAACTAGAAGAAATGAAAGGAAAGATATATAAGAAGATGAAAGATTTAGAAGGAAAAGAAGTAACAAATGGAAGAATGAGAAAGAAATAGAAGATTGAGATGTGCTAAAGTTGGCATCTGGGATGGGATGAGTAATTTTGTGATGGCTTAAAATGCCATCAGAGAGGGGATTGATGGAGCAAGGACTCGTAAAGGAGACTTGCTCGGAAGCAATCCTCTCGTTTAACCCGCTAACGAATTACTAACACGTCTTGTGAATAATAACACGCAAATATGGAAAACACACGGGTTAGAGAAGCTTGCATATGTGTTTTACTAATGCTAACAATATGAACGAAGGACTAAAATCGCTCTAACTGGGAAATCTTTACCGAGCATGCGTCAACTGGGTCTACGTAGTATGACGGTATTAATGCTTGGAGGGAAATTCTAGCGCATGTGCAGAAGGCATTAAAATGGAGTCTTGAAGACTCACGTGCATGGCATCTGCTTAGCAGAAATGAAAACCAGCTATTTTACTAATGCTAATGCGGGGAAAGAATTAATAAGTAAAGAGGGTTAGAGTAGAGAGGGGTGGTATACAGTGAAACCATTTATTTGTGAAAGTAATATTTCTTCTTTTGACTTTATTATTAGTGCGCATTTGGGCCTTTCACGTTTGTTTGAATTGAGCCGACTGATTCAAGTTTGCGCATGCCTACATGAGAACTGACCCAGAGGGATGACCAAGCATTTTGACAACCGTCCAAGGACGAGAATGACGTGCCCTGTGAACAGAGTGTGAAGAATTCATGCAAGAAGACTTGTATTAACAATGTTGAAATAATTGTATCTAATAAAGTTTGGATATGTATGGGAACGGAAGGGAGGAATAAAGTTTAAGGGGATGGGTTTACGAACAATAGTTCAATGGAAATAAGTAATATGTAAGCATGGTGTGATTATCATCCCCCCTTGCCTGACCAATCAGAATACGTATTTTTGCGCTATTGAAACTTTAGTGGGTGGTCCATGGTCAACGAAAGGTATAACTGAGGTAGTTTTAGTTAGTTAGAATGCAGAAGAGGGGTCATCATCGATGCTGGAAGTCGAGAGCTCGGGATGCTGTCGGTGCTGTGGGTGGTGCTGATGCTGAAAAGGACGCTGTGAGATGCTGATGAAGACTCTGAATGCAGAATCATCTATCTTTAATTAATTGGGTTAGACAAGAAGATCGCGGAAGAAACTCGAGGAGGAAGAGAGTGTCAGAGTGGGGTGCGACACAGTCGTCGGTATTTTAGAGAGGTTAAGTATCTTGTCCTGATTCCTGTCCTGAAGTCTTTGTCTCCTGATCTATCCCGGGGGACCCTTACCAGCCCTTTGGCCAGAGGGTTTGGTCTTCACACCATCCTTGGTAACTATAAATTCATGGTATTTGTTGATGATCTTCTCTCTCTGTCCTCTCCTTTCCGGACATAGTTATTGTATGTGTCTGAAATATTTCCTTAATGAAAGATTTGATTTGCAATCCTATGAATGAGGGTGTTTGTACTGTAATTTGAAATGGTTCACATTCACTTAATTTAGATAAAGATTTTAAAACTTCCCGAGTCTGTGGTTATTTTCTTTAATTAAAGAATAATTAATATGTTATGTTAATTATCACCATCAACTAGTTCAACTAATGGTCCATTGACCAGAGGAAAGAACTTTTTGATCAGTGAAAGGTTAGTTAGGAATGAGAAATAACTAATCCTGAAAAAAGATAAATATAAACTAAACCCAGCGGTCTACTTGGATCTGTGTAAGTGTTTATGGGCCCAGGTGAGTATATGGTAGTAGAGAATCTGTTGTTAGTACACCGCTGGATCACTGTTTTAAAGCCTGCAGGCAGGCATTTTGTCACATTGAATCTCAACGATTACTATAGAAGGCAAAGAATTTGTTGTTGTTACCCCATCTGACAAACCATGGTTATAGAAGATTTGGACTGTAAGAATCATTGCTAGACCCACTTAGGAGAGCTAGTACTTAGCTCTGCCATGTGCAATTTTGTATACTTTTGTAATTTTGTGGCTGTATATCTGATCGTTGCCTTGTGGGAAAGCTTTAGTTCTATACAGTAGACCTGAGTTGGTTACAGTGATGAGCCAATGATAACAGCTGTGACTGAGCAGTTTACTTGGAAAAGGTACCTCAGATGCCATAACTCTGATTTGTTTATTATGAAAAGTTACATGAAAGGCAGTGGGAGTAATTTATTTACTATGTAACACATATGTTAAAGCCAATAGAACTTTAAGAGTGAGTTGTTTTCACACCATATTAAAGGCTGCAGTCAGGTAGTTTGTTAAGTGAAATCTAACAGATTACCGTTGCAGGGAAGGATTTTGGTGTTTGTTACCCTCTTTTACAGATCCTCCCCTGGGGTTAGAACATTTGCACTGTAATTATTCTTGCTTGAATATTTATATATATATATATATATATATATATATATTCACTGAAAAAACCACAGGTTTCAGGGACGTTATAGTTTGTTGGACATTTCACTCATACAAAACCAGAGAAATTCGGCCGGTATAGTTAGTTGAGCTAACTATAACTCGCGCCCCCGC
Organism: Calotriton arnoldi; assembly: GCA_963921515.1. NCBI lineage: Eukaryota > Metazoa > Chordata > Amphibia > Caudata > Salamandridae > Calotriton > Calotriton arnoldi. The sequence continues at coordinate 188,949 of CAWUFW010007332.1, read as the reverse complement.
AATGCACTGCTGATGACATCACATATTACATCACTCATGACATGGTCAGATGACATCAATGATGACATCTCAAATTACATCACTGATGACATCATCCGGTGACTGAGTGTTTCTAAAAAGTTTAAATATGTTTTATATATATATATATATATATATATATATATATATATATATTCACTGAAAAAACCATAGGTTTTAGAGACGTTATAGTTAGTTGGACATTTCACTCGTACAAAACCATAGAAATTCCCCGTTATAGTTAGTTCAGCTAACTATAACTCGCGCCCCCGCAATGCACTGCTGATGACGTCACATATTACATCACTCATGACATGGTCAGTGACATCACTGATGACATCACTGATGACATCTCAAATGACATCACTGATGACATCACTGATGGCATCATCCAGTGACTGTGTGTTTCTGTAAAGTTTAAATATGTTTAATATATATAGGCCAAGGCATATTGAAGAATGAGTAGGTGTATAAGTGTCTGAATGGATGATTTAGTAGGTGCTTGACTGACTCTATAAGTGAGTGATTAAACGTATCTTACTGAATGCATGGGTTAGTGACTAAACTGTGTGAATGTCTGTATCTGTCTGTCTGTTGCTGTGTAAGCGGCTGCATGGGTTTGTGAATAGCTACATGAGTGTCTATATGGGTTATTGATTGGTTGTCTGAGTATCTGTATGGGTGCCTGAGTGTTTGTGTGGGTGGGGTGTGTGTGACTCTGTGCATAGATGTGTGAGTGGGTGATTCACTGGGTGCATGGTTTCAAGAGTGCATCTGTGATGGACTGTATGGGTGGGTGAGTGTGTGTATGGGTGTGGTAGTGAGTGAATGTATGAGTGCATATGATAGTCCTGTACTGAGTGACCGTAAGTATGAGTGACTGTACGGGTGAGTGAGTGGATGTGTGTGTAGACCTAAGAATCAGTGAGTGGGTATATAGTTATTGGTGTTGGAGTGTCTATGGTTTTGAGAATGGCAGTCTGTAATTTAGAGTGGGTGTATCAAAGGTTATATTAGGGTGTGAGAAGATACATCAAATGATCACATGGATGATGTTATCAGTGATGTCATCAGTGATGTCATTTGGGATGTCATCAGTGACGTCTCTAAAACCTATGGTTTTTTCAGTGAATTTCTAAGGTTTTTTAAATGCTAATTTCTAACTATAACGAGCCTGAAACCTATGGTTTTTTCAGTGAATTTCAAAGGTTTTTTAAATGCTAATTTCTAACTATAACGTGCCTGAAACCTATGGTTTTTTAAGTGAATTACAAAGGTTTTTTAAATGCTAGTTTCTAACTATGCCTACAGAGGTAGGACATGTGAAGAAAGAGGAACAAACACACAGAAAGAAGCAAAAGAAATGCAGAAACAAGCAAGAAGTCCACAAAGACGAAGAAAAGTGCAGGAAGAAGCAAGACATGTGCAGAAAGAACCAACAGAGGAGCAGAAAGATGCCTTGTTGCAAAATCATCCTGTGCCGCCAACTTTTTCTAACGGGTACTGATGGTAACTGACTCTGACTAACCAGGCCTAGAGCCAGTGCTATGCTAAAAGACACTTAGAATACAGTGAAAACACCTACATACACTAGGGAACACTATGCGTTGGGGTACCCCTGTGATTAGCATGACCTCCTCTGTAAGGCCCTAGTACATAATAGGGCAGGGAGATTAAAACTACCTCTAAGTCAGAGGTGCAGAAAGATGCTTCTTTAAGTAGTAGTCACGTTTGCAGAGTGGTGGAGAAAGGGTGCTGGGCGTCCGACCAGCGCTCAGGAATTCCGCTGCGTAGGACTTGCAGGAAGTACCAGGAGGGATTCTTGGCCCCCAAACTCCCTCAGGACTAAATTGGACTTCATCCCCCATCCCGTAGTCTGCCACAAGGCGCGTTTGCAGAGTGGTAGAGAAAGGGGGCCATGGGCTCCGAAGACGTCTTAGCAATCCCACTGTGTGGGACTTACTGGAGGTAACAAGAGGGTAGTTGGCCCCCAAGGACATCCTTGGGGTCCAACTTCCTCCTATTACCTCCAGTCAGTCCAACACAGCAGCACTGGTATGTACTCGTACCAGGCCACGCCACTTTGCCCACCACTCTACAAACGCGCTCCCTGGCGCGCTCTTGGATGGGGATTGAAGTCCCCTTCACTGCTGGGGGTCCTTTAGGGGCCAACTAGCCTACCTTCTACCTCCAGTAAGCCCCACGCAGTGGGATTGGTGAGAGGTAGACAAAGGCCATGCCCCCTTTCTCCACCACTCTGCAAACGCGCCCCCTGGCGCGTTGTTAGTTGGGGAATTAATTCCCCTTGAATACTGAGTGTCCCTGGGGGCCAACTAGCCCACCAAGTACCTCCAATATGGGCCACAGAGCTGCGTTGCAGAGAGGTGGTCTGAGGCCACGCCCCTTTTTACACCACTCTGCAACGCAGCTCTGTGGCGCTTACTGAAGGTAACTGGTGGGCTAGTTGGCCCCCAGGGACCCTCAGGATTCAAGGGCACTTAATCCGCCAATTTACAATGTGCCAGGGGGCATCTTTGCACAGTTGTCATATCAGGCCCCACCCCCTCCCTGCACCACTGTGCAAACGCGCCCCCTGGTGCGTTGTAAGTTGGGGGATTAAGTCCCCTGGAATCCTAGAGGTCCCTGGGGGCCAACTAGCCCACCAGGTACCTAAAGTAAGTGCCACAGACCTGCGTTGCAGAGTGGTGTAAAAAGGGGCGTGGCCTCAGACCACCTCTCTGCAACTCAGCTCTGTGGCACAAACTGGAGGTACCTGGTGGGCTAGTTGGCCCCCAGGGACCTCAGTATTCAAGGGGACTAAATTCCCAACATAGATTGAGCCACAGAGCTCCATTGCAGAGAGGTGGACACAGGCCACGCCCCTTTCTCCACCACTCTGCAAACGCGCCTCCTGGTGCGTTCTAAGCTGGGGAATTAAGTCCCCTTGAATCCTAAGGGTCCCTGGGGGCCAACTAGCCCACCAGGTACCTCCAGTAAGTGCCACAGAGCTGCATTGCAGAGTGGTGTAAAAAGGGGCGTGGCCTCAGACCACCTCTCTGCAACGCAGCTCTGTGGTGCCAACAGAAGGTACCTGGTGGGCTAGTTGGCCCCCAGGGACCTTCAGGATTGAAAAAGAATTAATTCCCCAACTTACAACGCGCCAGGGGGCTCGTTTGCTGAGTGCTGCTGCGAGGGGGCGAGGCCTCGGCACCATGCCGGCTTTTTTAAAAAATTATGTTTTGTTGAAGGGGTTCTGTGTGGCCCCCCTTCTTTTACAATATTTGGGGCCCTGGGGACCCCATCCTCCAGGGCCTGACCTGTTTTAAAAAAAAAAAAAAAAAACGGGAAGGGGGCCGCGCGGCCCCCCTTCCGAGGCCAATTTCGGCCCCGGGGACCCCATCCCCCGGGGCATGGCCACATGTTTCTTTATTTAAAAAAATATATATATATTTAAGGAGGGGGGCTGCATGATCCCCTCCTGAGGCCTCTAATTGCCCCGGGGACCCCATCCCCCGGGGCTGTGCCTCGTTTTTTTTTTGGTATTTTTTTTTTATTACGAGGGAGGGGGGCTGCATGGCCCCCTCCCGGGCCACTTCTGGCCCCAGGGACCCCATCCCCCGGGGCCTGGCCTCTTCGTTGGGGACCGTGGGGGGAGCCCCAATGCCCCCACGGTCCCGCCGGCTCCCGCGTCCTGCAGGATCCGGCATTGCTTTCCCACGGGGAACTGCTAACATGCAGCTCCCCGTGTGGAAAGCTAGTCTGGTTTGGATTTTGGAGAGAGAGCAGGTTTCCTGCTCTCTTCCAAAACCCAAACCACAGTTTGCTATGACAGGGCGGGAGCCGCGAGGCTCCCGCCTCCTGCCATAGCAAACAGCAGTGTCCCGGGGTGGGTACCCCGGGACACTGCAGGAGCCGGCCCTGGGGGTGGTGGTCCCCAGGGCCATCACGGGCTCCAGGAGAGGGCCGCGCCCCCTCCCAACGTGTGCACAGCCCCGGGGAGGTGGTGGTCTCCGGGGCTCAGGGGTCCGTAACGGACCCCGCATTACATACTTAGTGCACCGGGAGGTGGCGGTCCCGGGCGTGTGGGGGGCTCGAGCCCCCACACAGGTTCATTTTTTTTAAAACAAGCCCCGGGGTGGCGGTCCCCGGGGCTGCGGGAGGCCGTGTGCCCCGCAAATATTTAAGAAAAGCCCCGGGGGTGGCAGTCCCCGGGCTTGGAAGCCTTGGAGGCCCCCCCACACATAAAAAAAACAAGCCCTGGGGGGCGGCGGTCCCCAGGGCTGCGGGGGCCCCCCTGGGCCCCCACAATTACATTATGGCATGGCCCGGGACTTGGCCCACCCGGAGGCTAATAATAACGAAGCACGGGAGCCCGCGCTAATTTTTTAAACATTTCGGCGGGATTCGCGAACCCAGCGCAAATGTCGCCGATTTTTAAAAATAAAAATGCTTTTTCTGGCCCTTGGGGTCCTTGTGGGACCCCTGAGCAGGCCTAGGGGTCAGGGTGTGAGTCACAAGATGGCTGCCAACACTTCCTGGTTTGGAGTGTTGACAGCCAATTAGAATAAAGCTCGTGGTCGGGAAGGTCCACGGATCCACCGCGCCTCTAAATATCGAAACTTTTATTTTTTTATTTTCTCAGCAACTACTGAACGGTTTTACACCATTTAAAAAAAGCACTACCTTTTTGCCAAATTTGGTGTAATTCCGTTCAGCAGTTCGAGCTGTAGCCGTGTCTAAAGTTTCCTATGGGAAATTCATTTTCCGACCTCTTTTTTTCAATTTCTCAGGAACTACTGAACGGATTTACACCATTTAACAAAAAGGGCTCTTTCTGAACCAAGGGCCAACTTTTTGCCAAATTTGGTGTAATTCCATTCAGCAGTTCGGGCTGTAGCCGTGTCTAAAGTTTCCTATGGAAAATAACATGGAGAAAACACGTTTTGGGACTCCCCTTTTTTCTCGGCCCCTGCTTTGTGAATCACCCCGAAACTTTTAGGATAGGAGCTGACCGGAGCGGGCCACAAGTTTTGAAAATTTCACGAAGATTCGTCAACCGGCGCCAAAGTTATTGGGAAAAGAAAAAACGCTTTTCCTATGGAAACTAGGTCCTAACTATAACTATCTACTGGCGACGCCAGTAGATAATATATATATATATATCACTGAAAAAACCATAGGTTTTAGGGACAGTTATAGTTAGTTGGACATTGCACTCGTACAAAACCCGTGAAATTCCCCCGTTATAGTTAGTTCAGGTCGCGCCCCCGCAATGCACTTCTAATGACGTCACATATTACATCACTCATGACATGGTCAGTGACATCACTGATGACATCACTGATGACATCTCAAATGACATCACAGATGACATCATCCAGTGACTGTGTGTTTCTGTAAGGTTTAAATATGTTTAATATATATAGGGAAAGGCGTATTGAAGAATGAGTGGGTGTATAAGTGTCTGAATGGATGATTTAGTAGGTGCGTGACTAACTCTATAAGTGAGTAATTAAACTTATATTACTGAATGCATGGGTTAGTGACTAAACTGGGTGAATGTCTGTATCCGTCTGTCTGTTGCTGTGTAAGTGGCTGCATGGGTTTGTGAATAGCTACATGAGTGTCTATATGAGTTATTGATTGGTTGTCTGAGTATCTGTATGGGTGCCTGAGTGTTTGTGTGGGTGGGGTGTGTGCGACTCTGTGCATAGATGTGTGAGTGGGTGATTCACTGGGTGGATGGTTTCAAGAGTGCATCTGTGATAGACTGTATGGGTGGGTAAGTGTGTGTAAGAGTGTGTTAGTGAGGGAATGTATGTCCCAGTGGTACATGTGTAAGTAACTACATATGTGAAAGGCAGTATATATGTGTGTTGGAGTATATAAATAGCTATAAGCGAGAGTGTGTGATTGTGATTGTGACTGTATGGATGAGTGTGTGCTTGTATCAGAGATTGTATAAGAGCGTAAGAATGTGCTAGTATTTGTATGAGTAAGTGAGCTGGTGTGTGTATAACTGTATAGGTGAGTAAATGGCAGTGTGTTTAATTATTTGCATGACTGACTATGTGTGTGAGTACCTCTATGGATGAGTGGCGGTGTTTGAGTGTCTATATTGGAGTATGAGTGCATATGATAGTCCTGTACTGAGTGACCGTAAGTATGAGTGACTGTACGGGTGAGTGAGTAGATGTGTGTGTGTAGACCTAAGAATCAGTGAGTGTGTATATAGTAATTGGTGTTGGAGTGTCTATGGTTTTGACAATGGCAGTCTGTAATTTACAGTGGGTGTATCAAAAGTTATATTAGGGTGTGAGAAGATGCATCAAATTATCACATGGATGATGTCATCAGTGATGTCATCAGTGATGTCATTTGAGATGTCATCAGTGATGTCATCAGTGATGTCACTGACCATGTCATGAGTGATGTAATATGTGACGTCATCAGCAGTGCATTTCGGGGGCGCGAGTTATAGTTACCTGAACTAACTATAACGGGGAATTTCACGGGTTTTGTACGAGTGCAATGTCCAACTAACTATAACTGTCCCTAAAACCTATGGTTTTTCAGTGAATTTGTAAGTTTTTTAAATGCTAATTTCTAACTATAACGTGCCTGAAACCTATGGTTTTTTCAGTGAATTTCAAAGGTTTTTTAAATGCTAATTCCTAACTATAACATGTCTGAAACCTATGGTTTTTTTCAGTGAATTTCAAAGGTTTTGTAAATGACAATTATTAAATGTATTAATTGTTATATTTATTTTTTGATACTGATTTACTACATTTTTATAAACTATTTATTTTGAGATATTTTATTTTTAAAATACATTGTAATTACATTATACATTACATTACAAAATATACTTTCTCAGAATGAATTACTTTAGTTTAAATACTTTGCAAATAGGCAATAGACTTTTAAGTACAGTAGTTACAGTTGTTGCAATGGGCAACACAATTTCAAACACAATGCAACATTGAGCTCAATGTGAATTTCAAGTTAAATGCAATTAGTTACTTTATGGATTACTTTTCTAACCACAGGACTGGATCCTAGATTCAGTCCTGGGACATCTCCTGTAAACAGTTGAGTAAAAGCGTTTTGGTTACAGTAGTGATTTTTAAGGAATATTATTGTATTTTAAAAGTTGACACTTGGAAACTTTTTCACATAGAATCACCAATGTTATCCTATGGGAGGAAATTCACTTAGCAGGTAAGTAGTGTTATCGTTACTTTTTCTTACTCAGTGGTGGATCCTGGATCCAGCACTGGTGCATCTCCTGTAAACAGTTGAAAGAATGCGTTTAAGTCATACAGGCGATTTTTAAGGAATATTTGTAGTTTGTGAAAATCGACACTTTGAAACTTTTCTGCTGAAAACCAGACAATGGATTCCTATGGAAGGAAATACAAATTACTGGTAAGTACGGTTAGAATTACTTTTCAGGATCTGTACTGGGCTGAAAGATGCAGCACTGAGGTCTCTCCTGATAACAGGTGAGTAAATTGGAATTCGTAGTTCAGCTGATTTTAGAGGAATATTATAAAGTTCCAAAACTCCACACACAGAAGAATTTCCAAGTGAAACCAGTCAATGCTAGCCTATGGAAGGAAATTCAAGTTACTGTTAAGTACGGTTAGAATTACTTTTCAGGATCAGTACTGGGCTCAAAGATGCAGCACTGAGGTCTCTCCTGATAACAGGTGAGTAAATCGGAATTCGTAGTTCTGCTGATTTTAGAGGAATATTTGTAAGTTTCAAAAATCGACACTTAGAAACTTTTTCAGCAAAAAGCAGGCAATGATATCCTATGGAAGGAAATTCAAGTTACTAGTAAGTACGGTTAAAATTACTTTTCAGGATCAGTACTGGGCTCAAAGATGCAGCACTGAGGTCTCTCCTGATAACAGGTGAGTAAATTGGAATTCGTAGTTCAGCTGATTTTAGAGGAATATTATAAAGTTCCAAAACTCCACACTTAGAAGAATTTCCAAGTGAAACCAGTCAATGTTAGCCTATGGAAGGAAATTCAAGTTACTGGTAAGTACGGTTAAAATTACTTTTCAGGATTAGTACTGGGCTCAAAGATGCAGCACTGTGGTCTCTCCTGATAACAGGTGAGTAAATCGGAATTCGTAGTTCGGTTGATTTTAGAGGAATATTATAAAGTTCCAAAACTCCACACTTAGAAGAATTTTCAAGTGAAACCAGTCAATGTTAGCCTATGGAAGGAAATTCAAGTTACTGGTAAGTACGGTTAAAATTACTTTTCAGGATCAGTACTGGGCTCAAAGATGCAGCACTGAGGTCTCTCCTGATAACAGGTGAGTAAATTGGAATTCGTAGTTCTGCTGATTTTAGAGGAATATTTGTAAGTTTCAAAAATCGACACAAACTTTTTCAGCAAAAAGCAGGCAATGATATCCTATGGAAGGAAATTCAAGTTACTGGTAAGTACGGTTAAAATTACTTTTCAGGATCAGTACTGGGCTCAAAGATGCAGCACTGTGGTCTCTCCTGATAACAGGTGAGTAAATCGGAATTCGTATTTCGGCTGATTTTAGAGGAATATTTGCACAATGGTGAAGGAAGGGGTTGGGGCCTGAGGGGACATGTCTGCAAACACGCCCTGTGGCGCGTTTTAAGTTGGAGAATTAATTCCTCCTCAATCCCGAGGGTCCCTAGGGGCCAACTAGCCCACCAGATACCTCCAGTATGCGCCAGAGAGCTGCGTTGCAGAGAGGTGTTCAGAGGCCATGCCCCTTTTACAACACTCTGCAACGCAGCTCCGTGGCGCTTACTGGAGGTACCTGGTGGGCTAGTTGACCCCCAGGGACCCTCAGTATTGAAGGGATTTAATTCCCTATCTTAAAACGCGCCACGAGCCTGTTTGCACACATGTCACCTCAGGCCGCCTCCCTTCACCACTGTGCTAAACGCGCCCGTGGCGCGTTTTAAGTCGAGGATTAACTCCCTTGAATCCTGAGGGTCCCTGGGGTGCAACTAGCCCACCAGCTACCTCCATTAAGCGCCACAGAGCTGCGTTGCAGAGAGGTGTAAAGGGGCGTGGCCTCAGAACACCTCTCTGCAACGCAGCCCCTGGCGCATACTGGAGGTTCCTGGTGGGCTAGTTGGCCCCAGGGACCCCCAGTATTCAAGGGAATTCGTTCCCCTCTGCAAACGCGCCAGGGCGCGTTTGCAGAGTGCTGACAAGGAGGGCGTGGCCTCCGGCGCGATGTCAGATTTTTTTTTTTTTTTAAAGGGGGCTGTGTGGCCCCCTTCTTTTTAATTATTTTGGGCCCTGGGGACCCCATCCCCCAGGGCCTGACCCCTTTTTTTTATTTTTAAATGCGACCGGGAAGGGGACCGCGTGGGCCCCCCTCCCGTGGCCAATTTTGGCCGGGGGACCCCATCCCCCGGGTCATTGCCACCTTTTTTTTTTTTCATGGAGGGGGGGCTGCGTTGCCCCCCTCCTCAGGCCTCCTTAGGCCCCGGGGACCCCATCCCCCGGGGCCGGCCTTTTTTTTATTTTTTATTGTTTTTCCTAATTTGGGGAGGGGGGCCGCATGGCCCCCCTCCCGGGCCACTACTTGCCCCGGGGACCCCATCCCCCGGGGCTGGCCCTATCCTTTGGGGTCCGTGGGGGGACCCCAACTCCCCCACGGATCTTGCCGGTTCCCCGCGTCCTGCGTGAGCCGTATTGCTTTTCCACATGGGGAGCTGCTAACATGCTACTCCCCGTGTGGAAAAGCAATGTGCTTGGATATTGGAAGAGAGCAGGTTTCCTGCCTCTCTTCCAATATCCAAAGCAGTTTGCTATGACAGGACGGGAGCCGCGAGGCTCCCGTCCTGTCATAGCAAACTACAGTGCCCGGGGGTAGGCTCCCCGGGACACTGCAGGAGCCCGGCCCTGGGGGGAGGTGGTCCCCAGGGCCATCAAGGGCTCCAGGAGGGGGGCCGCGTGGCCCCCCTCCCAACTTATTCAAAGCCCCGGGAGGTGGTGGTCCCCAGGGCTCTGGGGGTTCGTAATGGACCCCCATATTTAATCTCTTAGTGCCCCGGGAGGTGGCGGTCCCGGGGCATGTGGGAGGCTGGAGCCCCCACACAGGTGATTATTAATTTAGAAAAGAAGCCCCGGGAGTGGCGGTCCCCGGGGCTGCGGGAGGGCGGAGAGCCCTTTCGCACCATTTGTTTTTAAAGCCCCAGGGGGTGGCGGTCCCCGGGGCTTGGGGGGCCTTAGAGGCCCCCCATTCATTAAATTCATAACCCCCGCATGCCCCCGGGACTTGGCCCACCCGGGGGCCAAATAACAACGAAGCGTGGGAGACCGCGCTTCGTTTTTGTTTTTTTCGGCGGGATCCGCGCACCCTATGCGCATCCCGCTGATTTTTAAAAAAAAAGCTTTTTCTGCTCAGGGGTCCTTGTGGGACCCCTGAGCAGACCTAGAGGTCAAGGGTGTTTCTACCCTGCCCCCTTTGTGCGTTTGCGCACTTGTTTCTTGTGCTTTTTTTTTAATCGACGGGATCCACGCACCCTAAGCACATCCCGCCGTTTAAAAAAAATAAAAATGCTTTTTCTGCCCAGGGGGTCCTTGTGGGACCCCTGAGCAGACCTAGGGGTCAGGGTGTTTCTACCCTGCCCCCTTTTGCGCTTTGCGCACTTGTTTCTGTCCCTCGGTTCTACCGAGGGACAAAATGGTTGCCAACACTTCCTGATTTGGAGTTTTGACAGCCACTTGACAGCCAATTAGCATAACTACATATGTGAAAGGCAGTATATATGTGTGTTGGAGTATATAAATGGCTATAAGTGAGAGTGTGTGATTGTGAGAGTGGCTATATGGATGAGTGTGTGCTTGCATCAGTGATTGCATAGGAGCGTAAGAATGTGCTAGTATTTTTATGAATAAGTGAGCTGGTGTGTATAACTGTATAGGTGAGTAAATTGGAGTGTGATTAATTATTTGCATGACTGACTAGGTGTGTCAGTACCTCTATGGATGAGTTGCGTTGTGTGAGTGTTTATATAGGTGTATGAGTGCATATGATAGTCCTGTACTGAGTGACTGTAAGTATGAGTGACTGTACGGGTGAGTGAGTAGATGTGTGTGTGTAGACCTAAGAATCAGTGAGTGGGTATGTACTTATTGGTATTGGAGTGTCTATGGTTTTGAGAATGGCAGTCTGTAATTTAGAGTGGGTGTATCAAAAGTTATATTAGGGTGTGAGAAGATGCATTAAATTCTCACATGGATGATGTTATCAGTGATGTCATCAGTGATGTCATTTGAGATGTCATCAGTGATGTCATCAGTGATGTCACTGACCATGTCATGAGTGATGTAATATGTGACGTCATCAGCAGTGCATTGTGGGGCGCGAGTTATAGTTAGCTGAACTAACTATAACGGGGGAATTTCACGGGTTTTGTACGAGTGCAATGTCCAACTAACTATAACTTTCCCTAAAACCTATGGTTTTTTCAGTGAATTTCAAAGGTTTTTTAAATGCTAAACCCTAACTATAACAGGCCTGAAACCTATGGTTTTTCAGTGAATTTCAAAGGTTTTTAAAATGCTAATTCCTAACTATAACAAGCCTGAAACCTATGGTTTTTTCAGTGAATTTCAAAGGTTTTTTAAATGCTAATTCCTAACTATAACATGTCTGAAACCTATGGTTTTTTTCAGTGAATTTCAAAGGTTTTGTAAATGACAATTTTTAAATGTATTAATTGTTATATTTATTTATTTTGATACTGATTTACTACATTTTTTTAAACTATTTATTTTTAGATATTTTATTTTTTAAATTACAATGTAATTACATTATACATTACATTACAAAATATACTTTCTCAGAATGAATTACTTTAGTTTAAATACTTTGCAAATAGGCAATAGACTTTTAAGTACAGTAGTTACAGTTGTTGCAATGGGCAACACAATTTCAAACACAATGCAACATTGAGCTCAATGTGAATTTCTAGCTAAATGCAATTAGTTACTTTATGGATTACTTTTCTAACCACAGGACTGGATCCTAGATTCAGTCCTGGCACATCTCCTGTAAACAGTTGAGTAAAAGCGTTTTGGTTACAGTCGTGATTTTTAAGGAATATTATTGTACTTTAAAAGTTGACACTTAGAAACTTTTTCACATAGAATCACCAATGTTATCCTTTGGGAGGAAATTCACTTAGCAGGTAAGTAGTGTTATCGTTACTTTTTCTTACTCAGTGGTGGATCCTGGATCCAGCACTGGTGCATCTCCTGTAAACAGTTGAAAGAATGTGTTTAAGTCATACAGGCGATTTTTAAGGAATATTTGTGTGAAAATCAACACTTTGAAACTTTTCTGCTGAAAACCAGCCAATGGATTCCTACGGAAGGAAATATAAGTTACTGGTAAGTACGGTTAAAATTACTTTTCAGGATCAGTACTGGGCTGAAAGATGCAGCACTGAGGTCTCTCCTGATAACAGGTGAGTAAATCGGAATTCGTATTTCGGCTGATTTTAGAGGAATATTATAAAGTTCCAAAACTCCACACACAGAAGAATTTCCAAGTGAAACCAGTCAATGATATCCTATGGAAGGAAATTCAAGTTACTGGTAAGTACGGTTAAAATTACTTTTCAGGATCAGTACTGGGCTGAAAGATGCAGCACTGAGGTCTCTCCTGATAACAGGTGAGTAAATCAGAATTCGGATTTCGGCTGATTTTAGAGGAATATTTGTATGTTTCAAAAATCAACACTTAGAAACTTTTTCAGCAAAAAGCAGACAATGATATCCTATGGAAGGAAATTCAAGTTACTGGTAAGTATGGTTAAAATTACTTTTCAGGATCAGTACTGGGCTGAAAGATGCAGCACTGAGGTCTCTCCTGATAACAGGTGAGTAAATCGGAATTCGTATTTCGGCTGATTTTAGAGGAATATTTTAAAGTTCCAAAACTCCACACTTAGAAGAATTTCCAAGTGAAACCAGTCAATGTTAGCCTATGGAAGGAAATTCAAGTTACTGGTAAGTACGGTTAAAATTACTTTTCAGGACCAGTACTGGGCTGAAAGATACAGCACTGAGGTCTCTCCTTATAACAGGTGAGTAAATCGGAATTCGTATTTCGGCTGATTTTAGAGGAATATTTGTATGTTTCAAAAATCAACACTTACAAAATTTTTCAGCAAAAAGCAGGCAATGATATCCTATGGAAGGAAATTCAAGTTACTGGTAAGTACGGTTAAAATTACTTTTCAGGACCAGTACTGGGCTGAAAGATGCAGCACTGAGGTCTCTCCTTATAACAGGTGAGTAAATCGGAATTCGTATTTCGGATGATTTTAGAAGAATATTTGCACAATGGTGAAGGGAGGGGCGGGGCCTGAGGTGACATCTGTGCAAACGCGCCCCGTGGCGCGTTTTAAGTTGGGAAATTAAGTCCCCTTGAATCCTGAGGGTCCCTAGGGGCCAACTAGCCCACCAGGAACCTCCAATATGCGCCAGGGGCTGCGTTGCAGAGACGTGTAGAGAGGCCACACCCCTTTACACCTCTCTGCAACGCAGCTCTGTGGCGCTTTCTGGATGTACCTGTTGGGCTAGTTGGCCCCCAGAGACCCTCAGGATTGAAAGGATTTAATTCCCCATCTTAAAACGCGCCACGGGGCCTGTTTGCACACATGTCTCCTGAAGCCCCGCCCCCTCCTTCACCACTGTGCAAACGCGCCCCGTGGCGCGTTTTAAGTTGGGGGATTAAGTCCCCTTGAATCCTGAGGGTCCCCGGAGTCCAACTAGCCCACCATATACCTCCAAAAGCGCCACAGAGCTGCGTTGCAGAGAGGTGTAAAAGGGGCGTGGCCTCTGTACACCTCTCTGCAAGGCAGCCCCCTGGCGCATACTGGAGGTTCCTGGTGGGCTAGTTGGCCCCCAGGGACCCCCAGTATTCAAGGGGATCGTTCCCCTCTGCAAACACGCCAGGGGCGCGTTTGCAGAGTGGTGAAGGAAGGGGCGGGGCCTGCGGGCCCGATCGTTTTAAAAAAAATAATTTTTTTGTCCCCTGAAGGGGGCTGTGTGGCCCCCCTTCCTTTTTTCTGTTTTTGGGCTCTGGGGACCCCATCCCCCAGGGCCTTACCCCTTTTTTAAATTACAAAATTTAAAAAAACGGGAAGGGGGCCGCGTGGCCCCCTTCCCTGGGCCTGTATTGGCCCCGGGGACCCCATCCCCTGGGGCATGGCCTCTTTTTTTTATTTGGAGGGGGCTGCGTGGCCCCCCTCCTCAGGCCATTTAAGGCCCCGGGGACCCCATCCCCGGGCCGGCCTTGCACTTTTTTTTTAATTTTTTTACTTTGGGGAGGGGGCTGCGTGGCCCCCTCCGTGGCCACTTATGGCCCCGGGGACCCCATCCCCCGGGGCCTGGCCTCGTTGGGGACTGTGGGGGGTCCCCAAGCCCCCACAGTCCCGCCGGCTCCCCGTGTCCTACGGGAGCCGGCATTGCTTACACATGGGGAGCAGCTAACATGCTGCTCCCCATGTGGAAAGCTAATCGGCTTTGGATATTGGAAGAGAGAGCAGGTTTTCCTGCTCTCTCTTCCAATATCCAAAGCAAGTTTACAATGACAGGACGGGAGCTGCGAGGCTCCCGTCCTGTCATTGCAAACAGCAGTGTCCCGGGGTAGGCACCCGGGACACTGCAGGAGCCGGCCCTGGGGGTGGCGGTCCCCAGGGCCACCACAGGCCCCCTCCCTACATCAGCACAGCCCCGGGGAGGTGGTGGTCCCCGGAGCTTCGGGGGTCCAAAACGGACCCCCATTTTAATTTGTTAGTGCCCCGGGGAGGTGGTGGTCCCCGGGGTGTGTGGGGGGGCTGGAGCCCCCCCACACAGGTTGTTCAATGTAAAAACAAAAAGCCCCGGGGAGGTGGCGGTCCCCGGGGCTGCGGGAGGGCTCCCGCAACATTTTCAAAAAAAAGTCCCGGGGGGTGGCGGTCCCCGGGGCTTGGGGGGCCCTTGAGGCCCCCACACATAAATTAACCCCCCCACCATGCCCCCGGGACTTGGGCCACCCGGGGGCAAAACACTATCAGAGCGCGGGAGTCCGCTCTTCGATTTTTTTTCCGGCAGGATTCGCGCACCCTGAGCGCATCCTGCCGATTTTAAAAAAAATAAAAAATGCTTTTTTCTGCCCAGGGGGTCCTTGTGGGACCCCCTGAGCAGACCTAGGGGGTCAGGGTGTTTCGGAGTTTTGACAGCCACTTGACAGCCAATTAGCATAACTACATATGTGAAAGGCAGTATATATGTGTGTTGGAGTATATAAATGGCTATAAGTGAGAGTGTGTGATTGTGAGAGTGGCTATATGGATGAGTGTGTGCTTGCATCAGTGATTGCATAGGAGCGTAAGAATGTGCTAGTATTTTTATGAATAAGTGAGCTGGTGTGTATAACTGTATAGGTGAGTAAATTGGAGTGTGATTAATTATTTGCATGACTGACTAGGTGTGTCAGTACCTCTATGGATGAGTTGCGTTGTGTGAGTGTTTATATAGGTGTATGAGTGCATATGATAGTCCTGTACTGAGTGACTGTAAGTATGAGTGACTGTACGGGTGAGTGAGTAGATGTGTGTGTGTAGACCTAAGAATCAGTGAGTGGGTATGTACTTATTGGTATTGGAGTGTCTATGGTTTTGAGAATGGCAGTCTGTAATTTAGAGTGGGTGTATCAAAAGTTATATTAGGGTGTGAGAAGATGCATTAAATTCTCACATGGATGATGTCATCAGTGATGTCATTTGAGATGTCATCAGTGATGTCATCAGTGATGTCACTGACCATGTCATGAGTGATGTAATATGTGACGTCATCAGCAGTGCATTGCGGGGGCGCGAGTTATAGTTAGCTGAACTAACTATAACGGGGGAATTTCACGGGTTTTGTCACGAGTGCAATGTCCAACTAACTATAACTTTCCCTAAAACCTATGGTTTTTTCAGTGAATTTCAAAGGTTTTTAAATGCTAAACCCTAACTATAACAGGCCTGAAACCTATGGTTTTTTCAGTGAATTTCAAAGGTTTTTAAAATGCTAATTCCTAACTATAACAAGCCTGAAACCTATGGTTTTTTCAGTGAATTTCAAAGGTTTTTAAATGCTAATTCCTAACTATAACATGTCTGAAACCTATGGTTTTTTTCAGTGAATTTCAAAGGTTTTGTAAATGACAATTTTTAAATGTATTAATTGTTATATTTATTTATTTTGATACTGATTTACTACATTTTTTTAAACTATTTATTTTTAGATATTTTATTTTTTAAATTACAATGTAATTACATTATACATTACATTACAAAATATACTTTCTCAGAATGAATTACTTTAGTTTAAATACTTTGCAAATAGGCAATAGACTTTTAAGTACAGTAGTTACAGTTGTTGCAATGGGCAACACAATTTCAAACACAATGCAACATTGAGCTCAATGTGAATTTCTAGCTAAATGCAATTAGTTACTTTATGGATTACTTTTCTAACCACAGGACTGGATCCTAGATTCAGTCCTGGCACATCTCCTGTAAACAGTTGAGTAAAAGCGTTTTGGTTACAGTCGTGATTTTTAAGGAATATTATTGTACTTTAAAAGTTGACACTTAGAAACTTTTTCACATAGAATCACCAATGTTATCCTTTGGGAGGAAATTCACTTAGCAGGTAAGTAGTGTTATCGTTACTTTTTCTTACTCAGTGGTGGATCCTGGATCCAGCACTGGTGCATCTCCTGTAAACAGTTGAAAGAATGTGTTTAAGTCATACAGGCGATTTTTAAGGAATATTTGTAGTTTGTGAAAATCAACACTTTGAAACTTTTCTGCTGAAAACCAGCCAATGGATTCCTACGGAAGGAAATATAAGTTACTGGTAAGTACGGTTAAAATTACTTTTCAGGATCAGTACTGGGCTGAAAGATGCAGCACTGAGGTCTCTCCTGATAACAGGTGAGTAAATCGGAATTCGTATTTCGGCTGATTTTAGAGGAATATTATAAAGTTCCAAAACTCCACACACAGAAGAATTTCCAAGTGAAACCAGTCAATGATATCCTATGGAAGGAAATTCAAGTTACTGGTAAGTACGGTTAAAATTACTTTTCAGGATCAGTACTGGGCTGAAAGATGCAGCACTGAGGTCTCTCCTGATAACAGGTGAGTAAATCAGAATTCGGATTTCGGCTGATTTTAGAGGAATATTTGTATGTTTCAAAAATCAACACTTAGAAACTTTTTCAGCAAAAAGCAGACAATGATATCCTATGGAAGGAAATTCAAGTTACTGGTAAGTATGGTTAAAATTACTTTTCAGGATCAGTACTGGGCTGAAAGATGCAGCACTGAGGTCTCTCCTGATAACAGGTGAGTAAATCGGAATTCGTATTTCGGCTGATTTTAGAGGAATATTTTAAAGTTCCAAAACTCCACACTTAGAAGAATTTCCAAGTGAAACCAGTCAATGTTAGCCTATGGAAGGAAATTCAAGTTACTGGTAAGTACGGTTAAAATTACTTTTCAGGACCAGTACTGGGCTGAAAGATACAGCACTGAGGTCTCTCCTTATAACAGGTGAGTAAATCGGAATTCGTATTTCGGCTGATTTTAGAGGAATATTTGTATGTTTCAAAAATCAACACTTACAAAATTTTCAGCAAAAAGCAGGCAATGATATCCTATGGAAGGAAATTCAAGTTACTGGTAAGTACGGTTAAAATTACTTTTCAGGACCAGTACTGGGCTGAAAGATGCAGCACTGAGGTCTCTCCTTATAACAGGTGAGTAAATCGGAATTCGTATTTCGGATGATTTTAGAAGAATATTTGCACAATGGTGAAGGAGAGGGCGGGGCCTGAGGTGACATCTGTGCAAACGCGCCCCGTGGCGTGTTTTAAGTTGGGAAATTAAGTCCCCTTGAATCCTGAGGGTCCCTAGGGGCCAACTAGCCCACCAGGAACCTCCAATATGCGCCAGGGGGCTGCGTTGCAGAGACGTGTAGAGAGGCCACACCCCTTTTTACACCTCTCTGCAACGCAGCTCTGTGGCGCTCTGGATGTACCTGTTGGGCTAGTTGGCCCCAGAGACCCTCAGGATTGAAGAGATTTAATTCCCCATCTTAAAACGCGCCACGGGACCCCTTCCTTTTTCTGTTTTTGGGCCCTGGGGACCCCATCCCCCAGGGCCTTACCCCTTTTTTAAATTACAAAATTTTAAAAAAAAGCGGGAAGGGGCAGCGTGGCCCCCTTCCCTGGGCCTGTATTGGCCCCGGGGACCCCATCCCTGGGGCATGGCCTCTTTTTTTATTTGGAGGGGGCTGCGTGGCCCCCCTCCTCAGGCCATTTAAGGCCCCGGGGACCCCATCCCCGGGCCGGCCTTACACTTTTTTAATTTTTTTACTTTGGGGAGGGGGCTGCGTGGCCCCCTCCGTGGCCACTTATGGCCCCGGGACCCCATCCCCGGGGCCTGGCCTCTCGTTGGGGACTGTGGGGGGTCCCCAAGCCCCCCACAGTCCCGCCGGCTCCCCGTGTCCTACGGGAGCCGGCATTGCTTACACATGGGGAGCAGCTAACATGCTGCTCCCCATGTGGAAAGCTGTCGGCTTTGGATATTGGAAGAGAGAGCAGGTTTTCCAGCTCTCTCTTCCAATATCCAAAGCAAGTTTGCAATGACAGGACGGGAGCTGCGAGGCTCCCGTCCTGTCATTGCAAACAGCAGTGTCCCGGGGTAGGCACCCCGGGACACTGCAGGAGCCGGCCCTGGGGGTGGTGGTCCCCAGGGCCACCACAGGCCCCCCTCCCTACATCAGCACAGCCCCGGGGAGGTGGTGGTCCCCGGGGCTTCGGGGGTCCAAAACGGACCCCCATTTTAATTTGTTAGTGCCCCGGGGAGGTGGTGGTCCCCGGGGCATGTGGGGGGGCTGGAGCCCCCCCACACAGGTTGTTCAATGTAAAAAAAAGCCCCGGGGAGGTGGCGGTCCCGGGGCTGCGGGAGGGCTCAGAGCCCTCCCGCAACATTTTCAAAAAGCCCCGGGGGTGGCGGTCCCCGGGGCTTGGGGAGCCCTCGAGGCCCCCACACATAAATTAACCCCCCCACCATGCCCCCGGGACTTGGGCCACCTGGGGCAAAATACAGTCGAGCGCGGGAGACCGCGCTTCGATTTTGCCCAGGGGTTCCTTGTGGGACCCCCTGAGCAAACCTAGGAGTCAGGGTGTTTCTACCCTGCCCCCTTTGTACGCTTTGCGCACTTGTTTCTGTCCCTCGGTTCTACCGAGGGACAAAATGACTGCCAACATTTCCTGAATCGGAATGTTGACAGCCAGCTGACAGCCAATTAACATGCAGCTCGTGATCGGGAGGGTACGCGGACCCTACTCGGCCATAGATATCACTATCTTTTTACTTTTGATTTTTCTCAGCAACTACTGAACGGATTTACACCATTTAACAAAAGGGTTCTTTCTGAACCAAGAACTACCTCTTTGCCAAATTTGGTGTAATTCCGTTCAGCAGTTCGAGCTGTAGCCGTGTCTAAAGTTTCCTATGGAAAATTGCATGGGAAAACGCGTTTTGGGACCCCCTTTTTCTCGGCCCCCGCTTGACGAATCCCCGAGACTTTCAGGGTAGGAGCGGACCGGAGCGGGCCACAAAGTTTGAAAATTTTGCGAAGATACGTCAACCAGCAAGAGAGTTATTTCAAATAGAATGTCGCGGATTTCCTATGGATAATAGGTTGTAACTATAACTATCTACTGGCGACAGCCAGTAGATAATATATATATATATATATATATATATATATATATATATATATATATATATATATATATATATATATATATATATATATCCCAGGCACTCCACCAACCACTGGCACTTCTGAATTTCCCGAAAAATGGAGCACGGACCACAGGTGAGCTTTCAGAAGATGTTTATTGTCCACAGATTACATGGAAGCCATGACGCGTTTCAGCCCCGGAGGGCCTTGATCACATGACACGCTCTTAGTTTAACACGTGATTTTTATATCGTTTTTTCACCAAAATTTTAGTGACCAGTGCCTAAGTATTCAAAAACCAAAATATAAACATAGACTGCTTCGTTCTCTTATGTACATAGTCGAACTGTTATATGCTAGTACATATATCCGCTAATATCATATGTACATAATGGCTTGTTTTTGTATATTCACATTTGTGCAAATTAGCATACTCATATTAAATTTGAATCATGTTATAAATACCCATTAAAACAAGTTTTTAAATAATCATCCTAAAATCCGTCTGAGTAAGTTGCTAAAGCAATAGATAGATAAAACAAGAATTCCTTTAGAAGGTATCTTATGTGCAAAAAACAGTTCATAACATTACAAAAATTCTCTGTAATTCCTTAGAGTGGGCCCACTCACAACTGATACAGTACAATGATCGGCAATGGTTTCTACCAGAGCTGCTATGTAAACTTTGGTTAATAAAGTGCAATAAATGATGTTTCTTAAAGTGCAAGTGCTAAAAGAACCTATATATATATATATATGCCAAGGTGTATTGAAGAATGAGTGGGTGTATGAGTGTCTGAATGGATGATTTAGTTGATTTAGTGGGTGCGTGACTGACTGTTTAAGTGAGTGATTAAACGTGACTTAGTGAATGCATGGGTGAATGACTAATCTGTGTGAATGTCTGTATCAGTCTGTCAGTTGGTGTGTAAGTGGCTGCATGGGTTGGTGAGTAGCTACATGAGTGTCTATATGGGTTATTGATTGGTTGTCTGAGTACCTGAATGGGTGCCTGAGTGTCTGTGTGGGTGGGTGGGGTGTGTGTGACTCCCTGCATGGATGTGTGAGTGGGTGATTCACTGGGTGTATGCGTTCAAGAGTGCGTCTGTGAGGGGCTGTAAGGGTGGGTGAGTGTGTGTATGGCTGTGTTGGTGAGTGAATGGATGTCTCAGTGGTACATGTGTGAGTAACTACATATGTGAAAGGCAGTATATGTGAGTGTTGGAGTGTATAAAAATGACTATATGTGAGAGTGAGTGATTGTGAGAGTGGCTGTATGGATGAGGGTGTGCTTGTGTTAGTTATTGTATAAGAGACTAAGTATGTTTTAGTATCTGTATGAATAAGTGAGGTGGTGTGTGCATAACTGTATAGGTGAGTAAATGGGAGTGTGATTGATTCTTTGCATGACTGACTAGCTGTGTGAGTAACTCTATGGGTGAGTGGTGGTGTGTGAGTGTCTGTATGGGTGTATGAGTGCATATGATAGTGGCTGTATTGATGATTGACTGCATGTATGAGTGACTGTATGGGTGAGTGAGTGGATGTGTGTGTAGACCTAGGAATCAGTGAGTGGGTATGTAGTAACTGGTATTGGTTTGTCTATGGTTTCGAGAATGGCAGTCTGTATTTTAGAGTGGGTGTATCAAAGGTTATATTAGGGTGTGAGGAGGTGCCTCAGATTATCACGTGGATGATGTCATCAGTGATGTCATTTGAGATGTCATCAGTGATGTAATCAGTGATGTCACTGACCATGTCATGAGTGATGTAATATGTGATGTCATAGGCAGTGCATTGCAGGGGCGCGAGTTATAGTTAGCTCAACTAACTATAACAGCCGAATTTCTCTGGTTTTGTACGAGTGAAATGTCCAACTAACTATAATGTCCCTGAAACCTGTGGTTTTTTCAGTGAATTTCTATGGTTTTTAAATGCTAATTTCTAACTATAACGTCCCTGAAACCTATGGTTTTTCAGTGAATTTCAAAGGTTTTTAAAATGCTAATTTCTAACTATAACGTCCCTGAAACCTATGGTTTTTTCACTGAATTTCAAAGGTTTTTTAAATGCTAATTTTTAACTATAACGTCCCTGAAACCTATGGTTTTTTCAGTGAATTTCAAAGGTTTTTTAAATGGTAATTCCTAATTATAATGTCCAAAAATGCTTTTTCTAAATTTTTAAACTTTTGTAAAAATAATGTGATGTTTTATCCTTTTTAAAATATGCATTTACATTTATTTTTTTTAAACTGAGATTCACGTACCGATCGTGTACCGGTTATGGTGGGTGCGCGAATCCAAGAATTTTGCCGCCATATTGGTTAAGTCGTGCACGATACACGTATGGTATGTGAAGAGTGCGCGGTTCTCATTTTTCTTTTTTTAATAATTTTAAACACATGATATATACTATAAATTTATTAAATCAATCGTATATGCTTTATTCTATGAGTTATAAAAGTAATACTTACTTAAATAATATGGATTTTAAACGTCTTATAATAAAGTTACGGGAGCAGCGACGGTCCCGCGCAATGTCACATACGTATTTCCGGGGGTCGCGTCAGGTGCGCAAATCCACCGCAATTTATTTTATTTTAAAAGTATATGTATATAACTTTATTATATATATTATACCAAGAGATTAATATACACAATCGTAAATATCATATATTTGTAACTGGTATAAAGATATATTATTGTTAAATATATTTTTCGGTAATTGCGTCGGGTGCGCGCCGGTTGCGCGTTGAGTGCGCGAATCCCATGTGATTTCAAAAGAAAGCATTTAATTGGTTAAGAAGCTTTTTATTCTAGAACTTGCAGGACCCCACCCAAGTTTTTCATTCTTCCAACAACATCTACAGAGACACAGCTCTTGTGTTTTCTGCTCTTCTTGTTTGCATTTTTTTGGTGTTTTTTTTACATCAACAAAAAATGGCTTCTTCAAAACCAGCTCAACAGCTTCCTGCAGAAGAAGAAGAAGACTTGGAAGAACCAGTGAAGCAGAGGTACGAGAGTATCGTATGGGCCTTTTTTTCAATACCTGCTGGTGAAAAGAAGGTCAACGCACGTAAGGTGACGTGCACTACCTGCGACAAGGTCCTCTCACGTGGATCAGAAAAAAAATACTCGTGTGGCACATCTTCGATGCTTAAACACCTGCAGACAATAAATCCAGGTCATCTTGCACAAGAACAACATCGTCGTGAGCTTCAAAAACAGGCATCACAAGATGACCAAGTTGCAGGGCCTAGCACCTCGTCAGGTTCTTCCACTACTCAAAGAACCCATATCGTACCTGAGTTCGCTGGACTTGAGCAGCGTTGCATTAAATGCAAAAACGTTCTTTGCTATGGAGAGCAATCAGTGGATGCTATCGTGGTTGCTGCAAAAAGCCACCATTGTTCATTTTTTTGTTTTTGTTTTTGCAATGACTTCTTAATTGCACAATGTTTCAAAAGTTTTCTCCATTCATTCTGTTGATTTTTTCATTTTTTTAAAAAAACACCAAAAAATAAAAAGAGTTTAAAAAACACCAAAAAATTATAAAACAAAAATGGTTCCTGTTAGAGCCGCCTATTTGGTTAAAAAATAGGCAAATTTCTATGTGTTGTATGAATTGCGGCAAGTGTAATATATGGAGAAGTGCATGGGTAGTGCATGTGTGATTGCATGAGTGCATGTGTTGTGCCTGGGTGATTGGATAAGTGCATGTGTACTGCCTGAGTGATTGCATGAGTGCAGGGAAGGTGCCTGAATGCATGGATGAGTGCATGGATAGTGCCTAAGTGATTGTATGAGTGCATGGATAGTGCATGGGTGATTGCAAGAGTGCAATGGAAGTGCCTGAGTGCATGGATGAGTACATGGGTAGTGCCTGGGTGATTGCATCAGTGCATGGGTAGTGCCTGAGTGATTTCATGAGTGCATAGGTAGTGCCTGGGTGATTGGAGGAGTGCATGTGTACTGTCCAAGTGATTGCATGAGTGCAGGGAAAGTGCCTGAGTGCATGAATGAGTGCATGGGTAGTGCATGGGTGATTTTATAAGTGCAAGGGTAGTGGCTGGGTGATTGAAGGAGTGCATGTGTAATGCCTGGGTGATTGCATGAGTGCAGGAGTAGTGCCTGGGTGATTGAAGGAGTGCATGTGTAATGCCTGGGTGATTGCATGAGTGCAGGGGTAATGTCTGGGTGATTGGAAGAGTGCATGGGTACTGCCTGAGTGATTGAAAGAGTGCATGGGTAGTGCCTGGGTTATTGCATGAGTGCATGGGTAGTGCCTGGGTTATTGCATGAGTACATAGGTAGTGCCTGGGTGATTGCATGAGTGCAGGGGTAGTGCCTGGGTGATTGTAAGAGTGCCTATTTAGTGCCTGGGTGATTTTATAAGTGCATGGGTACTGGCTGGGTGATTGGAGGAGTGCATGGATAGTGCCTGGGTGATTGGAGGAGTGCAAGGGTAGTGCCTGGGTGATTGGAGGAGTTCATGGGTAATGCCTGGGTCACACACAAAGGCAGTCTCATTCTCACCAATTCTCTCCAGTAGTGGCTCTAGCCATCCAGCAATACATTCACAGTGGCAATCCAAGAACGTGAGCACATCACCAGTGGCATACGTGGCTCCAATTGATCGTGCACAGACCAGGCCTTCTCGCCTATTAGTTCTTATCAAGCGAACTCTTTCCAAACCACTGATATAAACTTCAAGCTGTGACTTCAAATACACTTTATTACTATAGTCATCCACAAGTATAATTTATTTTAGGAGTACAGCAGGAGATGTCTCTAGAACACTGTGAATCGTCCTCAGCAACGTCGACCATGCTTCATTGTAGAATGCAATGACAACTGATGTGGTGGGAAGGTTTCTGTAGTTGAATGTTTTATGTTTACATTCAGACATTCTGTTGTCCTGAATATGGCGATGCAATGATATCCTGTCGCTGAGAAAAATATTAATTGCATATTTCTCAACACTGTCCTCTTCCATCTTCTTTTCCTCTGCGGAAAGCTGAAGGCTGCCCTCTTTGCCCCACTCCCATGGTGTACTTATGTCTGGTGGTGGCTTGACATAGACTGGGCGAGCAAGTTCTTCGTTCTTTTCCTCAGTGTTGGAAAATTACCTCTCGGATCTTCTCTTAGTGGTGGGAGTATTGCCAAGGGGGTCACGGAGAGTGGAATTGGACATTTCTACAATGAAGTAGGTAATCATAAGCAAGCTGATCAGCATGCAGCTCTTGGAAACCCAAGACCATCTTCTGAATTGAATTCTCATTGTGGCTGTCTTCTTAAAATGCCGCGTGAAGTGCGAAGATGAATTACCTTATTTGTAGAGAGGTCCTCCAGACCGCTGGCTGTCTCAGTTATTTCTGCCGAAGCACTTTTTCACCGCTCTGGTCTGTAGTGGGTGCAGGCTGCCCAGAGAAAAGGCATACTGGTGCCTCTCTATGCCACTGTAGGAGAGGGGGAAGCTCTTCTCCGGGATGTGCTCTGGCCCCACGAAGTAGAAAGGCGAGAGATGTCGGCGAACACTGAAGGGACGTGGAGGATACGTTAATTAAGTTCCCCAAGCAACAGATCTCCCAGGAAGTGCGCATGGATGTGTCACCCCGGCAGAGTCAGTAACCTGCCTCTCGCCACCCTCCTCTCTGCCTGAGTGATTGAAGGAGTGCATGGGTAATGCCTGGGTGATTGCATGAGTGCAGGGATAATGTCTGGGTGATTGGAGGAGTGCATGGGTACTGCCTGAGTGATTGAAGGAGTGCATGGGTAATGTCTTGGTGATTGCATGAGTGCAGGGTTAATGTCTGGTGATTGGAACAGTGCATAGGTAATGCCTGGGTGCATGGAGGAGTGCATAGGTAGTGCCTGGGTGATTCGAAGACTGCATGGGTAGTGCTTGGGTGATTGCATGAGTACAGAAGAGGTGCCCGAGTGCATGTATGAGTGCATGGGTAGTGCCTGAGTGATTGCATGAGTGCATGGGTAGTGCCTGGATGCATGGAGGAGTGCATGGGTAGTGCCTGGGTGATTGGAGGAGTGCATAGGTAGTACCTGGGTGGTTTTATAAGTGCATGGGTAGTAGCTGGTTGATTAGAGGAGTGCATGGATAGTGCCTGGGTGATTGGAGGAGTGCAAGGGTAGTGTCTGGGTTATTGCATGAGTGCATAGGTAGTGCCTGGGTGATTGCATGAGTGCAGGGGTAGTGCCTGGGTGATTGTAAGAGTGCCTATTTAGTGCCTGGGTGATTTTATAAGTGCATGGGTACTGGCTGGGTGATTGGAGGAGTGCATGGATAGTGCCTGGGTGATTGGAGGAGTGCAAGGGTAGTGCCTGGGTGATTGGAGGAGTTCATGGGTAATGCCTGGGTCACACACAAAGGCAGTCTCATTCTCACCAATTCTCTCCAGTAGTGGCTCTAGCCATCCAGCAATACATTCACAGTGGCAATCCAAGAACGTGAGCACATCACCAGTGGCATACGTGGCTCCAATTAATCGTGCACAGACCAGGCCTTCTCGCCTATTAGTTCTTATCAAACGAACTCTTTCCAAACCACTGATATAAACTTCAAGCTGTGACTTCAAATACACTTTATTACTATAGTCATCCACAAGTATAATTTATTTTAGGAGTACAGCAGGAGATGTCTCTAGAACACTGTGAATCGTCCTCAGCAACGTCGACCATGCTTCATTGTAGAATGCAATGACAACTGATGTGGTGGGAAGGTTTCTGTAGTTGAATGTTTTATGTTTACATTCAGACATTCTGTTGTCCTGAATATGGCGATGCAATGATATCCTGTCGCTGAGAAAAATATTAATTGCATATTTCTCAACACTGTCCTCTTCCATCTTCTTTTCCTCTGCGGAAAGCTGAAGGCTGCCCTCTTTGCCCCACTCCCCTGGTGTACTTATGTCTGGTGGTGGCTTGACATAGACTGGGCGAGCAAGTTCTTCGTTCTTTTCCTCAGTGTTGGAAAATTACCTCTCGGATCTTCTCTTAGTGGTGGGAGTATTGCCAAGGGGGTCACGGAGAGTGGAATTGGACATTTCTACAATGAAGTAGGTAATCATAAGCAAGCTGATCAGCATGCAGCTCTTGGAAACCCAAGACCATCTTCTGAATTGAATTCTCATTGTGGCTGTCTTCTTAAAATGCCGCGTGAAGTGCGAAGATGAATTACCTTATTTGTAGAGAGGTCCTCCAGACCGCTGGCTGTCTCAGTTATTTCTGCCGAAGCACTTTTTCACCGCTCTGGTCTGTAGTGGGTGCAGGCTGCCCAGAGAAAAGGCATACTGGTGCCTCTCTATGCCACTGTAGGAGAGGGGGAAGCTCTTCTCCGGGATGTGCTCTGGCCTCACGAAGTAGAAAGGCGAGAGATGTCGGCGAACACTGAAGGGACGTGGAGGATACGTTAATTAAGTTCCCCAAGCAACAGATCTCCCAGGAAGTGCGCATGGATGTGTCACCCCGGCAGAGTCAGTAACCTGTCTCTCGCCACCCTCCTCTCTGCCTGAGTGATTGAAGGAGTGCATGGGTAATGCCTGGGTGATTGCATGAGTGCAGGGATAATGTCTGGGTGATTGGAGGAGTGCATGGGTACTGCCTGAGTGATTGAAGGAGTGCATGGGTAATGTCTTGGTGATTGCATGAGTGCAGGGTTAATGTCTGGTGATTGGAACAGTGCATAGGTAATGCCTGGGTGCATGGAGGAGTGCATAGGTAGTGCCTGGGTGATTCGAAGACTGCATGGGTAGTGCTTGGGTGATTGCATGAGTACAGAAGAGGTGCCCGAGTGCATGTATGAGTGCATGGGTAGTGCCTGAGTGTGAGAAGTTGGCCTGGTATATGCTGTTCACTAATTAAAGTGGACACCTTGCACCAGGGCAAATCGACTCTTATGGTAGATAGGTTTAAGACAACCTTTTAAAGAAAGCTATCCTAGTGGTAGCTGTGGAGAGCAGCCTTCAGGCTAAGTCTCGGAGGAATGTAAAGCAGCTTGTTTTACCATATAATCTCTTGAATCACCAAATGAAAAGACACCACACAGGTATATATATCAAATATATATGTATTTATTTCTAAATAACTCTCTACTAATCTCTTTATGAGATTAGAAGACAAACATATGCACAAATCAACGTTTCACAATAAGTTAAGCACAAAATATGGCTGGGGCCCTAGGGGCGTACCAGACCATATACTAAGTAAGAGACTTAGAAACAACGACTTGCAGGGAGACAAGGCCTAGGGCCTTCAGAAGTGCTGGGGCCTCACAAAACCACCCAAGGCAGGTAAGTAAAGGACCCACGGGGGACGCGTGCAGTGTGGATACACAGGCGCGAATCGCCGTTAACTTCAATGGGGCAAGTCGCGGTTGGAAATAAAGAGTTTTAGGATACTTCGGGAGAACCTACAAGCAAGTCACTTACAGGGTAAGTAGTTCTAGGGCCCACACCCACAGGAGCACCGTAGTGCTGGAGTTACCTCACCCAGGGAAGCCGGGTGCACAGGTGTCCTTTGGTGTCGGGTCGCGGCGTCGTTTTCAATGGCGAACAAAGAAGACTTGCTGCTTGCGGGAGCTGAAGAAGTGTCCGGTGGAATCCAAGCCTGGATTCTGAAGAAGGATGACCTGAAAGCAGAGGGGACAGTGTTCAAAGTCACTTGGCAGTGACCCGGGGCAAGGAAGATGGATGCCCACCGTCGTCGGTCGCTTCAGGTCGGTTGCAGGTGCCTTGACTCTTCAGCCACGTGGTCCAGGAGGCGTCGACGATGACCAGGAGCTGGATTCGGTGTGTCCCTCGACGTCTGCAGCTGACTGCGGTGTCGGCAACTCGATCGGAGCCAACAAGCCTTGGCAGCCGCAAGTCTCGGGGAGATGAAGAAAAGTCGATGGCGCAGACCAGCAAGGTCTGAGGAACTCACCCAGCGAGGGTAAGTCAGGGCAGGCCTGGAGCAACCAGGGGAGCCCTTTGGTTTGGTTAAGAAGTCTTCTGGGGACCCACAAGCCAGCGGGCAAGGGATCGCGAAGACACCTCGGGTGGAATCACTCAACAGGGGCCCACGGTCACTCGGGACGGTGTAGGCCTCTGATCTTCGGAGGATTCCTGCTGGAGGTCGGGACCACACGTGGTCCAAAGCACAAGTTCGTAGAACGTTGTGAAGGGGTTGCACTCGACAATAGTGCACGGTACCCAGGGGTCGCGGTTCCTCGTTACTCGTGGGGTCCACTTGCATCAGCTTCGCTGGGGACTCACGATGGCCTGGGAGAGGTCAGGAAATCCACTTCTTGGGCTGCAGGGACTTCGGACTCCGGCGGGAGCGGCGTAGTTTGCGACCGTCGTTGTCGTTTTTGGTGCCTGCCAAGCAGGGAGTCACTCCTTGACTCCAAGGGAGATTCTTCTGTCTTCCAAAGGTAGTGGAACGTCGAAGGGCCAGGATTCTTCTGTAGAGCGTCGTCCAGGGGTTATCTGCTTTGCAATGGCAAGGTTCCCCTCTTATACTAAAAGAGGGGATGGACTAGCTCTATGACCCCACCTATGGGAGGGTCAAGGGAGGGGTGGCTACACCCACTTCCCTTTGTCCAGTTTCGCGCCAGAGCAGGGGCAGGTAGCCCCTGAGCTGGTTTGAACTGGCATATGCACAGAGGAGCCTTCTGCTCCCCCAGTGCAGGACTTCAAAGCACTCTAAGAGTGCACCCACCCAGCCCCAATACACTAAACCCTGTCTGGAAGGTGGTTACACCTCCCTGTGACAGGATGCCTATTGTTGGGCTTCCTCCACTGCGAGTTTCGGTCATCAGCAGGAGGGCAGCCCAGTGTCTGTGACTGGTGGCATCCATTTTGTGATGCCAGGGCTCTTTAGGATTCTACCGCGTTTCCACAGCAGGTACATGTCTTATCCCTCTAGAAGGGTGGAATGCTACCCCCGCCGCCAAGATTGGCGGGGGGTAGTATTCCAAGATGTTTGACACCAAACACGACATGTTTTGATGCAGCCATTCCAAAGTTAGCATTTACCGCGAGGATATAATGCACTTAAATAGTATATGGTTTAACCGCATCCACAAACAGCACCAGAGAATGGACTCTGAGAACTGCAGAGGGGCCCTGCTCATGCAGAGGCACCCCCTCACATAGAAGCCAAGCACCCTGCCCTCAGGATTGATAGGGCCTGCCTTAGGGGTGACTGATAGGTTTATATGTGTGTGCAGGAGAGATATAGGAAACCTATATCTCAGTGAGGAGTGCTAGCACCACCTCACCCAGGCTGCAGTAGCAGGCCTGTGGTGTCAGATTTAGACTGCTTCCCAGGGTGGCATAACACATGCTGCAGCCCCTGGTAGGCCTGTGAAGTACCTATGCCCTTGGCACCTAAGGTACCATATACTAGGGACTCATAAGGCACCACAGTATCCAATCACTAGTGCACCTAGAGTGCACTCCATGTCGTTTAGAGAGAGCAGATAGACTGGGGCCCTGAATAGCAGGGTCCCAGTCCAACTAAGTCATAAACCAGCAAAACACCATAAAAAAGTGGGGGCAACCATATAGTCAGATTCCACCTTCCTACATAACCCCCCAAACGAAAGGAGATAAGGCTAACCTTGGCCAGTTGAGCCTTTATTGACTAAGTGGCCATATAAGGAAGCACCTGCACTAGCATGGTTGCCCCCTGTCTTATGGTCCACTAAGCAATCCCTCACCCTAAGGGTATGAGAGGGTCTCCACCATGGGGAATCACTACCTGTGGTGTGCTTTGGTAAAGTACCAGGCTGGTGAGGTGTCTGAGTAGGGAAGTGTGGCCCTAGGAATGTTGGCCTCAGCTTTCTCAGCTCACTGGTCACCATGTATGCCTGTCTTTCCATGACTGAGTGGTACTCTGCTCTAAGGGTCAACCTTTGACTGCCTACAGCCGGGGGTTGGGTCCCTTTGGGTGGAACACTGGAGGGACATGGCATGTTTGGAACCTTTTGGTCCCAGGTTTGCCCTTGCCTAACAGAGTCCTTCTGGGGGAGATCCCTACATAAAGGTATGGGGGATCCCTCAGTGGGTTGAGGAATTTCTACCTGGCTAGGGCTACTAGCCTGGGTGCCCCTAATCTGCTGATGGGGGGTTCCTCTGGACAGGGGGCCCTGGGGGTCCACTGACCTCCCTGACCTCTGCAGCCCTGGGCTGACTGAGGCAGGGTAGAGAGGGGCAGGTTACCTGCTCCAGACTGGGTACCACCTTGTAAGGGTCCTCTGCCATCAGGGGGTGGCCAGGCCAGGCCTGACTACCTCTGTGGCAGTTCCTTCACTAGGGGTAGGGTCAGTTCCCTGAGGAGGCTGACCCTTACCTACTGTCTGGAGGGAAGAAGACTTTTCTTCAACCCTTGTGCTCTCTTCTGGGGGAGAGTGGGCCATTCTTCCAGGCTCCATCTCTCCAAAATCTTGGGCTGGGGCTGTGGCCATCACAGCCCCACTAACCTTACAGGGACACCCAACATCTTCAGATGGGTTTGGTGTTCAATTTCAGCCCAGGCTGAAATTTCCAGATCATTGCCCATCAGGCAATCTACAGGTAAGGTTGGGGACACTGCCACTCTTTTTGGGCCTGTGACCCCCTCCCAGCTGAGATTGACTATGGCCATGGGGTGATCTGTTCTGACACCATCAATGTTGGTCACCTGGTATTTAAACTCAGGTAAAAGCTGGTGAGGGGGACTAGTTTCCCTGCCACCATGGTGACACTAGCCCCTGTGTCCCTAAATGCCACAGCTTTCTGACCATTCATTATTGGCTCCAGTCTGTACCTGCCCAATGCTGTGGGACCCACGGTAAAGGTGGCAAATCCTATACCACCATCAGAGTCTGAGGAGTCTGTTGAGGGGTCCTGTCTAAACTAGGGCCCACCTCTGTTCCTCTTGCAAAAGCACCTAACTTTTTGGGTGCACTACTCCCAACTGGAGGATTACTACTGGTAGTACCAGGAGGGGTGGTAGTAGTTGTTGGAGGAACATTTTCTTTATTGCCATTCCTGGGACAACTGGGATCAGATTTCCAGTGCCCAGGCTTTTACAGACATGGCAATAGGGTTTCTTTTCAGGAGAGGAAGGAGTTTGGGACCCACCCCCAGAAGAGGAATTTTGGGGCCCTGTAGTGGACTTATCCTTGGATTTATCCCCACCTTTCTCTTGGGACTTGGTAGAATCTTTCTTGTGGTCACCACCCTGATTCTTAGGCCTTACTCTGGTTCTGACCCATTTGTCTGCCTTCTTTCCCAATTCTTGGGGAGAGGTCAGATCAGAGTCCACCAGGTACTGGTGTAAAAGCTGGTTTTGACAATTATTAAGGATCTGTTCTCTCATCATTAGATTATAAAATCCTTTGAAATCAGTAACCCTACTGCCAACCAGCCAACCCTCCAGAGCCTTGGATGCACAATCTACAAAGTCTGTCCAGTCCTGAGTCTGTGCCTTCTGGGTATCTCTGAACTTCAACCTGTACTGCTCAGTGGTTAAGCCAAACCCATCTATCAGTGCACTCTTCAGGACCTCATAATCATCAGCATCCTCCTCTCTAACAGTGAGGAGCTTGTCTCTTCCTTTATCTGAAAAGGAGAGCCACAAGATTGCTGCCCACTGCTTTTGGGGGACCTGCTGTACTCTACAGGCCCTCTCCATAGCAGTTATCCACTTGTGGATATCATCCCCACTCTGGTAGGGAGGAACAACCTTGCTCAGGTTCCTATGGTCAGGAATATATTCTCTGCCTCTAGGGACACTGTTGCTGCCACCAGGGGTTCTAACCCCTCTTTTCTAGAAGCTCTCTGGATCTCCAGGGCTTCCCTATCCAGTGCCAACTGCTTGGTTCTGAGGGCCACTCTGGCTTCCTCATACTGGAGCAGTTTGCACCTTCTCTCAGAGGAGGTCTCTCTTAAGGAAAAGTATGAGCTCCTCTGCTGGACAAATTCTCTGCCAGAGTGATAAGAGTGGTCAGATTCCCTGGAAGGGGATCTGTGCCTCTCCTCCTCTCTGTCAGTTCTCTTAGGGAGAATTCCTCTGTCCTTTTCAGGCCCCTTGGAGCCTGGCCCTTCAATCACAGAGTCTTGGTCATTCTGATTTTCATCATCTGACCCAGATACTATGACTGACCCACCCACTGATTCAAACCCTTTAGCTCCTAGAGCCAATCTAAGGTCATCTGCTGTCAGCAGATCTATCAGGTGTAGTGTTGAGGGACTCTGTCCTAGTCTCAGGTGTCTGTCAACACACATGGCTCTCAAGTCAGAGAAAGCCATGTCCTTATACTGAGGCTGAGTGGATCCACTGGGTCCACCCTTTAAGGACATTCTAGTGTTGTGCAGTGTTGTACTACCTACACTAGTTTGTGGCCTACTGATCCTAGCTTGAGCTGTGGAAAGGGTGTGCTATCCCTTGGCACACAGCTCTAAGTTCAGTAGAACTTATTGATACTAAGCTTGACTTTATATGTACCTTGAGTACCTATAATGGTTTTCAGTTAGTAATTCAAATAGAGATTTTCTGGTAAAACAATGGCAAGCTGGAATCCCACACGCTGCCCACCAATGTGAGAAGTTGGCCTGGTATATGCTGTTCACTAATTAAAGTGGACACCTTGCACCAGGGCAAATCGACTCTTATGGTAAATAGGTTTAAGACAACCTTTTAAAGAAAGCTATCCTAGTGGTAGCTGTGGAGAGCAGCCTTCAGGCTAAGTCTCGGAGGAATGTAAAGCAGCTTGTTTTACCATATAATCTCTTGAATCACCAAATGAAAAGACACCACACAGGTATATATATCAAATATATATGTATTTATTTCTAAATAACTCTCTACTAATCTCTTTATGAGATTAGAAGACAAACATATGCACAAATCAACGTTTCACAATAAGTTAAGCACAAAATATGGCTGGGGCCCTAGGGGCGTACCAGACCATATACTAAGTAAGAGACTTAGAAACAACGACTTGCAGGGAGACAAGGCCTAGGGCCTTCAGAAGTGCTGGGGCCTCACAAAACCACCCAAGGCAGGTAAGTAAAGGACCCACGGGGGACGCGTGCAGTGTGGATACACAGGCGCGAATCGCCGTTAACTTCAATGGGGCAAGTCGCGGTTGGAAATAAAGAGTTTTAGGATACTTCGGGAGAACCTACAAGCAAGTCACTTACAGGGTAAGTAGTTCTAGGGCCCACACCCACAGGAGCACCGTAGTGCTGGAGTTACCTCACCCAGGGAAGCCGGGTGCACAGGTGTCCTTTGGTGTCGGGTCGCGGCGTCGTTTTCAATGGCGAACAAAGAAGACTTGCTGCTTGCGGGAGCTGAAGAAGTGTCCGGTGGAATCCAAGCCTGGATTCTGAAGAAGGATGACCTGAAAGCAGAGGGGACAGTGTTCAAAGTCACTTGGCAGTGACCCGGGGCAAGGAAGATGGATGCCCACCGTCGTCGGTCGCTTCAGGTCGGTTGCAGGTGCCTTGACTCTTCAGCCACGTGGTCCAGGAGGCGTCGACGACGACCAGGAGCTGGATTCGGTGTGTCCCTCGACGTCTGCAGCTGACTGCGGTGTCGGTAACTCGATCGGAGCCAACAAGCCTTGGCAGCCGCAAGTCTCGGGGAGATGAAGAAAAGTCGATGGCGCAGACCAGCAAGGTCTGAGGAACTCACCCAGCGAGGGTAAGTCAGGGCAGGCCTGGAGCAACCAGGGGAGCTCTTTGGTTTGGTTAAGAAGTCTTCTGGGGACCCACAAGCCAGCGGGCAAGGGATCGCGAAGACACCTCGGGCGGAATCACTCAACAGGGGCCCACGGTCACTCGGGACGGTGTAGGCCTCTGATCTTCGGAGGATTCCTGCTGGAGGTCGGGACCACACGTGGTCCAAAGCACAAGTTCGTAGAACGTTGTGAAGGGGTTGCACTCGACAATAGTGCACGGTACCCAGGGGTCGCGGTTCCTCGTTACTCGTGGGGTCCACTTGCCTCAGCTTCGCTGGGGACTCACGATGGCCTGGGAGAGGTCAGGAAATCTACTTCTTGGGCTGCAGGGACTTCGGACTCCGGCGGGAGCGGCGTAGTTTGCGACCGTCGTTGTCGTTTTGGTGCCTGCCAAGCAGGAGTCACTCCTTGACTCCAAGGGAGATTCTTCTGTCTTCCAAAGGTAGTGGAACGTCGAAGGGCCAGGATTCTTCTGTAGAGCGTCGTCCAGGGGTTATCTGCTTTGCAATGGCAAGGTTCCCCCTCTTATACTAAAAGAGGGGATGGACTAGCTCTATGACCCCACCTATGGGAGGGTCAAGGGAGGGGTGGCTACACCCACTTCCCTTTGTCCAGTTTCACGCCAGAGCAGGGGCAGGTAGCCCCTGAGCTGGTTTGAACTGGCATATGCACAGAGGAGCCTTCTGCTCCCCCAGTGCAGGACTTCAAAGCACTCTAAGAGTGCACCCACCCAGCCCCAATACACTAAACCCTGTCTGGAAGGTGGTTACACCTCCCTGTGACAGGATGCCTATTGTTGGGCTTCCTCCACTGCGAGTTTCGGTCATCAGCAGGAGGGCAGCCCAGTGTCTGTGACTGGTGGCATCCATTTTGTGAAGCCAGGGCTCTTTAGGATTCTACCGCGTTTCCACAGTAGGTACATGTCTTATCCCTCTAGAAGGGTGGAATGCTACCCCCGCCGCCAAGATTGGCGGGGGTAGTATTCCAAGATGTTTGACACCAAACACGACATGTTTTGATGCAGCCATTCCAAAGTTAGCATTTACCGCGAGGATATAATGCACTTAAATAGTATATGGTTTAACCGCATCCACAAACAGCACCAGAGAATGGACTCTGAGAACTGCAGAGGGGCCCTGCTCATGCAGAGGCACCCCCTCACATAGAAGCCAAGCACCCTGCCCTCAGGATTGATAGGGCCTGCCTTAGGGGTGACTGATAGGTTTATATGTGTGTGCAGGAGAGATATAGGAAACCTATATCTCAGTGAGGAGTGCTAGCACCACCTCACCCAGGCTGCAGTAGCAGGCCTGTGGTGTCAGATTTAGACTGCTTCCCAGGGGTGGCATAACACATGCTGCAGCCCCTGGTAGGCCTGTGAAGTACCTATGCCCTTGGCACCTAAGGTACCATATACTAGGGACTCATAAGGCACCACAGTATCCAATCACTAGTGCACCTAGAGTGCACTCCATGTCGTTAGAGAGAGCAGATAGACTGGGGCCCTGAATAGCAGGGTCCCAGTCCAGCTAAGTCATAAACCAGCAAAACACCATAAAAAAGTGGGGGCAACCATATAGTCAGATTCCACCTTCCTACACTGAGTGATTGCATGAGTGCATGGGTAGTGCCTGGATGCATGGAGGAGTGCATGGGTAGTGCCTGGGTGATTGGAGGAGTGCATAGGTAGTGCCTGGGTGGTTTTATAAGTGCATGGGTAGTAGCTGGTTGATTAGAGGAGTGCATGGTTAGTGCCTGGGTGATTGGAGGAGTGCAAGGGTAGTGTCTGGGTTATTGCATGAGTGCATAGGTAGTGCCTGGGTGATTGGAGGAGTGCATGAGTAGTACCTGGGTGATTGCATGAGTGCACGGGTAGTGCCTGGATGATTGGAAGACTGCATGGGTAGTGCTTGCGTGATTGCATGAGTGCAGCAGAAGTGCCTGAGTGCATGTATTAGTGCATGGGTAGTGCCTGAGTGATTGTATGAGTGCATGAGTAGCACCTGGGTGATTGCATGAGTGCACGGGTAGTGCCTGGATGATTGGAATACTGCTTGGGTAGTGCCTGGATGATTGCACCAGTATATGGGTAATGCCTGGGTAAATTGAATGAGTGTGGGAATAGTGCCTGAGTGCATAGATGAGTGCATGGGTAGTGTTTGAAGGAATGGATGAGTGCAGTAAAAGTGGCTCTAAACATTATTTCACATTATCATGCATATTACATTATTTCTTCTTACCTTTTTTACTAATGTAGATACAAAACTCAGTGGAACTATTTTAGAGTAGTTTTGTTGTAAACTGAATTTAAAATCTTTTCAACCTTCACCATTAACTTCTGTAAAAAAGAAGAAGAAAAACTGTTATCGAATATAATATTATACTTTTAAGAACACAACATAATTTTAGAATTACATAACATTTTCAGTTTCCCTTTTTTGCTGTTCTCAGATTCTACTGAATTTCACCATACACAGTGATTTCAATGTAGTATCATCATACAACAGCAGGGAAAGAAACAATCAATGAGATTGTAAAAAAAAAAAAACATCAGCGTTGAGCCTTATTTAGAACATGTGTAACTATGTGTTTACCTATCTACAGTTTCTTAATTACATTCTTCAACTACAGTAAGTCTTTTATTTTCTCAACTACATTTTGTAAAATGTACACTCTCATTTACATATCGTATAATATAAAGAACAAATATATAAACTACTTGTTTCTAAACACAATTTTCCAAATGCAATATGAATTAGCACAAACAATAATCCATACACTAATTGTTCACATCTTCCCAATAGGCCGAATAATGTTTCTGAAACTTTTGCATTGAAAATATCCAAAATAAACTCGTCAATTCATGTTCACATCTTCCCAATAGGCCGAATGATGTTTTCAAAACTTTGACATTAAAAATATCAGATATGAATTTGGTAATTCGTAAGGCAACCTACATTTGAATTCCAAATGGACATCATTGCAATGTGTCCATCCTTTATTGCACTTTAAATACACAGTTTAGTGTCCAGATGTTATAGGAGGTCCATCATGGAAAATAATAGCCACTGCTTTAAAAGTTCTTCCTGAAATTGATACTTGACTTGCCACAACATTTTTAATTTTGGTTTCCAATTTTCTTCCATTTGCTCTACAACATTGTAGCATTAAAATTACATATTTTCCAAATATTTCTATATATAATGTTGACAACATTTCTGATTTACAATGAGAACATTTCATATCTTCATTAGCTGTTTTTACTAATTTGTTAAAAGACACTGATTTGCAATCTGGTATCCTCAAGTATATGAATCGTTCAGTGTCTATTTCAGTGGTAGAAGAAAATGAACACTCTTCACATTTATGATCCCATCTGTAACCTAGTCCAAATAAATTTTCAATTTCTATTCCTTCATCTTCCAATACTCCAAGCATAAACATAAGAAATTCTTGTGCATCTTGTTGTATATTCATTGTAAATTTCAATGAACCAGTACATATATCCAAAAGATGCCAAATGCCAGAAGCAGTATGGATTTTACTTCTATCAGTTACCAACTTTTGAAAAATATGTAGTAAAGAACAGAATCTTTTTTTTCAATTTTCCATAATTTCATGATGAAGATCTTCTAGATAAAACACAACAGTCACAATCACATTAGCATAGCAGTTGATACCTGAACTATTTTCTAACTGGTATCCTACAATATCATCAACAGTGTCCATTTTCATTTTCTTTGCACCTTCATGATTCTCTTGAATTGTTTTCTTTTTTTGAATCTCAGTAGAATGTTTGTCATATTTCCATTTTGGACACACAACACGTTTCTCATATACGGGATATTCACCTAAGTTAGGAGCATAAAGTCTTCTTAACCGATTGTACTCTCTTACACAATTTGCATCAGCACTAATCTTTATCTCATCAAAATCAATCAAATACAAACCAGATAATGTTCTTACTTGAGACAATGCAACGTATGCCATGCCCTCTTTAAACACTGTACTTCCAATGTTTACCAAAGCACTGTCTACACTTAAACCTTGAGATTTATGAATGGTTACTGCATATGCTAAAGAAAGAGGAAACTGTTTTCTACGAACATACAAGTCTTTTACAAGCAAAAAACAAACAGCACAACGTCCAATTGGTTTTTACCTCTTAAATCTGATCAAATGTAATCTTCAAAAATTCAATTCCATCTCTGTTCTGAAAATTTACAAAATCAACAACTTTTGCCATTGCTCCATTTACTAAACCTTCTTCTACATTCAAATTACGCCGTAAAATTACCCGACAGTTTACACATACATATAAAGTCTTTTCTAAATCTGCAGTCTTTGACACAGACTTTTCCAAAGAATCCAATTTTGACTGTAATTTCTCTGAGAGAAGAATAGTAACTCCTTTGTGTTCCATTTTATCAATAGCTTCCATTTTCATTATTGGTTGTTTTTCCAATTTCAAAAGTTCTTGATTGAATGTAGAACACTCTTCCAGTGTAGGCATTAGGCAAACTATAGACTTCTTTCTCCAATTTTTTGTACCTTATTTCAGGTGCTGTGTTTTCATTTGCAAACAAGTTCGTTAGTAGCTGACTTTGTAAAGCTTCTTTACCATGTTTTGTCAAAACACCAATTCTTATATCTTGAAGAATGTTTCCATAATGTTCATCACTTGCTTGTCGCATATTCTTAATAAGTTCTTTATATTCAAAATGAGACCAAATGTTGACATTTCCAATACTTCCAAAAGATTTCCTAGTGTCTTCATGGACAAGTGTTTTAAAAACTGGTTGCCCTTTCACAGGAGTAAGTTGTAGTAGATCGGCGAATACAATTACATGTTTTCCTCCAAATAGAACATCATAATCTGTTTTTAAAATCTGTTGCATTCTTAAATGTACAAAGGCAAGCATTAAGTTTGAGACCATGCTCACCTTATCAATGATTAGAAGTTTCATTTTTTTCAGTACTCTTGAAACTTCATAACAGTTTCTCCAGATAGCTTGTGATATTCCAATTTATTTTCATGTTCAACTGGTAGCATGAGTAATCCATGTAAAGTAATCCCTTTAATGTTGTGTGCTGTTAATCCAGTTGGAGCTGTTACAACACAAGATAAATGTGATTCAGTAGTTTTGTGTA
This sequence comes from Calotriton arnoldi, assembly GCA_963921515.1. Classification (NCBI taxonomy): domain Eukaryota; kingdom Metazoa; phylum Chordata; class Amphibia; order Caudata; family Salamandridae; genus Calotriton; species Calotriton arnoldi. Next base: position 149,225 of record CAWUFW010007332.1, on the reverse strand, counting down.
GATAACTGGTCAAAACTTTAATTAAGAAACTTTTACCTGTTCCAGCTTGACCACTGATCTACATTCGAATAGGTCTAAATGATGTGCATTGGCATTCTTTTTTTCATGCAGTAAACCATACTGTATCTGTTGTGTCACTTGCTGATATATTTCTTTTTGTTCAATATTTAGTTCTTCTTCCAAGTTTCCCAACTCAATAATATCCTGTTGTGCTTGTTGCATTACCGTTTCTACTTCATTCATGGCTATTGCTGCTTCATTTTCAATAATTGGTTGTCCTAGTGGATCTTGAATTAGTGGAGCAGAACTTTGACTATCTTGAGAACTGTCTCTAGCTATTTCAGCTGCAATAGTAGTTTCTTTTTCAATCTCTTCATTTAACATTTGTAGATAAGTAGGGAAAATTGTGCATTGAATGTTATCTTTATATGCAATAAAAGAATCTTCATAGCAGTCAAAATCTCCAAGTAATTCCATTTCACTATGCCAAGGCTTGAAGAGATGCAGAAGTGCTAAATAGAAAAATTCCCTTTTATCTGAAGTTTCGCAACTGAGTTTTCTGTGGTTAATAAGATTTCCTCTGGCATGTTTTACCAAACATCCATCACATCCAATTACTGCATATTTTTCTTCATTTATATTTTCTGTAACATTTCTCTTAAAGCTGTAATCTTGCAGTACTTCATAGAGACATAGGTTTTCCAGATGTGGACTTCTTTTGGGATAGTACGTATCCAACATATTAGTTTTAACAATATCTGTACTTTCTGGTTCATTCAATGCTAAGTATTCAATTTCTTGTAGAGATTTCAATACTCGATTTTGTGTTGCAGCAAGACCTAGACTTACCCAAATGATTCCTCTTGACTTTGAATATAAACTGGCAGAGCTCAACCGATCCGAACATCCAATCTCTCGATGGGAAAGCATTTTCAAACTAAAGCTGTACAATTTGTTACTAAGACTCTTCTCTTGTGAAATTTCTTCCCATATTTCTTTCAACTCTGTCTTTTCAGATTTGGTTATATATGACGTAACATAGCGAGCAACAGCAATTAAATTATCTGCAACATACTGGATATCCATGTTTGCATTCCACATTGTCAAAATCACTGGATTGTAGTCATTAATATACTTTGAATCTTCAGTTCTTTTTATGTTGTATGTATTCTTTGGAGATTTTCGAGTTATAGAATGCCTTACTGCTAACATAAAACTATTGACTCTCCCTTTTGAAATTATTGGACGTGGGAATCCAAAACGACATTTTGTATAAAATTTTCCCTTTAACTTGTTTTTTCGTCGACAATATTTTCCTCATCGATGACTTTGCAACCGTAAAACTTGTTGTCTCAAGCTGTTTTCTCCTCCTTTTTTTGGAATGGCACAGGTAACATACTCTTCAATGAAAGACAAAACATTTTCATCAGAATCGGTTCCAAATTTAGGTGCATCTTGATCCATAATAGCATGTGTATATGAGGAGCACCTCTGGCTTGGTACTCCTTTCTCCAAAAGAAATCAATAACTTCTCCAAGAGGTGGATTATTTTTATTGCAGATAAAAGACATCATAGCTTGAAACCTATGATTAAAATATCTGCACACATTTACAGGATCCAAGGAACACAGATCTCCAGCTGTCTTCAATTCAATGTTTTTTACATTTGAATTTGCTTGTCGTAGAAATTCAAGTAAATCGTCCCACGCGTATTCAGCACAGCTAAGCGTAACAAACCACGTAGGGGTACCTAAGTTTCTTAACATACATTTAAGTTCTCTGTGACGACGATACCAATACTCATTAGTACCACGTTGACACGCCATCAAATTAATTAGCTGAGATTCTAAATGATTGTCTCTTTGTTGAACTTTGTCCAAGAATTCCTTTGCAGAAACATGTGTAAGATGAACTCCTGTTTTTAATATGTGGTTCACTGCATATGAAAGTCCAGACAAATCACTTTCAAACAGAAGATGAATTATATATGGAATACACTGTCGAAATCTTGGATCTTCTGAGTACAATCTTGTCGAACGATATTCTGAAGCTGGAATCTGTAGTGGTCGTTCATCATATCGTCCACCTTTTCCAGTGGGGAAGGGCTATGGAAAACAATGAGCTTCTTAACTTTTTTCCCATACACTCATGGGGGTTCCCTTCACTTTCTTCATTTGAAATAATTCAATAGTGTTTCCTATCACTTCTTTTGAATGTACAGGATGTATACCGTGATGTTCATAAATTTCTTCACTCCTGGAGTTGTCCACTTTTTCTATTTGGCCAGTTGAAATTTCTGTTTCATCTTCTAAATATATTTTTTTGTTCTTCCACATTTACAGTTTTATAATAAATATTGTTTTGTACAAGATATAATGTAGCCTTTTGAAGTTTGATGACATCTACTAACTCTTGCCATATTTTCCGACTCTTTGTTGGTACACCATTAACTAGAATAACTACAGGTTCACTTTCCTCTCTCTCTATACCAACAGTTTCAATATTTTTCTTAAAATCTAAAGGTATATACACAACTCTTCCTTTCAGACCTCTTTGTAAATCTGTTGGAGGCAGCATACCTGTTTTACTCTCCATACGAACTATAGCCTGAAATGGGTGCACAGATTGAATAAGAATGGACTCATATGTATTTAAATCTGCCAGTTCCAGAGGAATAGCTACTAACTCTAAGTTGTTATGTACTGTTCTAGCTGGCATTTTGTTCTCTTCTAATTTGTTGTAACAATATTTACAAATACGTTGATCAGTACCCAACTCAAAACGACCTTCCACCAACAAATAGGCACCAAATTCTTCCCACTTATCATTGTTTTCCTTTTCACTTTTTAAATATAGATCAACATTCCTAGTTTGACTTCTATAGTGAGTACGTCGACAACAAATACAAACATAGGGGTCTATTACGATGGCGGGCGGACAAAGTCCGCCCGCCACCGCAACGGCAAAAGGGACCGCCCGCCATAGGTGCGGCGGTCCCGCCATTCAAATTAGGATGCGCCCGGCACACTTGCGGGCGCATCCCGCATTGTTTACATTGCGGCGGGCAGTGCTGTTAGCAGCACCCGCCGCAATGTAAAAAATGCATGTTGTGCATTTGCATGCACAACGTGACAGGCACCGCGCGGTGCCTGCCACCTTGTGCATGCAAATACAGGGGTACCTCCCATGTGCACCCCCCAACATCCTGGGGGTCCGCAACGGGCCCCCAACAGCGAAAACCGCATGCCTTTTCATGGCGGCAACGCCGCCATGGAAAGGCTGCTCTCCGCCTGCATGTTAATGTGGATGGCGGTGTCTTGCAGACACCGCCACCATATTAATCCTCTTTTCTGCCCGGTCGACTCATCGACGGGCGGAAAAGCGGCGGACGGTCTTCCCGTCCGCCGCGGACCTCCCAGCCATCCTAATATGGCGGGGGGTCATTTAGGCGTGGATGGCGGGTGGATCGCCCCCGCCGGGCCGGCGGAGGCTACCGCTGGCCCGGCGGGGGCGATCCCCCCACCATCCTAATAGGCCCCATAGTTTGGTTTTTCACATGAAAGTACCTTAAACTTTGTAATTTGTTCTGCAAACCTCTCAGTAGTAATATCTTCCACCTGTTCTTCAACACCTACACTTATCAAGCTCTCACTTTCTGTACACTCCTGTAGTGTAGCTCCTATTTCCTTAATAGGCTCTGCGCATTGGAATAATATATCCTATAGGTTTGACATAGAACTAAGGTCAGTATGTCCCTATCGAGTATATTAAACTTAATTACTTGTGCCAGCTAGCTCAGAGGCCACTAGAAACTCCTTGACAACAAGAAGGGAGTAGTTTCTGGCAGCCGCAAAACATGACCACTGCGTTTCCCTTTAGAATCAGAACGTGTCCCAGAGTCGTGGAAACAATAGATAACTATTTCACTCAGCTCAGTCGTGCATGCTTAGTTTTCTCCAAGTTACACAGAAAGAACAGACGGGCGTTTCAATAAAAGATTTATTGAACAGTCTTGTTTCTGGTGTAAGTAAAATGTGCTGTTACGATCACAAGACAGTATGCGAGATAAATAATGTACAGTGTGAGCAGTAGAAATAAATAATACTGCGAGAGCATTATCTTTAAGTACATATGTGTTTACATAAATAGCACAGACTAAAAATGCGAGTACTCATACGATGCGTTTCTAATCTAGTTCTACCCCAATGTACCTAACCTAACCTAGGTATAGGAAGAGGGAAGAAGTAGGTGAAGTATTCCTTACTATGGTATACTAAGAGTATGTTAAGCCTAGTATGCCTAGTATGCCAAGAGTCCCTCTAGGTTCTAGTCTGCTCCATACCTGAAGAATGAGAGAGGTAGGAATCTCTTTGCCAGACTCGAACTCCAACACCCCGCAAGGGAAGTTAGATCACTGGAAGCTGGACTCTCTGCGTGCAGGGATGACAGCGTCTTCTCAGTGCGTCAGGCCAGGAAACGGGCTCCTCTGAAGTCAAGGTCTCCTCTGATTTACAGGGGCTAGGGAAGGTGTATTTATACCTGAAAGGTACCTCATACTGTTAGCATTGACGTGGGTCGGACAGCGGAAGACGTCATGAATGAACCCCTAAGGAATAATGGTTCATGCATAATAAATGAGACCTTGAAGAAATCAATAGTCCTGGGCTAGGGAAACTCCCGCAGCCTAAGGGTCTGTTCTTCAAGAACTCGTTGTGACGTTAGGGTGGACGGATGTCAGAGACCATGCCTGTATTTGGAGTGCACGGTTTAATGCCTAAATAAGGGCTGGGATTTTATGCCTATATAAGGGCAGGGCGAATTGTGCCTATATAAGGACATGATACTGGAAAGCCCGTTTATGGACACCCTAAGAGGAATACAACACTCCTCTTGTGAACCAAAGAAACGAAACTGTATACCATCAGAAACTTTTTTTACATCCGATACCGAACTATGCAAAAGAGCTGTGTTTATTTCACTTAAAGATAATGCAGGACTTTTTATGTAGTACAATCTTCTTACTAACTTCCTCATTTCTGAATGATGTACTGCTAACATTCTTAAATGCTGAAAAGTACTTCGACACACTTTTCTAGAAAGACAAGCCAGAGAATGACCCTGCAACTTAGTATATTGTCTCACTTTACAAGGATCTAGTCCTTGCAACATCTTAATCTTCTGTTTAACACTTTTTTTGCATAATCTCATAAGAAAATTCGTAATATATCAAAAGATTCCTGTCGTATACTACAAATACTACTACAATCCCACTTATACACTGGAGCTTGTGTACGTCTCCCTTGAATTTCTTCAGCTATTACTTCTTCCACATTTCTAGGCACCATCTTTTCTTTTTCAATTGGACAACCATCTTTTATCTCATAACAACGACCACTGGTATCAACTGCATGAACTAATGTATTTTGTTGAAAATAGCTTTCTTCATTAAAAAAAGGCTCAGTACTAGAAGTGTGCTTCCATTCACCTGAATTTGTTTTTATAAAAGTTACTTCTATTAACCAGTCTTTTTCTTTTGCTTTTCTCCTTCATAATGTGCAATGTTTTATTCAATGTTTTCATTCTCTTCAATACCAATATAAATAATTTTCTTTTCAATTCAAAAGCTTTTTCTACTACACTTTCAATCTATTGTTTTTTCTTGTAAGCTGCTGATCTTCTTTTATATTTTTATAATCTTTCAATAAATTTTGTAGTACTCTACTTTTATACATTCTCTTCCTAATGTCTTTATATTCTTTCATCCGTCTTTCAACATGGATTGTTTTCCCATAACCTGATTTTCCATTAATATGTCCTTTTTTCGTTTCCTTAGATTGGTTCTACAACTTTTCTTTCTCTTTTACAATTTTGAAAATCCATTACGTTCTTTAAAAGTCTTTAAACAAATTCTTTAGTTCTCTTACCAGAAGTCTTTTTCTTCAATGTCACATTTTGAACTTCATCTAATTTCTGCTTTTCTCTTTCCTTTAAATAGTACTGTTTTTTCTTGTCTTTTCTTTTGATCTTTTCTTGCCATACTCAATCTTTATTACTAATAATGGTGAATATCTGAAAAAAAGAAAAGTTTAAATAGTTTCTAAAAATAATTTTATATTATTAAAATAATTATATACAAATATTCTCATCTATAAATAAAGAAATACGTTTAATTGCAGTGCAAAGCTATGTCAGACACTGGACAATTCTTTCATTTAGAAGACATCACAACCTCCACAACAGAATGACAGAGCACAACTAAATGATTTCTCTACTACTACCAAAATCAAATGTAAAGTGCAGTCTGTCAAGTTTTAAGGCCTGCATGGTCTTGTGATTGAGGTATGTCTCTACTTGCACATGTATTCTCATATTGTCATGCATTTGAAGATGCTTTGCATATAAAACACAAGTATACATCTATTTGTATGCTTCTTTTATATATGGTGCACTAGCAAAAGGTACAGACTCATGCATGCATGGTTTCAGGAAGATAGTGAGATGTACAGCAGAGACATGTGAAGGGTTGCTGCTTTGTTTTTGGTTATGCTCAATACCTAACTGTTGCCTCTTTCTGCACCCTTCTTTCCTCTTTCTGCACCTCTCTTGCCTCTTTCTGCACCCCTGTTCCCTTTTTCTGCACCTCTCTTGCCTGTTTCTGCAACTCTCTCACCTCTTTCTGCAGTTCTCTTGCCTCCTTCTGCACCTCTGTTGCTTCTTTCTGCACTTCTCTTGCCTCTTTCTGCACCCAACTTGTCTGTTTCAGCACCTCTTTTGTCTGTTTCTGCAACTCTCTTGCCTCTTTCTGTACTTCTCTTGCCTATTTCTGCACCTCTGTTGCTTCTTTCTGCACTTCTCTTGCCTCTTTCTTCAGTTCTCTTGCCTCCTTCTGCACCTCTGTTGCTTCTTTCTGAACTTCTCTTGCCTCTTTCTGCACCCCTCTTGTCTGTTTCTGCGCCTCTGTTGGTTCTTTCTGCACTGCTCTTGCTTCTTTCTGCACCTCTCTTGCAAATGTTGGCACCCCTCTTGCTTCTTTCGGCACACCTCTTTCTTCCTTCTGCACCTCTGTTGGTTCTTTCTGCTCTTGCCTCTTTCTGCACTTCTGTTGCTTCTTTCTGCACCCCTCTTGCCTCTTTCTGTACCCTTATTCCCTCTTTCTGCACCTCTCTTGCCCTTTTTCTGTACCTCTCTTGCCTGGTTCTGCAGCTCTCTTGCCTCTTTCTGCCGTTCTCTTGTCTCCTTCTGTACCTCTGTTGCTTCTTTCTACACCTTTCTTGCAAATTTCTGCACCCCTCTTGCCTCTTCTGCAACCTTCTGGCCTCCTTCTGCACCTCTGTTGGTTCTTTCTGCACTGCGCGTTGTTCTTTCTGCACCTCTTTTTCCTGTTTCTGCACTTCTCTTGCCTCCTTCTGCACCTCTGTTGCTTCTGTATGCACTTCTTTTGCCTCTTGCTGCACCCCTCTTGCCTCTTTCTGCACTTCTCTAGCTTCTTTCTGCTTTGTTTTTGGCTATGCTCAATACTTAACTAATAGTAAAATGGTAAAGCAGCAGCACCAGAAAAGTAACATTTAAGATATGTTGGGTGAGGAATTAGTGATTATGGTACTTTGTAAGAGTCTCTGGAAAGGTTCACTTGAAGTGCACTAAATAATTCTCTTTGAAATATGAAGTGCAGTCTCTCAAGTTTTAAGGTCTTCATGGTCTTCTGATTGAGGTATGTATGTACTTGCACATGTATTGTGAAATGTCTTATGCATCTGAACGTGCTACACATATTAAACACAGGTATACATCTATTTGTATGTTTCTTTGATATATGATGCAAAAGGTACAGACATATGCATGCATGCTTTTTGGAAGATGGTGAGACTTACAGCAGAGACATGTGAAGGATTGCTGCTATATATTTGGCTAGGCCCAACACCCTATGTAGTCGTAGAATGATGATGCAGCAGCACAAAACTGAGGTTTAAGGCATATTAGGAGTAGGGTTAGTTATTACGCTACTTTGTATGAGTCTGTGAAAAGCTACACTTCAAATTCATTATCTGCTTCAAATGTGAATGGGGAAAAGACCGCGGTCTTGATATTTGGTAACCAACTCGACATCTGGTCCAACGATTGGTGGCCTGATACGCTTGGCAGCTGTCCCTGCCCTGTATCCCATGGGAAAAATCTAGGGATCATAGTGGACAATTCTCGCTCTCTGAGTTTGCAGATTAGTAGAACAGTGTCCACTTGTTTTGGGATAATCAGGATCCTTAGAAACATTTCCCAGTTCCTTTCGTTTGCCTCACGAAAACAGGCTGTTATTGCCTTAGTAATGTCCAGACTTGACTTTTGTAATGCCCTCTATTTGGGCATTAACAAAGGCCTGGTGCGACGTTTGCAGCTGGTGCAGAATGCTGCAGCCAGGCTGGTGATGGATCTTCCAAAATACCACACAGACTCGGCTTCCCTCATCACGCTGCACTGGCTTCCTCTGGACCGTAGAATTCTCTTTAAAACCCTATACCTGACCCATAATGCCTACTATGGCCTAGGCCCTGAGGCCATTAAAGCACTATTTCAGCATTATGCTCCTACTAGGCAGCTTAGGTCAGCAAGTAAGAATTTACTAACAGTTCAGAGGTTTAAAAAGGCTAGATGGGGAGGAAGGGCTTTTTCTACTGCCGCTGCTAAGCTGTGGAACTCCCTCCCTGACCATCTCTCTGGTCAGGGGTCACACTCTCTCTTCCGTAAGGCCCTGAAGACTTGGCTTTTTACACAGACATCAGTCTGAGCATGTCATTTTATGTCTGTACATCAGTCCTTCTGCAGCGCCTTGACGCCCTTGGGCTAAGTTAGCACTTTATACATTTAATATTCATTCATTCATTCATTCAAATGTGAAGAGCAATCTGTCAAGTTTTAAGGTCTGCATGGTGTTGTGACTAAGGTATATCTCTACTTGGACATGTATTCTGATACGTATTATGCACCTGAAGATGCTAGACATATAAAACACAAGTATACATCTATTTGTATATTGCTTTTATATATGATGTTGCTAGCAAAAGGTACAGACATATGTATACATGGTTTCAGGAATATCGTGAGACTTACAGCTGAGACATATGATGGGTTTGTCTCAGTGATTGCATGACTCCATGGGTAGTGCCTGTGTGATTGTATGAGTGCAAGGGTAGTGTCTGTGTAATTGGAGGAGAGATTGGATACTGATTGACTGATTGCATGAGTGCAGAGGTAGAGCTTGTGTGCATGGGTAACTGCATGAATAGTGCCTGAATGCATAGATGAGTGCATGAGTAGTGCCTACATGAATGAATGAGTGCAACAGTAGTGCCTGGGTGATTGTATGAGTGCAAGGGTAGTGGCTGGGTAATTGGAGGAGAGGATGGATAGTGACTGCCTGATTGCATGATTGCATAGTTACTTCCTGGGAGATTTAATGAGTACATCGGTAAATGGAATGAGTGCAGGAGTAGTGACTGAGTGGATGGATGACTGCATGGATAGTGCCTGAGTGATTACATGAGTGCAGGGGTAGTGCCTGGGAAATTGGAGGACCACATGAGTACTGCCTGAGTGATTGAAGGAGTGCATGGGTAATGCCTGGGTGATTGCATGAGTGCAGGGGTAATGCCTGGGTGATTGGAGGATTGCATGGGTGGTGCCTGGGTGCATGGAGGAGTACATGGGTAGTGCCTGAATGATTGAAGGAGTGCATGGGTAGTACCTGGGTGATTGCATGAGTGCAAGGGTAATGCCTGGATGATTGGAGAACTGCATGGGTAGTGCTTGAGTGATTACATGAGTGCAGGGGTAGTGCCTGGGAAATTGGAGGACCACATGAGTTCTGCCTGAGTGATTGAAGGAGTGCATGGGTAATGCCTGGGTGATTGCATGAGTGCAGGGGTAATGCCTGGGTGATTGGAGGATTGCATGGGTGGTGCCTGGCTGCATGGAGGAGTACATGGGTAGTGCCTGAATGATTGAAGGAGTGCATGGGTAGTACCTGGGTGATTGCATGAGTGCAGGGGTAGTGGCTGAGTGCATGTATGAGTGCATGGGTAGTGCCTGAGTGATTGCATCAGTGCATGGGGACTGCCTGGGTGATTGGAGGAGTGCAGGGGTAGTGCCTGGGTGATTGGAGGAGTGCATAGGTAGTGCCTGGGTGATTGCATGAGTACAGGGGTAGTGCCTGGGTTATTGAAGGACTGCATACATAGTGCCTCAGTGCATGTATGAGTGCATGGGTAGTGCCTGGGTGATTGGAGACTTACAGCTGAGACATGTGATGGGTTGCTGCTTTATATTTGACTACGCCCAACATCCTGAGTAATCGCAGAATAGTGAAATTGCAGCACAAAAGTGAGGTTTATGACATGGTGTACACTTTTGTACTACAGCTTCACCATTCTGTAACTACTCAGGGTGTTAGGCCTACCCAAATATAAAGCATCAAACCTACACATGAGTCTGTTATAAATCCGACCATATTCCTGAAAGCATGTATGCATGTGTCTGTACCTTTTACTAGTACTACCATATATAAAAGAAACATACAAATAGAGATATATCTATGTTTTATACATCTACCATCTTCAGATGCATAACACATATGAGAATACATATGCAAGTAGAGACATACACCAATCACAAGAACATGCACACCTTAAAACTTGAGAGACCGCACTTCACATTTCAAACAGACACCTACATTTATGCGTTGTACTTTGAATGTACCTTTTCACACACTCATACAAACTAGCCTAATCACTAATCTGTTTCCTAACATGTCTTAAAACTCACTTTTGTGCTGCAGCTTCACCATTCTGCAACTACGTAGGGTGTTGGGCCTAGCCAAATATAAAGCAGCAGTCTATTACATGACTCAGCTGTAAGTCTCACCATATTCCTGAAAGTATGCATTCATATGTGTCTACCTTTTGAAATCATCATCATAAATAAAAGAAATAAACAAATAGATGTATACCTTTATTTTATACGTCTAGCATCTTCAGATGCATAGCACATATGAGAATACATGTGCAAGTACAGACATACATCAATAACAAGACCATGCAGACCTTAAACTTAAAACTTGACAGACTGCACTTTACATTTGAAAGAGACACCTACATTTCTGCGGTGTACTTCAAGTGTACATTTCCCCAGACTCATAGAAAGTAGCCTAATCACTTATCCCTCTGCCGACATGTCTTAAAACTCACTTTTGTGCTGCAGCTTCACCATTCTACGAATACTCAGAATGTTGGGCCTAGCCAAATATAAAGCAGCAACCTATCACATGTCTCTACCATAGGTCTAACCATATTCCTAAAAGCATGCATGCTTGTATCTGTACCTATTGCCAAAAGCATAACACATATCAGAATACATGTGCAAGTAGAGACATACCTCACTCACAAGACCATAAAGGCCTTAAAACTTGACAGACTACACTTAACATTTCAAACACACACCTAGATTTATGCGGCATACTTCAAGTGAAGTTTTACACAGACTCTTATAAAGTACCATAATCACTAATTCCTCACCCAACATATCTTAAACATCACTTTTCTACTGCTGCTGCTTCACTATTCTACTACTAATCAGGTCTTGAGCATAGCTAAGAGCAAAGCAGCAACCCTTCACATATCTCTGTTGAAAGTCTCCCCATATTTCTAAAAGCATGTATTCATATGTCTGTACCATTTCCTAGTATCATCATATATAAAAGAAACATACAAATAGATGTATACCTGTATTTTATTAATCTAGCATCTTCAGATACATAACACATATGAAAATACATCTGCAAGTACAGACATACCTCAGTCACAAGACTATGCAGACCTTAAAACTTAAGAAGCTGCACTTCTCATTTCAACTAAAATCATGTGATGTAGTTCAAGCATACCTTTCAACAGACTCATGCAAATTAGCCTAATTACTAATTCCCCTGCCAACATGTTTCAAACCTCACTTTTGAGCTGCAGCTTCACCATTCTGCAACTACTTATGGTGTTGGGCCGAGACAAATATAAACTAGCAACCCTTCACATGTCTCTGCTGTAAGTCTCACCATATTCCTGAAAGCATGCATGCATATGTCTGTACCTTCTGCTAGCAGCATCATATATAAAAGAAATATACAGATAGATGTATACCTGTGTTTTATACGTCTATCATCTTCAGACTCATAACACGTACCATAATACATGTGCAAGTAGAGACACATGTCTCAGTCAGAACACCATCCACATCTTAAAACTTCACAGACTGCACTTCAAATTTCAAACAGACACTGAAAATTATGCGGTATATTTGAAGTGTAGCTTACCACAGACTGATACAAATTAGCCTAATAACTAATCTCTCTGCAAACATGTCTTAAACCTCACTTTTGTGCTGCAGATTTACCATTCTGCAACTACTTAGAGTGTTACAACTAACCAGATACTAAGCAGGTACCCTTCACATGTCTCAGCTGTAAGTCTCACCATATTTTTGAAAGCATGCATAGCAGCATCATAGCAGCATCATATATAAAAGAAATATACAAATAGATACATACATGTGTTTTATACATCTAGCATCTTCAGATACATAACACATATCAGAATATATCTCCTAGTAGAGACTTTCTTCAATCACAACACTATGCACACTTGAAAACTTCACAGAACACACTTCCCATTTCAAGCAAACACCAAAAATGATGTGGCATATTTCAACTGTACCTCTCTAGAGACTTATAAAAAGTAGCCTAATCACTAATACCTTATGTCAACATGTTTTAAACCACACTTTTGTGCTGCATCTTCAGCATTCTACTACTAACAATCGTGAGCCTACCACATACAAAGCAACAACACCTCTTTGTTATACATCATGCACCTTCAAATGTCTAAGACATATGGGAATACATATACAAGTAGAGACATACTTCAGTCACAAGTCCATGCACACCTTAAAACTTGACAGACTGCACTTCCAATTTGAAAGCGACACCTAAAATTATGCGGTATACTTCAATTGTACATTTCCACACACTAATACAAACTACCATATTCACTAATCCATCTTCTAATATACACATATTACTATACACAATCTATTTCAAACAACATTTAAGTACAATAAAACAAACTACAATACACATCTCTACATTTAATAATATATTTCAAACATCACAGTTCTTGAATAATTTTTAAAGTTTGAAAATAAAGCTAATACATAATACACCTCACAAATTTATAACTCACCTTCCAAATAGTTTTGTAGAATATGAAATATCAGAAACTCAAAAGATTTTCTTATGCACACAATCAGTGTAATGCACCACTCTAAATAAGGTAAAACCAATAATGGCAAACTTTCCCTCTCTTTCTCCACACAAATAAATGTAAGAAACAAATCACATTGCTTCCTATATTATTTCAAATTGTAAAACACATTTCTATTTGTTAAACATATTAACCCTTACCAACTGACTTCTAAAAGTGCCCACACTGGTTATGGAATTTTCTGGAGTCGCGACTCCACCATGTACCATCGAGATGGAGCAGCGAATCCATACGGGAGTTCAAAAACATATTACTAATAATACTAGCACTATTTTTTAAGAACACACCACTTCTAAACACAGTACTGATTTAGGAAATCTTACTTTAATAACATATCACTTATATATAAATTACAATTCCATATTTTAAAATCACAGTTAAGATTCAACCCTTCCCCCATTCTGCTTAACCCCAGTTTCCATAGTAATAGTTTCTGCAACATTCAACTGAACAGGCAGGTCACAGGTTCACCATATTTTCAAGTTCAGCACACAAGGTTACAAATGCAAACAGCAGGTGTGGTTGACTTTTGCAAAATATTACCTTATCCTATATACTATACCTTTCAAACATTTTTTAATAACCAATAAGAAACATGCTTTTTAAAGAAAGTAACATGCACCCTATTTTTGAGTGTACAATGTTCATAAACAGCCAATCAATTATCTGCTTTTTAAAAAACAGCATCTTGTCCACCATTTTAGATACCTCTCATCCTACCAACTGACTACCTCAGTTACAGACATATTTTCATTACTTCCAGATATCCCTTCAAGATGCTTACAGTATGGATTGTTGGGCACAGCTATGTTTTCTGGTGCAAAAGGTATGCTGAACGCAGAGGTATTGACAAAGACCTTGCTTTGCAAAATCTGGATATTAAATGGATTGCACAGAGAGGATTAAAGTGGCACCAATTGATGCCTTTGATTAAAACCTTTTTGCATCTCCAACCCCTTGACCTCATGATTGTGCACTGTGGTGGCAATGACCTAGGCACATTGACTGGGGTAGGTCTGGAAATGCTAATGAAGGACACCTTTGCACAATTGATGTTGCTTTTGCCTCAAACTGTCTTTGTATACTCTAATATATGCCAAAGACAGAAATGGAAGTTTTCAAATCAATTCTGTCCTCAGATTGAGAAAGCTGGAAAGAATATCAATAAAGCTGTTTCTGCTTACCTCAGAGACCATAGGATGGGCTCCATCTATAACAACAATCTACGTTTTGATGTGGATGACATCTACAGAAGTGATGGAGTACACTTCACAGATCAAGGAAGCAGAGTCTTTCTCAACAACCTAAAGCTGTGCATCCGCACTTACATGTAGCTACAAAAAACTCATAATAAAAACAAGGGCTCTTTTTAGAGCCACCCTATAACACAATAGTGAATCTTTTTTTTTTTACACATACATACTCTTTTTTAATTTTTTGTGGATTCGCGCACCCGTTGCGAATCTGCAAAAGCATGAATTCAATGTACTACAACACAATACACTTTTCAGGTTTAACTATTAATTTAAAATGTTATCTATTTTTACTAACTCTATCAATTTTAATCTTATCATTAACTTCAATCACACTACCTCTATAAGACAACTTCACAAATGCAACACTACCTACTAAATTATATACTACAAAATTATTAATTTGAGGTGGATCCGCGAATCCAACGCAACGTTACACGGGGGGGGGTGCGCTGAGAACCCCATCCCCTCAGACATTACCACTTTTTTTTAAACAAAATAATAATAATATTACGGGAGGAGGGCCGCATGGGATGGGCCCCCTTCCCTTGGCCACTTTCGGCCCAGGGACCCCATCCCCGGGGCATGGCCATCTATTTTTTAATTATTTATTTATTTAATTTTAAAGGCGGGGGACCGCACGGCCCCCCCTCCTAAAGCCATTTTTGGCCCTGGGGACCCCATCCCCGGGGCTTTGCCTCTGTTTCTTTTAATAATACGGGAGGGGGCCGCATGACCCCCTTCCCTGGGCCACTATAGGCCCGGGGACCCCATCCCCCAAGGCCTACCCTCACGTTGGGGACTGTGCGGAGAGACCCAATGCCCCCATGGTCCAAGCCGGCTCCCCGCCTCATGCGGGAGCTGGCATTGCTTTTGGACAAGGGGAGCTGCTGACATGCAGCTCCCCTTGTCCAAAAGCAAATCTGCTTTGCTTTGTGGAGCCTTTCATGGCCCTGGGGACCGCCACCCCCCAGGGCCTGCTCCAGCAATGTCCTGGGGTGCCCACCCCCGGGACATTGCAGTTTGCTATGTCATAGAAAACACTGCTTTGCTTCATGGAAGCAAGAGCAGGAAAACTGCTCTTGCTTCCATGAATCAAAGCAGAATTGCTTTTGGGCAAAGGGAGCTGCATGTTAGCAGCTCCCTCTGCCCAAAAGCAATGCCGGCTACCGCAGGAGGCGGGGAGCTGGCAGGGACCACGGGGTCATTGGGGCTCCCCCCGCGGTCCCCAACAGTGAGGCCATGCCCGGGGGATGGGGTCCCCGGGGCCAAAAATGGCCCGGGAGCAGGGCCACTCGGCCCCCCTCCCCTTTTTAATGTCTTTTTTTAATGTATTGGTCTCCGGGGCCAAAATTGGCCTCAAGAGGGGAGCCACTTGGGCCCCCTCCAATATTAAGAAAAAAGGCTGGGCAGGCCCTGGGGGATGGGGTCCCCGGGGCCAAAAGTGGCCCTGGGGAAGGGGGGGCCGCACGGACCCCCTTCCATAAAAAAAAAAGAAAGAAAATGGCCGGGCCCCGTGGGATGGGGTCCCCAGGGCCAAAATCAACCTGGGGAGGAGGGCCGCACGGCCCCCACTTGCCTTAAATATAAAGTGATAAAGAAAGGCCTAGCCCCGTTGGATAGGGTCCCCGGGGCCGAAATCGGCCTAGGGAGGGGGGCCGCACGCCCTCCTCCCTTTTTACTTTTTAAAAAAAATGAAAAATGGGTCAGGCCCTGGGAGATGGGGTCCCCGGGGCCCAAAAGGGACAAAGGAAGGGGGGCCACACAGCCTCCCTTCCTAAAATAAAAAAATTAAAAAAGAAACCGGCAACTCGCCAAAGGCTCTGACCCCTCCCTGCACAGCTCTGCAAACGCACCTCCTGTTGTGGTCTGGGTTGGGGGATTAAGTCCCCTTCAATCCTAAGGATCCTTAGGGGCCAACTAGCCCACCAGGTACCTCCAGTAAGCCCCACACAGTGGGATTGCTGAGAGGTGGTCTGAGGCCATGCCCCTTTTTACACCACTCTGCAAACACGCCTCTTGGCGCTCTGCTGGTGGGGCGATGAGGTCCCCTTGTGTCCTGAGGACCTCAGGACTAAAGTGGACTTCATCCCCCAAGCCACAGTGTGCCAGGAAGTGTGTTTGCAGAGTGGTGTAAAAATGGGGCGTGGCCTCTGACCACTCTCAGCAATCCAGCTGTGTGGGGCTCACTAGAGGTAACAGGAGGGCTAGTTGGCCCCCAGGGTCACTCAGGAGGCAAGGAGATTTCATCCCCCTACCAAGAGTGTGCCAGGAAGCGCGTTTGCAGAGTGGTGGAGAAAGAGGGCGTGGCATGTGTCCACCTCTCAGCAATCCACTGTGTTGGGCTTACTGGAGGTAACAGGTAGGCCTGTTGGCCCCTAAGGACCCCCAGCAGCGAAGGGGACTTCACTCCCCGTCCAAGAGCACTCCAGGAGGCGCGTTTGCAGAGTGGTGGGCAAAAGGGGCTTGGCCTGCCATGAGAACTTAGTATTCCTGCTGTGTGGGACTTACCGGAGGTAATAGGAGGGGTAATTGGCCCCCAAAGATGTCCTTGGGGGCCAGCTACCCCTCCTGTTACCTCCAGTAAGTCCCACACAGTGGGATTGCTAAGAGGTCTTCGGAGGCCATGCCCCCTTTCTCCACCACTCTGCAAACATGCCCTCTGGCACACTACTGATTGGGAGATGAAGTAAACTATACTCCTGAGGGACTTTGGGGGCCAAGAAGCCTTCCTGGTACCTCCTGTAAGACCTATGCAGCGGAATTCCTGAGCGCTGGTCGGAGGCCCAGCACCCTTTCTCCATAACTCTGCAAACGCAACTACTAGTTAAAGAAGCATTTGCAATGTAATAGGTTTTGCATTTGCGAGAGTTAGAGCGATTGGCGTTGTAAATGTAAAAGCTTTTTACTAATGTTTTTGGAGTGGAGTGGATGTACGTTGTGTGTAGTGGAATTATGTGGTATGTTGTGCAGTGAAATTATGTGGATAGAAAGTATGTGGTATTTAGTGTATAGGAATTATGTAGAGTGGGATTATGTGTTATGGAGAGTAATTATGTGGTATGGTAGTCTGTGTTGTGTAGTGGTAACCTCAGGTTTAGTCTTCCTCGTTTCCATAGAAGCTAAACTATAAACTCAATGAGACAAAAAAAGAAGGAACCACTGAGGAGCACTTCTGGACTTAGTCAGAGGTATGAGCAGGGCCACTGGAATTATGCGACTGTTTGGCAGCACCGACTTTGGCACAATTATACATTTTCCGCATTTGCCACACAATCCATCATCTGCTGCATAATCGTCAGATTTGAACAAAAAAAACTTGTTTCTAGCTCAAACGGCTCAAACGTTACCAAAAATGCAGCGACAAGGGTTACAGCATGGTGGAAGGCCATTTGCAAATCTAGAATGGTCACCTGTTACTTATTGCAAAATTGTGGGTGTTAAATTGGACCTAATGGTGTGCAAACCACTCTTGCTTCTTTCTGCGCCTCTCTTGCCTCTTTCTGCATTTTTGTTGCTTCTTTCTGCACCTTTCTTTCTTTTTTTGCACTTCTCTTCCCTCTTTCTACACATCTCTTCCACTTTCTGCACCTCTCTTGCCTCTTTCTGCACCTCTCTTGCCTCTTTTTGATCCTCACTTGCTTATTTCTGTACCCCTCTTGCCTTTTTTCAGCACCCTTCTTCCCTCTTTCTGTACCTATCTTGCCTCTTTCTGCACCTCTCTTGCCTCTTTCTACATCTCTGTTGCTTCTTTCTGCACTACTCTTGCCTCTTTCTGCACTTCTCTTGCCTTTTTCTACATCTCTGTTGCTTCTTTCTGCACTACTCTTGCCTCTTTCTGCACCCCTCTTGCCTCTTTCTGCACCTCTGTTGCTTTGTTCTGCACTTCTCTTGCTTCTTTCTGCACCTCTCTTGCTTCATTCTGCACCCCTCTAGCATCTTTCTGCATCCTTATTCCCTCTTTGTGCAACTCTCTTCCCTCTTTCTGCACCTCTCTTCCCTCTTTTTGCACCCCTCTTGCCTCTTTGTGCACCTCTGTTCCTTCCTTTTTCACTTCTTTTGTTTCTTTCTGCACCTCTCTTGCTTCTTTATGCACCCTTCATGCCTCTTTCTGCACCCTTCTTCCCTCTTTCTGCACCCTTCTTCCCTCTTTCTGCACCTCTATTGCCTCTTTCTGCACCCCTGTTCCCTTTCTGCACCTCTCCTGCCTGTTTCTGCACCTGTCTTGCCTGTTCCTGCACTTCTCTTGTCTTTCTGTACCTCTGTTGCTTCTTTCTGCACTTCTTGTACCTCTTTCTGCACCCCTCATGCCTCTTTCTGCACCTTTGTTACTTCTTTCTGCACTTCTCTTGCCTCTTTCTGTACCTCACTTGCTTCTTTATGCACCCCTCTTTCTGCACCCTTCTTCCCTCTTTCTGAACCTCTATTGCCTCTTTCTGCACCCCTGTTCCTTCTTTCTGCACCTCTCCTGCCTGTGTCTGCACCTCTCTTGCCTCTTTCTGCACTTCTCTTGCCTCTTTCTGCACCTCTGTTGCTTCTTTCTGCACTTCTCTTGCCTCTTTCTTTGCCCCTCTTGACTCTTTCTGTACCTCTGTTGCTTCTTTCTGCACTTCTCTTGCTTCTTTCTGCACCTCTCATGCTTCTTTCTTCACCCCTGTTGCCTCTTTCTGCTCCCTTCTTCCCTCTTTGTGCACCTCGCTTGACTCTTTCTGCACCTCTCTTCCTACTTTCTGCACCCCTTGCCTCTTTCTTCACCTCTGTTGCTTCTTTCTGCACTTCTCTTGCTTATTTCTGCACCTCTCTTGCTTCTTTCTGCACCCCTCGTGCCACTTTCTGCACCCCTCTTCCCTCTTTCTGCACCCCTCTTTCCTCTTTCTGCACCCTTCTTGCCTCTTTCTGTACCTCTGTTCCTTCTTTCTGGACTTCTTTTGTTTCTTTCTGCAACTTTCTTGCTTCTTTCTGCACCCCTCTTGCCTCTTTCTCCACCACTCTTCCCCCTTTCTGCATCTCTGTTGCTTCTTTCTGCACTTCGATTGTCTCTTTCTGCACCCATCTTGCCTCTTTCTGCACCTCTGTTGCTCCTTTCTGCACTTCTCTTGCTTCTTTCTGCACCTCTCTTGCTTCTTTCTGCACCCCTCATGCCTCTTTCTGAACTCCTCTTCCCTCTATCTGCACCCTTCTTGCCTTCTTCTGCACCTCTGTTCCATCTTTCTGGACTTCTTTTGTTTCTTTCTGTAACTCTCTTGCTTCTTTCTGTACCCCTCTTGCCTCTTTCTCCACCCTCTTCCCCCTTTCTGCATCTCTGCTGCTTCTTTCGGCACTTTTCTTGCCTCTTTCTGCACCCCTCTTCTCTCTTTCTGCACCTCTGTTGCTTCTTTCTGCACCTCTCTTGCTTCTTTCTGTACCCCTTGTGTCTCTTTCTGCACCCCTCTTGCCTCTTTCTGCACCTCTTGTCCATCTTTCTGCACATCTTTTGTTTCTTTCTCCTCCTCTCTTGCTTTTTCCTGCACCCCTCTTGCCTCTTTCTCCACCCCTCTTACCCCTTTCTCCATCTCTGTTGCTTCTTTCTGCACTTCTATTGTCTTTTTCTACACCCCTCTTCCCTCTTTCTGCACCTCTGTTGCTTCTTTCTACACCTCTGTTGCTTCTTTCTGCACCCCTCGTGCCTTTTTCACAGCCCTCTTCCTATACCCCTTTTGCCTCTTTCTGCACCTCTGTTCCTTCTTTCTGCACTTCTTTTGTTTCTTTCTGCACCTCTCTTGCTTCTTTCTGCACCCTTACTTGCCTCTTTCTCCACCTCTCTTCCCCCTTTCTGCATGTGTGTTGCTTCTTTCTGCACTTCTCTTGCTTCTTTCTACACCTCTGTTGCTTCTTTCTGCACCCTTACTTGCCTCTTTCTCCACCTCTCTTCCCCCTTTCTGCATGTGTGCTGCTTCTTTCTGCACTTCTCTTGCCTCTTTCTCTACCCCTCTTCCCTCTTTCTGCACCTCTGTTCCTTCTTTCTGCACTTCTCTTGCTTATTTCTGTACCTCTCTTGCTTCTTTCTGCACCCCTCGTGCCTCTTTCTGCACCCTCTTCCCTCTTTCTGCACCCCTCTTCCCTCTTTCTGCACCCCTCTTGCCTCTTTCTGTACCTCTGTTCCTTCTTTCTGGACTTCTTTTGTTTCTTTCTGCAACTTTCTTGCTTCTTTCTCCACCCCTCTTCCCCCTTTCTGCATCTCTGTTGCTTCTTTCTGCACTTCTCTTGCCTCTTTCTGCACCCATCTTGCCTCTTTCTGCACCTCTGTTGCTTCTTTCTGCACTTCTCTTGCTTCCTTCTGCACCCCTCATGCCTCTTTCTGCACTCCTCTTCCCTCTATCTGCACCCTTCTTGCCTCCTTCTGCGCCTCTGTTCCTACTTTCTGGATTTCTTTTGTTTCTTTCTGCAACTCTCTTGCCTCTTTCTCCACCCTCTTCCCCCTTTCTGCATCTCTGTTTCTTCTTTCTGCACTTTTCTTGCCTCTTTCTGCACCCCTCTTCCCTCTTCCTGCACCTCTGTTGCTTCTTTCTGCACCTCTGTTGCTTCTTTCTGTACCCCTTGTGTCTCTTTCTGCTACCCTCTTCCCTCTTTCTGCACCCCTCTTGCCTCTTTCTGCACCTCTGTTCCATCTTTCTGCACATCTTTTGTTTCTTTCTCTACCTCTCTTGCTTTTTCTGCACCCCTCTTGCCTCTTTCTCCACCCCTCTTACCCCTTTCTCCATCTCTGTTGCTTCTTTCTGCACTTCTCTTGTCTTTTTCTACACCCCTCTTCACTCTTTCTACACCCCTTTTGCCTCTTTCTGCACCTCTGTTCCTTCTTTCTGCACTTCTTTTGTTTCTTTCTGCACCTCTCTTGCTTCTTTCTGCACCCTTACTTGCCTCTTTCTCCACCTCTCTTCCCCCTTTCTGCATGTGTGTTGCTTCTTTCTGCACTTCTCTTGCCTCTTTCTCTACCCCGCTTCCCTCTTTCTGCACCTCTGTTGCTTCTTCCTGCACTTCTCTTGCTGCTTTCTGCACCTCTCTGGCTTCTTTCTGCACCCCTGGTGCCTCTTTCTGCACCCCTCTTCTGTCTTTCTGCACCCCTTGTGCCTCTTTCTGAACCTCTGTTCCTACTTTCCACACTTCTTTTGTTTCTTTCTGCAACTCTCTTGCCTCTTTCTCCACCCTTACTTGCCTCTTTCTCCACCTCTCTTCCCCCTTTATGCATGTCTGTTGCTTCTTTCTGCACTTCTCTTGCCTCTTTCTCTACCCCTCTTACATCTTTCTGCACCTCTGTTGCTTTTTTCTGCACTTCTCTTGCTTCTTTCTACACCTCTCTTTCTTCATTCTTGTCAGATTTGACTGTCCTCAGGATCGGTTTGATGCTCAGAAGGGTCCACCCCTTGATATACCCTAGCCTTGATAGCCGTAGTGGCCAAGGTCAAGGGAGGATCAAGTGAGGGAAGGAAAGGAAGGGAACAGCAGGGAGGGAGACCTGAAAGCGATAACAACAATAGTAAATACCGTCTCGTGCTCTCTTTCTAACATAACAATACAGAGCAGACGAAACCAATGCACATTCCAAATACCTGTAACAAATAAAAAGGACACGTTTGATTTGTGAACCTTCTATCAAGTACGTGTTGTGCGGTAGTAGTACCAGTTGCTCTGCTTAAGGCTGTAGTGAGGGAAACATAGAACAAAACCAATCTTTGTACACATGCCACAAGTACACAAAAAGCAACTGAAGGTGTGTACCACCTCTTGACAATCCACAAAGAAGTATGTATTCTGAACCTACCCTTTCTAGACTCCACTATACTTCACAGGGATAGAGCGTAGTCCCATACCACTCAGTGTAACCCTGTTAAATAGAGCCAGAAAAGACAAGCAGAAAATAAAGTCTACTTCAGCAAAACATACTGATACTATATATATATGTGTGATTATCAAATAGGTTCTTGATTCAGCCATAGGAAGGTTACGTCACCAACATATCTGAGTCCAGATAAACATAACTTAGAATATTAGTCAATAGTGCAGTAATCACTCCTGCTTCCTTTGAGTAAGGAGCAAAAGGAAGAATAAATGAGCCAAGCGTGTAGGTTTCTGAGCAAGAGCCTTGAGTCCCTGCGTGACTGTAAGGAAGTCACTACAAAGTTGCAGAACGCCGGTAACCTGCCGGCGAGGCAGGCAGGTTTGAGTTAGTTCAACCACAGAGAGCCCTCACTCTGCATGAGCCAGGAGAGGCTCCCCAACAGAGTAAGGCACAACCTAATTCTGAATTGAGGATACAGGCACAAAACTATGGGCATTTGGTGCACAGCACCCTTACCGATACCGCTACGATTCCTGGAAACGCCGATACAGAAGGACGAAGAATTTCCGACGCTCTCGCGGGTGCCGCCACTTCCTATATGGGCGGTTCCGTGCTGCGTCACGCGTCAGGTCGCTGAGCTCTCTAGGAACTGTAGTTCACAGCTGCGCTTCCGTAGTCTGTCGCCGTGGACAGAGTTAGTAACCCGACGCATAGCGGCTGACTGGATAAGCGCGCTCGAGACAGAGCCCATGACAATTCTGCACCCCTCATGCCTCTTTCTGCACTTCTCTTCTGTCTTTCTGGACTCCTCTTGCCTCTTTCTGCACCTCTGTTCCTTCTTTCTGCACTTCTTTTGTTTCTTTCTACACCTCTCTTGCTTCTTTCTGCTTCCCTTTCTCCGCCCCTCTTCCCCCTTTCTGCATCTCTGTTGCTTTTTTCTGCTTTTTCTGCACTTTTCTTGCCTCTTTCTGCACCCCTCTTCCCTCTTTCTGCACCTCTGTTGCTTCTTTCTGCACCCCTCTCGCCTCTTTCTCCACCTCTCTTGACCCTTTCTCCATATCTGTTGCTTCTTTCTGCACTTTTCTTTTCTTTTTCTCCACCCCTCTTCCCCCTTTCTGCATCTCTGCTGCTTCTTTCTACAGCTTTCTTGCCTCTTTCTGCCCCTCTCTTCCTCTTTCTGCACCTCTGTTGCTTCTTTCTGCACCTCTCTTGCTTCTTTCTGTACCCTTCGTGTCTCTTTCTGCACCCTCTTCCCTCTTTCTGCACCCCTCTTGCCTCTTTCTGCACCTCTGTTCCTTCTTTCTGCACTTCTTTTTTTTCTTTCTCCACCTCTCTTGCTTTTGTCTGCACCACTCTTGCCTCTTTCTCCACCCCTCTTAGCCCTTTCTCCATCTCTCTTACTTCTTTCTGCACTTCTCTTGTCTTTTTCTCGACCCCTCTTCCCTCTTTCTGCACTCTTCTTGCCTCTTTCTGCACCTCTGTTCCTCCTGTCTGCACTTCTTTTGTTTCTTTCTGCACATCTCTTGCTTCTTTCTGTACCCCTTGAGCCTCTTTTTGCACCCATTTTCCTTTTTTTCCACCCCTCTTGCCTCTTTCTGCACCTCTGTTGCTTCTTTCTGCACTCCTCTTTGTTCTTTCTGCACCTCTCATGCTTCTTTCTGCACCCCTTTTGCTTCTTTCTGCACCCCTCTTCCCTTTTTCTGCACCCCTCTTGCCTCTTTCTGCACCTCTGTTCCTTCTTTCTGCACTTCTTTTATTTATTTCTGCACCTCTCTTGCTTCTTTCTGCACCCCTCTTGCCACTTTCTCCACCCCTGTTCCCCCATTTTGCATCTCTGTTGCTTCTTTCTGCACTTCTCTTGGTTCTTTCTCCACTACTCTTCCCTCTTTCTGCACCTCTGTTTCTTCTTTCTGCACTTCTCTTGCTTCTTTCTGCACCTCTCTTACTTCTTTCTGTACACCTTGTGCCTCTTTCTACACCCCTCGTCCCTCTTTCTGCACCCCTCTTAGCTCTTTCTGCACCTCTGTTCCTTCTTTCTACACTTCTTTTGTTTCATTCTCTGCATCTCTTGCTTTTTCTGCACCCCTCTTGCCTCTTTCTCTACCCCTCTTGCCCCTTTCTCCATCTCTGTTGCTTCTTTCTGCACTTGTCTTGTCTTTTTCTCCTCCCTTCTTCCCACTTTCTGCACCTTTGTTGCTTCTTTCTGCACCTCTCTTGCTTCTTTCTGCACCCCTTGTGCCTTTTTCACAGCCCTCTTCCCTCTTTCTGCACCCCTTTTGCCTGTTTCTGCACCTCTGTTCCTTCTTTCTGCACCTCTCTTGCTTCTTTCTGCACCCCTTTTGCCTTTTTCTGCACCCTCTTCCATCTTTCTGTGCCCCTCTTACCTCTTTCTGCAACTCTGTTCCTTCTTTCTCCACTGCTTTTGTTTCTTTCTGCAGCTCTCTTGCTTCTTTCTGCACCCCTCTTGCCTCTTTCTGCACCTTTGTTCCTTCTTTCTGCACTTCTTTTGTTTCTTTCTGCACCTCTCTTGCTTCTGTCTGCACCCCTCGTGCTTCTTTCTGCACCCTTCTTCCTTTTTTATGCACCCCTCTTGCCTCTTTCTGCACCTCTGCTCCTTCTTTCTGCACTTCTTTTATTTCTTTCTGCACCTCTCTGGCTTCTTTCTGCACCCCTCTTGCCACTTTCTCCACCCCTGTTCCCCCTTTTTGCATCGCTGTTGCTTCTTTCTGCACTTCTCTTGCCTTTTTCTCCACCCGTCATCCCTCTTTCTGCACCTCTGTTGCTTCTTTCTGCACTTCTTTTGCTTCTTTCTGCAGCTCTCTTGCTTCTTTCTGCACCCCTCTTGCTTCTTTCTGCACCCCTCTTCCCTCTTTCTGCACCCCTCATTCCTCTTTCTGCACCCCTCTTGTCTCTTTCTGTACCTCTGTTCTTTCTTTCTGGACTTCTTTTGTTCCTTTCTTTCTTCTTTCTGCTCCCCTCTTGCCTCTTTCTCCACCCCTCTTCCCCCTTTCTCCACCTCTGTTGCTTCTTTCTGTACTTCTCTTGCTTCTTTCTGCACCTTGATTGCTTCTGTCTGTATCCCTCTAGCCTCTTTTTCCACCCCAGTTACCCCTTTCTGCATCTCTTTTGCTTATTTCTGTACTTCTCTTGCTTCTTTCTGCACCTCTCTTTCTTCTTTATGCACCCCTTGTGCCTCTTTCTGCACCCCTTTTCCCCCTTTCTCTACTCCCCTTGCCTCTTTCTGCACCTCTATTGCTTCTTCCTGCATTTCTTTTGTTTTTTCTGCACCTCTCTTTCTTCTTTCTGCACCCCTCTTGCCTCTCTCTCCACCCCTGTTCCCCCTTTTGCATCGCTGTTGCTTCTTTCTGCACTTGTCTTGCCTTTTTCTCCACCCGTCAACCCTCTTTCTGCACCTCTGTTGCTTCTTTCTGCACTTCTTTTGCTTCTTTCTGCAGCTCTCTTGCTTCTTTCTGCACCCCTCTTGCCTCTTTCTGCACCCCTCTTCCCTCTTTCTGCACCCCTCATTCCTCTTTCTGCACCCCTCTTGCCTCTTTCTGTACCTCTGTTCTTTCTTTCTGGACTTCTTTTGTTTCTTTCTTTCTTCTTTCTGCTCCCCTCTTGCCTCTTTCTCCACCCCTCTTCCCCCTTTCTACACCTCTGTTGCTTCTTTCTGCACTGCTTTTGTTTCTTTCTGCACCTTGATTGCTTCTGTCTGTATCCCTCTTGCCTCTTTTTCCACCCCAGTTACCCCTTTCTGCATCTCTGTTGCTTATTTCTGTACTTCTCTTGCTTCTTTCTGCACCTCTCTTCCTTCTTTATGCACCCCTTGTGCCTCTTTCTGCACCCCTCTTCCCTCTTTCTACACTCCTCTTGCCTATTTCTGCACCTCTGTTGCTTCTTTCTGAACCTCTGTTGCTTCTTTCTGCACCCCTCTTGCCTCTTTCTCTGCCCCTCGTCCCCTTTTTTCATCTCTGTTGCTTTTTCCACCCCTCATGCCTCTTTCTGCACACCTCTTGCCTCTTTCTGCTTCTCTGTTGGTTCTTTCTGCACTTCTGTTGCCTGTTTCTGAACCTCACTTGCTTCTTTCTACATCCCTGTTGCCTCATTCTGCACCCTTCTTCCCTCTTTCTGTACCTCTCTTGCCTGTTTCTGCACCTTGTCCCCTCTTTTTCACCTCTCCTCCCTGTTTCTGCACCTCTCTTGCCTCTTTCTGCACTTCTCTTGCATCTTTCTGCACATCTGTTGCTTCTTTCTGCACCCCTTGTGCTTCTTTCTACACCCCTCCTGCCTCTTTCTGTACCTCTGTTCCTTTTTTCTGCACTTCTTTTTTTTCTTTCTGCACCTCTCTTGCTTCTTTCTTCACCCCTCTTGCCTTTTTCTCCACCCCTCTTCCCCCTTTCTACATCTCTGTTGCTTCTTTCTGCACTTCTCTTGCCTCTTTCACCACCCCTCTTCCCTCTTTCTGTACCTCTGTTGCGTCTTTCTGCACTTCTCTTTCTTCTTTTGGCACCTCTCTTGCTTGCTTCGGCTTCTCTCTTTCTGCACACCTCTTCCCCCTTTCTGCATCTCTGTTGCTTCTATCTGCACTTCTCTTGTCTTTTTCTCTACCCATCTTTCCTCTTTATGCACCTCTGTTGCTTCTTTTAGCACCTCTCTTGCTTCTTTCTGCACTGCTCATGCCTTTTTCACAGCCCTCTTCCCTCTTTCTGTACCCCTTTTGCCTGTTTATGCACCTCTGTTCCTTCTTTCTGCACTTCTTTTGTTTCTTACTACACCTCTCTTGCTTCGTTCTGCACACCTTTTGCCTCTTTCTGCACCCCTGTTCCATCTTTCTGCACCCCTCTTTCTGCAAACCTGTTCCTTCTTTCTGCACTTCTTTTGTTTCTTTCTGCAGCTCTCTTGCTTCTTTCTGCACCCCTTGCCTCTTTCTCCACCCCTCTTCCCTCTTTCCGCACCCCTCTTGCCTCTTTCTGCACCTTTGTTCCTTCTTTCTGCACTTCTTTTGTTTTTTTCTGCACATCTCTTGCTTCTTTCTGCACCCCTCGTGCCTCTTTCTGCACCCTTCTTCCTTTTTTTGCACTCCTCTTGCCTCTTTCTGCACCTCTGTTGCTTCTTTTTGCACTCCTCTTGCTTCTTTCTGCACCTCTCTTGCTTCTTTCTGCACCCCTCTTGCCGCTTTCTCTGTCCCTCTTGCTTTTTCTACATCTCTGTTGCTTCTTTCTATACTTCTCTTGCCTCTTTCTGCGCCCATCTTGCCTCTTTCTGCACCTCTGTTGCTTCTTTCTGTACTTCTTTTGCTTCTTTCTGTACCTCTCTTACTTTTTCTGCACCCCTTGTGCCTCTTTCTGCACCCGTCATGCCCCTTTCTGCACCTCTGTTCCTTCTTTCTGCACTTCTTTCGTTTCTTTCTGCACCTCTCTTGCTTCTTTCTTCACCCCTCTTGCCTCTTTTTCCACCCCTCTTCCCCCTTTCTGCATCTTTGTTGCTTCTTTCTGCACCCCTCTTCCCTCTTTCTGCACCCCTCATTCCTCTTTCTGCACCCCTCTTGTCTCTTTCTGTACCTCTGTTCTTTCTTTCTGGACTTCTTTTGTTCCTTTCTTTCTTCTTTCTGCTCCCCTCTTGCCTCTTTCTCCACCCTCTTCCCCCTTTCTCCACCTCTGTTGCTTCTTTCTGTACTTCTCTTGCTTCTTTCTGCACCTTGATTGCTTCTGTCTGTATCCCTCTAGCCTCTTTTTCCACCCCAGTTACCCCTTTCTGCATCTCTTTTGCTTATTTCTGTACTTCTCTTGCTTCTTTCTGCACCTCTCTTTCTTCTTTATGCACCCCTTGTGCCTCTTTCTGCACCCCTTTTCCCCCTTTCTCTACTCCCCTTGCCTCTTTCTGCACCTCTATTGCTTCTTCCTGCATTTCTTTTGTTTTTTCTGCACCTCTCTTTCTTCTTTCTGCACCCCTCTTGCCTCTCTCTCCACCCCTGTTCCCCCTTTTTGCATCGCTGTTGCTTCTTTCTGCACTTGTCTTGCCTTTTTCTCCACCCGTCAACCCTCTTTCTGCACCTCTGTTGCTTCTTTCTGCACTTCTTTTGCTTCTTTCTGCAGCTCTCTTGCTTCTTTCTGCACCCCTCTTGCCTCTTTCTGCACCCCTCTTCCCTCTTTCTGCACCCCTCATTCCTCTTTCTGCACCCCTCTTGCCTCTTTCTGTACCTCTGTTCTTTCTTTCTGGACTTCTTTTGTTTCTTTCTTTCTTCTTTCTGCTCCCCTCTTGCCTCTTTCTCCACCCCTCTTCCCCCTTTCTCCACCTCTGTTGCTTCTTTCTGCACTGCTTTTGTTTCTTTCTGCACCTTGATTGCTTCTGTCTGTATCCCTCTTGCCTCTTTTTCCACCCCAGTTACCCCTTTCTGCATCTCTGTTGCTTATTTCTGTACTTCTCTTGCTTCTTTCTGCACCGCTCTTCCTTCTTTATGCACCCCTTGTGCCTCTTTCTGCACCCCTTTTCCCCCTTTCTCTACTCCCCTTGCCTCTTTCTGCACCTCTATTGCTTCTTCCTGCATTTCTTTTGTTTTTTCTGCACCTCTCTTTCTTCTTTCTGCACCCCTCTTGCCTCTCTCTCCACCCCTCTTCCCCCTTTTTTCATCTCTGTTGCTTCTTTTTTCACTTATTTTGCCTCTTTCTCCACCCCTCATCCGTCTTTCTGCACCTCTGTTGCTTCTTTCTGCACTTCTCTTGCTTTTTTCTGTACCTCTCTTGCTTCTTTCTGTACCCCTCTTGCCGCTTTCTCTGTCCCTCTTCCTTTTTTCTACATCTCTGTTGCTTCTTTCTACACTTCTCTTGCGTCTTTCTGCACCCATCTTGCCTCCTTCTGCACCTCTGCTGCTACTTTCTGCACTTCTTTTGTTTCTTTCTGCACCTCTCTTGCTTCTTTCTGCACCCCTCTTGCCTCTTTCTCTGCCCCTTCCCCTTTTTTCATCTCCATTGCTTCTTTCTGCACTTCTCTTGCCTCTTTCTATACCCCTCATCCGTCTTTCTGCACCTCTGTTGCTTCCTTCTGCACTTCTCTTGCTTCTTTCTGCACCTCTCTTGCTTCAATCTGCACCCCTTTTGCTTCTTTCTGCACCCGTGTTCCCTCTTTCTGCATGCCTCTTGCCTCTTTCTGCAGCTCTGTTGCTTCTTTCTGCACTTCTCTTGCCTCTTTCTGCACCTCACTAGCTTATTTATGCACCCCTCGTGCCTCTTTCTGCACCCCTCTTCCCTCTTTCTGCACTCCTCTTGCCTATTTCTGCACCTCTGTTGCTTCTTTCTGCACCCTCTTGCCTCTTTCTGCACCTCACTTGCTTCTTTCTACATCCCTCTTGCCTCTTTCTGCACCCCTCTTGCCTCTTCTGCTCCTCTGTTGCTTCTTTCTGCACTTTTCTTCCCTCTTTCTGCACCTCACTTGCTTCTTTCTACATCCCTCTTGCCTCTTTCTGCACCCTTCTTCCCTCTTTCTGTACCGCTCTTGCCTGTTTCTGCACCCCTGTTCCCTCTTTTTCACCTCGCCTCCCTGTTTCTGCACCTCTTTTGCCTCTTTCTGCACTTCTCTTGCATCTTTCTGCACATCTGTTGCTTCTTTCTGCACTTCATTTGCCTCTTTCTGCCCCCCTTTTGCCTCGTTCTGCAGCTCTGTTGTTTCTTTCTGCACTTCTCTTGCTTCTTTCTGCACCTCTCTGGCTTCTTTCTGCACCACTCGTGCGTCTTTCTACACCCCTCCTGCCTCTTTCTGTACCTCGGTTCCTTCTTTCTGCACTTCTTTTTTTTCTTTCTGCACCTCTCTTGCTTCTTTCTTCACCCCTCTTGCCTTTTTCTCCACCCCTCTTCCCCCTTTCTGCATCTCTGTTGCTTCTTTCTGCACTTCTCTTGCCTCTTTCTCCACCCCTCTACCCTCTTTCTGCACCTCTGTTGCTTCTTTCTGCACTTCTCTTTCTTCTTTTGGCACCTCTCTTGCTTCTTTCTGCTTCTCTCTTTCTCCACCCCTCTTCCCCCTTTCTACATCTCTGTTGCTTCTATCTGCACTTCTCTTGTCTTTTTCTCTACCCGTCTTCCCTCTTTATGCACCTCTGTTGCTTCTTTTTGCACCTCTCTTGCTTCTTTCTGCACCGCTCATGCCTTTTTCAAAGCCCTCTTCCCTATTTCTGCACCCCTTTTGCCTCTTTCTGCAACTCTGTTCCTTCTCTCTGCACTTCTTTTGTTTCTTTCTGCAGCTCTCTTCCTTCTTTCTGCACCCCCTTGCCTCTTTCTCCACCCCTCTTCCCTCTTTCTTCATCCCTCTTGCCTCTTTCTGCACCTTTGTTCCTTCTTTCTGCACTTCTTTTGTTTCTTTCTGCACATCTCTTGCTTCTTTCTGCACCCCTTGTGCCTCTTTCTGCACCCTTCTTCCTTTTTTATGCACCCCTCTTGCCTCTTTCTGCACCTCTGTTGCTTCTTTCTGCACTCCTCTTGCTTCTTTCTGGACCTCTCTTGCTTCTTTCTGCACCCCTCATGCTTCTTTTTGCACCCCTCTTCCCTCTTTCTGCACCCCTCTTGCCTCTTTTTGCACCTCTGCTCCTTCTTTCTGCACTTCTTTTATTTCTTTCTGCACCTCTCTGGCTTCTTTCTGCACCCCTCTTGCTACTTTCTCCACCCCTGTTCCCCCTTTTTGCATCGCTGTTGTTTCTTTCTGCACTTCTCTTGCCTTTTTCTCCACCCGTCATCCCTCTTTCTGCACCTCTGTTGCCTCTTTCTGCACTTCTTTTGCTTCTTTCTGCAGCTCTCTTGCTTCTTTCTGCACCCCTCGTGCCTCTTTCTGCACCCCTCTTCCCTCTTTCTGCACCCCTCTTGCCTCTTTCTACACCTCTGTTCCTCCTTTCTGGACTTCTTTTGTTTCTTTCTTTCTTCTTTCTGTTCCCCTCTTGCCTCTTTCTCCACCCCTCTTCCCCCTTTCTACACCTCTGTTGCTTCTTTCTGCACTGCTTTTGTTTCTTTCTGTACCTTGATTTCTTCTGTCTGTATCCCTCTTGTCTCTTTTTCCACCCCAGTTACCCCTTTCTGCATCTCTGTTGCTTATTTCTGTACTTCTCTTGCTTCTTTCTGCACCTCTCTTCCTTCTTTATGCACCCCTTGTGCCTCTTTCTGCACCCCTCTTCCCTCTTTCTACACTCCTCTTGCCTATTTCTGCACCTCTGTTGCTTCTTTCTGAACCTCTGTTGCTTCTTTCTGCACCCCTCTTGCCTCTTTCTCTGCCCCTCGTCCCCTTTTTTCATCTCTGTTGCTTTTTCCACCCCTCATGCCTCTTTCTGCACACCTCTTGCCTCTTTCTGCTTCTCTGTTGCTTCTTTCTGCACTTCTGTTGCCTCTTTCTGAACCTCACTTGCTTCTTTCTACATCCCTGTTGCCTCATTCTGCACCCTTCTTCCCTCTTTCTGTACCTCTCTTGCCTGTTTCTGCACCTTGTCCCCTCTTTTTCACCTCTCCTCCCTGTTTCTGCACCTCTCTTGCCTCTTTCTGCACTTCTCTTGCATCTTTCTGCACATCTGTTGCTTCTTTCTGCACCCCTTGTGCTTCTTTCTACACCCCTCCTGCCTCTTTCTGTACCTCTGTTCCTTTTTCTGCACTTCTTTTTTCTTTCTGCACCTCTCTTGCTTCTTTCTTCACCCCTCTTGCCTTTTTCTCCACCCCTCTTCCCCCTTTCTACATCTCTGTTGCTTCTTTCTGCACTTCTCTTGCCTCTTTCACCACCCTCTTCCCTCTTTCTGTACCTCTGTTGCGTCTTTCTGCACTTCTCTTTCTTCTTTTGGCACCTCTCTTGCTTCTTTCGGCTTCTCTCTTTCTGCACACCTCTTCCCCCTTTCTGCATCTCTGTTGCTTCTATCTGCACTTCTCTTGTCTTTTTCTCTACCCATCTTTCCTCTTTATGCACCTCTGTTGCTTCTTTTAGCACCTCTCTTGCTTCTTTCTGCACTGCTCTTCCCTCTTTCTGTACCCCTTTTGCCTGTTTATGCACCTCTGTTCCTTCTTTCTGCACTTCTTTTGTTTCTTACTACACCTCTCTTGCTTCGTTCTGCACACCTTTTGCCTCTTTCTGCACCCCTGTTCCATCTTTCTGCACCCCTCTTTCCTCTTTCTGCAAACCTGTTCCTTCTTTCTGCACTTCTTTTGTTTCTTTCTGCAGCTCTCTTGCTTCTTTCTGCACCCCTTGCCTCTTTCTCCACCCCTCTTCCCTCTTTCCGCACCCCTCTTGCCTCTTTCTGCACCTTTGTTCCTTCTTTCTGCACTTCTTTTGTTTTTTTCTGCACATCTCTTGCTTCTTTCTGCACCCCTCGTGCCTCTTTCTGCACCCTTCTTCCTTTTTTTGCACTCCTCTTGCCTCTTTCTGCACCTCTGTTGCTTCTTTTTGCACTCCTCTTGCTTCTTTCTGCACCTCTCTTGCTTCTTTCTGCACCCCTCTTGCCGCTTTCTCTGTCCCTCTTGCTTTTTTCTACATCTCTGTTGCTTCTTTCTATACTTCTCTTGCCTCTTTCTGCGCCCATCTTGCCTCTTTCTGCACCTCTGTTGCTTCTTTCTGTACTTCTTTTGCTTCTTTCTGTACCTCTCTTACTTTTTCTGCACCCCTTGTGCCTCTTTCTGCACCCGTCATGCCCCTTTCTGCACCTCTGTTCCTTCTTTCTGCACTTCTTTCGTTTCTTTCTGCACCTCTCTTGCTTCTTTCTTCACCCCTCTTGCCTCTTTTTCCACCCCTCTTCCCCCTTTCTGCATCTTTGTTGCTTCTTTCTGTACTTCTCTTGCATCTTTCTCCACCCCTCTTCCCTTTTTCTGCACCTCTGTTGCTTCTTTCTGCACTTCTCTTCCTTTTTTTGGCACCTCTCTTGCTTCTTTCTGCACCCCTCTTCCCTCTTTCTGCACATCTTTTGTCTGTTTCTGCAACTCTCTTGCCCCTTTCTGTATTTCTCTTGCCTCTTTCCGTACCTCTGTTGTTTCTTTCTGCACTTATCTTGCCTCTTTCTGCACCCCTCTTGCCTCTTTCTGTACCTGTGTTGCTCGTTTATGCACTTCTCTTGACTCTTTCTGCACCCCTTGTGCCTCTTTCTGCACCTCTCTTGCTTCTTTCTGTACCCTTCTTCCCTCTTTCTGCACCTCTTTTGCCTGTTTCTGCAACTCTCTTGCCTCTTTCTATACTTCTCTTGCCTCTTTCCGTACCTCTGTTGCTTCTTTCAGCACCCCTAGTGCCTCTTTCTGAACCCCTCTTCCCCCTTTCTGCACACCTCTTGCCTCCTTCTGCACCTCTGTTGCTTCTTTCTGCACTTCTTTTGTTTCTTTCTGCACCTCTCTTGCTTCTTTCTGCATCCCTCTTTCCTCTTTCTCTGCCCCTCTTCCCCTTTTTTATCTCTGTTGCTTCTTTCTGCACTTCTCTTGCCTCTTTCTCCACCCCTCATCTGTCTTTCTGCACCTCTGTTGCTTCCTTCTGCACTTCTCTTGCTTCTTTCTGCACCTCTCTTGCTTCTTTCTGCACCCCTCGTGCCTCTTTCTGTACCCTTCTTCCCTTTTTCTGCACCTCTCTTGCCTGTTTCTGCACCCCTGTTCCCTCTTTTTTACCTCTCCTGCCTGTTTCTGCACCTCTCTTGCCTCTTTCTGCACTTCTCTTGCATCTTTCTGTACCTCTGTTGCTTCTTTCTGCACTTCTTATGCCTCTTTCTGCCCCCTTTTGCCTCTTTCTGCACCTCTGTTGCTTCTTTCTGCACTTCTCTTGCATCTTTCTGTACCTCTGTTGCTTCTTTCTGCACTTCTTATGCCTCTTTCTGCCCCCTTTTGCCTCTTTCTGCACCTCTGTTGCTTCTTTCTGCACTTCTCTTGCTTCTTTCTGCATCTCTCTTGCTACTTTCTGCACCCCTCTTGCTTCTTTCTGCACTCTTCTTCCCTCTTTGTGCACCTCTCTTAACTCTTTCTGCACCTCACTTGCTTCATTCTGCACTTCTCTTGCCTCTTTCTGCACCTCACTGTCTTTTTTCTGCACCCCTCTTGCGTCTTTCTGCACCCTTCTTCCCTTTTTGTGCACCTCTCTTGCCTGTTTCTGCACCCCTGTTCCCTCTTTCACACCTCTCCTGCTTGTTTCTGCACCTCTCTTGCCTTTTTCTGCACTTCTCTTGCATCTTTCTGCTTCTCTGTTGCTTCTTTCTGCGCTTCTTTTGCCTCTTTCTGTCCCCCTTTTGCCTCTTTCTGCAGCTCTGTTGTTTCTTTCTGCACATCTCTTGCTTCTTTCTGCACCTCTCTGGCTTCTTTCTGCACCCCTCATGCCTCTTTCTGCACCCCTCCTGCCTCTTTCTCCACCTCTTCCTTCTTTCTGCACTTCTTTTGTTTCTTTCTGCACCTCTCTTGCTTCTTTCTTCACCCCTCTTGCCTCTTTCTCCAACCCTCTTGCCCTTTCTGCATCTCCGTTACTTCTTTCTGCACTTCTCTTGCCTCTTTCTGCACCCCTCTTCCCTCTTTCTGCACCTCTGTTGCTACTTTCTGCACTTCTCTTTCTTCTTTTGGCACCTCTCTTGCTTCTATCTGCACCCCTTTTCCTTCTTTCTGCACCTCTTTTGTCTGTTTCTGCAACTCTCTTGCCTCTTTCTGTACTTCTCTTGCCTCTTTCCGTACTCCTGTTGCTTCTTTCTTCACTTATCTTGCCTCTTTTTGCAACCCTCTTGCCTCTTTCTGCACCCCTCTTGCCTCTTTCTGCACCTCTCTTGCCTCTTTCTGCACCCCTCTTCCCTCTTTCTGTACCCCTTTTCCCTCTTTCTGCACCTCTTTTGCCTGTTTCTGCAACTCTCTTGCCTCTTTCTGTACTTCTCTTGCCTCTTTCCGTACCTCTCTTGCTTCTTTCTGCACCCCTCACGCCTCTTTCTGCACCCTCTTCCCCCTTTCTGCACTCCCCTTGCCTCTTTCTGCACCTCTATTGCTTCTTTCTCCATTTCTATTGTTTATTTCTGCACCTCTCTTGCTTCTTTCTGCACCCCTCATCCGACTTTCTGCACCTCTGTTGCTTCTTTCTGCACTTCTCTTGCTTCTTTCTGCACATCTCTTGCTTCTTTCTGCACCCCTCATACCTCTTTCTGCACCTCTCTTGCTTCTTTCTGCACCCCTCTTCCCTCTTTCTGCACCTATTTTGCCTGTTTCTGCAACTCTCTTGCCTTTTTCTGTACTTCTTTTGCCTCTTTCCGTACCTCTCTTCCTTCTTTCTGCACCCCTCGTACCTCTTTCTGCACCCCTCTTCCCTCTTTCTGCACTCCCCTTGCCTCTTTCTGCACCACTATTGCTTCTTTCTGCATTTCTATTGTTTCTTTCTGCACCTCTCTTGCTTCTTTCTGCACCGCTCTTCCTCTCTCTCCACCACTCTACCCCCCTTTTTCATCTCTGTTGCTTCTTTCTGCACCTCTCTTGCTTCTTTCTGCACCGCTCTTCCTCTCTCTCCACCACTCTTCCCCCTTTTTTCATCTCTCTTGCCTCTTTCTGCACCCCTCTTGCCTCTTTCTGCACCTCTCTTGGTTGTTTCTGTACTGCTCTTGTTTCTTTCTGCACCTGTCTTGCAAATTTCTGTACCCCTCTTCCCTCTTTCTGCACCCCTCTTGCCTCTGTGTGCACCTCTGTTCCTTCTTTCAGCACTCCTCTTGCTTCTTTCTGCACCCCTCTTGCCTCTTTCTGCACTTCTCTTGCCTCTTTCTGCACCCCTCTTGCCTCTTTCTGCACCTCTGTTGGTTCTTTCTGCACTGCTCTTGCTTTTGTATGCTACTCTCTTGCACATTTCTGCACCCCTCTTGCCTCTTTCTGCACCTCTGTTGGTTCTTTCTGCACCTGTCTTGCCTCTGTCCGCATCCCTGTTCCTTCTTTCTGCACCTCTTTTGCCTGTTTCTGTAACTCTCTTGCCTCTTTCTGCACTTTTTGTTCCTCTTTTTGGCACCTCTGTTGCTTCCGTCTGCACTTATCTTGCCTCTTTATGCAACCCTCTTGCCTCTTTCTGCACCTCTGTTGCTTCTTTCTGCACTTCTCTTGCTTCTTTCCACACCTCTCTTGCTTCTTTCTGCACCCCTCTTGCCTCTTTCTGCACCCTTCTTCCCTCTTTCTGCACCCCTCTTGCCTCTTTCCGCACCTCTTTTGCTTGTTTCTGCACTTTTTTTGCCTCTGTCTGTACCCCTCTTGCCTCCTTCTGCACATCTGTTGTTTCTTTCTGCACTGCTCTTGCTTCTTTCTGCACCTCTCTTGCAAATCTCTGCACCTCTCTTGCCTCTTTCTGCACCCCTCTTGCCTCCTTCTGCACCTCTGTTGGTTCTTTCTGCACAGCTCTTGCTTCTTTCTGCACCTCTTTTGCCTGTTTCTGCAACTCTCTTGCACTCTTTCTGTACTTCTCTTGCCTCCTTCTGCACCTCTGTTGCTTCTTTCTGCACTTCTCTTGCCTCTTTCTGCACCCCTCTTACCTCTTTCTGCACCTCTGTTGATTATTTCTGCACTTCTCTTGCTTCATTCTGCGCTTCTGTTGCTTCTTTCTGCACCCCTCTTGCCTCTTTCTGCACCCTTCTTCCCTCTTTCTGCACCTCTCTTGCCTCTTTCTGCACCCTTCTTCCGTCTTTCTGCACCTCTCTTGCCTCTTTCTGCACCCCTGTTCCCTTTTTCTGCACCTCTCTTGCCTGTTTCTACAACTCTCTTGCCTCTTTCTGTAGTTCTCTTGTCTCCTTCTGCACCTCTGTTGCTTCTTTCTGCACTTCTCTTGCCTCTTTCTGTACCCCTCTTGCATTCTTCTGCACCTCTGTTGGTTCTTTCTGCACTGCTCTTGCTTCTTTCTGCACCTCTCTTGTAAATTTCTATACCCCTCTTGCCTCTTTCTGCACCCCTCTTCCCTCTTTCTGCACCTCTCTTGCCTCTGTCTGCACCCCTCTTCCCTCTTTCTGCACCTCTTTTGCCTGTTTCTGCAACTCTCTTGCTTCTTTCTGAACTTCTCTCGCCTCTTTCTGTACTCAAATGGGAAGTGCAAGCTGTCAAGTTTAAAGGTCTACGTGCTCTCGTGACTGAGGTATATGTCTACTTGTATTTGTATTCTTACTTGTGTTATGCATCTGAAGATGGTAGCTTAAAAAGCGGGTAACTTCTCCTATAGGTGGTCAAATCTTCTCAGTTCTGCTCTGTCATTCGGTTGCACAGGTAGACATCTCTTATGTATATAGGTGTTATAGAGCCCCTCAAATATACTATTGAATACCCATGTGCCCTGTATTGTGAGCAGAAAAAAATGCATATACCTTTATTTATACAAATTTACAGAGTATGCTGTTTGAAACA
Organism: Calotriton arnoldi; assembly: GCA_963921515.1. Taxonomy (NCBI): domain Eukaryota; kingdom Metazoa; phylum Chordata; class Amphibia; order Caudata; family Salamandridae; genus Calotriton; species Calotriton arnoldi. The sequence goes on along the minus strand of CAWUFW010007332.1, from coordinate 111,484 downwards.
CAGGTATTCAAGTGTTTGTATGTTTATTTTCATTTAACATGTCACTAGGTAAAAGCATAGGCATGCATGCATACCTTCACAAACTTGGTCAGACTTACAACAGTGATATGCTTAGGATTGCTTTTTATATTTGGTAGGCCTAACATTCTGAGCATTGATTAATAGTGAACCTTCAAGAGAAAAGTGAGGTTTAAGACATCTTCGGAGAAGGATTAGTGATTATGGTATTTTGTATGAGTCTGTTGTAAGGCACAGTCAAAGTAGGCCTCTTTCTGCACCTCTGTTGGTTCTTTCTGCACATCTCTTGCTTCTTTCTGCACCTTTCTTCCTCTTTCTGGACTTCTGTTGCCTCTTTCTGCATTTCTCTTGCTTCTTTCTGCACCTTTCTTCCTCTTTCTGCACCTCTCTTGCCTCTTTCTGCACATCTCTTGCTTCTTTCTGCGCCTTTCTTCCTCTTTCTGCACATGTCCTACCTAAGTAGGCATAGTTACAAATTAGCATTTAAAAAAATCTTAAAAATTCACTGTAAAAACCACAGGCTTTAGGGACGTTATAGTTAGGGATTAGCATTTAAAAACCTTAGAAATTCACTGAAAAATACACAGGTTTCAGGGACGTTATAGTTAGGGATTAGCATTTAGAAAACCTTAGAAATTCACTGAAAAAACCACAGGTTTCAGGGACGTTATAGTTAGGGATTAGCATTCAAAAACCTTAGAAATTCATTGAAAAAACCATAGGTTTCATGGATGTTATAGTTAGGCTGATATTTCACTCGTACAAAACCAGAGAAATTCGGCCGTTATAGTATAACTCGTGCCCCCGCAATGCACTGCTGATGACATCACATATTACATCACTCATGACATGGTCAGTGACATCACTGATGACATCACTGATGACATCTCAAATGACATTACTGATGACATCACTCATGACATCATCCAGTGACTATGAGTGTTTCTAAAAAGTTGATGAATGCTATATATATATGCCATGGTGTATTGAAGAATGAGTGGGTGTATGAGTGTCTGAATGGATGATTTAGTGGGTATGTGACTGACTGTATAAGTGAGTGATTTAACGTATCTTAGTGAATGTATGGGTGAATGACTAATCTGTGTGAATGTCTGTATCAGTCTGTCAGTTGGTGTGAAAGTGGCTGCATGGGTTGGTGAGTAGCTAGATGAGTGTATATATGGGTTAATGATTGGTTGTCTGAGTACCTGTATGGGTGCCTGAGTGTCTGTGTGGGTGGGTGGGGGGTGTGACTCCCTGCATGGATGTGTGAGTGGGTGATTCACTGGGTATATGGGTTCATGAGTGTATCTGCGAGGGGCTGTTTGGGTGGGTGAGTGTGTGTATGGCTGTGTTGGTGAGTGAATGGATGTCTCAGAGGTACATGTGTGTGTAACTACATATTTGAAAGGCAGTAAATATAAGTGTTGGAGTATATAAATGACTATATGTGAGAGTGAGGATTGTGAGAGTGACTGTATGGATAAGTGTGTGCTTGTGTCAGTGATTGTATAAGAGAGTAAGTATGTGTTAGTATATGTTTGAATAAGTGAGGTGGTGTGTGTATAACTGTATAGGTGAGTAAATGGCAATGTGATTGATTCTTTGTGTGACTGACTAGGTGTGTGAGTAACTATATGGGTGAGTGGAGGGTGTGAGTGTCTGTATGGGTATATGATTGCATATATCAGTGACTGTATAGATGAGTGACTGCGTGAATGAGTGACTGAATGGGTGAGTGATTGGATATGTGTACACCTATGAATCAGTGAGTGGATACGTACTAACTGGTATTGGTGTGTCTATGGTTTCGAGAATGATAGTCTGTATTTTAGAGTGGGTGTATCAAAGTTTATATTTTGGTGTGAAGAGGTGCATCTGATATTAAGTGTCATTTGAGATGTCATCAGTGATGTCATCAGTGATGTCACTGACCATGTCATGAGTGATATAATATGTGACGTCATCAGCAGTGCATTTCGGGAGAGTGAGCTATAGTCAGCTCAGCTAACTATAACGGCCGAATTTCTCTGGTTTTGTACGAGTAAAATGTCAGCCTAACTATAATGTCCCTGAAACCTGTGGTTTTTTCAGTGAATTTCTATGGTTTTTTAAATGCTAATTCCTAACTATAACATCACTGAAACCTGTGGTTAATTCAGTGAATTTCTAAGGTTTTTAAATGCTAATTTCTAACTACACCTAGATAGGTAAGACATGTGCAGAAAGAGAAAGAAAGATGCAGAAAGAAACAAGAGAAGTGTGGAAAGAAGCAAGAGAAGTGCAGAAAGAGGCAAGAAAAATACAGAAAGAAGCAAGAGAGGTTCAAAAAGAGGAAGAAAGGTGCAGAAAGAAGCAAGAGAAGTGATGAAAGAAGCAAGAGAAGTGCAGAAAGAGGCAAGAGAGGTGCAGAAAGAAGAAGAAAGGTGCAGAAAGAAGCAAGAGAAATGCAGAAAGAGGCAACAGAAGTCCAGAAAGAAGAAGAAAGGTGCAAAAAGAAGCAAGAGAAGTGCAGAAAGAAGCAACAGAAGTGCAGAAAGAGGCCTACTTCGACTGTACCTTACCACAGACTCATACAAAGTAGCCTAATCACTAATCCTTGTCCCAAGATGTCTTAAACCTCACTTTTCTCTTGAAGGTTCACTATTCATCGACTGCTCAGAATGTCACGCCTACCAAATGTAAAATAGCAATCCTAACCATATCACTGTTGTAAGTCACACCAAGTTTGTGAAGGTATGCATGCGTGTGTCTCTGCTTTTACCTAGTGACATGTTACATAAAAATAAACATACAAATACTTGAATACCTGTGTTTCAAACAGCATACCCTGTAAATTTGTGTACAAAAAGGTGCATGCATTTCTTTCTGCTCATAATACAGGGCACATGGGTATTCAATAGTATATTTGAGGGGCTCTATAACACCTATATACATAAGGCATGTCTACCTGTGCAACCAAATGATAGAGCAGAACTGAGAAGATTTGACCACCTACAGGAGAAGCTACCCGCTTTAAGCTACCATCTTCAGATGCATAACACATGTAAGAATACATGTACAAGTAGACATATACCTGTCACGAGAGCACGCAGACCTTTAAACTTGACAGCTTTCACTTCCCATTTGAGTACACAAAAGAGGCGAGAGAAGTTCAGAGAGAAGCCAGAGAAGTGCAGAAAATAAAGGAGAGGTGCAGAAAGAGTAACAAATGTGCAAAAAGAGGCAAGAGAAGTGCAGAAAGAGGCAAGAGAGGAGCAGAAAGAGGCAAGAGAGGTACAGAAAGGGGGAAGAGGGATGCAGAAAGAAGCAAGAGGGGTGCAGAAAGAGGCAAGAGAGGTGCAGGGAAAGGGAAGAAGGGTGCAGAAAGAGGCAAGTGGGGTGCAGAAAGAACCAACAGAAGGGAAAAAAGAGGCAAGAGGGATACAGAAAGAGGCAAGAGAAGTGCAGAAAGAAGCAAAAGATGTGCAGAAAGAGGCAAGAGAACTGCAGAAAGAGGCAAGAGAGGTGCAGAAAGAAGCAAGAGAGGTGCAGGAAAAAGGAAGAAGGGTGCAGAAAGAGGCAAGAGGGGTGCAGAAAGAAGCAAGACAGGTGCAGAAAGAGGTAAGAGGGCTGCAGAAATGTGCAAGAGCGGTGCAAAAAGAACCAAGAGCAGTGTGGAAAGAACCAACAGATGTGCAGAAAGAGGCAAGAGGGGTGCAGAAAGAGGCAAGAGAAGTGCATAAAAAAGCAAAAGAGTTGCAGAAAGAGGCAAGAGAACTACAGAAAGAGGCACAAGAGGTACAGAAAGAGGCAAGAGAGGTGCAGGAAAATGGAAGAAGGGTGCGGAAAGAAGCAAGAGAGGTGAAGAAAGAGGCAAGAGGGGTGCAGAAAGAGGCAAGGGGGTGCAGAAAGAGGCAAGAGAGGAGCAGAAAGACGCAAGAGAGGTGCATAATGAGGGAAGAAGGGCACAGAAAGAGGCAAGAGGGTGCAGAAAGAAGCAGGAGAGGTACAGAAAGAAGCAAGAGAAGTGCAGAATGAAGCAACAGGGGTGCAGAAAGAGTCAAGAGGGGTGCAGAAAGAGGCAAGAGGGATGCAGAAATAGGCAACAGAGGTGCAGAAGGAAGCAAGAAAACTGCAGAAAGAGGTAAGAGAGTTGCAGAAAGAGGCAAGAGAAGTGCAAGAAAAGGGTAGATGGGTGCAGAAAGAGGCAAGAGGGTTGCAGAAAGAAGCAAGAGAGGTGCAGAAAGAGGCAAGAAGGGTACAGAAAGAGGCAAGAGAGGTGCAGAAAGAGGCAACAGGGGTGCAGAAAGAAGCAAGAGAGATGCAGAAAGTAGAAAGAGAAGTACAAAAGAAGCAACAGAGGTGCAGAAAGAGGCAAGAGAAGTGCAGAATGAAGCAACAGGCATGCTGAAAGAGGCAAGAGGGGTGCAGATAGAGGCAACAGAGGTGCAGAAAGAGGCAAGAGAACTGCAGAAAGAGGCAAGAGAGTTGCAGAGACAGGTAAAACAAGTACAGAAAGAGGGAACAGAGGTGCAGACAGAGGCAAGAGAAGTACAGAAAGAGGGAAGAGAACTGCAGAAAGAGGTAAGAGAGGTGCAGAAAGAGGCAAGAGAGGTGCAGAAAGAAGCAAAAGAGGTGCAGAAAGAGGCAAGAGAGGTGCAGGAAAATGGAAGAAGGGTGCAGAAAGAAGCAAGAGAAGTGCAGAACGAGGGAAGAGGGGTGCAAAAAGAGGCAAGAGGGGTGCAGAAAGAAGCAAAAGAGGTACAGAAAGAGGCAAGAGTACTGCAGAAAGAGGTAAGAGAGGTGCAGAAAGAGGCAAGAGAGGTGCAGAAAGAAGCAAAAGGTGCAGAAAGAGGCAAGAGAGGTGCAGGAAAATGGAAGAAGTGTGCAGAAAGAAGCAAGAGAGGTGCAGAAAGAGGCAAGAGGGGTGCAGAAAGAGGCATAAGAAGTGCAGAAAGAAGCAAAAGAGGTACAGAAAGAGGCAAGATAACTGCAGAAAGAGGTAGGAGAGGTGCAGAAAGAGGCAAGAGAGGTGTAGGAAAATGGAAGAAGGGTACAGAAAGAAGCAAGAGAGGTGCAGAAAGAGGCAGGAGGGGTGCAGAAAGAGGCAAGAGAGGTGCAGAAAGAGGGAAGAAGGGCACAGAAAGAGGCAAGAAGGGTACAGAAAGAAGCAAGAGAAGTGCAGAATGAAGCAACAGGGATGCAGAAAGAAACAAGAGGGGTGCAGAAAGAGGCAACAGAGGTGCAGAAGGAGGCAAGAGAGTTGTAGAAACAGGCAAAAGAGGTGCAGGAAGAGGGAACAGGGGTGCAGAAAGAGGCAATAGAGGTGCAGAAACAGGCAAGAGAGGTGCAGAAAGAGGGAAAAGGGGTGCAGAAAGAGGCAAGGGGGTGCAGTAAGAGGCAAGAGAGATACAGAAAGAGACAAGAGGGGTGCAGAAAAAGGGAAGAAGGGTGCAGAAAGAGGCAAGAGGGGTGCAGAAATTTGCAAGAGAGGTATAGAAAGAAGCAAGAGCGGAGCAAAAGAACCAACAGATGTGCAGAAAGAGGCAAGAGGGGTGCAGAAAGAAGCAAGAGAAGTGCAGAAAGAAGCAAAAGAAGTGTAGAATGAAGCAACAGTGGTGCAGAAAGAGGCAAGAGGGGTGCAGAAAGAGGCAAGAGGGTGCAGAAAGAAGCAAGAAATGTGCAGAAAAAAGCAAGAGAAGTGCAGATTGAAGCCACAGGGGTGCAGAAAGATGCAAGAGGGGTGCGGAAACAGGCAAGAGAGGTGGAGAAAGAGGGAAAAGGGATGCAGAAAGAGGCAAGAGGAGTGCAGAAAGAAGCAAGAGAGGTACAGAAAGAAGCAAGAGAAGTGCAGAAAGAAGCAATAGGGGTGCAGAAAGAGGCTAGAGGGGTGCAGAAAGAGGCAAGAGAAGTGCAGAAAGAAGCAACAGAAGTTCAGAAGGAGGCAATAGAACTGCAAAAAGAGGCACAGAATTGCAGAAAGAGGGAACAGGGGTGGAGACAGAGGCAAGAGAGCTGCAGAAAGAGGGAATAAGGGTGTAGAAAGAGGCAAGAGGGATGCAGAAATTTGCAAGAGAGGTGCAGAAAGAAGCAAGAGCAGTTGAAAAGAACCAACAGAGGTGCAGAAAGAGGCAAGAGAAGTGCAGAAAGAAGCAAAAGAGGTGAAGAAAGAGGCAAGAGGGGTGCAGAAAGAGGCAAGAGAGGTAGAGAAAGAGACAAGAGAGGTGCACAAAGAGGGAAGAAGGGTGCAGAAAGAGGCAAGAGGGGTGCAGAAAGAAGCAAGAGAGGTGCAGAAAGAAACAAGAGAAGTGCAGTATGAAGCAACAGGGGTGCAGAAAGATGCAAGAGGGGTGCAGAAAGAGGCAACAGAGGTGCAGAAATAGGCAAAAGAGGTACAGAAAGAGGGAACAGGGGTGCTGACAGAGGCAAGAGATGTGCAGAAAGAGGGAAGAGTGGTGCAGAAAGAGGCAAGACCAGTGCAGAAAGAACCAATAGAGGTGCAGAAAAGACAAGAGGTGTGCAGAAAGAGGCAAGAGAAGTGCAGAAAAATAGAATAGAGGTGCAGAAAGAGGCAAGAGAGGTGCAGAAAGCGGCAAGTGAGGTGCAGAAACAGGCAAGAGGGGTGCAGAAAGAGCAACCGAAATGCATAAAGAGGTAAGAGAGTGCAGAAAGAGGCAAGAGAAGTGCAGAAAGAGGCAAGAGAGGTGCAGAAACAGGCAACAGAGGTGCAGAAAGAGAGAACAGGGGTGCAGAAATAGGGAAGGGGGATGCAAAAAGAAGCAAGAGAGGTGCAGAAAGAAGCAAGAGAAGTACAGAAAGAAGCAAGCGAGGTGCAGAAAGAGGCAAGGGAGGTGCAGAATGAGGGAAGTGAGTGCAGAAAGAGGCAAGTGAAGTGCAGAAACAAGCAAGAGAGGTGCAGAAAGAGTCAAGAGAGGTGCAGAAAAAAAAGCAAGAGAGGTCCAGAGAGAAGCAAGAGAGGTGCAGAAAGAAGGGAGGTGCAGAAAGAGGAAGAGTTGTGCAGAAAGAAGCAAGAGAAGTGCAGAAAAAGGAAGAAAGGTGCAGAAAGAAGCATGAGAAATGCAGAAAGAGGCAAGAGAGCGCAGAAAGAAGCAAGAGTGTTTTGCACACCATTGTCTTGTGGCTCATGGCCTCCTGGATGGTCTGGCTACGTTACCGCAGGCCTGGCTGCCATGATGACTCTTGCGCACGTTATTATTGGATGTTGTTCTTTCGCCCTCTGTTATTGCCAAGTAATTCTACAACAGTCTGCATATTCTGTTACTCACCTTTTCTCCTGTTCCCTTTTGGGCTCAGTCTGAACAACAGTTACAAGGTCGAATAACAACTCCCTGGTTCCTACTGATTTGGCCCGTCCCTCGCACCTAGACATAACACTTGTACAGCTGCCATTGAGAAAATAGTGTGCTTTTAATAATGCGATCGCTTGTTCTAAGATAGCACTTGGAGACGATCTTTCCAGAGAGAAGAGCTGTGATTGTTTGCTGATGTAGTTTTGCATCAAGAGACTGAGGTATGGGGGTTCGCTAGTCAAAGCCCAAAGGTCTTCTATTATCATAATAAACTGGCTTCCAGCACGGGGAGGGTGGTAATGTTAGTTAGACATATCTCCACTGCTTTATGAGATGCTTTCCCCGTTTGTATTCTATGGAGTAGTAACTATGCTGATTATATTGTTCTTATGTATTATGCTACTAGTACTGACACGTGTACTGTATCTTAGAGCACGTAAGTTGAAATAAACATTTTAACCTATACAGTGTCTCTTCATACGCATGTTGTGGACAGGTACGAAAGTGACGAAAGAGTGTTCTTGCCTCTGCGTGTCCTGAGAGAGAGATACCGTGTTCTGGGTTGTCTAAGCATTGGTACATTGGTGCCAATGGGACGCTAAGGCTAGTTGGGTTGGGGTTTTGGGTGCTAAGGTTTATGGTTGGCTCACCACTATATTCCGAGGTCCTATTATCCTGTGCATAGCTCTGTATGTGCAGAAACCCTATGACATGGCGCGACCAACGAGTGGGGCGGCTTATTTGCGAGACGCTTGAGTAGTATTTGTGCTTGTCCACAAACCCCTCACGTACGCTTCCGGAAGCGTGTGTGATGGTGATACCTCCTATATTACAGTAATTGTAGGTTCTTTCAAGCTTGAAGTTATTAAAAAAGGTTTCTTAGAAAAACCCTTTTTGTGCTGCCTTGTGTACAATTGTTGAAAAGTCCCGTTCGAAATGGCGGGTATAGACATAGCAGCGCATAGCCGCACAGCACTCCGTGACCACTTACGGATATATGGAGTGCCAGACGCGGGAGTTGATCTAGTCTTTGTGGTTCAAGCCGACCCGGCTTTCCACTTTGAAGTGTTCTACTCTTGGATCACTTTTCCAGCATTGGATGCGAACGATAATCTGTTTCATACATATGAACCCACCGCTGTTCCTGCTGTCTATAGACCTTATACTAATCTTGAAGTACCGCTCACGGCTTGGCAACACCGTGTTTGGTTTAATGGCGCCCTCCCACAACCGACTACCACGGTTCGTTTAGGCCCCTTATCTATAGCGGGGGCCACTTGGCCTGTTTTGGCCGGGTACACCCCACATCCGCTTTATATGACAATACCAGTCGTGGAACTGCGCACTATGTATGCGGCCTTGGTGCAGGTGCATCGAGCGTTAGTGCGATATGTTACAGGCAGCATCCATGGAGCCGCTCCTGGAGTGCCTGGCCAACCAGCTGCTGCAGGCGGAGTAACCATAAGTCCTGTCATGGTGAATTCTGTGATGGGCAAACGGCCACAACATAAGGATGATTTTCCTTATTGGCTTGCAGAAAAGTTTGATCAGTTGGAGGCAGTTTTTCCACATACAACTCCAGTGGATAAACATCGTATTTTGACGATTAGTTTGCCAAAAGACTTAATTCCCGAGTTGACAGCATGTGACAACTGGGGTAGGGTATTCGCAGCAGTATATTCTAAATGTTTTGGTACGCCTTCCATGACAGTTCTCCCCTCTGTAATTAAAAAGTACAGGATGAACACGGCCCTGAAGCGGCTGTGGAATTAGGGATGAGACTAGTGGGAGTGTTTGAAGTAGTAGCTGAACTGATTCTTGCAAATGTCAAGGGCGATGCAGTGAACTTTCAAGTAGCGAACGCTTTGGCTTTGGTCCCAGAATTGGACAAGCCTCGCGAATTACCGAAAATTATTACCCAGGCTTACAAAACTATTGGTAGAAACAGCCTGGGTAACAAGCCTTTGCAAAACAGCAAACACAATCGCAACCACAACAGCAACAAACCAAATCTCAATCTGAGAAGGATGAGAAACCAGTCTTCACTAAAAAGAGCTGGAGGCTGAAAAAACAGGGTAAGCAACAGACAAAGCCGGGATCGCGAGGCGCATCCCCGGTTTCAATTTCTTCTGAACGTACTTATGATTTACGCGATAGAGCGAGAATTAAGTCTCCGGATAGGTTTCAGATCCCTGATACGCGTTCTCCTCGTTCTTTACAGGCACAGACTTCGTCACAAGCCGGTGGAGGAGACCGCCAGGATAGAGGAAGGGCCCGTGAGGCCCCACAGGGACGAGACCAGCCTCGACAACAGGTCAGAGGAAAAGAAGAAGACGCTCAACGTTTTCGACCCCAATTTCAGAAGAAAAAAGTTGCCGCTGTAACAGCGAAATATGCCACAGACGGTGAGAACGAGACTCCTGAATTGGACGTGGGCAGTAACCCTCCTAGACAGCGCCGCGGAAGTAACCATAGTGCGGGAGGCGCTACGTCCTCATATGGAGGCGACAGCAACTGAAACATTCATTACTGTTGAAACAGCAGACACCAGAGTGGCACCCCCTGACAGACTATTTAATATAGTCCTCCAAATTGAAGGTGATATACAGCGTGTAATTAAAGGGATTTTTTGGGAAAATCTGACCTCTTCATATGATATTTTATTGGCAGAGGCGGATTGGCCACCCCCATTCGTACTTACTGCGCGTAAAGGGGAGGAGGTAATCCTTCCGAGCTTTTCTAGACATGTCCCAAAGGACAAAGCAAAGGCTCTTGCAGCAGAATGGGCTGTGTCCCTGGCTCCAGCGTTATTCCGCAATCACGTGGGTTGGGACGAAGAATCTCCCCCCATGAAATACCTTTGCGATCGTTGCCACAGCCACAACCCCAATATCCCATAAAACGTGAAGCAAAAGGCCCAGTTTCCGAAATTCTGACACAGTTGGAATATCAGGGAGTAATTGAACCCTGTGTATCACCTATGAACAATCCCCTTTTCGCGGTTTCTAAACCCGATGGATCGTACCGTTTAGTATTGGATTACCGGCATTTGAACTCTCATTGTCGGACCTTTGCGGTGCAAAATACCCATAGTTCTGCGCTTGTAGACAGTCTTGTTCGTAAAAAATACAAAACAACTCTTGACCTTTCAAATGGATTCTACACGCACAACTTAGCCCCGGAGAGTGGCCAATGGTGTGCCTTTACTTCCGGTGGTAAAATGTTCAAATTCAGGCGTCTTCCTATGGGGTACAAAAATAGTCCAGGAGTGTTTGCCGCTCGTGTTGTCTCTTTATTAGACGGCATAGATCCAGACGCCTGTTCGTATGTGGATGACATTTATCTGACTGACGATGAACTGTTTCCGCATCTGACCCGAGTGGACCGCATTATTCTTGAATTTGCGGTTCAGGGATACAAAATTAACTTTGCAAAATCCCATATTGCTGAGTTTACCGTTTTGTTCTTGGGCTATGAGCTCAACAATGAAGGTAAGGGTTTAGCCCCCCATTTTCTGGAGAAATGTGCACTTCTGTGCCCTCCTACAAATCTGAAGAAGCTTCAGTCTTTGCTGGGTTTTTGAATTTCGGACGTACATACATTCCCGAATATGCCCAGCGTATCAAGCCACTGTATGCCTTGATACAGCCTACTTTTTCGAAGTCTTGCTGGCTTCCGGAGCATACCTCCATTCTGCAATCACTGCAGACAGACCTTCTTGAGTCTAAATACCTTTTGACGCGTGATAACCACACAAACTTGGTGATTAGAATCATTCCAGGGGCAGTGGGTTTCACGTATTTAACCTTTAATGAAGGTGACACAGTACCTATCGCATACAAGTCACATCTATACACCTCTGCAGAAATGCGGTTCTCATCTGTGGAGAAAGTGCTAACAGCAGTGCAAATGGCGATCCTGAAGGAGCGCGCACTGGCACAGGGAAAACGCATTCTGGTGGTGACACCCTATCCTGCCCTAGAGGCAGTGACTAAAGCAAGTGTTCCGAACTCTAAAGCTTTGCACCCCCGTTGGATTCAATGGGCAACATCTTTGACGTCTCCGGATGTCACTTTCATTTTCGACTCTTCTCTTCAGACTCAGGAGTTTTTACAGTATGAATTTATTCATCCTCCTCCTTTGTCCTTATTGCCGCTTGAGGATTACGACTGTGTGATCTACACCGATGGCTCGGCACAACCGGCCACTGGGTCCAAGCATGCTTATTCAGCCGCATGTGCTATTGTTGCAGGTACGTTTGTGAATGGAAAGTTCAAATCCACTGTGGTGCATACGCAGGCACTCGGGGATAGTACCGCACAATTGGCCGAGTTGCGTGCTTTGGTGCTTGCACTTGAGTTCGTAAATCCTGATGTGACCACTTTAATTGTGTGCGATTCTTACTACTGTGTTCAATCATACAATGACAATCTGTTCTTTTGGTCGCAAAACGACTATAGAGACGCTAAAGGCAACACAATCAAGCATAAAATGCTTTGGGTTAGGGTGGCAGAATTACAAAGACGTCTGCCACTCACACAGGTGGTTCACACCCTAGGCCATCAGCGAGTGGGCGCACACGCTGTTGGTAACAGTCTGGCGGATGAAGCTGCCAGATCAGCAGTACTCACGTGTTCAGTAGCAGCAGTTACTAGATCCATGTCTAGAATAGACACTGATATCTTGGCAGCAATTGCTGCAACAAAAGAAGGCATTAATTACCCTAGAGGTTTCCCTTCTAAATATTCTTACCAGATAGGTCCCGATCAGGCTCCTTATGTAACAATACCTAACGTTGGGGTTCGGCTGATCCCCAACGCGGACCGCAGACTTTCCTTGATGGCAGCGGCACACGAAGGCATGGCTTCGGCGCATGCTGGTGTGTCAGCGACAATTTCCATTTTGCAGCAGCGTTACTGGTGGCGTGGTTTATACAAAGATACACGTACTTATGTGCTTTCCTGTGACGTTTGTCAACAGATCAAGCCTTCAACAGTCACAAGACCACCGCAGACCTCGCTTGCAATTTCGAACAGACCCTTTGGGTGTGTTTACTTGGATCACTGCGGTCCATTTTCTTCAGACACTGCCTATAAATATATCTTAGTGGCAGTGGACTCGTGCACACGGTTCATCTGGGTCTGGCCACAACGGAGTGCTGACGCACGAAATGTCATTAGGGATTTGCGAGTCTTTGTGGGAATTTTTGCATGCGGCACCTTCCATTCTGACCAAGGTCCGGCGTTTGCCTCTAAGGCTTACAAGGACGCAATGGGCTCCTTAGGGGTGCGGGTGAAATTTTCGTCTCCGTATAGGCCTGAGGGCAACTCTATCGTTGAACGAATGAACCGTGACTTAAAGCAATCCTTGACAGCTAGAGTTATAGGTACTGGCAGGAACTGGCTGGCCCACTTGTATACTGTTCAACGTGCACTTAATAATCTCCCTAGAAGGCCTCTGGGTGGGCGGACCCCTTACGAAATGCTCTTTGGCATACGAATGTTTGTGCCTGACCTTGATGGTCTAGACATGGCGGCGCAATCCGCCAAGTTTGATGTAGATAATCATTCTACTATGTTACAGGACTTACAAGAAGCCCGAGACAAACTAGCAATTGCACATTTGCCTTCAGCCACAGACCCTGCTTTGCAGATTCCGGTTGCCGGCTGGCTTCCGAAGATTGGCGACCTGGTACGAGAGAAGGTGGAGAACAAAAAAGAATTCGGCCCCTCTTTTCGTGCACCGGTTCCAGTACTGGGCTTGAAGGGAACACGTACAGTCATCCTACCACCGCTTCCCGGTCGCAAGGAAAACAGATACATCTCAGTGGAAAATGTCAAGCTACAACATCTGGCCGATCTTAAATAGTGTCACACCAGCGGTCTCTTGTCCTGCCATTTATCGGACAAGCGTTCGAGGTACGCCTGCACGAACAATCAATGACGTTACCATGGAGATGGTTGATTTGCCTGACAATATATTTGAACCCCCTGCATCACCCTGCATAGACGAGGACGAATATACTTATCCCGCCACAGAGTCGGTGGCACACCAACCAACAACGCCACTGAGCCCGACACGTTATTCTTTTGACTCGGAATCCAATTCATCACAAGTCCCGTCCAAGTTTAGTCTTTTTATATCGTGGTTTAGAGACAATTTTTTGATTCCACCTTGGACATACATTTGGATGGTACTTTTCTTGGTTTTTTTGTTCATGTCCATTGGCTTTGTCACAGTGTTTTTTCTACTCATCAATGGTCACTATTTACCTGAACGCTCTGCTGTGAACAGTGTTGCTGGAACTTTGGCTCCACATTCCTCTTCACACATCATGAAGCGTGACCACACATTTGTGAACATTTCAGCGTTTCCAGTTGCTGATGGCATAGTATGGGATGCGGTAAACTTTCAAATACATGGCCCGACAGAAATTATTAATGTACCAAATGTCCTTCGAGTCTCGATGGGTGATGTAGTAAAAAGTAATATTCATTCTGATGATTGGGATGTGCATGCAGTTGAAGCATTGTTTGCTGATTTAAAATATTATGCCTCTTTTAATGCTGAAGACTTGTATATGAATTCTGCGAATTATGCCGATTTGTATTGTTACCAACATTGGGGAAATCATTTTCTCCACAAGCCAAGTGCACTACGTAGCCCTGCTACTTACACCCAATGGGAACACTGCCCAAACCCCGTACCAGGTAGTTCCCAAACTCTTCGAAATAAATTCACCTATTTTACTGATTTTAATCGATCGAACCCTGGGTCATATTATTTTAAATTAAAAACTCCATTGACTCAGAAAATAATGTTGACCCACACTAAATTGTTATATTCGGGTTCCTTTTTGAGCGCCTTGGCGGTGGGTGGTTATGAATATTGGAAAGACACAGTGGATTTAAAATCAATTTGGGGTTCGAAGCCATGGCAGGTGCAAGGCACTGAGGCCTTGCACCGTGCTTGCCTTATCCCAGCCCAAATTCTATTTCTAAATGCTTCCATTTATCAGACCACGTGTTGGGGGTTGGCTACCGTTAAACAACTAAATGCGCCAACCATCCCATCCTTGTCGAGTCTGCCAAATGATAGTTTGCATTTTAATATGTCCCTTATGGCGTTACAGGCTCAGTTTCAGAATAATTCCTTTAACGTTTCTGCACTGATACAGTCACCCTGGTTGGCATGGCCCATATCATCTAATGCATGCCAACTGCGTTTTCATGGCACAGTTCCTGGCTACATACAGGACAAGCCTGATCCAAGATTTACTGAAACTCGTACTGTGACCACGTATTCGGTTGGTAAATTATGTAAACAATGGTTACAACATTCATCCTTAGACTCTGTTAAGAACCATTTATCCCTCCTATCAGGCACTATTGACTTATCTGACTTTATCTTGGGACCTCGTGGTCCCCGACCGAAGAGATTCATTTATGAGGCATATAATGAGCTCTGGAAATTGTCACAAATGGAAGCTGCTTCCCGTCTTAGGGAAATAGACCAAGCCAATTTGGAAAAGGTGCTTGCTGTTGTTGACAATAGTATAAATACCCTGTCTTCCCGCATTTACACATTAGACAATATTGTATCCTCTGTTGTTGATATTGTACAAGATGATGTCTCTATGTTGTATCATGGTCAGAATCAGTTGCGCTCAGTGATGCAGTTTGCATGGACTTTGCAAACTCTTAAGTTGGGTAAAGTTCCTTGGAATTTGTTAAACACCACTGCCCTCTTTCTGCCTTTTAATTTGACTGACAAACAGCAGTTCATGTCCATGAAAGATGCATCTTACACTTTGTTACATATTGAAAAAGTGGATCCTTTACCGTTCTCAGTAGCAGAACTAGATTCTGCGGTGTGGCTAGTTCATGGGGTTATAGCTTTACCTTTTTCCCTATTTGAGTTCAGTTCGTGCATGAAGCATTATCCTGTGGGCCGTTTTCAGCCTTTGGGTGGTGCTTTCCTGCATGAACTTTGGTCCTTGCCTTTCATGTATAAATGCCTTAGGGATGGCAAGGAAGTATTTCTCACGGGGGAGTCCTGTGATTCAACTGTGGGTCATTCGCTTATTTGTAAACATATTAAATTGCACGGGGCTTGTAGCGTTTCAGTTCCAAATCTTGCATGTGTCCTGAAGGGTATTCCTGCTCCTGCTATTTCTCCTACTTTTACTTTGCTTACCAACGGTAGCTATTTGCTTTTAAATAACGAGAATTGTTGTGGCCTGCAGGCTGGCATTCCGTATATTGTTACAGTCTCGCACAGAGTTGTCTGCTGCAAGAATGTGCTTTTTCCTCCCCCTCACGACATCGTTGATAGCTCTATTTGGCCTTCCATTCCTACCATGGAGGCAGATTTCAATAAGTTGAGCAGAATAAAGGCCCTATTATTGAATGAGGAGGTTATGCTCACATCCGCCCGGGAGACATTCATTCTCCAGGTGGCGAGCACCCACAGTGAAATACAGGCCCTTTTGAACACTGACCTCCCCCAACATTTTGGGGAGTTAATTCATCGTATTTTTAACGCATCAAACACTGAGGGTCTGGTGCACTTTTTTAAGGTTGTGGGGTCTGGCCTCGTGTCCACCTTTCAAACTATTTTCGGTGTGATACCGGCATTCATTCATTCTATCTTTTCTAGCGTCTTTGGTGGATTCCCATTAATCCTCGCTTTGGCGGCCGGTGTCTTGCTGTTGGTCTGTTTTCTGCGCAATGGCTGCACTCCACTGGGCCCTTCTCGATCCCGAACGCCTCCAGTTGCTCCGTGAGCGACTCCTTGTTGGCTTCGATGTACTGCCCTTGGCAACTATCAGTGTGTCCTACACCCTTTCCTTTCGCTTTGCGTATTTCACTTGCGTGCAACCTGTGATGTCTTGCATCCGATGTCCGTTTACATGGACCATGGATTATTGCCTCTCCAATTCGTCATTGTCGGTACCGGATTTTGTTCGGTTGGTGGGTCCCTTGGAGGCCCATGAACGGGACTGTTCCGCTGCTGGTTTTATGATGCGTGCGGCTGCACTGGGGATTTTGGCACAATGGGATATCTGGGCGGCTGCTCAGGACCTCCTACAACAAAGTTACATTGAATATCACGCAAGCTGTCCCGCATTGCTTTTGGATGCTCCATACTCTGAAGAACATTCCTGCAGCTTTGACCTGTTGGACTGGATGGCGTCTACATTTTTTGACGATTCCAATGATGTCCTGTTGGACGGTATAGCGTTTTTCTGCTCTTTCACATTTTTGGATTGATTGACTTGCCGTTAGTTCTCAGTAGACAGCCTCAATTCTGCTCAGGTGTTTGGAACTCTGTCTTCGTTTTTGTTTCGGCCGATGGACTGTCCAGGGAGGGTGTCTTGTGGCTCATGGCCTCCTGGATGGTCTGGCCATGTTCCGCAGGCCTGGCTGCCATGATGACTCTTGCGCACGTTATTATTGGATGTTGTTCTTTCGCCCTCTGTTATTGCCAAGTAATTCTACAACAGTCTGCATATTCTGTTACTCACCTTTTCTCCTGTTCCCTTTTGGGCTCAGTCTGAACAACAGTTACAAGGTCGAATAACAACTCCCTGGTTCCTACTGATTTGGCCCGTCCCTCGCACCTAGACATAACACTTGTACAGCTGCCATTGAGAAAATAGTGTGCTTTTAATAATGCGATCGCTTGTTCTGAGAGAGCACTTGGAGACGATCTTTCCAGAGAGAAGAGCTGTGATTGTTTGCTGATGTAGTTTTGCATCAAGAGACTGAGGTATGGGGGTTCGCTAGTCAAAGCCCAAAGGTCTTCTATTATCATAATAAACTGGCTTCCAGCACGGGGAGGGTGGTAATGTTAGTTAGACATATCTCCACTGCTTTATGAGATGCTTTCCCCGTTTGTATTCTATGGAGTAGTAACTATGCTGATTATATTGTTCTTATGTATTATGCTACTAGTACTGACACGTGTACTGTATCTTAGAGCACGTAAGTTGAAATAAACATTTTAACCTATACAGTGTCTCTTCATACGCATGTTGTGGACAGGTACGAAAGTGACGAAAGAGTGTTCTTGTCTCTGCGTGTCCTGAGAGAGAGATACCGTGTTCTGGGTTGTCTAAGCATTGGTACATTGGTGCCAATGGGACGCTAAGGCTAGTTGGGTTGGGGTTTTGGGTGCTAAGGTTTATGGTTGGCTCACCACTATATTCCGAGGTCCTATTATCCTGTGCATAGCTCTGTATGTGCAGAAACCCTATGACACCATTAGTACCAATTTAACACCCACATTTAGCAATAAGTAACAGATGGCCATTCTGTGTTTGCAAAGAGCCTTCCACCACGCTGTAACACTTGTCACTGCATTTTTGGTAATATTTGAGCCGTTTGAGCTAGAAACAAGGTTTATTTTGTTCAAATCTGCAGATTATGCAGCAGATGATGGATTATGTGGCAAATGCGGAAAATGTATAATTGTGCGAAAGTCGGTGCAGCCAAACAGTCGCATAATTCCAGTGGCCCTGCTCATACCTCTGTCTAGGTCTAAAAGTGCTCCTCAGTGGTTCCTTCTTTTTTTGTCTCATTGAGTTTATACTTTAGCTTCTATAGAAAGGAGGAAGACTAAACCTGAGGTTACCACTCCACTACACAGACTACCATACCACATAATTAGTCTCCATAACACATAATCCCACTCTACATAATTCCTATACACCAAATACCACATACTTTCTATCCACATAATTTCACTGCACAACATACCACATAGTTGCACTACACACAACGTACATCCACTCCACTCCAAAAAACATTAGTAGAAAACTATTACATTTACAACGCCAATAGCTCTAACTCTCGCAAATCCGAGACCTATTACAACTAGTAGTCGCATTTGCAGAGTGGTCAAGAAAGGGGGCTGGGCCTCCGACCAGCGCTCAGGAATTCCGCTGCGTAGGACTTACAGGAGGTACCAGGAGGGCTTCTTGGCCCCCAAAGTCCCTCAGGAGTAAAGTGGACTTCATCCCCCAACCAGTAGTTTACCAGGAGGCACATTTGCAGAGTGGTGGAGAAAGGGGGGCATGGCCTCCGAAGATCTCTTAGCAATCTCACTGTGTGGGACTTACTAGAGGTAACAGGAGGGGTAGTTGGCCCCTAAGGACACGCTCTTGGTTGGGGGATGAAGTCCCCTTGCCTCCTGAGGGTCCCTGGGGGCCAACTAGCCCTCTTGTTATCTCTAGTAAGCCCCACACAGCTGGATTGCTGGGAGTGGTCAGAGGCCACGCCCCATTTTTACACCACTCTGCAAACGCGCCTCCTGGCGCACTGCTGCTTGGGGGTTGAAGTCCACTTTAGTCCTGAGGTCCTCAGGACACAAGAGGACCTCATCTCCCCACCAGCAGTGCACCAAGAGGTGTGGTTGCACAGTGGTGTAAAAAGGGGTGTGGCCTCAGACCACCTCTCAGCAATCCCACTGTGTGGGGCTCACTGGAGGTACCTGGTGGGCTAGTTGGCCCCTAAGGACCCTTAAGATTCAAGGGGACTTAATCCCCCAACCCAGAACGCGCCAGGAGTTGTGGTTGCAGAGTGGTACAGGGAGTGGGAGGGGCGTCCGGGAGATGCTGGCTTGTCTTTTCAATGTTCCTTTTGGAAGGGGGGCTGTGTGGCCCCCCTACCATTAATACTTTTTGGGCCCTGGGGACCCCATCCCCCAGGGCTTGAGCCATTTAATTAATTAATTTTTTTAAAACAGGAAGGTGGTCGTTCTGCCCCCCTCTTGAGGCCGATTTTGGCCCCCGGGACCTCATCCCCTGGGGCATGGCCACTTCTACTTTAAAAAAAATCTAGATTTAAAGGAGGGGGGCCGTGCAACCCCCTTCCTGAGGCCATTTTCGGCCCCGGGGACCCCATCCCCCCGGGCTTTACCTCTTTTTTTTTTTTTTATATTTTTATTTTATGGGAGGGGGGCCCCTTTTGGCCCCGGGGACCCCATCCCCCGGAGCCTGGCCTCATGTTGGGGACCGCGGGGGAGCCCCAATGCCCCCACGGTCCCAGCCAGCTCCCCCGCCTCCTGCGGGAACCAGCATTGCTTTTGGACAAAGGGAGTTGCTAACATGCAGCTCCCTTTGCCCAAAAGCATTTCTGCTTTGCTTCATGGAAGCCAGAGCAGTTTTCCTGCTCTCACTTCCATGAAGCAAAGCAGATGTTTGCTATGGCATGGCGGGAGCAGTGCTCCCGCCATGCCATAGCAAACTGCAATGTCCCGGGGGTGGGCACCCCGGGACATTGCTGGAGCTTGCCTTGGGGGGTGGTGGGCCCCAGGGCCATCGAAGGCTCCTGGAGGGGGGCCGTGCGGCCCCCCTCCCTTAGTGTTTAAAGCCCTGGGGAGGTGGTGGTCCCCAGGGCCGGAGGTCCACATCGGACCCCCGTATCTTAATGATTCAATGCCTCGGGGAGGTGGTGGTCCCTGGGGCAGTGTGGGGGGGCAGGAGCCCTCCTCACACTTGTTAGTAATTGGTGCCCCAGGGAGGTGGTGGTCCCTGGGGCTTGGGGGTCCCATGAGGCCCCTCACCCATAGTAAAGAAAAGCCCAGAGGAAGTGGTGGTCCCTGGGGCCGGGGGACTGCAACGGACCCCGTATCTTTATTATTGAATGCCCCTGGGAAGTGGTGGTCCCCGGGGCTTGGAGGGGCCAGCAAGGCCCCCCCACCCATAATAAACAAAAGCCCCGGGGAGGTAGCGGTCCCCGGGGCTTGGGGAGGCCCCCCACCCATAATAAACAAAAGCCCGGGGGCTTAAAAGAAACGAAGCGCAATAGACCATGCTTCATTTTTTTTTTCAATTTCGGCGGGATTCGCGCACCCTATGCGAATCCCGCCGAAATGTTTAAAAACAATGCTTTTTTTGGCCCTGGGGTCTAGGGGGTCAGGGTGTTTCTACCCTGCCCCCTTATCTTTTTTTTAACGTTTTGAACCGAGTCACAAGATGGCTGCCTACACTTCCTGGTTTGAAGTGTTGGTAGCCAATCAGAAGTCAGCTTGTGATCGGGAGGGTTCGCGGATCCACCGCGTCATCATATATCAATATTTGTTTATTTTTGAATTTCTCAGGAACTACTGAATGGATTTACACCATTTAAAGCAAAGAGTGCACTCTGGACAAAGAGCTACCTCTCTGCCAAATTTGGTGTAATTCCGTTCAGCAGTTCGGGCTGTAGCTGCGACAAAAGTTTCCTATGGAAATTAACATGGAGAAAACGCATTTTGGGACCCCCTTTTTTACTCGTCCCCCTCTTGACGAATCACCCTGAAACTTTCAAGACAGGAGCTGACCGGAGCGCCCCATTAGTTTTGAAAATTTCACAAATATTCGTCAACCGGCGCCGAAGATATTGGCAAAAGAAAAAACAATTATATTTTGTGTATATTTTTAATGATATTACTGGGAAACGATATTTCTTTCCGATATTTTTGTACTTACCAGCATAAGTAAAGGGACACAATATTTTTGACACAATATTTTTGTAAATGATATAGCTGTTTTCGATATTGTGTCAGTGATCCCATGTAGCTCGATATTCCATTAGAAGAGGATCCAATATTAAACATAGACCAGAATTCAATTGCAATAGAAAAGGACACAAATCCCAATAGAAATCGGAACCTTACAGGAATAGCTACTCAGAATGAGGAATCAAAAATGATTAATTCTGCTAGCAACAGGCAAGTGATACATGCCCAAGTGCACACCAGGAATTTAGTTCATGCCACACCAAGATTAGAGATATTGAAAAGTGGCATACAACAGTAAAATTCCAACTTGGACAAAGCAAATGATTCATGGCTTGAATCAATCTCACTGACAAATAACATGGATTTAATGCAGGTGTTTGAAATTACAACAAAGAATCCGGATACCAAACAAACAGGTAAGCCTTTTATAGAACAACCGGAAACCCAACAACAAACAATAATTGAGATATCAAGCTTACTGGAACAAACAAGCAGTGACGATTTGAATCCAAACTACAAAAACCAAACAAAAAATTGACAACAGAAAAATCTCGCCCCAATGTGTAGTAGCGATAGCTTGCCTGATAGAATAAGGGCACCAAAGGTGATAATTAGGAAAAAAGCACTGATCATTACAACAATGACAAAGATAAATGAGAACAAGTCAAAAATAAAAGTGGAGGACCTTTTAAATCTGCACACCCTACTAATAAACTCCTTGCAAACTTCAATCACTGTACTTTACATGCAGCCTGATAAATTGGATATCCAGATTAACTTAATGGACACAATAGCGGCGCACATTACTGGTATAAACTCAAAACTTGAAATGTTGATGGACCTTAGAATACAGAAAAACAAAATTGCTACTATCTCAACAGAAGCTCATTGTGCATGTGGTCCTATAGTTGACAAATTAAGTGCTGCACCAACCATTGTAATGAGCATACTGAGTGAAAACAAACAGACCAATCATACACCCGAACTAAATGGTACACCGAAGCAGCACTCAGTAATAGGAAAAAAACAACTATATCTCAGGAAACGCGTACATTACTGAATAAGCCCACCCCAGGGATCACTATTTCTTTGCAAAAATCTGCCATAAATGACAAGAAACCACTTAAATTAGATAACCCTTTACCGTTACCGAACGTTTCAGCTAACAGCAACACAGACTCGCCTGAGCAATCAGTTAATCAGCAAAATGACCAAGATAAACCCCTGACCTCCCACCAAACAAAAAGACAGAGGAAACATGCCAGAAAGGCCAGAAAAAACCTACAACACAAAGGAAATGTTGGCTAAACGGGCAATAGCTGGTACCCAATATTTACTCCAACACCTAAGGAGCAAGACCTAGCAAATTAAGAACTTGAGGAAGACCAAAAATATATTCATGAGATTCCCTCACTAATGGATTTTTCAGATTTATCAATCAAAGAAACTGTGGGGTTAAAAAGTGTACTTGAACCACTGGACAAGCCCGTAAGAACAACTACAAATAGTATGCCAACCGAAGCATAGAATCGCACAGAACTAAAGATGCAGCTCCTTAAAATTGCAGGGAACTCAAAACCATACAGGGGAGAATTCAACTGTTCAAGAAACAATGCGCACGACAAATGAAGAAATCGATGACCACAAAAGACCGGATATAGGTCTATTAATTCATAACGAAAATAATGAATCTAATAAAATTCTATGAGATGTGGTCTTACAGATGGGTAATAGAACAAACAGAGGCCAAAGTGAACAAATACTTATAAATATAAATCCATACAACGTCAAAATGATACAACAATCGTCAAGACAACAGCCATTAAAGACTGCGCCCTGTATATATCCTCTACCTCTCAAAATCTGAGGACCAACCACAAAATATAAATAACCAGATCATACTAACACCACAATACATTTCACAGGTCCCTCAGGATTACCTGAACAGAGGAAATCTAAGTTTAATGGCAGTAATACCAACTCTAAGCCATCTTTCCATGACTGATCTACTATTTATCGAGTTTATTAACCAGGGAGATATGAATCAAAACGAACAAACTCTGTCCACCTGGAAGTTACCAGAGACGGTTTCATTAATTCTAAAGGCAGCCCAACAGTTCGAAGACTGGGGTATAACACTTTCTAAGTCCTTAAGGCGATGTTACCCTTTACCCTTATTATGACAGCATAACAATCGATCCAATACACGCATACCACACCAGTTTACTCCGTATTACAAAATGCAAGAGGTGACTCTAGAGGCATCGAGTCTGAATTAAAAACACAAAGAAAAACCCAGGATGAACATGGCGGACCTCAGTCAGCTGCACGAAGGGAATGACTCGACAACAATAGGAACAAAGGGAAACAGCATTACTAAATCTCTTATCATGGAACATTGCAGGAGCAAAGCATGAACTCCAGCATAACACACCTCCAGACAACGGGAAAAATTATGATCTAATTGCCCTTCAAGAAACATGGCTGATCACCCCAGTCCAAGTGGCAGGCTACACCCTACATCACGTAAAAGCATCAAGATCTCAACGACATGGCAGGCCAAAGGGTGGCCTTGCCGCTTACATTTCCACAGCATTAAATATTATGACTGTTCAAATGCCTGCCATGACATCTGATATGCAGCTGATTAACATCAACCTGGGGCACAGTAAAGTAGCTAATACAATCATTCTTCTAAATGTCTACGTACATCGAAGGAGTGAGGAAATAAATGCTGTATTCAACCAACTGACCACTGTAATAACAAAAATAGGGTTTGAGAATCCATTCTGGGACATAATAGTAACAGGCGATTTCAACTCTAACCTAATATATACACCAGAGGAAGATGACCACTTAACGGCAGAAAACGCAATATGGGCAGTGCAATCCCAAGAACCCTCAACCTTTAAACAATATGATTCAAGAGGTCAGAAACTAGTGACAGATCTAGAGTGCCTTGGAATGAGAGTAATAAATGGCAGAACCCAACAGGACAGTCCTCCAAACTTCACATACTGTGGGTTAAAGGCACAGTCAATAATAGACTATATGATACTTACCTTATCATTGCTTGCTCTAGTTAAAGAGTTTTCCATTAAATATACCACTAAAAGTGATCATTCATTTCAGCATCTGGAACTAATCGCCTCTCCTCCAAGACACATGATAGCCCCTCTGGAGGCAGGACAAATATGATATATCAACAACTAATCTAAAGCGCGTAAGATGGTCGCGCAACTCCCTTCCTAAAAAAGCCACCAAAGCAAAGGAACTAATAATAAAATATGATCTCATGGTGGGCTCTCAGGTAGCTGCCTAGGTAGCCTTTTTAACAAACCTGCTAAATGATGCCCCTACAACATATAACTCTACAAGATCACAGCACATGCAGCTTAAAAGCCTGGATAAAAAAGCCCAGAGTTTTAGGAAAGAACTAAGAGGCACAGTTAGATCCCTAAGGGACATTGTTGTGTCTAAAAGCACTTGGGAAAAAATTAAAAACCTCAAGAAGCAGTACAAAAAGGAAATTTGGGAGGGCAAGAAAATGCAAACAGAAACCTTTTGGTCCGAACTCCTTTTTAACGCAAACCACTCAAATGCGAGAGCATTCTGGGAGCAGGTAAATGGCCTCACAAGATGACCAAAAATAATTAATGTTGCTTGTGTAACAGAGCCAGCTTGGATACTTTACTTAACCAACACCTTTGTGAAATTGGAACATAGAAGAGACGAAACTATAAGAACCATTAAACATCCATGAATGATGGTGGACAACACAACAACATACTCATTAACAAAAAGGCCAAGTACCAACACTACCCTTCAGGATTCAAGGAGTTCAACTGAACAGGTCGAACCTGTATACACATTAATAAAGACAGCGAAAGAGCCACAATATACCTCAAAAACGCTAATTATATAATAGAAAATGTTTCAATACAATCTACAGAAGACAAAGTTTCAAAAGTAATAAGATCAGGCCGAATGGACGGTGCTCCAGGTCCAAATGGAATCCCCCAGGCGATATTTAAATCGGACCCTGATTTCTAAGCATCCCCGTTGTCTCGTTTATACAATGAATTGAGCATTTCAGGCATACTTCCAGAGAGCTGGAGAGGCTCTATAATTAACCCTGTATAAAAAGGAGGGGACAGGACAGACCCAGCAAGCTACAGAATGATTGCTTTAATAGACTCCGAAGCAAAATACTACGCCTCACTGGTTCTTAGAGACCTGGTAGACTGGTCAGATAATAAC
The DNA here is from genome assembly GCA_963921515.1 of Calotriton arnoldi. Classification (NCBI taxonomy): domain Eukaryota; kingdom Metazoa; phylum Chordata; class Amphibia; order Caudata; family Salamandridae; genus Calotriton; species Calotriton arnoldi. The sequence goes on along the minus strand of CAWUFW010007332.1, from coordinate 86,408 downwards.
AACATAATCCCTATTAACCAGACTGAATTTCGCAGGGGCCCTGGTACAATCACAAACATTCTAGCTCTAGGACTAATGGCAGACAAGACCGTCCGACAGCGGAGAAATCTACATTTATGCTTTCTAGACTTTAAAGGGGCATTTGACCGAGTCAATAGAGGAATCTTATGGAACAAACTAAGGCAGTGGGGCCTTCCAGGACCAACCCTCCGAGCCATAATGCAGCTCTACACAAATTCGTGGATGCAAGTCAAAGTAGCAGACAGCACTAGACTCACGAGGAAAATATACACCGAAGCTGGTCCAAAACAAGGTTGTGTCTTAGCCCCTCACTTGTTTAACCTTTTTATGGCTGATCTCTCACCAAAGTTAGACCAGGTAAACTCGCATCCACCACATCTAAGTCCATAACGACTTATGCTCCGATCCTATGCAGACGATATAGTTCTGTTAAGCCACATAAGAGTAGGTCTTCAAAGAGGATTAATGAACTGGAATACTTTGCCAAGGAAAACTTATTAGAAACTAATATAGCAAAAACTAAAGTTATGACCATAAGCCACCATCTCAAAGTGCAACAATTGTTTAAACTAGGTAACATGAACCTGGAGGCAGTTACAAATACCTCGGCTTGCACATAGACAACTGACTTAACTTTCAAATACACAATGATAATTTAATTAAGAAAAGAAATGGGCTGATATATGCCTTTTGCACCATAGCAAGGAGCTTAAATGGCCCTTCCTTTAAACCATTATTAGCTGTTATTCAAGCAAAACTCTTGCTGACCTTAGCCTATGCGAGTGAAGTTCAGCACTGTAAAGATGCAGCATCCTTGAAAGACTTCAAATTTAGACATACAAAACAGTATTCGGTTTACCACGGAATTCCCCTCCAGCACAGGTCTGCCTGGAATTTGGACTACTGCAGCAGTATCTAGCCAGAAGGTATGCAACAATAAAACTGTGGTACAAAGTTTGGTCAAATCGACAGAATCCACTTAACACCACTATTTGGAATGCGCAGGAAGATGATCCTCGATCAGCCTACAACAAGTACTTGTGGTCATCAATAAAGTCAAAGAATGTGGCAGATCTTTGGCAACAGAACCTACCATATTCGACATTTCGACAAACACTGAATAAAGTGGCTAAAAGGCATTCGCTAATTAAAGATAAAATTGCATTTAGCAGGCGCTCTCATGCGTGGATGGTATTGCAATCCTATTTGGTACTACAACCCGCAGCATATTTGAGCATATCATACTCCCTATATTTAAAAAGGAAGCTACTAGCAATACGTCTTGGGTCACTACCGACTAATGCTAACCAACCAGCTTGGAAATACAATGGGCCAGTGTCATGCACCCTATGTGGTGCAGCAAAGCAGGACTTTGTCTATTTAATCTGCATATGTCCCGTTTTAAAACCAAATCGACTTTTATTGCTAAAAAATCTTTTTAATGCGAGGGGCATTCACACCTGCAGATCTGCCATACTAAAGTGCCTTGATCCAAACGATCTGCAGCTTAACTGCAAATTGGTAAAATGTTTACTCTTGATGAGAAACTAAATTGAACAAGTATTTTGCCACGCACCAATACGGTGTGAAAAACTACAACAGCACTTTATGTCCAAAAATGTTCGGCTTATTTGTTCGAATATTGTCTCTTTCTCCTGTAAATGTACTATTGCTGATAATAAGATTTTAATATGTACATTATATTTGTTATAACACGCTTAGTTTTATTGATATATTGTTATGGTTTAATTAACTTAACCCGTTCGCTGCGGCGCACATTCCCCCGCTGTGCGGGCGAATTCTACGCGTGCGCAAATCGGACGGCCCCCGGCCATCCGACGCACACGCCCACCGTGACGTCAGACGGCCGGGGGCTGTCTGACGCATGGAAGGCGTTAAACAATAAAGATTCACTCACTCACTCGCCCATGAAGTGTACAGGATAGGGTCAATGTTGCACATAACACAAGCTTGCTTCACCTATGGGGTTGTGTGTATGATAGCAGTAATGATGCTTCATATTATTCTTAGCTATTTTGCACTACTTTCATAGTGCTAATGCTATACCCATTTATAGAGCAATGTGTACAAAGGAAGCTTGGATGATGTCATCAGTGATTTAATCAATGATGCCATTTGAGATGTCATCAGTGATGCCATAAATGATATCATAGAGCATGTCATGAATGATGTAATATGTGAGGTCATAAGCAGTGCATGGCGGGGGCACATGTTCTAGTTAGCTCTGCTTACTATAACTGTTGAATTTCTGTGTTTTCTTTTGGAGCAGCTGACCTAACTATAACTACCCAGTGGTGGCTGCCATACACACACACACACATATAATACCTACTGGCAGTTGCCAGTAGGTAGTTATAGTTAGGACCTAGTATCCATTGAAAAGCGTTTTTTGACTTGCTTATAACTCTGGCGCCATTAGACAGTTCTTCACGAAAATATAAAAAAAAAAAGTGGCATGATATGTCTAGTTCTGCATGGAAACTTTCAGAGTGATCCGTCAAGCGGGGGCCGAGACAAAGGGTGGTGGTCAAAAAATTTGCATTTCCCATGAAATTTCCCTTAGGGATTTTGAACATGACTACAGCCCGAACTGCTGGATGGAATTGAACCAAATTTGTCAGAGAGGTAGCTCTTGGTCCAGAAAGAGCACTTTTTGTGATTTGGAGTGAATACGTTCAGCAGTTGCAGAGTTATTAAAGGAAAAACTAAATTGTATATCTAGGGATGCAGACCCTCTGCTGATCCCCTGCGGTGGATCCACGAAGTCAAGCGCCACCAGCAGCGCCGTTATTGGCTGACCACAACCTGACCAGGAGGTTGAGGCTGCCATTTTAAGTTTCGGGAAAGGTCCCAGGGCCTTCACATTTATCTGCAGACTTATTAAAGGGGTCATGGTAGAGGAACCCTGACCCCATGGGTGTGTTAGAGGAGTGTCAGAGGGACCTATGTTGGGTACGCAATTGAGTAATATCTTTTTTCCTCCACTTCGGGAATCTGCAGATCCCTCACAAGGCTCAGTGTGGCCCCCCCCCCTGTAAATTTGCAACAGATTTGTGAACCTTGATGCACTTTGAAAAAAAACACTTTCAGACCCACTCAGACGCCAGCACAGTTGCTCTCACATCCATTTAGAGACCCGCACAGGCAGTCACACACTCACTCACAGACATATGTAGGCATTCACACATCCACTCACAGAGCCATGCAGGCATTCTCAGACCCACTCACAGACCCACACAGCCACTGACACATCCACTACATACCCATGCAAGCACACACAAACCCACTCACAGACCCATGCAGGCACTCACACACCCACTCACAGCCCCACACAGGCACTCACAAACCCACTCAGAGACCTGTGCATCCACTCACATACCCACTCACATACCCACACACTCACACACCCACTCACAAACCCATGCAGGCACTCACAAAACCACTCAGAGTCCCGCAGAGGCACTTTCACATCTACTCACAGACCCACACAGGCACTATTACACCCACTCACAGTCCCACACAGCCATTCACACACCCACTCAGGAACCCTCACAGACCCACTCACACACCCACACAGACACTCACACACCCACTCACAGGCATTCACACACCCATTCAAAAAGCTATGCAGGTACTCACAGAACCACTCAGAGTCCTACACTTTCACACCCACTCACAGACCCACACACTCACTCACACACCCACTCACAGACCCACACAGACACTCACACACCCACTCACAGATGCACACAGACACTCACACACCCATTCACAGACCCACTCACACACCCACTCACAGACCCACACAGTCACATAGCCTCTCACAGATGCATAGCACCACTCACACACCCACTCACACACCCAATCACAGAACCACACAGTCACACATGCTCTCACAGATGCATAGCACCACTCACTCACCACAGACCCAGAGTGCCACTCACACATCCGCTTACACACCCATACAGCCACTCACAGAGTGACTCATATACCCATATTACCATTTACACATGTACACAGCCATTGACACATCCAGTCACACACTTAAACAACCACTCACACACCTATCTAGTCTGTGACATACCTACTCACACACCCACATGGCCAGTCAAACACCTACTCACTCATCAGTCACATACTCACAAACTCACTCAGAGACCCATACTGCCACTCATTCACCGAGTTAGAGAGCAATGCATCCTTTTATACACCCACTCACACAACATCAAAACTACTGACACACCTTCTCAAGGACCTATAGAGGCACTCCCACACTCTCTTTGATACCCTTGTAGCCAGTTATAGGCCTATTGTATTAAATGTGTTGTTGCTTTACATAAATGGTTAGGTTGAGGAAAACCTGTTACTATTATGTGTTGAATGTGTGCTTTTAGTTTGGGATCCATGATGCTCAAAACACTAAACTATGACTTATAATCCTCCCTATGACCATTTTGGAAGGAAGAGTAGCCCAGAGAAGGCTGCAGTAGAATGAGGTAGCTTTGAAGATGAAAGGGAGCTAAAATGGAGGACCGCTAGTAGAATATAAAAGAACATACTTGATTGGATGGTGGAGATGTGCATGGAACTAAAATTAGGTAGTGATTTGGAGAAAAAAGTAACTACATCTGTGATTGGTTTTGAAAGAATAAAAAATAAAAAAGTTGTTAGGGACTTGCTTGAAATGACAACCAGGCAACCACACCTGCTACCCTGCGGCAGTTTAATTTGCGGCTTACAGAAAGTAATGTGTACTTTTGACCTAGCGGTAGGTAGGGAATGTTGCTAACATGGCCACCATGGACATGGAGCTAAAAGAATATGGGGGAGGTGAGCAAAGACAACTGCACTGTGAAACTCAAAAAGAGTGGTGTGGAAACATTGGTAATTAAGGAGTGTTTGGCTTTTAATTTAGGAGTTTTTACAAAGTAAAACATAAATGCAAACTATTAATAGTAGGTTGGTAAATGCTTCTATGGGCTTCCATGTGGATTTGCAGGTCCACCGCAAATTTACACAGGGGACCGCGCTGAGCGGCGAGGTGGATCCACGGATTCGTGGGAAAAAGCAACCAAATTGGGCTTGTTTCCAGGAAACATGGAAAGGGTTAAAAACCATTTAGAGGTAGTATAACAAAAATAAAAGATGAAAGGCAGCCTGTTATTTCTTAACTACTGGAGTATAAGTAGCAGCACATGAGGAAGGGAAGCCATTTTAGCTGTCTTTGTACTGAAAGTGGAGGATTGCCATAGTTCTGACTTGAGATTTCCAATGAAAGCAGATGTTAACAGAAATAGAAATGAAAGTTGAAGAACAGCAAAGAACTTTTACAGGTATGTTAATTAGGTTGTAGTATAAAAAAGTATATTTAGATAAAAAAGTGTGAGTGTATATAAGATAAAAGAAAATATGTAGCTTCTAGACACTATACTAGAAATAGAAGGTAGCATAGAGGAGAACATTAACTAAAAGAGTGAGCAGGAAAGGAGAAAGAGGAATTGGTATGCTGAAAATATAGTAATTTTATTGTCAGTATGAATGAATGTGTTTGAAATTAGATGTGGGTGTTTGCTTACATTATGCAATTTAATAGTATGTAATTTTCACCCACTCACACAGTCAGGCAGGCACTTACACACCCAGTTACAGTCCCATAAAAGCACTTATGTACCCACCACTCATATGCCCAAACAGTGACTGCCACACTCAGTCACACACCCATAAAACCATTCACACACCCATTTACTCACCTATACATACATGTACCTAATTAGTTACACACTCATACAGGCACTGGCACACCCACTCACACCCTTGTACAGCCATTCATGTATCCAGCACTCAGACAATCAGTTACACATGCACTTACACACCTATACACCCAATTATACACCCAGTTACCCACCCATACATCTACTCACATACCTATTTACAAAACCATACAGCCACTCACACACCCTGTGAGAGAGTGACAGAGGCACTTACACATACATTCACACACCCACACAGCACTTATGTATCCAGTAGTAACTAAGCTAGTTACACACACAGTTACATACCCCAATATTCACTAACACAGCCAGTAAGCAATCATTACAGTCACTTACATACACATTTACTGGCCCCTAGAATTACTAAGAGAACCAGTCATATGCTGACATAGTTAGTTACACATCCAGTCACATACTCATACTGATACACGTATTTATATATGTATTCAAGTACTGACACTCCTAGTCACCCATCCAGACAAGTTGCCCTTTAAACATGTCTCAGGCTTGCTACTGCAGAACCTGTGTGTGCAGTTTTACTGCCATGTTGACTTGGCATTTCCCCTGCGCCAAACCTTAAACTCCTCTTCTACTGCATGTAAGTCACCCCTAAGGTAGGACGTAGGTAGGCCATAGGGCAGGGTGCTATGTGCTTAAAAGATAAGACATGTACCTCTGAAGTTTCAGTGAGTTACATGCACACTTAGAGACCCAGATGCCCAGTTATACATCCAGTCTCCCAACCACACGGTGACTCACATACTTATGTACAAAAACATAGAGCAATTAACACAAACAGTCAGACAGCAACAGAGGCAGTTACACATTCACTCACACACCCACATAGCACTAATATATATAGCAGTAACAGAGCCAGTTGCACACAGAGTTACCTACCCCAACACTCACTAAGACATCCTGTAAGCAATCCATACAGCCACTTACATCCACATTTACAGACCCATAGAGTTACTAAGAGAGCCAGTCATAAAGCAACATAGTTACTTATACATCCAGTGACATACCCACAGAGGATTTGATAGAGTCACTCAGATATGTACTCAAGTACTGACACTCCTAGTCACCCATCCGGACAAGTAGCCCTTTAAACATGTCTAGGGACTGCTACTGCAGAGCCTGTGTGAGGGGTTTTAGTGCTAGGCCGACTTGGCGATTAATATACCTTGCCAGTGTTCAAACTCTCCTTTTCTTTACACAAAAGTCACCCATAAGGTATGGCCTAGGTAGCCCAATGGGCAGGGTGCTGTGTAGTTGAAAGGTAAGACATGTACTTTTAAGTTTCAGTCACTTACACATGCACATACAGAACCATATTCCCCGTTATATAGCCAGTCACCCACCTATACAGCCACAAACATACCCATTTAGAAAACCATGTAGCCATTGTCACACCCAGTTAAACAATAACAGAATCACACACTCACACAGTTTCTATGTATTCACTACTAATAGAGCCAATTGCAGATACAGTTACACAGCCAAACACTGACCAACCCAGCCAGTTACTAATCCATACAGCCACTTACATGCCCATTTAGACACCCATACAGTCACTAACACACCCAGTCACATACTGAGCACCCATCCGCCTTAGGAATCTGAGCAGTTTACCACTGCTAGATAGTGGTAAAGTGTATGTGCTTCTCACCTAAAAATGGCTTAATTGACTTATCCACAATTGGTATATTAAATTGATCTGTAAGTCCCTAGTGGAGTGCACGGCCTATGCCCAGGGCCTGTAAATTACATGCTAGTAGTAGGCATGCAACACTAATTAAGTCATCCATAAAAGTAGCCCTTTAAACCTGACTGAGGCCTGGAACATCTGAGCCTGTATGTGCACTTTACTGCCACTTTGACTTGGCATTTAATACTCCTTGCCAGTGTTTAAACTCTCCTTTTTTTACACATACGTCACCCCTAAGGCACACTCTAGGTAGTCCAATGGGTAGGGTGCTGTTTAGTTAAAAGGTAAGACATGCACTTTTAAGTTTTACTCACTTACACACAAACTTACAGACCCATACACCCACTTATATAGCCAGCCACCCACCTCTACAGCCACAAACATACCTATTTAGAAAACCACACAGCCACTGTCACATCCAGTCAATGACAGAATCACTTACACAGCCAAACACATACTCACACAGTACTTATATATACACTAATAGAGCCTCTTGAACACACAGCTACATAGCCAAACACTGACTAACACAGCCAGTTACTAACCCATACAGCCACTTATATGCCCATTCAGACAGTGATACAATCACTAACACACACACATCACAAATTGAGACACACAGTTCGCCATAGGAATCTGAGCAGTTTATCACTGCTAGGTAATGGTAAAGTGTGTATGCCTCTTACCTAAACATGGTTTCATTGACTTATCCGCAATTGGTATATTTAATTGAGCTGTAAGTCTCTAGTAGAGTGCACTACCAATGCCCAGGGCCTGTAAATTAAATGCTAGTAGTAGGACTGCAGCACTAATTGAGTCATCTAAACAAGTAACTCTTTAAACCTGACTGAGGCATGCCACTGCTGAGCCTGTGTGTGTACTTTACTGCCACTCCAAATTGGCATTTAATACCCCTTGCCAATGTTTAAACTCTTCTTTTTTATGCATAAGTTACCCCTAGGGTACGCCCTAGGTAGCCCAATGGACAAGGTGCTGTGTAGTTGTTGAAAGGTAAGACATGTACTTTTAAGTTTCAGTTACTTACACACGGACTTACAGACCCATACACCCAGTTATACAGCCAGTCACCCACCTATAGAGCCACAAACATACCTATTTAGAAAACCATACAGTCACTGTCACATCCACTCAGTGACAGAAGCACTTACACATCTACTCACACAGTACTTATGTATCCACTACCAATAGAGCCACTTGCACACACAGTTACATTCCCAAACACCCACTAACACAGTCAGTTACCAACCCATACAGTCATTTACATACCCATTTGAACACCCATATAGTCACTAAGATACCCAGTCACATACTGAGACACTCAGTTTGCCTCAGGAATGTGAGCAGTTTTCCACTGCTAAATAGTGGTAAAGTATATGTGCTTCTCCCCTAAACATGGTTTGATTGACTTAACCACAATTAGGATATTTAATTTATCTATAAGTCTCTAATAGAGTGCTACAATATGTGCCCAGGGACTGTAAATTAAATGCTGGTAGTGGTCCTGCAGCATTAACAGTTTTCTATATTTTTCTATGTTATTTTAGGAAGAAAATAAACAAGGTATTAAAAGGGATAATGGAAGGCAACTGGGAAGAAGCAACTGGCTTCAGTTTGTGAAATACATGAAGGTTCAACGGAGAGCAAAAAAATAATTAACAACGGTGATTCTTCACTGTATCCAGGAATGCAGCCACAGATGACATCTTTAGAGCCACGGGCATCTGGCATTTGCTACAGTGAATTACTATCTCAGATAACTTATCGGAGACAGCTGGAACATTTATGACATCTAGTCATCTAGTGACAATGATTCCCCTAAGGCTACTACAGATTATGATTGTTCTTCTGCTGCACCTGCATTATGCAATGGTACGCATTGATGGATAGTTTTGATGTACTTCCACGTGGAACTTGTCTTGTGGGAATACTTCTTCCTAGTCTGTCTCGACAATTGTTTACTGCAGATATTGCAATGGACAAACTTGGCACTAATCTTTTTCTCTCCCGAATGAATACTGAAATGTTTCCAAAAATGACTCTTCTTTTTTGGAGGTGGCCTCTCTTCCTGCTCATACTGTACAGAGTCAGGTTCTCCTTGCTGGTCTAAAGACATACCTGCATCTATTTGAAGTACTTGTGCACAAAAGTATATTTGTTAATAGTTAAATAAGTTATGTTATGTTTATTTGTTAATTGTTTTGTTAAATTGTATAATAATGTTACCATCTCAGATAACTTGTTGCAATAAGCTGGTAGTGTCATTTGTTGAACATTTGAAAGTGCCACCAAGACTATTACAGATGATGAGTGTGGCTCTCCTCCATTTGCCTTCTCCCACACCAAATGATTGTATGTCCTTTCGCGGATAGTTTTAAGATGCTTTCACAGGGACCTTGTCCTATAAGAATACTCTTTACAAGTCTGTCTTGATAATTGCTTGCCGTGGAAGTTACACTGCACAAACTTGGCAAATACACAACTCTATCTGTAAGTTTTCCGAGTGTCTAAAATGTGATGCCTCTAATGTTAGAGTTTGCTTCTCTCAAAAAGTCATGTAAGTTATCCCATGGATATTCTGCACAACTGAGGGTTAGAAACCAAGGGGCTTATTTATGAGAGGCTTGTGCCGCCGGAGCAGCAATTCTTTACGATGCCACGGTGGCGCAAGCCCCTCAATCATATCTATGAGGCGACGCAAAGCCACTCTGCATGGCTCTGTATGACCTCATAGATATGGAGTAAGACAAATCAGCTCAAGTCGCTGCCCTGCCTCACTTTGCATCAATGAGGTGTTCCATGGGCATTGCGGTGGGTTTTCCCAGGCAACACCCATGGATTTTGACCCTGCCCCAGATTCACTTAATCACGTAAACCTGGGGCACTGCCAAAAACGTACGCCTCCCCAGAGCAGGCATAACGAGGAGAAATATTTTTATTTCTCCTCTTTTTTTCCTTTTTCCATGTGCGCTGCATTTCCATTTTGCAGCGCACATAGAAAGAGAAAAACGCCTCCCAGGATTGTTTTTTTGCGGGAAGGTGCCCCTTCCCGCACAAACAAATCCTGCCTGCAACAGAGGGACCACGAGGGTGTCTACGTTGGCGCAAGGCAGCAAATTGTGCACCAGCAGGTGGAAAAGGACAGTAATACACTGTATTTCATAAATACGGTCCATTCCTGCCCTTTCACATTGGCGTAGGGCAGCGCAGCAGGAAGACTTGTGGGGCTGCCCTACACTAGTTCCTCATAAATGAGGCCCCAAGTTGGTGTTCCTAAATTTCACAACATACACTTGAGCTCACCATGACAACAATACCAGTGCTCATTGTCCCACGTTGGCATACCATCAAATTTATCCAATTTGGAGATGCAAAGTTAATATACAGCAGCACTGCAAGTACATGGGTGGGGTCCTAGTGTAACTAATGAGAAGTTCAGGTTTGGTTGTGTTCTTGTATTTGTAAATAGTTAACTAAGTTATGCTATGTTCATTTGTAAATTATTTGGTTTCAATTGTATTGTAATGTGTTAATAAATTGTATTTCTAAAGGTATAAAAATGTATATTACTAATTTTACTTATGAGTCACAAACATACCCATACAGGTACTCATACATAATCTCAAACACCTATAGAGCCACTCACACACCCACTCAAAATCTCATATAGTCAGTCACACACCCACTTACAAGTGCAAACACCTACTTACATACACATAGTGTACAGTTTTTTTCTACAATCTTTATGATTGCTTTTCGCCCACTATTCAATAATGATTCTTTCAACAGTACAACATTGATGGTATATGAGTATAGAACCTGAGAACAGTAAAAAGGGAAAATGCACCCACAGAAGACATTTTTAAGGTGACAAGCATGTAGCATTTAGCACAGTGAGTAACCATCTCACTCAAACTTTCACAGGCAGCTGTTATTTTAATGACTACAGCTGATGATGGTTCTCCCAAGGGTGCAGTAGAGGTGGACTGTCCTGCTGCACCCGCTTTCTCCCACATCTTCTGTTTGTTAACCCTTTCATGAATTGTTTTTAAGTGCTTCCACAGGGAATTTGTCCAATGTGAACACTTATTGGCAATGCCCCTGGATAACTGCTTGCCGCAAATATTACACTGCACATATTTAGCTGTAAACCTCTTTTCACATAAAGGTATTGTAAAATGCTTCCAGACATCACTTTGTTTTGTCCTTACTGTTCTAAAGATATACCTGCATCTATCTAGAGTACTTGTGCACAAAAGTATATTTGTAAATAGTTAAATAAGTTGTGTTATGTTCATTTGTATATTGTTAGGTTTAAATTGTATTGTAATGTGTTAATAAAATGTATTGGTAAAATTATAAAAATGTATGTTACTAAGTTAACTCATGGGTCACCAACACACCTATATAGGTACTCATACATGAACTCACACACCTATACAATCATTCACACAGTACTGACACACCCACACATACACTCACACAGCCACTCAAAATCCCGTAGTCAGTCACACACCTACTTACATAGACTCATACATCCATACAGTCAATCACACATCCACTCATACACTCATACAGCCACTTGCACACCAACCCACACACTGATATAGCCACTGAAACACCCAGCTATACACTGATATACCGACAAACACACCCTTATACCAATACAGCTACTCCCACCCATACACTGTTAAAGCCACACAGAGACTGACACATCCATGCACAGGCCAGTACAGTCACTGACACACCAAGGCACTCACCAATACAGCCGTTGACATACCCAGACACACACTGATACAACTAATGACACACCCAACCACACTCCGATGCAGAAACTGACACACCCAGGCACATACTCATGCAGCCAATGACACACCCAGTAACATATCGATACAACCACTTAGACATTCAGTCAAACACTGATACAGCCTCTCAAACACCCATACACATACTGACACAGCCACTGACACACCCAGCCACACACTAATAGAGACGCTAACACACCCAGACACACATTGTTACAGACACTGACGCACCCAGGCACACACCGATATAGCCGCAACATACCCAGGCACACACTGATACAGCTACTGACACACCCAGGCAAACACTCATACACCCAATAAGACACCCACTCACACACTGATACAGCTACTAACACACCCAGCCATACTCTGATACAGAGACTGATACATTCACGCACACACTGATACAACCAGTGACACACAGAGGCAATACACAGATAGAGTCACTGACATACTCAGTCTCACACCGATACAGTCACTGACACATTAAAAACACAGAGTTAGCTCCTTGTTTGACCAGATGGTGGTTCTGAAAAGAACCGTTTTCTTTCTAGAAGGACTTTTTAAGTTTTTTTTTTCTTGTTGTGTAAACAGGGTAGTAAATTGGGTAAGGATAGGGAAATGCAAAGAAGCAACTCACTTCAGGTTTCAAAAAACATTATGTGGTAACTGGAAGCAAAGAAAATAATTTAGCAGTGATGCTTCTTCACTGTATCCAAGAAAACACCCACAGAAGATATTTTAACAATGTCAAGCATGTGGCATTTCACACAGTGAGTAAACATCTCACTCAATTCTTTGCAGGCAGCTGGTATTGTAATGACTGCAGCTGATAAAGGTTCCCGCAAGAATGCTTTAGCGGTGGATTGTCCTGCTGTACCTGCTTTCTCCCACATCATTCAGTTGTAGGCCCTATTGTGAATTGTTTTTCAGTGCTTCAACGTGGAACTTGTCCCATGGGAGTACATCTTGGCAGTGCCCCTAGTTAACTGCTTGCAGCAAATACTGTACTGCACATATTTAGCAGTAACCTTCTTTTCCCCTGAAGGTATTGTAAAAAGCTCCCAGACATCACTTTGTTTTCTTGGAGGTGGTGTATCTTCCTCCTTATCCTCAGCAAGTTCTGGATGTTCATCCTGAACAGAACATGAAGCTTCAGCCATTCTATGAAAGCAGAGCACCATTGGTTCTCAATCCTCTTTATACAGAGTCCACTGGAGAAATAATTTGTTTTGGGTGTGGTTTTACATGTACATGGGTAGGGTCCTATTGCACCCAATCAAAAAGCAAAGTTTGAGTATGTCATTGTACGAATTAGCAAATCCGGTCCATAGATTTGCGGATAAGCGAAACTCGTAAAATGAGTAACTTTCTTGAAAAAAATATAGGGGGCTATGTATATACTTGTAAATGTGTTCACACTGATGTCATTAATGAAAATAGAGGGTGGTACATATGTGAAATAATCTTTAAACTTTACGGTAAATCTGCGCATCTGGCTTTGCGGATTCATTCCGATCACGTGATTGGAATTAAAAAACACACAGTACTTGTAATCCCGCCTATGTTTTCGGACCCGCAAGTTACAGCAGATCCAAAAATTTACTAAAAAGATATAAAACTTGTATAAATACATATACCAAAACTTTATATATTTTAAATTAAGTATATATGTCATTTTTACCTTTTAAAACATATTTAAAGTATATATTTTATTAAATCTCTGCAGTTAAAAAAAACTAAATTAAAAATCAAAATAAATTGTAGTATTCTTAGTATTAAAAATAAACCCTAAAAGTAAACTAAAAAAAATAAATATTACAGGGTCAAAATACTTCAGGAATAGAATTTGAAAAACCTTTGAAATTCATGGAAAAAACCTAAGGTTACAGGGACGTTATAGTTAGGAAATAGATTTTTAAAAAGCCTTAGAAATTCACTGAAAAAAAACGAAAGGTTACAAGGACATTATAGTTATGAAACAGAATTAAATGAACCATAGAAATTGTCTAAAAAGACCATAGGTTACAGGGATGTTACAGTTAAGCTCAGATTTCACATGTACAAAATCATAGAAATTCAGCAGTTATAGTTGCCTGAGCTAACTATAACATACGCCCCTGCAATAAACTGCTTATGACCTCACATGTTACATCACTCATGACATGGTCAGTAACATCACTGATGACATCATTGATGACTCAGCTGCCATAGATTATTACATCTAGTGATAGCCACAACTTTTTGACCAAACAAGTCCACCCACCCTTCAAAATTCTATTGTTTGAGATCTACTAGGTCTATTTTATTCTCACCACCTTTTATACTCTCCTGTATCTCACCAATCTACACCCACTGACCCTACACCTTACTTCACAGATGGCATTGGGAGTAAAAGATCTCTGATAAAGATCCCCTTTACGGGTGCTTGTTGAGCATTGCAGCACCAGCCTGAAAAGGAGCAGTGCCTGATGATGAAGCATGACACTCATTTGTGTGTGTGAGGGCTTCAGTTCCAAGAGGAACTGACCTTTTGTCCATCAATTTGGACATTGATCAACCTTTTTGACTCCTTTCTTTCCCCTTAGATTACTCTAAAGGAACTGCATACTAATATTTGAGGAAATGAAATAATCTCAGCCACAGCAATACAAAAACTGAGAAATAGGAAAAGGTGTTCCTTAAAGAAACTCTGATTCTCTCTCCTAAACATTAATATATTCTAAAGTCAACTAATCAAGGCTCTACGTTTAGCATAAGGATGGTTCGTAGATTAGGGTCTCAAGGAAATTCGGAAGTGCTGGAAGATGTCAGCATAGTAAAGACCCCAGTAGAAGTCTTCCAGAATTAGAATAAGTGTTTAGCATGAAGCGTCACACTTGCAAGAATAAAGGAAGGAGAGATGTCTGTACCCCTCAAAGTGCAAGGGAATCTGCTCTCTTCTAACGGTGTGAACACTAATTAAATCAAATAAAGTTTCAACCACAATCATATCCCTTCCCACCCCACTGGGAACCAATCATTTCAGTGCTCATGGTATGCATTTGAAACATCCCTTAAATTTCTCATCCCACAGGACTTGTACAGTTACTGCAACCTTGAGCATTCCTCGTTCCTGATATCGCGATGAATAGGAGACTTCATCTGCTCATTAGGTCTTTACGTTTCTTGGCAAGATTTCTCTTCTCAAGCCTTACTATCAAGAAACTAGTACAGACAAAAATCCTCCTTTCTCTATCTAATGAAATCATGAGATCACACCTGCAAAAAAAAAGATCAAACTGGCAAAGCAAAGTACATTTCAGTCAAGGCCTTTAGTCAAGCTAACTTTAACTAAATATTTAAACGTGCACTTCAAGTACATGAATATACTTGTGCACATATAACTCAAGAACAAATGCAAATGTGAGTAAAAGCATACATGATTACACTTTTAAATATGACTTTCAGAATATATGCAAAGGTGACCTAAAGTATCAATGCAAACGTTAATGAAGAATACATCTTCTGGGGAAGCCCGGTAACACCACAGAGAGGGGGCCCAGGATTGCTTGCGGCTGCCACCGCCACTGCCACATGTCATCTTAGCGCCCAGAGGCACTTTATCAGCAACTTGGGGCTCCCGCAGAGCGGGAAGCCCGGTAACGCCACAGAGAGGGGGCAGGAGACTACAGGCCCCAGGATCGCTTGCGGCTGCCGCCGCCACAACCACATGTCATCTTTGCGCCCGGAGGTGCTTTATCAGCAACTCGGGGCTCCCGCTGCGCCGGAAGCCCGGTAATGCTACAGTGAGGGGGCAGGAGACTACAGAACACAGGATCGCTTGCAGTGGCCGCCGTCACAGCCACACGTCATTTTTGCACCCGGAGATGCTTTATCAGCAACTTGGGGCTCCCACAGTGCGGGAAGCCCAGAAACACCACAGAGAGGGGGCAGGCGACTATAGGCCCCAGAATCGCTTGTGGCGGCCACCGCCACTGCCACACATTATCTTTGCGCCCAGAGGCGCTTTAACAGCAACTCGGGGCTCCCACAGCGCGGGAAGCCCAGAAACGCCACAGAGAGGAGGAAGGAGACTACAGGCCCCAGGATCGCTTGCGGCCACCGCCGCCACTGTCACACGTCATCTTTGTGCCCGGAGGCGCTTTATCAGCAACTCGGGGCTCCCGCAGCACGGGACGCGTGCTGGCGGGCCCGTCCTTGCCCGTCATTGCCAGGAAGAGGCAGGGCAGGGCCACTCCCCTTGCGTATTTCATTCAGGAGTTCCCAGTGACAAGCTGTTGATATTTAAGGTACTGTACTTTTAGAACTGTTACCCAAGCCGGGGAGCACGGTGTCCTCTTCCCTCTTGATACGTCACATTGAAGCTATATTTGAAGCTGGTCATTATAATCTGCTCATCTAGCTTAAGAACTGCAAGTCATTGTGGCACGCAGATTGCTAAGTTTGTCTGGTCTGTTGGGGCCAATCATTGCTTATCCATTACCAACTGTTAGCAATTGAAGTCACCTAGTGCTACTGTTATTGTTACTGTGGGACATTACCCGTGGCTACCGGAGGCCCTATAATCTTGTTGCCCTTCGTTGCTCCTTGCTGTCATCTTTTCGGGATGGGTTAAGGTCCCCCAGAGTGCCATGAGTTTTGGAGTGCTCCCAATGTGTGGGCTACTATTCGAGGCCAGTAGCGCGCTCGCATACACCTGCTCCTTCTTGCTGCTTCCTGGTGGTCTGGGCCCCCTCTCTAAGACCCTCAGTACCGGTCACCAAGGCACTGCCCAAGTCTTTAGAGAACCTTTTACATCGAGACTTGGAAGCCAGGTCTAGCCCCTCTATCCAATACTGTTTCATAACACCCAGCCGAATTTGTGGGAATTCTGGTTTGCCATCTTCTAAGCGATGGGGAAAAGAAAAGCGGTGGAGGGTATCGGAGGTGGGGTAGTGGGGAAAGGGAAAAAAGCTAGGAAATCAGCTAAGCACGCTGATAGTAACTGTGTCCTAGATCGTATTGACAGCCTGTTAGATGAATGTGAAGACATTCTAGATACCCAAGCGGTGACCGCTCCATGCACTATGACTAGTCAGACTCCCCCTAATAACACCAGCTCTAGTACTATGCCGGTCATTCCAAAAATGTTTAGAAGAGTGAATAGTAAGAACCATACATCTAGCGACCAGGGAGATGAAACTCTCACTGCGAGAGTCCACTCACCACCAACTGTCATTTATCCACAGAGCCAGTCCGATTCAGTGATTCATTGCAGCAACAGATTCTCTCCCCTTCTAGACTTAAACAATGGTCCTAAGAATGATAACATTTTATTAACATCTGATGTGGCAAGCGAGTTAGTATCAGATTGTCATCATTGTCACCCACCGGCTTATTAGCGATCTAAGGGCAGAAGTAGGGGCTTTGAGATCAATGATAGGTGGTCTCACAGGGTTACTGACGCAATTGCTGGAGAGTAGTGCAAGCCCTTTTCCTTTCAATGAGACTACATCAAGAGCAACCAGTCAACCCATATATGCACCTCCCATTCCAGCCTCGTCCTGTAAGTACAGAACGGTTTCCCCTACACAAAACAGTCCCTACTCAACCATTAATTCTTGTGTTCGAGGGGCATCTGACACAAATCCCCCCAAAAACGATTTCCCCCTGAAATTGATGTTAGGGAGTGGACACCTTAGCCACCCCAGTGCAATAAGAAGTGGCACACATCGGGAGGGGGCTAAGGTAACATCAGGTAGGACGCAGAAGACATCGCTATGTCCACCAATGCTACCGCTTGACCAGAAAATTTATATGGTAAATGTTCCCAAATTGGGCGATAGGAAGGGGTATGAGGGGGAAGACATTGACAAACAAAGCAATCCACTAAATTCGCCATGTCAGAGGTTGTCGCTCTGTGAATCGCGACGACATAGTAAGGGCATGAAGATGTATAGGCCCAGACCAGCACACTGATTGTATAGAACTAACCCTTAAAGGGGACAAATTAGATGAAAATCTATCAGCTCTAGAATCTAGAAGTTGTCCCCCTGATTCATCCCATATCCAATTCAAACGACACATCCCCCAGTTCAGTCAAACTTAAACCCCCTTCTATCCTAGATTGGTAAAGTCGTATATCAACTCTGGGAGCCGTTGATTGACTACCGGGGTTTGATTGCCGGCTAGATAGGCACTCTTTCACTAACTTGATAAAATCCATACCCTGTTCTACTTTAGACGGCACTCAGTCATCATATTACAACAGGAAGGCACGTAGGGATTGTGGAACTACAGACCGTAGATTAGATAATACAAACTGGGGGCTCCACCCTGGTGCGAGCCAAGGAACAAAGAACACAACGCCAGTCCCCATCATCAGTTGTCATGGCAGCCCGAGTAACACAGCGTTTGCCAGCCTAGAACCTAATCCCCAAATTACAATAGTATCCTGGAATGTGGCAGGGCTAAGAAGCAAAATGTCCCTTCCTCACTGGAACAACTTTATAGAGGGTTTCGATATATGTATCCTACAGGAAACCTGGAGCTTGGCTCCCTTATAAAAGCCAGGGTATGTTTGTTACTGCTCTTCAGCAGTTACAAAGGGGATAGGACGACCGGCAGGGGGATTAATAATTTGGGTCAAGATTGCCCTGGGCTGCAAGATCACACCTCTTAATATTGACAGCCCAGATATCCTGGGGGTTTGTATAGAGGGCCCCTCAGGTAAACCCATTGAGTTATATAATATATATGCGAGAGGAACAACGGGGGCAGATCTTCTGCTACACTTTTGCAATTGGAGGAGCTTTTGGGTACGAGTCTGCCACAATCTAGACTAATAATAGCAGGCGATTTTAATATCACATGCGAACCCCTAGATATAGTTGATGTAATGGAGACGAGTGAAGAAGATCGAAAATGGTCGGTACCTTCTTTAGACCTGCCCACAGTTAAGAACTGGTCGTAAATGGTGCTCCAAGTAAACGCCCTAAACCTAGAGTATGGGCTAAGGGCAGCGAACGACAGAACAAAGTCAGTCAAACTTGGCGCAAACACTTTCACTAGGGTAAATAGTCCATCCCATATTGACTATATTTTATTAGATCTGAGGCTCTGGAGGAGAGTCATTGATATGACTGTGGGTGACACAACTGACAGTGACCACAACCCAATGTGTTTAAGTATGAAACCAGTGTGGGGTGGTTTCACTAAAGAGACCCCCATTCAGAATATACTGACCGAAGTTATTCCATTCAATCATAGAAGCAGATTAAAATGTCAGAAGGTAATTCTATGTGAAGACAAGCTCCTAGGCATGCAGCAGGATTTGATGGTAGGCACTCAAGAACTACAGTCCCTGCTCAAAAGCCCAGGAGGGCTGGCCAAAGTGGATACCATCCACTCTCGTCTCTTTGAGCAAATAGGCTCTGATTTCACTGCACCAGGGCATAGTCCAAGGGCTAGAAAACCAAAAGGGGGCCCAGAATCTTGGTATAATAAGGAATGTAAAATTCAGCGATCAAAACCAGCCATGGCTATAAAATCTAAAGATAGTGCCCAAATCAGAGCCTGCAGAAGGAGTTATAAGGCAGCCCTCCAACATGCAAAGAAGGAGTGGGACGAATCTCGTTGGCAGCTACTTAAGGAAGCCTGTGCCGCCAAAGATTCTAAAACATTCAGGTCCTTGTTTTGTCTGGGTAACGAAACAGGGGCACATCCTCTTCCAAACCATATTGCAGCTCAAGCTTGGTATGACCATTTTAAAAAGCTCTATTCAGACGCTGATTCTCTGCCCTGTATGGGGGATGTTCCTTGCCCTGCCCAGTTTATGGGTAAAGATGTTTTTCCCTCTGCGAGATCAAGGATTCACTTGGACGAATATTACAGGCTAAAGCCCCAGGGCCAGATGGCATTCCGGGGACCTTTTTTATCTGACATTTCCAACTGGGCTCGCTATATATTACTTCTTTCAAATGCTATAGCTAGCTGTGCTCCAGTCCCAGGGTCCTGGCAGGGGGTGGAGGTGGTCCCAATATACAAAAAAGGGGACAGAGGTCAGCCCTGCAGCTATAGGCCTATTAGCTTGATTGATGTGCTGCAAAACGTTTTTAGCCGAGCCCTCTTACAAAAGCGCCAGACATGGGCTGATGAAAATGCCATCTTATCACCATACCAGGCAGGCTTTAGAGAAAAGACAGAGACTATTGACCAGGTATTTCGCCTCTTGCTTCTCTATTGGAAAGTTGTAGTTATTGGCCAGGGTAGCCTGTACTTAGCTTTTATTGACGTGAAGACTGCTTTCAATCTAGTTGCTAGACAGAAGCTATGGCAAGTGCTGAAAGACATGGGAATCCCATCCCGAATCCTTAACTTGGTCATTCGATTACATGAAACCAACTATGCCTGGATAAGATGGGGCATGCAGGGGCAACTTACAGATCGCATCCCGGTTAGTAGGGGAGTCCACCAGAGTTGCGTTCTGGCACCTACTCTCTTCTCCCTTTATATGAATGAGGTGGTTAGTTTTCTGTCACAAGAGCCCGCTGATGCTCCATCCTTAGGCAGGGAAAAGGCAGTGATACTTTTGTTTGCAGATGGCACCTTGCTGGTGTCAAAAACCCCGGTGAGATTACAGTTATTATTAAACAGATTCAAACTTTTCTGCGACATTTGGGGTCTGGAAATAAATACACCAAATTCATGATTTTTAATCCTCATAAATCATATAAAGGTAGGCCAACTTTAGGAGGGACCCCCCGGGAAAGAGTAAGCACCTTGGGTTACTTAGGTGTCAACCTTTTGGAGAAAATGACCTGGAAGCCCCATGTAACGAAAATGGTACTGAACCACCAGGGTATAACAAGGGCTCTGAGGAAAGAACATCGTTCCTCTTATAGCAGACCAGTTGCCGCTGCCCTGCAGGTTTACGATTTAAAAGCTGTTACCTCTGCCCTGTATGGGTCTGAGCTCTAGGGCTTTGACAAGATAACCGATCTCACCAGATCGGATCATAAATTTTTAAGGAATCTAGTGATGCTGCCCCAAAGCACCCCACTTTATCCTCTAATGTTAGGTATGGGACGACACCCCATCAGTGTTATAGCAAAGCTTCGTCCTTTGTTATTCTGGGCCAGAATCTGTAGGACTCCAGAGCTATTGCCTTATGCTGAAGCCCTGGCGGAGCTCATCCATCTAGACACCTCCAACAAGGTCGGGTGGCTAAGTAACTTAAGGAGGCTTGTGTTTGATATAGGGCTACGGGAAGCTTGGGAAAAATCCGATTCATCCCTACTCCAAAAAGATATAGTAAAGAGGCATTATTGGGAATGGGTCATACAAATAGACTCCAGTAGGACTGACTGGGGAACACTTACTACAGAATTCCTACAGCATAAACGGATTTGTTTCCTGGAACCCTACCTCGATTTAATTCAAGTAACCCATAACAGAAAACTTTATATTCAATTTAGGCTTGGCACCCTCCCCATGAATGAGCTAGTAGCCAAGTGGCATTCTAAAGTCCCAAGCCTACGTAACTGCCCTGGATGCAAGACTCCAGTTCGTAGCCCATGTGTTGTTCGCTTGTCCAGCTTACGCATGCCCCAGATCAAAATGGATTAAACCGATCTGTCAGCAAATGCACACACAGAACTACCGGGATGCCTTGCGAATTCAAAAATCGGACACTAGATCTATCTTTGCCTGTGCAGTTGACAAGTTCTTCGGCCATATGTGGGGCATTAGGAAAAAGATCCATGAAAGAACCCTAGAACAAAGTGGGACGGCTATTAGCACCTAAGGGGACCCTGTTTCTAAGTATTTTTTGGCCATGGAAATATGACTATAAATGCTCTAGATGAAATGCATTTTAAAAGAGACGTTATTCAAGTATTGAATTGATTGCAGGAAGCTGATCTTTACATACTTGTAAAAAGCAATGAGGTTTTTATTGTGTAAATAGCAGCAATGTGATTTATGGCCATTTTATCCTTTTGTATATACGAACCTCTTACTCTGTAGTGAATTTTAACTTTTATGGAATTTTGAATGGTACAGCCATGATTTCCACAAATCTTTCATTACCTACCCAAAAGAATGTATTTTTTAAGATGATTCGCTTGCCTTTTAAATGTTTGTATGTGAAAACTTTGAAGGCATGTATGCTGAAATAAAGTTAAATGAATGAATGAACATCTTCATATTTAAACTGAACATTAGCTCACACGTTTATAAAACTCTAGTTTCTACAGTAAATACATTTCATTAATGCGTTTAAATGCTCACCTTTGTTGATAAAGATATGGCACACATTAAATATAGTGTCACGTGTAGGTACATAAGAGCATTTCTGTAATGTGTAAGGGTGGAGTCTAAATTACGTTACTCCAAGTGTGAATCATCTGCTAGGCCTAATTCAAGTTGGTCTAGATGGTTCACTGATTTCCATGAGTTTAGAGCATTTATATCTCAGAGCCAATCTGATTAAGAAACTGGGATTGTCTGGGTTTTTGTTCAGTATGTTAGAATAAGATATTATCTGCTGCGCTCAATCCTTCCCTCCTTTAACAGCCTGGCAGCTTACTAGCAGCTGCTTCTACAGTGTGAACGCTCCACCCATATCAACAGCACTCTCTTTGCCAGCAGTGTTTATGTTGCAATTAAAGCTTTGCATGTGTGCTTCAGCACTGTGCTGATTTGAGAAAACTGCTAAAATTGCTTCATCACTTTGCAAATAACATTTTATCTGTACAAGATGTCATAGACTCGTGCTTTGTAAGTTCATTTCTAATCATATACCCCATGTTGTAAAATTCTATTGAATTAGTCAAGTGATTAACAAAGGAAAATACCTTCTGATAAAATGTGTGTGATTTCTGATAGCACCTAGTTTACAGGCAAGGGTTTCTGTAATTCAATGTTGAGTTCTGGACTTTTGGATTTTGGAGTCAGGTGAAAACGATATGGCATTCATAGATGGGATGCATGAGTCTTATTTGCCAGACAAGTGCCTACCACTGGCGCTCAGTCTCATTATGTCATGAGTACGGAACCAGTTTAGAAAGGATTTAATGGACTAACCAGTTTAGGCTCTCTGGGGTGGCACTTCTCTGCCTTTGGCACCCTTCTGGAGCATGAATGAGGCTTGCAATGCAACACTGCCTGACAGGCATGAAGCAGTAAGCTCCCCTAAATTTATGCATGTGGTGTCAGATGGTTGGCACTGGCACTGATTTTGGTGAATGAGACTTACTTTTCATCATGAAACTTGACCCAGGGCAGAAGAGAGAAAGGCAGAAAAGTCGGAAACAAGGAAGAAGAACAGGCATTGGCAAAGCCAATAGGTCTCGCCGATGGGAAACCTATTGGCTTTGTTAATCAGGTGGGGGTGGCTAACGGGCAGGGCGCAAGTCCTAAAAAAAGAAGTGGGGGGGACTAACCTAGTTAATCAGTATGCAAGTGACATCACAGCGAGTGACATCGCGGCGCGTGAGGCGCGTGACATCGCGGCGCGTGACATCACAGGAAGTGGCATCACAAGAAGTGACATCAGATCTTAAGCCCTCACATATATGTTTAGCAGGTGTATCATGAGTACATTTGAGCACATTTCAAATATACTTGCAAACCCTCCTGATTTAGGCAGAAGATTCACACTTTTGTAGACTACACATAAAACAATGTTGCCTTTTATCAGTGTAAAGCTTCCTCTAGCCATAGTGCTTTAAAAGAAAAAATTGTGATATTTAAATTATTACAACGCCTCCTCAGGGGTAGTAAGCACTATATAAATGCCATTTATTTTGTGCAAATACTGTGTAAGATCAAATCATCTGATGTTCTTACAGTGCATGCATATCTCCTAAACAGGGACTGAACAAAGTGAAAAGCTGCCTCTTTAAAGTGCATGTGAAGTGCTAACAAGGTGTGAGCCTTTGTTTCCCCCCTGCTGCATTTGCATCAGGTGTGAGGCTCCTGACTGCTCCCAGCCAGGCGACTCGAACAAAAGGAGGCCTGATGACCCCTCAGATTCGGCCTTTGTCATGGGCCCAGCAGGAGTCAGAAACAAGAGAGCCCCATCCCCGCCTGCACGTTGTTGGGTATGGAAAGCAGATAACAGCGTGCAGGCGCAGCTGAATGTGTCCCGGTGTTTAAAAATTACACCAGGACGAATTCAGCATCTTTTTTAGTAGGGCCCAACTTCTTGGCAGGGTGGACGGCGTCCACCCTGTGAAAAAAGTGGGTGGACGCCGTCCACCCGCGTGTACCCCCGACTCGAGCCCTGCTAACGGGGTAGTAACAGAGATGAGGTGGGTGGGAGGGGGGAGAAGACACAGGGTTGAAAAAACAGGGAGTGGGTGGGGATAAGTGAAGCACCACATTTATAATGTTTTGTCACTGTGTTTTTTTAAGCAGAATAAAAAGACTCACATGCAGCCCTCTGCTTTACACATACTCGTGGCTGAGGTACACTTAAGGGCATATTCTCAAGGACCTATCGCCGAGTTATCGGCACTTTATCGCAGCCAAAGTGGCGATATATTTAGCGCACCATTCACAAGCTGGTGCTAACAGCCCATAACACCAGTTTACCTGCGATAGCAGTCGCAAAAAAAACATCGCCACAGAGGAGCCCGGCAACTAATGCTAATGATATGCAGAGTAGGCGTTCCCGTGCAAAAAACCGCGACAACACCACTCCACAACATTCTCAACGACCAGCCAGATCGGCGATAAGATCACAAAACATGCGCTAAGGCGTGTTAGCAGCAGGAAACTAACACCTGCTCCTACCTGGTGTAAAGTCGGACGACAACCGGCACCAGACAAGGGAGCACAGCCCAAAGCCACACATGAAGAACAACAGATGCCCTGGAGCAACCCATCAAGCGGGCCTGAGCCCCAATAGGCCAACAACACCCACCGCCACCGCCCCCAGGACCACCCCCGGGCCCTACCCCGGGCCCCTCCCACACCCCCTATGGACAAAGATAGTGCACATCAACTCCACGAAACATGAATCAAACAAATCGCCTGAAGTCGCACAATCACAACACCCAACATACATGTGTGGCCAGAAAAAGGGAAATCATACACCCATATCAAAATATCAAAACAATACGTTTATTACAGAACAAACCAAAAAAAACAATTCTGAAGAGGCATGGCGGGTCGTCTCATGACATCCTGAAAGTCACAGCCTGCAAAACAGAAATCTGGATCAGAAGGTGTGCCATGCGCCCATCAAAGTACAGAGAGAGAGAGCGAAAGAGAGAAAGAGAGAGGGAGAGAGAAAGAGAGAGGGAGAGAGGGATAGAGAAAGAGAGGGAGAGAGAGGGAGAGAGGAAGAGAGAGGGAGAGAAAGAGAGGGAGAGAGAAAGAGAGAGGGAGAGAGGGAGAGAGTGCCGACACTGTGGACCTAGGCCTCACTGCTCACCTGCTGCCACCGGTGTGTCTCCAACCACGTGCCAGTATACACTGCAGTCCCCCAGGTCCCTTATCTGAAACAGTGTCCAGAGACATGAATGGCAGAGTCCATACAGTTGCACATGCCATCATCGCTTGCCCGCCCCTGCGCACACAGGCTGCTGCACCCCAGCCCCTCCCGCCGCCCAGCGGTTATTGCCCGCCCCTGCGCAACCAGGCCTCACTGCTCACCTTCCACCACAGGCGTGTCTCCAAGAGGGCCCACCACGTTCCGGAGGGATCTCCAAGCCCGGTGCCCGTGACCATGGTACCCTCCACATCATGCAGCCCCGCACCGCGGGCCACCAGGTCACACACCTGACTCTGGGTCTTGATTACGCAAAGGCAGAGACCACATCAGTGCACACGGCATCATCGCAGGCTGCACACCCGCTCAGCGCTTGAGGTGCCACTAACTCTGTGAAGCGCGACGCAACGCCACGTGGCGGGAGGGCCGCACTGCCCGCTGGCCCAGGCCTACACTGCGGCCCAGCAGGGCTCACACTAATCCTTGCCAGTCCGGACTGCCAGGACGGCGCATCATCACAGGCTGCACACCCGCTCAGCACTTTAGGTGCCCCTATCTCACTGCACCGCAAGACACCGTCCCGTGGCGGGTGCCTGCCGCAGTGTATCCGGTGCCATCAAGTCTGTGCCCCGCTAGCCATGGACCCTTAATGATTGAGTCCCATTGTGCGGACGCCATCATGTCACCCCCGGCACTGGACAATGTGAGGCGGCAGGGCCCTAGGCCCTCATGCACACATGAGAACTACACGGAGACACCCAGTCAGAGAGAATGGAAATGGCATCCAGCACGTGCGCCAGGCCATTTTTATTGCCAGGGTCACATGTCCTGTGACGCCAGTGCTGGATGGGTGTGGTGTGGGTGTACACCACCCGTGAGGGAGTGGCTGTGGCATGCTGACAACTAGACCTGTGAGCTGCAGATCCCCACAGTGAAGACCTAGGACATGTAGCGCAGTCGTCGTCCCCTGTGTGCGTAATCGGAGTGGGCTGTCCTGGCGTATGCCAGTCCAGCGTAAGGGTGCGAACAATGACCCCGGGGCTCTGGGCGTGGTTCCGTCCTGGGCTGGACAAGGAAGTGACTAATGGATGTGTCTCCGTTGTAGTGTCGGCGCCACCCAGACCGGAATCGGCAATATGTCACCCTGTGACAATAGTCCCACAACATGGACGTATGGGGGAATCACTGACCCTACATTCATCCATACTTCCACACTTGAAAGATCATAGACATGACACATCTGTGTGGATATGAATGTTTATTACACATTCAAGGGAGTGTTGCAGCTGGAGCAGTACAGGGCCATTCCAACCCCACTTCACATTGTCGACCCGTGGAGGGCCAGCCAGAGTCCTTCAGGGAATGACGGGTACTTCAGGAGAGGAGGACTTCAGTCCGCAGTCTGATAGCTGTGTCATTGGTGACCAAACAGAATATGGCAGTCCATGTCGAGGTGCGAGGTGAGTGTCGCAGAGTGCATCGGGGGACAGTGGAAGGTGATGATGCAGAGGGCAAAACCAAGCAGAAACAGGCCACATGGCGGAGATGAATGCTACTGCGTCCTCCTGACCATGAGGGTGGGTTCATCCGCATCTTCATCCTCTGCTGTTGCATGTGCCTCACATGTGGGTGGTGGTGTACTGTCCCCAGCACTGTGTGGCACAGACACATCAGGGGCAGGAGATGTGGATGGGGTGGTAGCAGCAGCATGCATCAGCGCCAGGCCTTGTGGCAGCAATGCCATGAGGAAGGTCTTTAGGGCATTGAGGGACCCAGCTACCTCTCGCTGGTGTGCAGCCGTGGCAGCCGCTCTTTCCGCCTGCGTCCGCTCCATGTTCTCCATGATCCTCCGCATGTGTCCCAACTCCTGTGCGAGATCGCTGGAGGAACTCTGGCTAGACAGTTGTTCTTGTCACAGAGTCAGGACTCTGGTGATGTCAGCCATGGTCCATTGGAGGGCATGGAGTGGACTGTGGGCGTCCGTTAGGGACTGTGAGTGGTCCCTGATGGGACTTAGACACCCACGTATGGCGTCTAATTTGGCTGCCATGCGGTCGAACCCCACCTGCACCTGTTCAGCCAGCTTCTCCTGGCACCCCAACACATGGCGTTGGAAGGCCATGTGTTTGTCGTGGGGGTCCTGGGAGGCAGCCGTGGTGGTGGGTGCTGCCTGCTGTGTGTACTGTGCAGGGGGGGCTCCTCGTGGCAGCTGGGTTGCCCTGATCCTGGAAGTGGGCTGCGCAGGCTCTCCACGAGCTGTTTGAGGGCGTCTGAGTCGAAGGTGTGGTGGTCCTCTTCATCATCAGAGAAGAGAGGTTCGGACTGCTCTGCAGGAGGTGTTGGATTTCCCCCTGCAATGTGAAGGGGGGATGCAGTTTGACATCGTGTACACATGTATGTTGAAGCATTGTACATCTCTGCATTCAGACTGCATGACAGTGTACATTGTGACTGTTTTGGGGGAAACTGCCTATTTGATGTGGGACAGTGGACATTCCGACTACATCACAGATGTGGGTTTGTACTTGTACATTGTGAACTCACATTTCCCTGCAGTGCCATATGTGATTGGCCAGTTTCTACGCACATGCGGCACCTGTTGTGTCCTCTGTTCTGTTGTGGATGTGTTGCGGTTTGTACCACCTAGTTGTCAATGTTGATGTGCTCTGCATATTATGTGTGTGTGCCGCATTTTGGGGGAGTCGTCCCTGCAGCTCTTATTTAGCTGCCATCCTCCCTTCCATGCGGTGTGCCTCTGGGTTCTGTGCTTCTGCAGTGCTGAGATGTTGCATACCTGTGTGCATTGGTCTCTTGGTGGGAGTTGTGGGTCTGGGGCATGTTTTGTCTGCAGATGTGCTATGCTTAATTGTGCATGTGTGCCATTGTGCCCATCTCCCTCCGTCCCCCCAGTCCCTGGTGGTTACTCACCCTGTTGCTGTTGTGTCCAGTCATGTTGAGCAGTGTCCGGTCCCCCGACTCCTGCCACCGTCTCCCCACTGATGACTGTAGACACCATTTCCTCCATCTCGTCCAGCTCCTCCTGTGGCGCTGGACTCCCACCTCCAGTCTGCATTGCTGCCTTCTGGTTGTTTGCGAGTTTCAGCTTGGTTTTGCGCTTCACATCATTCCAGCACCTCTTGACCTCGTCCATTGTCCTCTTCAGCACTCCGACTGCATTCACCTTGTCCACGATGGTCTGCCATATTTCATTTTTAGTTGCCAGTGACATGGTGGAGGTGACGAACAGTGATTGATGGTGTTCTATCACCTCCGTGATGATGATCCTGTTTTCCTGCGGACTGAACTTCGTCTTCCTCTTCTTCTTGTCCTTGCCATTCCCTGACCCCGAGGTCCCAGGCTGGTCCTCCGTGGGGCTTGTGGGGTTCTGGTTGTCCTCTGTACTTGCCCCGGCTGCCTCCATTGTGCTTCGCTGTTGTTTGGCTTTTGTTGGTATGTTTTTTTCTACTTTTATGGTGCATTTTCCCGCATGACGCGTGGGAATTGTAGGCCTGTGGCTGGTTTTCGTAGATTTTTGTATCGCGATTGGCATCATCGCTACTATTTTCGCGTTTCTGCGGCGTCGCGTTGTTTCTAACGCGTTCATTTGACGCGTTGTCCTGTGACTATTGCATGGTAACGCCGTGTTGTGAATACCACGTTAACACGGAGTTGTTTTCCCGCGATGGACTGCGATGTGTAGGGTTGCGGTTAGCTACACTTGCGGTAGTTATCACACGTTCATGAGAATATGCCCCTTAAAGTGTTAAGCATTCCACTGTTCATTACAGGAACTGGCTGCCGTGTCGGCACCTGCTGAAGCAATGAGCCATGCAAAGAGAGTATGCACATGCGCAGTATGCTGGATTTTAGCCCCGCCCCTCCCGTGAGCGATCCTCTCAGGCGCTCTGGTTATGCTAATGGATCGAGTGTTAGGAGGATCAAAATGAGCAAAGGATTTTTACATCAGATGCCAACATTTTAAAATAAAACCCTATGCTTAAAAGTAAGTAAAAACCAAAATTACAACACATAATGTAAAAGAATTGACAAATGTGACAATAAACAGGAACGGAGCTCAGAGTGACATTTGTCACAGCGAATGTGACAATAAACAGGAAAGGAGTGAAGGAAAACTCAAACGCTTGAGTCAAATGTGGTAAATGTGACGATGAACAGGAACGGAGCTCAGTGCGACATCTGTCACAGCAAATGTGACAATAAACAGGAACGAAACGACTGAAAATATGTGCGCTTGTGTTACGGGCAGAAACCAATGAAAACAAGGGTGAGTGCATCACAGAGGGGGCTCAGTAATCATGGCAGAAACAGTAAACAAAGAATCCTTTGAATTTTTAGCAAAACGTTTCTGTCCAGAACGTTAAAACTCTGTACAATTTTTTTGTCATAACAGCGGACATTGATTCCGTTGTTTTCATGGAGATTAAGTTAATATTAAAAGAGGAACAAAACGATTCTACATTTCTTCTTCAGAAGCACCAGGTTAACACAAATGACGCTTGGTCAAGCTAGCCAATAGTCTTGAAATATTTCAAATGCTACCTGGATACGGTGTGGCGTACACGGCGATCTGCGGGCCATAAAGACAAGACTAATGGCCCACGGATTGGGGTGTATGTTAGCTGTATATTTGCAACACTAAAAATGCTGTCGGCTGAGCACGTTTTGTTCGGAAAGCCAAAAAGCACAACAATCCTAAAACACGAGCCAAGGCAAAAGAAAAAAATACTGTGCCGAAATGAACATAAATTGCCACAATGAAAAGGCTACATATAATAGGGCCAGGCTCCATGGGAGGGAGCAACACAGCAAAAGAAGGGACAAATAGAACTGATTGCACATAGAAAAGCAAGGATTTCCGATGGGCACACAAAGGAATGAATAAAAAGTAATGGGTCTGCTCTAAGCCCGCAGATTAGATACAGCATATCTTGAAGAGACAGCACATTCGCTGCCTAAGCGAGACCTAAAAAGACAGGACAACAGTGACAAATAGGGGCAACATGGATGAAAAAGAGCCAGTCCGAGTGAGATAAAAAGGCAGGAAGTGTAGGGCGATGGAAGAAAAATCAGGAGGTGAAATCAAGGCTAGTCAGCCTTGATATTCCTCAAACCTAGCAATCAGCACAACTAGCGGCAGGCTCCTAAGGAAAACTTTAAGCACCTGCAGTATTTTTTTGCAAATGGCACACTGCAGTAAATGAACCATGTGCCTTGATAAGGTTCCATTGTTTCTGCTTATTCAGTAATGTAATCAATGTATCAAAAATAATGTTACTGTTTTGGTGAAAAAGTAAAACAGTTTGCAATATGGTTGACTTTACAATGTTGCAGAGGTTCTGCGTATGTCACCTTCAAAATTGCTTTGTCCTCATCCATTCAGTAATTTTGGGGCAAATGCACAAGCATACATAGCTCCTGTGTCTAGCCTTCCACTACCTAAATTTCTTTAAGCCGTTGAGTAATCCTAACTCATCCTGCTGACAAATATGCAGGTCACGCATTACAGCAAACATTGACAAAGACAGTAGGTCTGGTGTTGGCTGCCAGTCATTAAGTATTGTCAATGCTTGTTTTGTTATACCTTGATTTTTGCAAAACAGTGTTGTTAGGGAAGCTGCAGGCCCTCGTCACTCTAAAAAAATAAACATTGGCTATAAGCAAAAATATTTTTGGTCTCAAAAAGCACATATTATAAAAGTAGTCCTTAGCACTGAATGGAACTACCTTGTGTGCAGATATGTTTCTTGTGAAACGGCAGAATGCCATCACTAATGGTGAGGTTAGCCAGTGGCCAAAGTGGACTAACCCACTGCCACATGCCATAGGCTGCTGTGGGTGGAAGAAAATTGTGAATGACACAATAACAGATGAAAGTATGAAGAGGGCTGGTTGAAAGGTCTTATAAATAAACATATAATACACACAATGTTGGTAAAATCAAAAGGTCTAGGCCACTACCAGATTAAAAAAAAAATCACATCCAATGCAACACACAAAATATCCATTAGATATGTTGCACTTTTCTCACATCCAACACAGTGTCAAAATCCATAAAGACCAATGTGTTGACATGCAAGACAACAACCACAGGCGTATTAGTATTAGCCTATCTTAAACCTCTGCCACATGAAAAGACCCGGGTAATTCAACCTAAAGTACAACAACACCAAAGCAGCCTATGCCATGTGAAAATACCCAGGTGCTTCAACCCAAAGTGTAACATTGCAAAATCAGACAGTGTCACATGAAAAGACCCTGGAGATCCAACCCAAAGTACAACAAAGCTAAACATGTGCAATGTAGATGAACTATATGTTGTCCCTGATGTATCACTGTAACGCACCATAACATTGCCTTAATTAAACAATACATATTGCTCAAGCGACTCTTTGGAAGTAGACAAGCATGATGCCCTGGTGGAGAAAGTACAGAAATAAAGCTGTCAGGACAATGATTTTGCTATTCAAATACTTTACTGCGTTACTACAATGATGTATTCATTAAGTTATTTTTATAGAGAATGGACATACTGCTTTTAAGTCACTTCATAGCACTTTAACGCTAATACTAGTAATGCTCAAAACAACCATCATATCTGCACTGATTAATGGGAACATGAGTATTGCAGAGTGAATGATATTTGTGTGATATACTTAAGAAATTTATTTTTGGCCCTCAGTAGAGGCATATTTAGAAAAACACGCAAACCCCAAAAATGATCTTGAATGTGGAACACTGAAAATGTTCTGACTTTCACTGAAGATTTAGCCATGTTGACAGTATTGCACTGTAATTGCATATATAGCGCTTCTTACGCAACACAAGGTGCTGAAGTGCTTTGCGGACTGGAAGCACGTTTCTCCTTTGGAGTGATATGGTGAATTAGTGTGTCTGTAGTATATGAGTAGGTCGGATGCTGTGCGTGTGGACCAAAGATGAGCTCTTATCAAGTATTTGTTGCTGCTTCTTAGCATGATCTTGGAGCAAAATGAGTGAGGGATAGCAGCACATGGTCACACATCCTTACTTGGAAGCTGTCATGTAAGTAGTCATGCAAGTGGTAATGAATTTATTTGTCCAAGGTATTCCTGTCTACTGTCCACAGAGTGTCTCGCTATCAAGGGTGAATTTACCTTTATGACTCTCTTATAGTTAACAATCATACTAAAATATTGTCTTATACTAAAAATACTACTTCCCAAATAGGTCAAAACCAGTTTGGGTTTGCCTGTGTTCTTCACTAGAGATGACCTTGCCTGGCAGGTTATAGTGGACAGCTCATATTGCAGAAGGAATAAGGCTGATTTGCATATGCCTGATCTCTGCCTGTAGTGACACAGTGGGCAAACAAAGGGTGAACTGTACTGCACCCCAAGGCATTACCAGTGGCTGAGTAGAATCCAATCAATCCATCCATCTGGTTGTCTTTTTACGTTTTTGTTTTGCTCGGTGATACTAGATATACAGCATTTTCTTTCAACAGACTATGTCATTTTAGTTGAATTTAAAATATAACGTGATTTGTTTTTTTTAATCAATTAGCTACTCCTTGGAATATAAATTAGATTCCATAATGTTTTCATAGGTTTTATAGCTAAACTGGGGCTGCTCTTCCCATTACTTTAGCATATTTTTCTACACAATTATAACATTAGTTTGAAAATCTGTATTTTCCCACAAGACCATTTCTGCCATTTCTGGCAGGTGACCGATTCGGTGTAAACGTCTGTTCCATTCTGTTTCGGTAACTTGCCATTCCAATCATCTTAATTCCTTTGGCATAACTTCCAGTTTCTGCTTTTCTCTCGGCTAATAAGCATTTTCCAAGCTGCTAACTTGGACTCAATTCTTTTCTTTTCCAACATCTTAATAAATTCTGAATTGTGATTACTCTGCCGTTGGCTCCATGTTTCACAAATAAACTTGGCTCAAAAGCTTGTGCTAACTGTATATCGCTTCGAATAAGAGCTCTGAAGTGCATGTGTTTTTTATGTGTGCAAATGAGGCGCTCGAGAAAGGCGCCAGATTGAGGGAATTGAAAGCAGAAGCCCTTCCATTTATCAGCAGACCATCTTAGCTTGGAGATTGCCTCATGGGCTGCTCTTACTCGCCTTTCACCACTGCTCCTCGCTCTCCCACTGCAGGGACCACGGGTGATCGGTACTAAGTGGGATTTCATCCTAAATTTGAATTTATTTTGGTGTTTTTAATAGAGCTTAATGTCACCTTACGGTCTCTTCATTACGCTAGAACTTCAGGTTGGCACTATTCAGGTGTAAAATTTGGTTGAATGGCAGAGTGTTCTCCGATTGGTGGGATGCTGTCCCTTTACAAGAATATTAAGGAGAGCTATAGTTTCATGAAAGGACACCTATTAAGTGGGCTGGTCAGATCAGTGACATAATTTCGATGGATCGAAACACAAAAATATCGGAAATTAAATATCGATAACAAAAATATTGACTTACGATACTTACCTAGTAAAACCGCAAATATCGATAACACAAATATCATTGCAAAAATGTTCGATTGTTACCTATATAGAAAACAAAAAATCTGAAACAAAGATAATGCTACCTTTAAATAAACATGTAATATGTCCAAAAATATCGTTTTACACAATATTGACAACAATATGATCACCAAAATATTATTCATTAACAAATATTTTAAAAAACACTTTTACATAAAACAATGACTTCAAATAAACCCAAAACATTTTATACACATATTTGAATTAAATAAAAATATATTACCTCAACAAAATATTTCCTATACACCTCAAATAAAATATATAATTAAAATATTAACAATACAACAAAAAAAAATGCATTAACTACAAATATTGAAAACCTGACCTAAACATTAAGATATATATATATATATATATATATATATATATATATATATATATATATATATATATATTCAAAACTATCAAACTACATATCATACATGAAAAATAAAACCTTAATTAGTATTTACCATAGAAGGACTCAACTGATAAAACAAACTTCAAACCAAACTAATTTTACATTTAAAATGAAACCTAGGTTTTTTTAGAACCAACAGAAGAGAAAGCACCTGCAGAACATTAGAACACCCCCAACAGAAAAGCTGCAGAGCCATGTGAAACATCTAAAGAGAACATGCATGTAAGAATGCAAAATATAAGCAGTTGCATATTTTTACATGTAAATAACAAACATACAAACTTAAAGTTATGATATATATGTATACTATTAGATACAAAGGCAGAAGCTGCAAAATATACCACTTCAGAGATAGGAAAGCAGTTACTAAAACACCTGGGCTAAACCTACAGCTAAGAAAGAGCATCATCTGAAAATATAAACTCGAAATGTACTAAATATTGCTAAATATTATTCTAATGCATGCGACGGGATGGCAGCACCAAAAGATAATGTCATTCATGTAAGAGAGCACATCCACCTCCCAGATGTGACAGAAATAGAAGTAAGGGAGATATTGCAGGATATAAGAGAGGCAAGCACTAGCTTCCAGGAACCCACAACAAAAATCCTTAAAGATATGCTATCTAAAGTCCCCAAACACATAACATGTCAACTACCATCTATCCCCACTTTAAAATGTTTAATTGCAAAACCTAAAAAAGACACCAGCGATACCTCACCTACCCCTAGAAGATACCAAGATATACACATACCTGAACATTTAACAATTACACCTAATGAGGAACCTTTCCTTTTACATGACAACCTAAATAATGAGAAACTAATCCTAATATTCTCTACAGCAGATAACGTAGTCAAAGGTAGCCAATGTCAAACATAGGCGATGGATGGGACCTTCAAAATGTGTCCCAAACCATTCACTCAGATATACAACATGTATGGTGAATATCAGAACACAAATATCCCTTTTATATATGCCCTACTACCAAATAAACAAAGCAGCACTTACTACAACCTCTCAAACCATATAAAACAAATAACTACTACCCCCCAAAAATAATCATAGACTTTGAGCAAGTTATGATTCAAACCATTCTAAGAATGTACCCCCACACTGCCATACAAGGCTGTTACTATCATCAAAGTATATAGAGACACCTCCAAAAAATCTGGACTAAGGGCCTGATTACAACATCGGTGGTCTGACCGCCGGATTGCCGATGCTGCGGTTGGGGTTTTGCCACCAAGACGGCAGCATCCTGACCACCATATTATGAGAACAATGCCGGGATGGCGGTGTTGTGTCAGCGGTGCCACAACAGTGGCATGATTTTGCTCATAGAGAGCCTGTAGCATATGCCACCACCATGGCAGCGCCGCTTGCACGTCGATGCACTGTGTGCCATGCACTATGTCGTGCATGGCACACAGTGCATACACGACAGTGCAAGCAGAGGGAGGCACAACATGTGCCCCCATGTACCCCCCATGGGCTAAAATACCCTGGGGCCTTTCCGCCGACCTTTTCATGACGGGGTCCCCATCATGAAAAGCTTGTTGGAAAGGGAGGTCGTTATCTGCCGGCACCGTCGCCGCACGCCACTGCTTTCTCCACCGCCGCCCAGTCAGGATCCAAGATTCTGGCGGTGCCGGCGGTCTTGCGTCAGGCTTGTGTCAGTCCAATGGTCATCCTTGTAATACAGTGGTTGGACCGACGAGGTGGCGGCGGTCAGAACACCACCGCGGGTACGGTGGTCTTGGGATCTCCGTACTTGTAATCAGGCCCTTGGTGTAAAATATTCTACAAACAGCCAATTTGCTTTAAAAAAATTTAAAAGGATAGCACTAGCCTATGTCCCTGTCAAGGAGCTAGCCAACCACTGCAATTTACTAATAGAAAGCTCTTTCAACCAACAAAATGAAGACAAACTTATAAAAACTCCAGAGGGTGAGTAATAGGACCTTAGCGCTCACTAGACTGTAACCTGTATTAATCTGATCCAATAATGTGCTGCAGTGCTTTAAAAAAAGGGGGGTGATCACCCACCTTCCCCAGTTCAACCACAAAGATTTAAATCAATAGTCACACTGCCTCAAGTACAAAATTCAAATAACAGTTCAATATTAAATCTCAAAACTACAGATGTTCTTTTCGTTGTTTATTTTCAGTCTCTTGGCCATTCTCTTTTAGCCAACATGTGTTGCGTCACATGGGGCGTCATGCCCTACGACTTCATCAGGGCTAAAATTAAATAGAAAAAATCTTGATTGTAAAGTAGACTGAAGTACTCAAATATTGTCCCACCACCAGATCACATGGTGATATGTGTGCACTTGAATCTCATTAGCCCTATATTGTGGCTTATAAGTGGAAACCCGTGCATATTGGTTTCAGAAAAATTAAACAGTTTATGTCACAAAGTATATTGCCAAACAAAAGAATGTAGTTGCTCACATATCACTTACACTGTCACATGTTTAATCCTACTGTACAAGTAATGCAGATCAAGAATATGATAAATCAAATAAAAAAAATATGAAAACATGGGCATGATTCCTGTGTCGTGCGCAATTAAGCCTACCATCAACTATATAGAGTAATGTGAAAATCAAAACAGTTTGAAAAATCCCAATAATTCCATTTTGAGGCATGGCAACCTTAAGAACCCTGTAGTGCATTCCTAAATTATAGCATGCATTTAACAACCTAAGTATCATTCTCAATGTTAGTGCAAACAAACAATATCTGTAGATTGTCCGAGAAAAATCATCCACTTCTGCAAAAAATAAATCATTCTATAAGTCTTAACATCCTCTCAGGAAAACTGTAAACCATGAATTACCACTCTACTGATTGTTTCCTACCTTGTATCTGGTTCAGTTCCCTGAACGGAGTGTACTTTCCTATGGTGGCACCAAACCAATCAAATCTAAGTACGCAAGAAATATATATCATACCCCATTAGCTTTACGTCACCTACCCTCAATATCGCAAACCAACTATACCATGGATTCTAAACAAATCACTCACAAAAAAATCATCCACTTCTAATTCTACGGTATGAAAAAATACACCTCTTGTCCGCCTTACAAACGCGGCATATCCAACTGGGATATTCTTCTAAACAGATGGGAACGTCCTCCATGTAACAACATAAGTGTAACATATATACCATGCATCAAACACTTTATACGTAGATGAAGTATGTCATTTAGAGAACTCCAAATCATCTCTCAATACTGTGCTCCATATGACTACATTCTGACAAGCGAGTATGCTTGAACCGTGGCGTTCAGTGTCAGCACCATCTTGGAGCGAGTATTTATGTCCGAAAACATCAACAATGGACTACAATGCCCAATCCAACACCGTAATCAACGAGATGGAATCCTTTTTTATTTGCAGCCACCATTTTAACGTGATGGGCATGAATATCAACATACATCTAGGTCGTCCCAGTCCCGGAAAACTAGTAGTCATCACTATCACACTACCAGTCTAACTCTGGTGTTAGTCACACAGTGTGCTCTGAGTCTCATAAGAAGTCACCGGGAATCGACAGCACTGTTATCACTGCATGACCGGCCGGTGATGTCCCGAGCCACAATCATGCTCTGAGTGTCTCCCAAAATATGTAGTGTAACTAAATCGGCTACCGCTTGGCAATGTTTATAAATTCAATACCATTAAGGTCACCCACATGTATGAAAATAGGGGCACAAAGCTCACCCATTAAGATCAAGCAGGGTCACATGTGTGCGTTCACTATGTGTATAATAACCTCCTAACTAGTATGAATCTATTTCGGTTCTGTAACCTTTACCTCTCATATATTTAGGTAATCAGGTCTCAAAATGCCACAAAACATTGATTATTTCAAGTTAACCCTTTAATATGTAGGGGATTGTAACAGCAGTAATGTAAAATTCTTATATATAATACAATTGCTCCAAATTCACGAAAGCAATAAGTTTAACCAAAGGGTCGCACATCAATCTTCAAATATAAATAATAAAGACAAAAATTGTGCCTGTCACATCCTAAGCAAATATGGTATCCATCAATCACCCAGAAAATATTGTAACACGTGATCAATATTTAAACCTTCCTCAATCGCTCATAAGCTCATGATCCACATTGCCTCTCTTCTTCTCAGACACAGTTCTCTGTTTCCCCCACGGTTGTTAAGGTTGCCACACCTCAAAATGGAATTATTGGAGTTTTTCAAACTGTTTTGATTTTCACAGGTCCTCTATATAGTTAATGGTAGGCTTAATTGCGCATGACACAGGGATCATACCCAGGTTTTCTTATTTGATTTATCGTATTCTTAATATGCATTACTTGTACAGTAGGATTTAACATGTGACAGTTTAACCGATAGGTTAATAACTAAGGGGCATATTATCAACGGCCAGCGATAATTATCGCTGGCCGTTCACAGCGTGAGAATAGTTATCGCCGGCTACCGCAGATAATTATCGCCATGCTAGCGCTGTATTAACAACGCATAGCGCGATGGCGATAATTATTCCTGCAATAGCTTGTTTTCCATGGAACATCGCTGGTTTTCCAGCGATGTTCCATGGAAAACGGCGATAACCTTGCTGATACGACCCTGTGGTCGTATCAGCAGAATCCATCTCCCATGTAAAGTATGCTTAAGTCAGGAATTTAACAGACGTTAAATTCCTGATTTAAAGCTGAGGTAGCGCGATTTCTTTTATCGCTGCACCTCCTTGTTAATATCGCGAAGCTGCCTTCGCGATATTAACTTGTGTTGTTTTCACAGCCACGCCTTCTTTGCATCTCATTAGCGATGCAAGGCGAGGCTGTGAAAAACGGGCTCTACATCAAGGAAACACGCGCTAGCGTGTCCTTGATGATATTGCGATATAATTATCGCCGCTTTTCGCCCGAAAACGGACGCTAAAGCGGCGATAATTATATCGCCAGCCCTTGATAATATGCCCCTACATTCTTTTATGTAACACAAACTATTCAGTTATTCTGAAACCAATATACACAGGTTTCAATTTATATGCCACAATACAGGTCTAATGAGATTTAAGAGTACACATATCACCATGTGATCCAGTGGTGGGGCAATATTTGTATACTTCAGTCTGTTTTACAAACAAGATTTGTTCTGTATAATTTTAGCCTTGATGAAGTGCTAAGGCCCCATGCGACGAAACACGTTGGCTAAAAGAGATTGGCCAAGAGGCCAAAAATAAACAATCGAAATGAACATCTGATGTTTCAAGATTTCATATTGAACTGTTATAAGAATTTCTTGCATTTGCTTGAGGCTGTGTGACTAATGAAGACAAACTTAGACCATTAATGGACTTTTTTGAAGACACAATTGCTTAGGTACTCACATTTTCACAAATCAATGATAAGAATGCTCTGCTCAGCGTGCATGCCTCTTCTCACAATCACCATGCTCCTCAGCCAAAATACATTTGACCACATCGCTCTCACCCTTGCAGCCCGCCACACTCTGCATTTCTCAGTGTGCATCAAGTTGAAAACTTACTGTTTCATACACAAAATTCTCAATACATTCAAGATGGACTAATTTGCTAGCAAAATTTTAATTTCATAGGACAAAGATATGTAGACATTATCCACTGCATCGACTTGACACTTCATTGAGCCCAAGGTATAAACAGGCATTCTCCTACTACATGTTAAATTCTCTTACTATGTTTGGAAACTCTGGGATGACTTGCTCCCTTCGTAAGACTGTACAACACCCTCTTCCAGTTGTGAAAGGACCCATTGGCATCTCTTCAAGCAGTGCTTGCCATGCTGAGCCTTACCTTTGCCCTGCTAGATCTTGCATTCATTGGCTACCTCTAGACTCCCTCATCTGCCTCAATATGAAATACACGGAATGATCTCTGCAAATTCTCTCTCTCCAAATTATTCAGGAAACATTTTCCATGTACTGTCATGAATTTCCTCTTGCTGCTCATAGCCAATTGAAGATATTTCTGTGCTTCTGTTCATATCTCATCTCAGGGGAGAGCGAGCTGCAAATTTCTTTATCTGTGGCAGCTGAGGTGGACATTGAAGAGATGCTTTCCATCATAGAGCAGAGTTTGATTCAATTTTGTGAAGCTGTGTGGTCAGTATAGTAAGGAGTGGTTAACGTCTGAGGTGGATGTTGTCCCAGATCCTGAGTGCATACCTTGAGGGACTTGATTCATTATATTTACCTTATTGCATTTCTTGATTTCAAGTCTAGCAATGTCATGGTATTGGGTGTATTGTTGGTCTGCTGAAATGGTGAATATTTCTGTCTGGTATTGTAGTATGGTTGTTCTTACTGCCTCGCAGAAAATGCAGCAACTAGTGAAGATAATGCATGGCCACTGAAGTGTTTGCAAAGTGCCTTTTAGATGGCATTGCTACAATCGAAATAGGAAAGGACTTGGAGTTTGTTGTCAAAGTCCAATTCAAAAAGTCAATAATTTACTTGGTGTCAGAAACGATAGTTGGTATTAGACTATGTGAGCTTTATTCTTGGGTCAGGGGGGTCTCAGTGGGAGATTGCTTTCAATGATGAATTCAATTGACTTCCTGCTGGCAAGAGACTTGTGGAAAGAATCCCTCAGCTCCATCTTGGAGAGACAGTTATGAATTAAGGATGTTACTGTTGCTAAATAAGGGAGCATTCACCTCACCTTTATGGCTCTTTACTCGGCCTTTGACAGTGTGAATAGGAATAAACTGTGGCTGCTGATGGTCTCTCTAGAGACTGATATCAAGCTGTAATTTTTTTTTAGCTGATTTGCACTAGAAAATGACCACCTGTGTTCAGTATAATGGTAGTGTGGACTGCACTGATTATTTTTCTATAAAACGGGCAGTAAGACAGGGATGCATTTTAGCCCCCTTCTAATTTACATTGTATAATAATCATTTGGAGGGTCACCTATTACGTGAGAGCTTTACAAAAAGAGATTTCATAACACTGCTCAGGAGAATGTTTGTCTTCTTTGTTGCGACTTCGTAGGCGGTGCAGAACTCAGCAATGTCTGTTTTGTGAGCATTTTCAAGGAAGTATTTGCTGGTATGATGTTTGCAGACCTGGGTGAGATTAGAAGGCTGCTAGGGATGGTGATATCTTGCTTAGTGATTTTGATGTGTTATCTAATACTGCCTTTTGTTTTGGTGATTTGATTGATGTTACATTTATCGGTTAAATTATCAATGGGTGGGATTAGATTGCTGCGTTGTTTGATGGCTTTGAAGAGGGCTTTAATTCTGGTAAAGTCATCTGCAAATTTTTCTTTCTACTAACTGTTTTTGGCATTTCTTCATGAGGAGCAGAGAGTTTTCAGTCTGGTAAAGTTACCTTGGAGGTAGGTTCTTAAGTGCTTGTTTGATGGCGGGGAGCTCTTGAGTGTAGCATCGTGTGAAGAGCATCAATTTCATAAACTACTCCTTTACAGGACATGGATGGTGGCATTTCCATTCTGGGCAATGTTAAATGAGTTGAGAAAAGCTGTGAAGTCAGATGTCAGTGTGGGCAGATGTTGCATCTATGTCAGCATACAAATCCGTAAAAAAGTGGTACTGCCAGGAGGTTGGTTTTAGCTGCCCATTTTAGGTAGCTGGTGGCTGACTGAGATGCCAGTGCGGCCTAATGAATCCGATTACAATGGAGATATAATTTGACTTTCACATGGTAGTGAAGACAGACTGACATTGCTGTTTTTTGGAAAATGACCGTGTGAAAGGCTAACTGGGTGAAGAGGTAGGAAAGAAGTTACATGGTGGAGGAAGGCTATTAAACCAATCGGTAAATTAGGCTGCAACATCAAAACCTTAAGGGCTAATCTTTTACTTATTAGGGGTTACCTCACTACATGTGATCACTCAGCACGCCTTCTATACCAAGCCAGGGTTTATATCAGGAGAGACATTTCAATATAATAATGATTTACTAGTGGGATTATAAACAGAAATGTTGCAATAACAGAGGTGGGCATCACACTATCTGCAAATGGTTGGAAAGTGGTGGATATATAAACTCCAGAATCAAGTTGTAACTGCATCTCGAAATGTCTGCTGGTAGAACCCCACTCTGCCTCCCTTGATGGTAATGTGTAATTGGGGGGCACATGGCCAGGAGGAAGTTTGTATGACATGCTGTAGGCTGGATGACAGGGATGAGTATGTCTAGAATATGTGTCAAAGTGGCATGAGTCAAATATGTGTTATGAAGATTGCATCAACCTTCTGCATGATTATAATGTCTGTGATGTCTGTGGCGTATTGCATTGTGAAGTATGCATTAATTTCTTTGAATGGAAGTATCTGCTCTGGTCCTTGACTGAATATGATGTAAATATGGATTTATAAGAGATAACCGGGGTTGGCAGTGCAAATATGTTGTGTAAGTGTGAGGTCCTTGTGGGTGCTCA
The DNA here is from genome assembly GCA_963921515.1 of Calotriton arnoldi. Lineage (NCBI taxonomy): Eukaryota > Metazoa > Chordata > Amphibia > Caudata > Salamandridae > Calotriton > Calotriton arnoldi. The sequence goes on along the minus strand of CAWUFW010007332.1, from coordinate 43,185 downwards.
CCAGAGAAAGGATTGCGCTTATAGTAGAGTAGGGACAGGTAAAAGGAGTTAAGGTGTTTTGCTCAACCAGTAGTGTCTATGGATACCCGCATTTTCTTCTTAGACCCTTCATCCAACCTTTGCTTCGGATGTTCATGCAAGAATGTACTGAGGCCTTGGAAGGAAAAGGATGAGCAAATCACATAAACACATTCTTCTAATTCATCTTCTAAGTACAGAATGTTTCTTTTGATCCTCACACTTTAGTCTTTTCCTTGAAGCAAGTGAGGCATCCTCAGTTTATACAATGACTGATGGTTGTCAAATAGACTGGCACCTGTTGTGCAAAAGGTAAGATCACTGCAGCATGATACAGACACCACTAACTGCACAAGCATAGGAGTTTCCATTTAGCAGGCCACTGAAAAAGGAAATGGACAGTAATAGTTGTCTAGTCTCCTTCTTCTGTTTGTAAGCAGTAGAGAAACACTTTATGTTCTGAGTAGAAGAAGATGCTGGAATGCTAGTGAATGTCCGCATCTATTTTTAGGTCTGGTGTTAACTAAGACATTTTGATTTTACAAAAATTATTTATAGATTATACTTACATGTAGGAGGCACTTGATCCAAAGGTTTGTTTTTGTGACATTCACACATTTCTTCCACCCACCATAGCATACAGCAGTGAACAATTGTTCAGCCAGTTGGCATTCAACTCTTTCTCTAGACACATCTGGAGCAGCTTAATTTTGACTCCACCTCTATATGTTTGGCTCGGCCACATATATTCTGCTTTTTGGCCTTAAATACTGAAGTGATGCAATGTTAACAACAGAGAGTTGGTGCACTGAATAGACAGAGAAGTGTATTGATCATGTGCTTTTGATCGGTGTGTGAATACTAACGTTTTTCTTTGCAGAAATATCAGGATTGCTGATATCAAAACTTTAATAGGCTTAGATTGTAAGGTGGTGTGCCAAATGCATTTAATGCAGCACATTGATCAGGATTAGAAAAATGAATTGTGTGACTATTAATGCTTGGAGATTTTGTATACACTCTGTAGTTTCTACCTATAGTTGTGGGTGTTTTTATTATGTAACCGTAACACATATATAATATTCCTGAACCATGATGCATGCACATAAAGTATATTTGCATTGTCGTATTAATATTGTGACCACATGTGCCCCTATATTCAAATGACGGTGTGCTTTGCCTATTTTACTAAGTTAGCATGGTCAGAGGCCTTAAGTTGTTGGGATTTCAATGTTTTACCTTCAACGGGAAAGTTGTCTGCTTGCATGTTTTTTTTCTCCTCTGCAGGTCCAAGTTAGGCTTCGTCAGCTAAGTGAAAAGGCCAATGTAGTGATAACAAGGTATGGGATGGCTTCATTTGCAAGAGAAAATATGTTAACAAGGATGGAGACCTGTTTCATGGCGGAAAGGAGGTGCACAAGGTTGATTGGTGTTCCAAGGGAGCTGGGGAAGAGAAGAAGAAGTTGCCAATTGTTACTGTGGAGATGAAAATATACTGGCGACAAGGATGTGAAGTTTCTTTGAACATTTTGGGGCCGATTCCGATGTTGTTAGGAAGGCCTCCAGACGGGTTTCGTAACGTGTGAATCCAATTTGGAGCCTATGTTTCCGACCGAATCGTCCCCCGTTCCGAACGACCAGGTACGATACTAAAGATCTCGTCCACGTCGACCAAATCATTTCCGAACCCGTTTGCAGCCGAATCGTGCCGAGCAATGGAGCCGGATTCTGAACGAGCGAGTACAATGCACCATTCGGACAGCCGTATCGACTCGGTCTCAGCGAGACGAAATGGCTGTGGGAATCGGATTCGGGGGGCCGTAGCAATCCTGTCTTCACTCGGGGCCCTCCAAATCGGTCACGGGGGGTGCCCATGGGTCCCCCCGATATAAGCACGCACAGTGTGGCGGGCACCATGGGGTGCCAGCCACAGGGTGTTCGCTTTTCCCCACCCACCCCTTTTTGCTATGGGAGCCTGGGTACACGTTCGGTATACAGGCTCCCATAGAGTTCAATGGGAGCTCGACCGAACCGAGTCCATCATCATACGGATGCATCGTACTCGTTCGGTCGGACTCTCACAGCGCGATTCGCTAGGAAAGCCCTTCGGATCCGAGTCGTACGGAGGCCTTTCCTAGCGAGATCAGAATCGGCCCCTTAGCGTTAATTGAAATTGTTTTGCTAGTTAAAATTCAGCTTTTAGACTATCCAGAGGTACATACCTTACTGCTACTTCTCTGAGTGTGGCCTTATGCTAAACACTCTTCCTAACTGGAGTACTGGTACTGAAGTCTCCAGTATGCCCACACCTTTCCTTGATTCTTTGACTAACTAGGGTTTCCCCTTACTATTGGGTAGTGTAGGATATTTTGATTTTCTTGAGTTTACTCATGACTAGGCAGGCAGATCGAAATCTACAATTCAATTTGCAAATATTGTTTCTTGTACTCTGTATCGCTGCTACTGAATTTTTGGTATGTTTCATGTTTTTTAGACTGAATTTCTTTAGGAGATTTGGACTCATTTTGGTGATTTTATATTTCTATAATATGCGTTTGAGACTCATTTATATCAGTTTGTTTTAGAGTCTGTAATAAATCAACTTAACCTTCATTAATAGTCCTGGATACATTGTCTGACCAACCTGTTACACTGTTAATATATTTTGAGATTGATGTTTAACTCCCTCTTACCTCCCTCTTACCTCCATCACATCTACCCACAAAGTAGTCCTCTTCAGTGCCAGGGACAACTATGGCAATGTGTGCTTTCGAAGCCCAAAATAATATTTTTGCCTTTTGCCAATATTCTTTTTTTGTATTGAAAGTGCAGAAGCTTCCCTAATAATAAAGTTTTGCGCAAAAACCATGACAATACCAGCACTGGCAAAGCAGTCCATGCCAGACCCAATGCTTTACCAATGCTCGTTACAAATATGTGGTTGTTTAGTCCACCGTCGCTGGGTATTTTGCGGGACACATTCCTAATATGGACAATAAAAATAGTCAGTACAAAGCAATAACTCAGACCCACTGCATTAAAGAGCTTTGAAAAGCCTCAGCATTGATGCCTTTTTCCCCTGAATCAAGCTCGCATACCGACAGGACTAGCGCTGCGTTCAGCAGCTGTCCCCATGGAGCACTTGCCTCCCATGAAGGCGAGGTCACGGCAGGATTATTTTCCTCATTCCTCCAGTGAAAAGGAATGAACAGAGCCGAGCTTGCTCTCGCAGCTGAAAGGTTTATTTCCACTGATATTTTCACGCCACTTGGAGCATGTGAAGCGAATTCCAGGGCCTGTTTCAAATCGGTTCGCTCAGAGCTGATGTCCCTGCGCGCCCATCTGCCTGCCTGATGGTGGAGTGGATCAGCAGTGGTCGTTTGCCACTGATGGATGAGATGGGTTCGTGACAAGATGGGGGACTTTCTGTGAAAGAACTGAGACGCCATCTTGTCTCAATCCTAACATGACGTATTATGTCAAGGCTGCTCTCAGCAAGAGGCTGGTTCAAAGCTTTGGCATGTGTTGGCGACACAGCTAAACTCAGGCATGTGGTTGCAGTGCCTGCAACTTATCCAGGGAAACCTCTGGTCGACTTCTGCTCAAGCAGTGATTTCTTGAATTTTGGCTAATTTAGTGGTTGTAGCCTGAGAGGGACTTTTTAAAAATAAATAACTTTTGTTGGTTAAGTTGCTGACCTTGGTTCAAATTAGCACTTAACCCTAAAAAATCCAGTAGTAATGAGAAGACCTTTGCCTTCCTGAAATGTACATATGTGTAATGTAAATATCTAAGAAATTGTTTCCTGCGTGCTGTTGCATTTAAATGTTCTCAGCTCCTCCCTATCACAGCCTGGTTTTTGTAATTCAGCTTCATGTGTGGCCAAAGTCCCATACTGTTCTATGTAGAGTAATACATGCTGTAATACATGCTTAAGATGCTCAGTAACATCACAAAAAACAAGCACTGGTAAACCTAGTAGGTCTCGCTTTTTGGACTTAATAGTTTTGCCAATGCTTTGATGATGCTGCGCAGTATCGGGATGCTGTGCAGCATTGCCCAAATAAAATGGAACTACTGGCGGTCACGTTATTCTACTGTCAAACCACATATGTGAGGACATGCATGTGCACCTGCATCAGAAAGCATGCATATGCCAGCAAAATGATGTGGGTGCCATTTTGCGTTGTTTACTGATCTGAGACAGCTTGGTAAATTAAAAAAGAAACTAATTGAACTACTGGAAAAGCGCTTATTTAAAAGGTATTTGCTGCCTGGTCCTTCGGAAAAAAAATATATACACATATCTACGGGATGCTCCGTACCCGCAATGCTGAAGCTGCGCCGCCAAGGACGGGGATCCCAGTAACAGAGAACACTTAAATGCTGAAGAGCTCTAATGAGAGCGAAACACGTGTCAGGGGTTGCTTTTATTCATTTCAGATTGGCCTGGCTTGGATGGTATTTTACCAATCTAAAGCTGTAATACTGTGCCTGAAGTGGTAAAAGGCTTTGGCCATTTTACAGCTCGGCATGGATAGCACTGTGCTAATCCTATGCTTAAAGACTTTGCTGATGAAATGGCAAAAGACTTTGGCCCTTTCTATCTTGGCGTGGATGGCACTGTGCTAATCCTACGCTTAAAGACTTTGATAGAAAAGCAGACATTTGAGATGAGAAAATTTAGAGTGTCGCTGGTGTTGAGAGTGCTCTATACTGGAGCTGCTTTCCACCTAAACTTGAGAACTACCCAGAGTTCTCTGCTTCATTTTCTCCATAATTTATGCGTCACTCTATGGCTGAAAGGGTTTTGTTTTGACTTATACTGGGTGCTCCCTTGTGTCTGGACAAAGCTATCCCTCTCTGAAGAGCTCTAATGAGAGTGAAACACGTGTCAGGGTTTGCTTTTATTCATTTCAGGTTGGCTTGGATGGTATTTTACCAATCTAAAGCTGTAATACTGTGCCTGGAGTGGTAAAAGGCTTTGGCCATTTTCCAGCTCGGCATGGATAGCACTGTGCTAATCCTATGCTTAAAGACTTTGGGGCCGATTCACAGAACTAATCTGAGACAAAATCCTAAACTTACTACTTTTGGTATTCATAGAAGACACTTACGATTTATGGTATTCACAGAAATCACTTACGACTACTAACTTTACGTCCGCACTCGGGCTGGAATTTCCGCACCCGGAGCGGAATTTCCGCCTACGGGCCGGAATCTCTGGCTCCGGGCCGGAATCTCCGCCTCCAGGCGGGAATCTCTGCTATCAGGCCGGAATACCCGCATTTGGGTCTGATGATCATTTCAAGTGCCTACCATCCCCCACCATGCTCAAGTTGAATGTGTGATCACTCATGATAATTAGTGCTACACACTTCTGCAACGGTAGGGCCCACACTGCTTGTGCTCATCCTTTGTGCCTGAAATTGAGTGCATCACATGTGGCAGCAGAAATGTAAAGTTGCAAACACACTTATCATTGTAGGTCCAATGATATCCTCCCAGATTCCAAGACCCACAGTGACTTCTGCTACAAGGTTGGCTGTGACATCTGGTCAGGGACCACACACTGGGCAGATGCGGGGCCTAGCAAAATTCCAATGGACAAATCATATTGAAATTGGTGTGGATGAGGGTCGCACTGATGTCAGTTGTGTACTTTTGTGATGGATGTATGGGCTGCTACGGTGAATCTTCAGGAAGTTACATTATAAAATCTCTTGGCTGAAAGGCACAACACAAATCCAGTGTAGGCGGCAACCATCAAATCTTCACAACTTACCCACAATGTGGGATCTGAGTCAAATGTTGCATTCTGCTTGCCTACTCTTCTACTGTATCCACCTACATAAGTGAGTGTATAATATATGAGGTTAGGATGTCTGCTGTACAAGACATCTCCGTTGTCAGCTTAGTTCTACCATGATGTAGGCAATAGATTATGGGAACAGAGGACACTCAAAGGATGGACATTACAAATGTGTGATCTCTCAATCCAAAATGAGCTTTGTGACTTCATGGGTAGGGAAGCACAAATGACACACAAAATGTACCTGACTATTGCACATCTCACATATGAACTCTGCAATGCAATGTTTGAACTGATGTGCAAATGTGAAACTGGTCAACCTGTGAATGTACACTCCTTTCAACTTGTCAACAGACAACATCATACTCATGAGACATGTTAGTCTTAACAGTGAAGGTGTAATCAATGTAATGCGGTGGCGTCCTGATTATTTCTCCCCTTCCTAAATATCAGTAACCTTCTCATACATGTTTGTCTGTTGATGTGTCATCTCATTGATGTCAGTGCTGTGTGGAGGTAACAGCTGGCAATTGCTGCATGTGAGCAGGGGCCCACATGTAAAGTTCATGACATAAACATGCTGCACATTGTCCAGGAATATCCTATCAATGGTCATTGAGAATGACATATACATGTTAGCTCATAGCTACCATCTGGTGTACTTAAATATGGACATGTATGTCTCATCACAGCTGCTGACAGGGTGACACCAGTGCAGCGTACTATTACAAAAAGGAAAGTACCTCTGACACCATCAATGAAATTTTTCTTATGCCACAGCAGTCTTTTTAATTGACCCTGGGTTAAATTTATTTACAATATCAAAACTTCATACTTTGTTTATCTGAAAGTCAGTTCCTACCACGTGAGACATTAAAACATACTCCTCTCATTTTTTTATATACAACAAGTGTGAGAAGTTGGTCTGGTATATGCTGTTCACTAATTAAAGTGGACACCTTGCACCAGAACAATTCGACTCTTATGGTAGATAGGTTTAAGACAACCTTTATGGAAAGCTATCCTAGTGGTAGCTGTGGAGAGCAGCCTTCAGGCTAAGTCTTGAAGGAATGTAAAGCAGCTTGTTTTACCACACAATCTCTTGAATCACCAAATGAAAAGACACCACACAGGTATATATATCAAATATATATGTATTTATTAACAAACACTCTCTACTAATCTCTTTATGAGATTAGAAGTCAGGAACATATGTACAAGTCAAATGTTATCAAAATAAGTTTGCAAAAGAAACAATTGATGGACGGAATGCTGGACAATGCAAACATTCACCCCCAGTCACAAAGATCTGGGTTTAATCCATCATTCTTTTGCTCACCACACCAGCCCAGTTTGGACCCAGCCATATGCAAATCAGTCTTGACCCTGTTCCTTGTGGGAACAGTCCAGCCCGAACTGCCAAGCCAGGTCCTCCCTGGACCGGAAACAAGCATCCTGGGACCGGTTTCAGGGCATCACCCTTCTTCAGCCAGGCTAGCTTGAATCCAGTGGTGTAGTGAGCACGGTACCCACGTCTGGGCATACCCTTCCCACTTAGGGTGACATATGCAAAAGAAACAATTGATGGACGGAATGCTGGACAATGCAAACATTCACCCCAAGTCACAAAGATCTGGGTTTAATCCATCATTCTTTTGCTCACCACACAACCCCAGTTTGGACCCAGCCATATGCAAATCAGTCTTGACCCTGTTCCTTGTGGGAACAGTCCAGCCCGAACTGCCAAGCCAGGTCCTCCCTGGACCGGAAACAAGCATCCTGGGACCGGTTTCAGGGCATCACCCTTCATCAGCCAGGCTAGCTTGAATCCAGTGGTGTAGTGAGCACGGGACCCACGTCTGGGCATACCCTTCCCACTTAGGGCGACATATGCAAAAGAAACAATTGATGGACGGAATGCTGGACAATGCAAACATTCACCCCCAGTCACAAAGATCTGGGTTTAATCCATCATTCTTTTGCTCACCACACCACCCCAGTTTGGACCCAGCCATATGCAAATCAGTCTTGACCCTGTTCCTTGTGGGAACAGTCCAGCCCGAACTGCCAAGCCAGGTCCTCCCTGGACCGGAAACAAGCATCCTGGGACCGGTTTCAGGGCATCACCCTTCTTCAGCCAGGCTAGCTTGAATCCAGTGGTGTAGTGAGCACGGGACCCACGTCTGGGCATACCCTTCCCACTTAGGGCGACATATGCAAAAGAAACAATTGATGGACGGAATGCTGGACAATGCAAACATTCACCCCCAGTCACAAAGATCTGGGTTTAATCCATCATTCTTTTGCTCACCACACCACCCCAGTTTGGACCCAGCCATATGCAAATCAGTCTTGACCCTGTTCCTTGTGGGAACAGTCCAGCCCGAACTGCCAAGCCAGGTTCTCCCTGGACCGGAAACAAGCATCCTGGGACCGGTTTCAGGGCATCACCCTTCTTCAGCCAGGTTAGCTTGAATCCAGTGGTGTAGTGAGCACGGGACCCACGTCTGGGCATACCCTTCCCACTTAGGGCGACATATGCAAAAGAAACAATTGATGGACGGAATGCTGGACAATGCAAACATTCACCCCCAGTCACAAAGATCTGGGTTTAATCCATCATTCTTTTGCTCACCACACCACCCCAGTTTGGACCCAGCCATATGCAAATCAGTCTTGACCCTGTTCCTTGTGGGAACAGTCCAGCCCGAACTGCCAAGCCAGGTCCTCCCTGGACCGGAAACAAGCATCCTGGGACCGGTTTCAGGGCATCACCCTTCTTCAGCCAGGCTAGCTTGAATCCAGTGGTGTAGTGAGCACGGGACCCACGTCTGGGCATACCCTTCCCACTTAGGGCGACATATGCAAAAGAAACAATTGATGGACGGAATGCTGGACAATGCAAACATTCACCCCCAGTCACAAAGATCTGGGTTTAATCCATCATTCTTTTGCTCACCACACCACCCCAGTTTGGACCCAGCCATATGCAAATCAGTCTTAACCCTGTTCCTTGTGGGAACAGTCCAGCCCGAACTGCCAAGCCAGGTTCTCCCTGGACCGGAAACAAGCATCCTGGGACCGGTTTCAGGGCATCACCCTTCTTCAGCCAGGCTAGCTTGAATCCAGTGGTGTAGTGAGCACGGGACCCACGTCTGGGCATACCCTTCCCACTTAGGGCGACATATGCAAAAGAAACAATTGATGGACGGAATGCAGGACAATGCAAACATTCACCCCCAGTCACAAAGATCTGGGTTTAATCCATCATTCTTTTGCTCACCACACCACCCCAGTTTGGACCCAGCCATATGCAAATCAGTCTTGACCCTGTTCCTTGTGGGAACAGTCCAGCCCGAACTGCCAAGCCAGGTCCTCCCTGGACCGGAAACAAGCATCCTGGGACCGGTTTCAGGGCATCACCCTTCTTCAGCCAGGCTAGCTTGAATCCAGTGGTGTAGTGAGCACGGGACCCACGTCTGGGCATACCCTTCCCACTTAGGGCGACATATGCAAAAGAAACAATTGATGGACGGAATGCTGGACAATGCAAACATTCACCCCCAGTCACAAAGATCTGGGTTTAATCCATCATTCTTTTGCTCACCACACCACCCCAGTTTGGACCCAGCCATATGCAAATCAGTCTTGACCCTGTTCCTTGTGGGAACAGTCCAGCCCGAACTGCCAAGCCAGGTCCTCCCTGGACCGGAAACAAGCATCCTGGGACTGGCTTCAGGGCATCACCCTTCTTCAGCCAGGCTAGCTTGAATCCAGTGGTGTAGTGAGCACGGGACCCACGTCTGGGCATACCCCTTCCCACTTAGGGCGACATATGCAAAAGAAACAATTGATGGACGGAATGCTGGACAATGCAAACATTCACCCCCAGTCACAAAGATCTGGGTTTAATCCATCATTCTTTTGCTCACCACACCACCCCAGTTTGGACCCAGCCCTATGCAAATCAGTCTTGACCCTGTTCCTTGTGGGAACAGTCCAGCCCGAACTGCCAAGCCAGGTCCTCCCTGGACCGGAAACAAGCATCCTGGGACCGGTTTCAGGGCATCACCCTTCTTCAGCCAGGCTAGCTTGAATCCAGTGGTGTAGTGAGCACAGGACCCACGTCTGGGCATACCCTTCCCACTTAGGGCGACATATGCAAAAGAAACAATTGATGGACGGAATGCTGGACAATGCAAACATTCACCCCCAGTCACAAAGATCTGGGTTTAATCCATCATTCTTTTGCTCACCACACCACCCCAGTTTGGACCCAGCCATATGCAAATCAGTCTTGACCCTGTTCCTTGTGGGAACAGTCCAGCCCGAACTGCCAAGCCAGGTCCTCCCTGGACCGGAAACAAGCATCCTGGGACCGGTTTCAGGGCATCACCCTTCTTCAGCCAGGCTAGCTTGAATCCAGTGGTGTAGTGAGCACGGGACCCACGTCTGGGCATACCCTTCCCACTTAGGGCGACATATGCAAAAGAAACAATTGATGGACGGAATGCTGGACAATGCAAACATTCACCCCCAGTCACAAAGATCTGGGTTTAATCCCTCATTCTTTTGCTCACCACACCACCCCAGTTTGGACCCAGCCATATGCAAATCAGTCTTGACCCTGTTCCTTGTGGAAACAGTCCAGCCCGAACTGCCAAGCCAGGTCCTCCCTGGACCGGAAACAAGCATCCTGGGACCGGTTTCAGGGCATCACCCTTCTTCAGCCAGGCTAGCTTGAATCCAGTGGTGTAGTGAGCACGGGACCCATGTCTGGGCATACCCTTCCCACTTAGGGCGACATATGCAAAAGAAACAATTGATGGACGGAATGCTGGACAATGCAAACATTCACCCCCAGTCACAAAGATCTGGGTTTAATCCATCATTCTTTTGCTCACCACACCACCCCAGTTTGGACCCAGCCATATGCAAATCAGTCTTGTCCCTGTTCCTTGTGGGAACAGTCCAGCCCGAACTGCCAAGCCAGGTCCTCCCTGGACCGGAAACAAGCATCCTGGGACCGGCTTCAGGGCATCACCCTTCTTCAGCCAGGCTAGCTTGAATCCAGTGGTGTAGTGAGCACGGGACCCACGTCTGGGCATACCCTTCCCACTTAGGGCGACATATGCAAAAGAAACAATTGATGGACGGAATGCTGGACAATGCAAACATTCACACCCAGTCACAAAGATCTGGGTTTAATCCATCATTCTTTTGCTCACCACACCACCCCAGTTTGGACCCAGCCATATGCAAATCAGTCTTGACCCTGTTCCTTGTGGGAACAGTCCAGCCCGAACTGCCAAGCCAGGTCCTCCCTGGACCGGAAACAAGCATCCTGGGACCGGTTTCAGGGCATCACCCTTCTTCAGCCAGGCTAGCTTGAATCCAGTGGTGTAGTGAGCACAGGACCCACGTCTGGGCATACCCTTCCCACTTAGGGCGACATATGCAAAAGAAACAATTGATGGACGGAATGCTGGACAATGCAAACATTCACCCCCAGTCACAAAGATCTGGGTTTAATCCATCATTCTTTTGCTCACCACACCACCCCAGTTTGGACCCAGCCATATGCAAATCAGCCTTGACCCTGTTCCTTGTGGGAACAGTCCAGCCCGAACTGCCAAGCCAGGTCCTCCCTGGACCGGAAACAAGCATCCTGGGACCGGTTTCAGGGCATCACCCTTCTTCAGCCAGGCTAGCTTGAATCCAGTGGTGTAGTGAGCACAGGACCCACGTCTGGGCATACCCTTCCCACTTAGGGCGACATATGCAAAAGAAACAATTGATGGACGGAATGCTGGACAATGCAAACATTCACCCCCAGTCACAAAGATCTGGGTTTAATCCATCATTCTTTTGCTCACCACACCACCCCAGTTTGGACCCAGCCATATGCAAATCAGCCTTGACCCTGTTCCTTGTGGGAACAGTCCAGCCCGAACTGCCAAGCCAGGTCCTCCCTGGACCGGAAACAAGCATCCTGGGACCGGTTTCAGGGCATCACCCTTCTTCAGCCAGGCTAGCTTGAATCCAGTGGTGTAGTGAGCACGGGACCCACGTCTGGGCATACCCTTCCCACTTAGGGCGACATATGCAAAAGAAACAAATGATGGACGGAATGCTGGACAATACAAACATTCACCCCCAGTCACAAAGATCTGGGTTTAATCCATCATTCTTTTGCTCACCACACCACCCCAGTTTGGACCCAGCCATATGCAAATGAGTCTTGACCCTGTTCCTTGTGGGAACAGTCCAGCCCGAACTGCCAAGCCAGGTCCTCCCTGGACCGGAAACAAGCATCCTGGGACCGGTTTCAGGGCATCACCCTTCTTCAGTCAGGCTAGCTTGAATCCAGTGGTGTAGTGAGCACGGGACCCACGTCTGGGCATACCCTTCCCACTTAGGGCGACATATGCAAAAGAAACAATTGATGGACGGAATGCTGGACAATGCAAACATTCACCCCCAGTCACAAAGATCTGGGTTTAATCCATCATTCTTTTGCTCACCACACCACCCCAGTTTGGACCCAGCCATATGCAAATCAGTCTTGACCCTGTTCCTTGTGGGAACAGTCCAGCCCGAACTGCCAAGCCAGGTCCTCCCTGGACCGGAAACAAGCATCCTGGGACTGGCTTCAGGGCATCACCCTTCTTCAGCCAGGCTAGCTTGAATCCAGTGGTGTAGTGAGCACGGGACCCACGTCTGGGCATACCCTTCCCACTTAGGGCGACATATGCAAAAGAAACAATTGATGGACGGAATGCTGGACAATGCAAACATTCACCCCCAGTCACAAAGATCTGGGTTTAATCCATCATTCTTTTGCTCACCACACCACCCCAGTTTGGACCCAGCCCTATGCAAATCAGTCTTGACCCTGTTCCTTGTGGGAACAGTCCAGCCCGAACTGCCAAGCCAGGTCCTCCCTGGACCGGAAACAAGCATCCTGGGACCGGTTTCAGGGCATCACCCTTCTTCAGCCAGGCTAGCTTGAATCCAGTGGTGTAGTGAGCACAGGACCCACGTCTGGGCATACCCTTCCCACTTAGGGCGACATATGCAAAGAAACAATTGATGGACGGAATGCTGGACAATGCAAACATTCACCCCCAGTCACAAAGATCTGGGTTTAATCCATCCTTCTTTTGCTCACCACACCACCCCAGTTTGGACCCAGCCATATGCAAATCAGTCTTGACCCTGTTCCTTGTGGGAACAGTCCAGCCCGAACTGCCAAGCCAGGTCCTCCCTGGACCGGAAACAAGCATCCTGGGACCGGTTTCAGGGCATCACCCTTCTTCAGCCAGGCTAGCTTGAATCCAATGGTGTAGTGAGCACGGGACCCACGTCTGGGCATACCCTTCCCACTTAGGGCGACATATGCAAAAGAAACAATTGATGGACGGAATGCTGGACAATGCAAACATTCACCCCCAGTCACAAAGATCTTGGTTTAATCCATCATTCTTTTGCTCACCACACCACCCCAGTTTGGACCCAGCCATATGCAAATCAGTCTTGACCCTGTTCCTTGTGGGAACAGTCCAGCCCGAACTGCCAAGCCAGGTCCTCCCTGGACCGGAAACAAGCATCCTGGGACCGGATTCAGGGAATCACCCTTCTTCAGCCAGGCTAGCTTGAATCCAGTGGTGTAGTGAGCACGGGACCCACGTCTGGGCATACCCTTCCCACTTAGGGTGACATATGCAAAAGAAACAATTGATGGACGGAATGCTGGACAATGCAAACATTCACCCCCAGTCACAAAGATCTGGGTTTAATCCATCATTCTTTTGCTCACCACACCACCCCAGTTTGGACCCAGCCATATGCAAATCTGTCTTGACCCTGTTCCTTGCGGGAACAGTCCAGCCCGAACTGCCAAGCCAGGTCCTCTCTGGACCGGAAACAAGCATCCTGGGACCGGTTTCAGGGCATCACCCTTCTTCAGCCAGGCTAGCTTGAATCCAGTGGTGTAGTGAGCACGGGACCCACGTCTGGGCATACCCTTACCACTTAGGGCGACATATGCAAAAGAAACAATTGATGGACGGAATGCTGGACAATGCAAACATTCACCCCCAGTCACAAAGATCTGGGTTTAATCCATCATTCTTTTGCTCACCACACCACCCCAGTTTGGACCCAGCCATATGCAAATCAGTCTTGACCCTGTTCCTTGTGGAAACAGTCCAGCCCGAACTGCCAAGCCAGGTCCTCCCTGGACCGGAAACAAGCATCCTGGGACCGGTTTCAGGGCATCACCCTTCTTCAGCCAGGCTAGCTTGAATCCAGTGGTGTAGTGAGCACGGGACCCACGTCTGGGCATACCCTTCCCACTTAGGGCGACATATGCAAAAGAAACAATTGATGGACGGAATGCTGGACAATGCAAACATTCACCCCCAGTCACAAAGATCTGGGTTTAATCCATCATTCTTTTGCTCACCACACCACACCACCCCAGTTTGGACCCAACCATATGCAAATCAGTCTTGACCCTGTTCCTTGTGGGAACAGTCCAGCCCGAACTGCCAAGCCAGGTCCTCCCTGGACCGGAAACAAGCATCCTGGGACCGGTTTCAGGGCATCACCCTTCTTCAGCCAGGCTAGCTTGAATCCAGTGGTGTAGTGAGCACGGGACCCATGTCTGGGCATACCCTTCCCACTTAGGGCGACATATGCAAAAGAAACAATTGATGGACGGAATGCTGGACAATGCAAACATTCACCCCCAGTCACAAAGATCTGGGTTTAATCCATCATTCTTTTGCTCACCACACCACCCCAGTTTGGACCCAGCCATATGCAAATCAGTCTTGTCCCTGTTCCTTGTGGGAACAGTCCAGCCCGAACTGCCAAGCCAGGTCCTCCTGGACCGGAAACAAGCATCCTGGGACCGGCTTCAGGGCATCACCCTTCTTCAGCCAGGCTAGCTTGAATCCAGTGGTGTAGTGAGCACGGGACCCACGTCTGGGCATACCCTTCCCACTTAGGGCGACATATGCAAAAGAAACAATTGATGGACGGAATGCTGGACAATGCAAACATTCACCCCCAGTCACAAAGATCTGGGTTTAATCCATCATTCTTTTGCTCACCACACCACCCCAGTTTGGACCCAGCCATATGCAAATCAGTCTTGACCCTGTTCCTTGTGGGAACAGTCCAGCCCGAACTGCCAAGCCAGGTCCTCCCTGAACGGAAACAAGCATCCTGGGACCGGTTTCAGGGCATCACCCTTCTTCAGCCAGGCTAGCTTGAATCCAGTGGTGTAGTGAGCACAGGACCCACGTCTGGGCATACCCTTCCCACTTAGGGCGACATATGCAAAAGAAACAAATGATGGACGGAATGCTGGACAATACAAACATTCACCCCCAGTCACAAAGATCTGGGTTTAATCCATCATTCTTTTGCTCACCACACCACCCCAGTTTGGACCCAGCCATATGCAAATCAGTCTTGACCCTGTTCCTTGTGGGAACAGTCCAGCCCGAACTGCCAAGCCAGGTCCTCCCTGGACCGGAAACAAGCATCCTGGGACCGGTTTCAGGGCATCACCCTTCTTCAGCCAGGCTAGCTTGAATCCAGTGGTGTAGTGAGCACGGGACCCACGTCTGGGCATACCCTTCCCACTTAGGGTGACATATGCAAAAGAAACAATTGATGGACGGAATGCTGGACAATGCAAACATTCACCCCCAGTCACAAAGATCTTGGTTTAATCCATCATTCTTTTGCTCACCACACCACCCCAGTTTGGACCCAGCCATATGCAAATCAGTCTTGACCCTGTTCCTTGTGGGAACAGTCCAGCCCGAACTGCCAAGCCAGGTCCTCCCTGGACCGGAAACAAGCATCCTGGGACCGGTTTCAGGGAATCACCCTTCTTCAGCCAGGCTAGCTTGAATCCAGTGGTGTAGTGAGCACGGGACCCACGTCTGGGCATGCCCTTCCCACTTAGGGTGACATATGCAAAAGAAACAATTGATGGACGGAATGCTGGACAATGCAAACATTCACCCCCAGTCACGAAGATCTTGGTTTAATCCATCATTCTTTTGCTCACCACACCACCCCAGTTTGGACCCAGCCATATGCAAATCAGTCTTGACCCTGTTCCTTGTGGGAACAGTCCAGCCCGAACTGCCAAGCCAGGTCCTCCCTGGACCGGAAACAAGCATCCTGGGACCGGTTTCAGGGACTCACCCTTCTTCAGCCAGGCTAGCTTGAATCCAGTGGTGTAGTGAGCACGGGACCCACGTCTGGGCATGCCCTTCCCACTTAGGGTGACATATGCAAAAGAAACAATTGATGGACGGAATGCTGGACAATGCAAACATTCACCCCCAGTCACGAAGATCTGGGTTTAATCCATCATTCTTTTGCTCACCACACCACCCCAGTTTGGACCCAGCCATATGCAAATCAGTCTTGACCCTGTTCCTTGCGGGAACAGTCCAGCCCGAACTGCCAAGCCAGGTCCTCTCTGGACGGAAACAAGCATCCTGGGACCGGTTTCAGGGCATCACCCTTCTTCAGCCAGGCTAGCTTGAATCCAGTGGTGTAGTGAGCACGGGACCCACGTCTGGGCATACCCTTCCCACTTAGGGCGACATATGCAAAAGAAACAATTGATGGACGGAATGCTGGACAATGCAAACATTCACCCCCAGTCACAAAGATCTGGGTTTAATCCATCATTCTTTTGCTCACCACACCACCCCAGTTTGGACCCAGCCATATGCAAATCAGTCTTGACCCTGTTCCTTGTGGAAACAGTCCAGACGAACTGCCAAGCCAGGTCCTCCCTGGACCGGAAACAAGCATCCTGGGACCGGTTTCAGGGCATCACCCTTCTTCAGCCAGGCTAGCTTGAATCCAGTGGTGTAGTGAGCACGGGACCCACGTCTGGGCATACCCTTCCCACTTAGGGCGACATATGCAAAAGAAACAATTGATGGACGGAATGCTGGACAATGCAAACATTCACCCCCAGTCACAAAGATCTGGGTTTAATCCATCATTCTTTTGCTCACCACACCACACCACCCCAGTTTGGACCCAACCATATGCAAATCAGTCTTGACCCTGTTCCTTGTGGGAACAGTCCAGCCCGAACTGCCAAGCCAGGTCCTCCCTGGACCGGAAACAAGCATCCTGGGACCGGTTTCAGGGCATCACCCTTCTTCAGCCAGGCTAGCTTGAATCCAGTGGCGTAGTGAGCACGGGACTCATGTCTGGGCATACCCTTCCCACTTAGGGCGATATATGCAAAAGAAACAATTGATGGACGGAATGCTGGACAATGCAAACATTCACCCCCAGTCACAAAGATCTGGGTTTAATCCATCATTCTTTTGCTCACCACACCACCCCAGTTTGGACCCAGCCATATGCAAATCAGTCTTGACCCTGTTCCTTGTGGGAACAGTCCAGCCCGAACTGCCAAGCCAGGTCCTCCCTGGACCGGAAACAAGCATCCTGGGACCGGTTTCAGGGCATCACCCTTCTTCAGCCAGGCTAGCTTGAATCCAGTGGTGTAGTGAGCACTGTGCCACTGTAGTGCTCACTGTGCCACTGGATTCAAGCTAGCCTGGCTGAAGAAGGGTGACATACCCTGAAACCGGTCCCAGGATGCTTGTTTCCGGTCCAGGGAGGACCTTTCCTGGCAGTTCGGTCTGGACTGTTCCCATGGGGCACAGGGTCAAGACTGATTTGCATATGGCTGGGTCCAAACTGGGGTGGCATAGTGGGCAAAAGAACGATGGATTTAACCCAGATCTTTTGACTGGGGGAGAATGTTTGCATTGTCAGCATTCCGTCCATCATTTGTTTGCTGTAACACTTTTCACCCTAAGTGGGATGGGTATGCCCAGACGTGGGTCCCTTGCTCACTGTGCCACTGGATTCAAGCTAGCCTGGCTGAAGAAGGGTGACATACCCTGAAACCGGTCCCAGGATGCTTGTTTCCGGTCCAGGGAGGACCTGGCCTGGCAGTTTGGTCTGGACTGTTCCCATGGGGCACAGGGTCAAGACTGATTTGCATATGGCTGGGTCCAAACTGGGGTGGCATAGTGGGCAAAAGAACGATGGATTTAACCCAGATCTTTTGACTGGGGGAGAATGTTTGCATTGTCAGCATTCCGTCCATCATTTGTTTGCTGTAACACTTTTCACCCTAAGTGGGATGGGTATGCCCAGACGTGGGTCCCTTGCTCACTGTGCCACTGGATTCAAGCTAGCCTGGCTGAAGAAGGGTGACATACCCTGAAACCGGTCCTAGGATGTTTGTTTCCGGTCCAGGGAGGACCTGGCCTGGCAGTTCGGTCTGGACTGTTCCCATGGGGCACAGGGTCAAGACTGATTTGCATATGGCTGGGTCCAAACTGGGGTGGCATACTCGGCAAAAGAACAATGGATTTAACCCAGATCTTTTGACTGGGGGAGAATGTTTGCATTGTCAGCATTCCATCCATCATTTGTTTGCTGTAACACTTTTCACCCTAAGTGGGATGGGTATGCCCAGACGTGGGTCCCTTGCTCACTGTGCCACTGGATTCAAGCTAGCCTGGCTGAAGAAGGGTGACATACCCTGAAACCGGTCCCAGGATGCTTGTTTCCGGTCCAGGGAGGACCTGGCCTGGCAGTTCGTTCTGGACTGTTCCCATGGGGCACAGGGTCAAGACTGATTTGCATATGGCTGGGTCCAAACTGGGGTGGCATAGTGGGCAAAAGAACGATGGATTTAACCCAGATCTTTTGACTGGGGGAGAATGTTTGCATTGTCAGCATTCCGTCCATCATTTGTTTGCTGTAACACTTTTCACCCTAAGTGGGATGGGTATGCCCAGACGTGTGTCCCTTGCTCACTGTGCCACTGGATTCAAGCTAGCCTGGCTGAAGAAGGGTGACATACCCTGAAACCGGTCCCAGGATGCTTGTTTCCGGTCCAGGGAGGACCTGGCCTGGCAGTTCAGTCTGGACTGTTCCCATGGGGCACAGGGTCAAGACTGATTTGCATATGGCTGGGTCCAAACTGGGGTGGCATAGTGGGCAAAAGAACGATGGATTTAACCTAGATCTTTTGACTGGGGGAGAATGTTTGCAATGTCAGCATTCCGTCCATCATTTGTTTGCTGTAACACTTTTCACCCTAAGTGGGATGGGTATGCCCAGACGTGGGTCCCTTGCTCACTGTGCCTCTGGATTCAAGCTAGCCTGGCTGAAGAAGGGTGACATACCCTGAAACCGGTCCCAGGATGCTTGTTTCCGGTCCAGGGAGGACCTGGCCTGGCAGTTCGGTCTGGACTGTTCCCATGGGGCACAGGGTCAAGACTGATTTGCATATGGCTGGGTCCAAACTGGGGTGGCATAGTGGGCAAAAGAACAATGGATTTAACCCAGATCTTTTGACTGGGGGAGAATGTTTGCATTGTCAGCATTCCGTCCATCATTTGTTTGCTGTAACACTTTTCACCCTAAGTGGGATGGGTATGCCCAGACGTGGGTCCCTTGCTCACTGTGCCACTGGATTTAAGCTAGCCTGGCTGAAGAAGGGTGACATACCCTGAAACCGGTCCCAGGATGCTTGTTTCCGGTCCAGGGAGGACCTGGCCTGGCAGTTCGGTCTGGACTGTTCCCATGGGGCACAGGGTCAAGACTGATTTGCATATGGCTGGGTCCAAACTGGGGTGGCATAGTGGGCAAAAGAACGATGGATTTAACCCAGATCTTTTGACTGGGGGAGAATGTTTGCATTGTCAGCATTCCGTCCATCATTTGTTTGCTGTAACACTTTTCACCCTAAGTGGGATGGGTATGCCCAGACGTGGGTCCCTTGCTCACTGTGCCACTGAATTCAAGCTAGCCTGGCTGAAGAAGGGTGACATACACTGAAACCGGTCCCAGGATGCTTGTTTCCAGTCCAGGGAGGACCTGGCCTGGCAGTTCGGTCTGGACATTTCCCATGGGGCACAGGGTCAGGACAGATTTGCATATGGCTGGGTCCAAACTGGGGTGGCATAGTGGGCAAAAGAACGATGGATTTAACCCAGATCTTTTGACTGGGGGAGAATGTTTGCATTGTCAGCATTCCGTCCATCATTTGTTTGCTGTAACACTTTTCACCCTAAGTGGGATGGGTATGCCCAGACGTGGGTCCCTTGCTCACTGTGCCACTGGATTCAAGCTAGCCTGGCTGAAGAAGGGTGACATACCCTGAAACCGGTCCCAGGATGCTTGTTTCCGGTCCAGGGAGGACCTGGCCTGGCAGTTCGGTCTGGACTGTTCCCATGGGGCATAGGGTCAAGACTGATTTGCATATGGCTGGGTCCAAACTGGGGTGGCATAGTGGGCAAAAGAACGATGGATTTAACCCAGATATTTTGACTGGGGGAGAATGTTTGCATTGTCAGCATTCCGTCCATCATTTGTTTGCTGTAACACTTTTCACCCTAAGTGGGATGGGTATGCCCAGACGTGTGTCCCTTGCTCACTGTGCCACTGGATTCAAGCTAGCCTGGCTGAAGAAGGGTGACATACCCTGAAACCGGTCCCAGGATGCTTGTTTCCGGTCCAGGGAGGACCTGGCCTGGCAGTTCGGTCTGGACTGTTCCCATGGGGCACAGGGTCAAGACTGATTTGCATATGGCTGGGTCCAAACTGGGGTGGCATAGTGGGCAAAAGAACGATGGATTTAACCTAGATCTTTTGACTGGGGGAGAATGTTTGCAATGTCAGCATTCCGTCCATCATTTGTTTGCTGTAACACTTTTCACCCTAAGTGGGATGGGTATGCCCAGACGTGGGTCCCTTGCTCACTGTGCCACTGGATTCAAGCTAGCCTGGCTGAAGAAGGGTGACATACCCTGAAACCGGTCCCAGGATGCTTGTTTCCGGTCCAGGGAGGACCTGGCCTGGCAGTTCGGTCTGGACTGTTCCCATGGGGCACAGGGTCAAGACTGATTTGCATATGGCTGGGTCCAAACTGGGGTGGCATAGTGGGCAAAAGAACAATGGATTTAACCCAGATCTTTTGACTGGGGGAGAATGTTTGCATTGTCAGCATTCCGTCCATCATTTGTTTGCTGTGACACTTTTCACCCTAAGTGGGATGGGTATGCCCAGACGTGGGTCCCTTGCTCACTGTGCCACTGGATTCAAGCTAGCCTGGCTGAAGAAGGGTGACATACCCTGAAACCGGTCCCAGGATGCTTGTTTCCGGTCCAGGGAGGACCTGGCCTGGCAGTTCGGTCTGGACTGTTCCCATGGGGCACAGGGTCAAGACTGATTTGCATATGGCTGGGTCCAAACTGGGGTGGCATAGTGGGCAAAAGAACGATGGATTTAACCCAGATCTTTTGACTGGGGGAGAATGTTTGCATTGTCAGCATTCCGTCCATCATTTGTTTGCTGTAACACTTTTCACCCTAAGTGGGATGGGTATGCCCAGACGTGGGTCCCTTGCTCACTGTGCCACTGGATTCAAGCTAGCCTGGCTGAAGAAGGGTGACATACACTGAAACCGGTCCCAGGATGCTTGTTTCCGGTCCAGGGAGGACCTGGCCTGGCAGTTCGGTCTGGACATGTTCCCATGGGGCACAGGGTCAAGACTGATTTGCATATGGCTGGGTCCAAACTGGGGTGGCATAGTGGGCAAAAGAACGATGGATTTAACCCAGATCTTTTGACTGGGGGAGAATGTTTGCATTGTCAGCATTCCGTCCATCATTTGTTTGCTGTAACACTTTTCACCCTAAGTGGGATGGGTATGCCCAGACGTGGGTCCCTTGCTCACTGTGCCACTGGATTCAAGCTAGCCTGGCTGAAGAAGGGTGACATACCCTGAAACCGGTCCCAGGATGCTTGTTTCCGGTCCAGGGAGGACCTGGCCTGGCAGTTCGGTCTGGACTGTTCCCATGGGGCATAGGGTCAAGACTGATTTGCATATGGCTGGGTCCAAACTGGGGTGGCATAGTGGGCAAAAGAACGATGGATTTAACCCAGATATTTTGACTGGGGGAGAATGTTTGCATTGTCAGCATTCCGTCCATCATTTGTTTGCTGTAACACTTTTCACCCTAAGTGGGATGGGTATGCCCAGACGTGGGTCCCTTGCTCACTGTGCCACTGGATTCAAGCTAGCCTGGCTGAAGAAGGGTGACATACTCTGAAACCGGTCCCAGGATGCTTGTTTCCGGTCCAGGGAGGACCTGGCCTGGCAGTTCGGTCTGGACTGTTCCCATGGGGCACAGGGTCAAGACTGATTTGCATATGGCTGGGTCCAAACTGGGGTGGCATAGTGGGCAAAAGAACGATGGATTTAACCCAGATCTTTTGACTGGGGGAGAATGTTTGCATTGTCAGCATTCCGTCCATCATTTGTTTGCTGTAACACTTTTCACCCTAAGTGGGATGGGTATGCCCAGACGTGGGTCCCTTGCTCACTGTGCCACTGAATTCAAGCTAGCCTGGCTGAAGAAGGGTGACATACCCTGAAACCGGTCCCAGGATGCTTGTTTCCGGTCCAGGGAGGACCTGGCCTGGCAGTTCGGTCTGGACTGTTCCCATGGGGCACAGGGTCAAGACTGATTTGCATATGGCTGGGTCCAAACTGGGGTGGCATAGTGGGCAAAAGAACGATGGATTTAACCCAGATCTTTTGACTGGGGGAGAATGTTTGCATTGTCAGCATTCCGTCCATCATTTGTTTGCTGTAACACTTTTCACCCTAAGTGGGATGGGTATGCCCAGACGTGGGTCCCTTGCTCACTGTGCCACTGGATTCAAGCTAGCCTGGCTGAAGAAGGGTGACATACCCTGAAACCGGTCCCAGGATGCTTGTTTCCGGTCCAGGGAGGACCTGGCCTGGCAGTTCGGTCTGGACTGTTCCCATGGGGCACAGGGTCAAGACTGATTTGCATATGGCTGGGTCCAAACTGGGGTGGCATAGTGGGCAAAAGAACGATGGATTTAACCCAGATCTTTTGACTGGGGGAGAATGTTTGCATTGTCAGCATTCCGTCCATCATTTGTTTGCTGTAACACTTTTCACCCTAAGTGGGATGGGTATGCCCAGACGTGGGTCCCTTGCTCACTGTGCCACTGGATTCAAGCTAGCCTGGCTGAAGAAGGGTGACATACCCTGAAACCGGTCCCAGGATGCTTGTTTCCGGTCCAGGGAGGACCTGGCCTGGCAGTTCGGTCTGGACTGTTCCCATGGGGCACAGGGTCAAGACTGATTTGCATATGGCTGGGTCCAAACTGGGGTGGCATAGTGGGCAAAAGAACGATGGATTTAACCCAGATCTTTTGACTGGGGGAGAATGTTTGCATTGTCAGCATTCCGTCCATCATTTGTTTGCTGTAACACTTTTCACCCTAAGTGGGATGGGTATGCCCAGACGTGGGTCCCTTGCTCACTGTGCCACTGGATTCAAGCTAGCCTGGCTGAAGAAGGGTGACATACCCTGAAACCGGTCCCAGGATGCTTGTTTCCGGTCCAGGGAGGACCTGGCCTGGCAGTTCGGTCTGGACTGTTCCCATGGGGCACAGGGTCAAGACTGATTTGCATATGGCTGGGTCCAAACTGGGGTGGCATAGTGGGCAAAAGAACGATGGATTTAACCCAGATCTTTTGACTGGGGGAGAATGTTTGCATTGTCAGCATTCCGTCCATCATTTGTTTGCTGTAACACTTTTCACCCTAAGTGGGATGGGTATGCCCAGACGTGGGTCCCTTGCTCACTGTGCCACTGGATTCAAGCTAGCCTGGCTGAAGAAGGGTGACATACCCTGAAACCGGTCCCAGGATGCTTGTTTCCGGTCCAGGGAGGACCTGGCCTGGCAGTTCGGTCTGGACTGTTCCCATGGGGCACAGGGTCAAGACTGATTTGCATATGGCTGGGTCCAAACTGGGGTGGCATAGTGGGCAAAAGAACGATGGATTTAACCCAGATCTTTTGACTGGGGGAGAATGTTTGCATTGTCAGCATTCCGTCCATCATTTGTTTGCTGTAACACTTTTCACCCTAAGTGGGATGGGTATGCCCAGACGTGGGTCCCTTGCTCACTGTGCCACTGGATTCAAGCTAGCCTGGCTGAAGAAGGGTGACATACCCTGAAACCGGTCCCAGGATGCTTGTTTCCGGTCCAGGGAGGACCTGGCCTGGCAGTTCGGTCTGGACTGTTCCCATGGGGCACAGGGTCAAGACTGATTTGCATATGGCTGGGTCCAAACTGGGGTGGCATAGTGGGCAAAAGAACGATGGATTTAACCCAGATCTTTTGACTGGGGGAGAATGTTTGCATTGTCAGCATTCCATCCATCATTTGTTTGCTGTAACACTTTTCACCCTAAGTGGGATGGGTATGCCCAGACGTGGGTCCCTTGCTCACTGTGCCACTGGATTCAAGCTAGCCTGGCTGAAGAAGGGTGACATACCCTGAAACCGGTCCCAGGATGCTTGTTTCCGGTCCAGGGAGGACCTGGCCTGGCAGTTCGGTCTGGACTGTTCCCATGGGGCACAGGGTCAAGACTGATTTGCATATGGCTGGGTCCAAACTGGGGTGGCATAGTGGGCAAAAGAACGATGGATTTAACCCAGATCTTTTGACTGGGGGAGAATGTTTGCATTGTCAGCATTCCGTCCATCATTTGTTTGCTGTAACACTTTTCACCCTAAGTGGGATGGGTATGCCCAGACGTGGGTCCCTTGCTCACTGTGCCACTGGATTCAAGCTAGCCTGGCTGAAGAAGGGTGACATACCCTGAAACCGGTCCCAGGATGCTTGTTTCCGGTCCAGGGAGGACCTGGCCTGGCAGTTCGGTCTGGACTGTTCCCATGGGGCACAGGGTCAAGACTGATTTGCATATGGCTGGGTCCAAACTGGGGTGGCATAGTGGGCAAAAGAACGATGGATTTAACCCAGATCTTTTGACTGGGGGAGAATGTTTGCATTGTCAGCATTCCGTCCATCATTTGTTTGCTGTAACACTTTTCACCCTAAGTGGGATGGGTATGCCCAGACGTGGGTCCCTTGCTCACTGTGCCACTGGATTCAAGCTAGCCTGGCTGAAGAAGGGTGACATACCCTGAAACCGGTCCCAGGATGCTTGTTTCCGGTCCAGGGAGGACCTGGCCTGGCAGTTCGGTCTGGACTGTTCCCATGGGGCACAGGGTCAAGACTGATTTGCATATGGCTGGGTCCAAACTGGGGTGGCATAGTGGGCAAAAGAACGATGGATTTAACCCAGATCTTTTGACTGGGGGAGAATGTTTGCATTGTCAGCATTCCGTCCATCATTTGTTTGCTGTAACACTTTTCACCCTAAGTGGGATGGGTATGCCCAGACGTGGGTCCCTTGCTCACTGTGCCACTGGATTCAAGCTAGCCTGGCTGAAGAAGGGTGACATACCCTGAAACCGGTCCCAGGATGCTTGTTTCCGGTCCAGGGAGGACCTGGCCTGGCAGTTCGGTCTGGACTGTTCCCATGGGGCACAGGGTCAAGACTGATTTGCATATGGCTGGGTCCAAACTGGGGTGGCATAGTGGGCAAAAGAACGATGGATTTAACCCAGATCTTTTGACTGGGGGAGAATGTTTGCATTGTCAGCATTCCGTCCATCATTTGTTTGCTGTAACACTTTTCACCCTAAGTGGGATGGGTATGCCCAGACGTGGGTCCCTTGCTCACTGTGCCACTGGATTCAAGCTAGCCTGGCTGAAGAAGGGTGACATACCCTGAAACCGGTCCCAGGATGCTTGTTTCCGGTCCAGGGAGGACCTGGCCTGGCAGTTCGGTCTGGACTGTTCCCATGGGGCACAGGGTCAAGACTGATTTGCATATGGCTGGGTCCAAACTGGGGTGGCATAGTGGGCAAAAGAACGATGGATTTAACCCAGATCTTTTGACTGGGGGAGAATGTTTGCATTGTCAGCATTCCGTCCATCATTTGTTTGCTGTAACACTTTTCACCCTAAGTGGGATGGGTATGCCCAGACGTGGGTCCCTTGCTCACTGTGCCACTGGATTCAAGCTAGCCTGGCTGAAGAAGGGTGACATACCCTGAAACCGGTCCCAGGATGCTTGTTTCCGGTCCAGGGAGGACCTGGCCTGGCAGTTCGGTCTGGACTGTTCCCATGGGGCACAGGGTCAAGACTGATTTGCATATGGCTGGGTCCAAACTGGGGTGGCATAGTGGGCAAAAGAACGATGGATTTAACCCAGATCTTTTGACTGGGGGAGAATGTTTGCATTGTCAGCATTCCGTCCATCATTTGTTTGCTGTAACACTTTTCACCCTAAGTGGGATGGGTATGCCCAGACGTGGGTCCCTTGCTCACTGTGCCACTGGATTCAAGCTAGCCTGGCTGAAGAAGGGTGACATACCCTGAAACCGGTCCCAGGATGCTTGTTTCCGGTCCAGGGAGGACCTGGCCTGGCAGTTCGGTCTGGACTGTTCCCATGGGGCACAGGGTCAAGACTGATTTGCATATGGCTGGGTCCAAACTGGGGTGGCATAGTGGGCAAAAGAACGATGGATTTAACCCAGATCTTTTGACTGGGGGAGAATGTTTGCATTGTCAGCATTCCGTCCATCATTTGTTTGCTGTAACACTTTTCACCCTAAGTGGGATGGGTATGCCCAGACGTGGGTCCCTTGCTCACTGTGCCACTGGATTCAAGCTAGCCTGGCTGAAGAAGGGTGACATACCCTGAAACCGGTCCCAGGATGCTTGTTTCCGGTCCAGGGAGGACCTGGCCTGGCAGTTCGGTCTGGACTGTTCCCATGGGGCACAGGGTCAAGACTGATTTGCATATGGCTGGGTCCAAACTGGGGTGGCATAGTGGGCAAAAGAACGATGGATTTAACCCAGATCTTTTGACTGGGGGAGAATGTTTGCATTGTCAGCATTCCGTCCATCATTTGTTTGCTGTAACACTTTTCACCCTAAGTGGGATGGGTATGCCCAGACGTGGGTCCCTTGCTCACTGTGCCACTGGATTCAAGCTAGCCTGGCTGAAGAAGGGTGACATACCCTGAAACCGGTCCCAGGATGCTTGTTTCCGGTCCAGGGAGGACCTGGCCTGGCAGTTCGGTCTGGACTGTTCCCATGGGGCACAGGGTCAAGACTGATTTGCATATGGCTGGGTCCAAACTGGGGTGGCATAGTGGGCAAAAGAACGATGGATTTAACCCAGATCTTTTGACTGGGGGAGAATGTTTGCATTGTCAGCATTCCGTCCATCATTTGTTTGCTGTAACACTTTTCACCCTAAGTGGGATGGGTATGCCCAGACGTGGGTCCCTTGCTCACTGTGCCACTGGATTCAAGCTAGCCTGGCTGAAGAAGGGTGACATACCCTGAAACCGGTCCCAGGATGCTTGTTTCCGGTCCAGGGAGGACCTGGCCTGGCAGTTCGGTCTGGACTGTTCCCATGGGGCACAGGGTCAAGACTGATTTGCATATGGCTGGGTCCAAACTGGGGTGGCATAGTGGGCAAAAGAACGATGGATTTAACCCAGATCTTTTGACTGGGGGAGAATGTTTGCATTGTCAGCATTCCGTCCATCATTTGTTTGCTGTAACACTTTTCACCCTAAGTGGGATGGGTATGCCCAGACGTGGGTCCCTTGCTCACTGTGCCACTGGATTCAAGCTAGCCTGGCTGAAGAAGGGTGACATACCCTGAAACCGGTCCCAGGATGCTTGTTTCCGGTCCAGGGAGGACCTGGCCTGGCAGTTCGGTCTGGACTGTTCCCATGGGGCACAGGGTCAAGACTGATTTGCATATGGCTGGGTCCAAACTGGGGTGGCATAGTGGGCAAAAGAACGATGGATTTAACCCAGATCTTTTGACTGGGGGAGAATGTTTGCATTGTCAGCATTCCGTCCATCATTTGTTTGCTGTAACACTTTTCACCCTAAGTGGGATGGGTATGCCCAGACGTGGGTCCCTTGCTCACTGTGCCACTGGATTCAAGCTAGCCTGGCTGAAGAAGGGTGACATACCCTGAAACCGGTCCCAGGATGCTTGTTTCCGGTCCAGGGAGGACCTGGCCTGGCAGTTCGGTCTGGACTGTTCCCATGGGGCACAGGGTCAAGACTGATTTGCATATGGCTGGGTCCAAACTGGGGTGGCATAGTGGGCAAAAGAACGATGGATTTAACCCAGATCTTTTGACTGGGGGAGAATGTTTGCATTGTCAGCATTCCATCCATCATTTGTTTGCTGTAACACTTTTCACCCTAAGTGGGATGGGTATGCCCAGACGTGGGTCCCTTGCTCACTGTGCCACTGAATTCAAGCTAGCCTGGCTGAAGAAGGGTGACATACCCTGAAACCAGTCCCAGGATGCTTGTTTCCGGTCCAGGGAGGACCTGGCCTGGCAGTTCGGTCTGGACTGTTCCCATGGGGCACAGGGTCAAGACTGATTTGCATATGGCTGGGTCCAAACTGGGGTGGCATAGTGGGCAAAAGAACGATGGATTTAACCCAGATCTTTTGACTGGGGGAGAATGTTTGCATTGTCAGCATTCCGTCCATCATTTGTTTGCTGTAACACTTTTCACCCTAAGTGGGATGGGTATGCCCAGACGTGGGTCCCTTGCTCACTGTGCCACTGGATTCAAGCTAGCCTGGCTGAAGAAGGGTGACATACCCTGAAACCGGTCCCAGGATGCTTGTTTCCGGTCCAGGGAGGACCTGGCCTGGCAGTTCGGTCTGGACTGTTCCCATGGGGCACAGGGTCAAGACTGATTTGCATATGGCTGGGTCCAAACTGGGGTGGCATAGTGGGCAAAAGAACGATGGATTTAACCCAGATCTTTTGACTGGGGGAGAATGTTTGCATTGTCAGCATTCCGTCCATCATTTGTTTGCTGTAACACTTTTCACCCTAAGTGGGATGGGTATGCCCAGACGTGGGTCCCTTGCTCACTGTGCCACTGGATTCAAGCTAGCCTGGCTGAAGAAGGGTGACATACCCTGAAACCGGTCCCAGGATGCTTGTTTCCGGTCCAGGGAGGACCTGGCCTGGCAGTTCGGTCTGGACTGTTCCCATGGGGCACAGGGTCAAGACTGATTTGCATATGGCTGGGTCCAAACTGGGGTGGCATAGTGGGCAAAAGAACGATGGATTTAACCCAGATCTTTTGACTGGGGGAGAATGTTTGCATTGTCAGCATTCCGTCCATCATTTGTTTGCTGTAACACTTTTCACCCTAAGTGGGATGGGTATGCCCAGACGTGGGTCCCTTGCTCACTGTGCCACTGGATTCAAGCTAGCCTGGCTGAAGAAGGGTGACATACCCTGAAACCGGTCCCAGGATGCTTGTTTCCGGTCCAGGGAGGACCTGGCCTGGCAGTTCGGTCTGGACTGTTCCCATGGGGCACAGGGTCAAGACTGATTTGCATATGGCTGGGTCCAAACTGGGGTGGCATAGTGGGCAAAAGAACGATGGATTTAACCCAGATCTTTTGACTGGGGGAGAATGTTTGCATTGTCAGCATTCCGTCCATCATTTGTTTGCTGTAACACTTTTCACCCTAAGTGGGATGGGTATGCCCAGACGTGGGTCCCTTGCTCACTGTGCCACTGGATTCAAGCTAGCCTGGCTGAAGAAGGGTGACATACCCTGAAACCGGTCCCAGGATGCTTGTTTCCGGTCCAGGGAGGACCTGGCCTGGCAGTTCGGTCTGGACTGTTCCCATGGGGCACAGGGTCAAGACTGATTTGCATATGGCTGGGTCCAAACTGGGGTGGCATAGTGGGCAAAAGAACGATGGATTTAACCCAGATCTTTTGACTGGGGGAGAATGTTTGCATTGTCAGCATTCCGTCCATCATTTGTTTGCTGTAACACTTTTCACCCTAAGTGGGATGGGTATGCCCAGACGTGGGTCCCTTGCTCACTGTGCCACTGGATTCAAGCTAGCCTGGCTGAAGAAGGGTGACATACCCTGAAACCGGTCCCAGGATGCTTGTTTCCGGTCCAGGGAGGACCTGGCCTGGCAGTTCGGTCTGGACTGTTCCCATGGGGCACAGGGTCAAGACTGATTTGCATATGGCTGGGTCCAAACTGGGGTGGCATAGTGGGCAAAAGAACGATGGATTTAACCCAGATCTTTTGACTGGGGGAGAATGTTTGCATTGTCAGCATTCCGTCCATCATTTGTTTGCTGTAACACTTTTCACCCTAAGTGGGATGGGTATGCCCAGACGTGGGTCCCTTGCTCACTGTGCCACTGGATTCAAGCTAGCCTGGCTGAAGAAGGGTGACATACCCTGAAACCGGTCCCAGGATGCTTGTTTCCGGTCCAGGGAGGACCTGGCCTGGCAGTTCGGTCTGGACTGTTCCCATGGGGCACAGGGTCAAGACTGATTTGCATATGGCTGGGTCCAAACTGGGGTGGCATAGTGGGCAAAAGAACGATGGATTTAACCCAGATCTTTTGACTGGGGGAGAATGTTTGCATTGTCAGCATTCCGTCCATCATTTGTTTGCTGTAACACTTTTCACCCTAAGTGGGATGGGTATGCCCAGACGTGGGTCCCTTGCTCACTGTGCCACTGGATTCAAGCTAGCCTGGCTGAAGAAGGGTGACATACCCTGAAACCGGTCCCAGGATGCTTGTTTCCGGTCCAGGGAGGACCTGGCCTGGCAGTTCGGTCTGGACTGTTCCCATGGGGCACAGGGTCAAGACTGATTTGCATATGGCTGGGTCCAAACTGGGGTGGCATAGTGGGCAAAAGAACGATGGATTTAACCCAGATCTTTTGACTGGGGGAGAATGTTTGCATTGTCAGCATTCCGTCCATCATTTGTTTGCTGTAACACTTTTCACCCTAAGTGGGATGGGTATGCCCAGACGTGGGTCCCTTGCTCACTGTGCCACTGGATTCAAGCTAGCCTGGCTGAAGAAGGGTGACATACCCTGAAACCGGTCCCAGGATGCTTGTTTCCGGTCCAGGGAGGACCTGGCCTGGCAGTTCGGTCTGGACTGTTCCCATGGGGCACAGGGTCAAGACTGATTTGCATATGGCTGGGTCCAAACTGGGGTGGCATAGTGGGCAAAAGAACGATGGATTTAACCCAGATCTTTTGACTGGGGGAGAATGTTTGCATTGTCAGCATTCCGTCCATCATTTGTTTGCTGTAACACTTTTCACCCTAAGTGGGATGGGTATGCCCAGACGTGGGTCCCTTGCTCACTGTGCCACTGGATTCAAGCTAGCCTGGCTGAAGAAGGGTGACATACCCTGAAACCGGTCCCAGGATGCTTGTTTCCGGTCCAGGGAGGACCTGGCCTGGCAGTTCGGTCTGGACTGTTCCCATGGGGCACAGGGTCAAGACTGATTTGCATATGGCTGGGTCCAAACTGGGGTGGCATAGTGGGCAAAAGAACGATGGATTTAACCCAGATCTTTTGACTGGGGGAGAATGTTTGCATTGTCAGCATTCCGTCCATCATTTGTTTGCTGTAACACTTTTCACCCTAAGTGGGATGGGTATGCCCAGACGTGGGTCCCTTGCTCACTGTGCCACTGGATTCAAGCTAGCCTGGCTGAAGAAGGGTGACATACCCTGAAACCGGTCCCAGGATGCTTGTTTCCGGTCCAGGGAGGACCTGGCCTGGCAGTTCGGTCTGGACTGTTCCCATGGGGCACAGGGTCAAGACTGATTTGCATATGGCTGGGTCCAAACTGGGGTGGCATAGTGGGCAAAAGAACGATGGATTTAACCCAGATCTTTTGACTGGGGGAGAATGTTTGCATTGTCAGCATTCCGTCCATCATTTGTTTGCTGTAACACTTTTCACCCTAAGTGGGATGGGTATGCCCAGACGTGGGTCCCTTGCTCACTGTGCCACTGGATTCAAGCTAGCCTGGCTGAAGAAGGGTGACATACCCTGAAACCGGTCCCAGGATGCTTGTTTCCGGTCCAGGGAGGACCTGGCCTGGCAGTTCGGTCTGGACTGTTCCCATGGGGCACAGGGTCAAGACTGATTTGCATATGGCTGGGTCCAAACTGGGGTGGCATAGTGGGCAAAAGAACGATGGATTTAACCCAGATCTTTTGACTGGGGGAGAATGTTTGCATTGTCAGCATTCCGTCCATCATTTGTTTGCTGTAACACTTTTCACCCTAAGTGGGATGGGTATGCCCAGACGTGGGTCCCTTGCTCACTGTGCCACTGGATTCAAGCTAGCCTGGCTGAAGAAGGGTGACATACCCTGAAACCGGTCCCAGGATGCTTGTTTCCGGTCCAGGGAGGACCTGGCCTGGCAGTTCGGTCTGGACTGTTCCCATGGGGCACAGGGTCAAGACTGATTTGCATATGGCTGGGTCCAAACTGGGGTGGCATAGTGGGCAAAAGAACGATGGATTTAACCCAGATCTTTTGACTGGGGGAGAATGTTTGCATTGTCAGCATTCCGTCCATCATTTGTTTGCTGTAACACTTTTCACCCTAAGTGGGATGGGTATGCCCAGACGTGGGTCCCTTGCTCACTGTGCCACTGAATTCAAGCTAGCCTGGCTGAAGAAGGGTGACATACCCTGAAACCGGTCCCAGGATGCTTGTTTCCGGTCCAGGGAGGACCTGGCCTGGCAGTTCGGTCTGGACTGTTCCCATGGGGCACAGGGTCAAGACTGATTTGCATATGGCTGGGTCCAAACTGGGGTGGCATAGTGGGCAAAAGAACGATGGATTTAACCCAGATCTTTTGACTGGGGGAGAATGTTTGCATTGTCAGCATTCCGTCCATCATTTGTTTGCTGTAACACTTTTCACCCTAAGTGGGATGGGTATGCCCAGACGTGGGTCCCTTGCTCACTGTGCCACTGGATTCAAGCTAGCCTGGCTGAAGAAGGGTGACATACCCTGAAACCGGTCCCAGGATGCTTGTTTCCGGTCCAGGGAGGACCTGGCCTGGCAGTTCGGTCTGGACTGTTCCCATGGGGCACAGGGTCAAGACTGATTTGCATATGGCTGGGTCCAAACTGGGGTGGCATAGTGGGCAAAAGAACGATGGATTTAACCCAGATCTTTTGACTGGGGGAGAATGTTTGCATTGTCAGCATTCCGTCCATCATTTGTTTGCTGTAACACTTTTCACCCTAAGTGGGATGGGTATGCCCAGACGTGGGTCCCTTGCTCACTGTGCCACTGGATTTAAGCTAGCCTGGCTGAAGAAGGGTGACATACCCTGAAACCGGTCCCAGGATGCTTGTTTCCGGTCCAGGGAGGACCTGGCCTGGCAGTTCAGTCTGGACTGTTCCCATGGGGCACAGGGTCAAGACTGATTTGCATATGGCTGGGTCCAAACTGGGGTGGCATAGTGGGCAAAAGAACGATGGATTTAACCCAGATCTTTTGTCTGGGGGAGAATGTTTGCATTGTCAGCATTCCGTCCATCATTTGTTTGCTGTAACACTTTTCACCCTAAGTGGGATGGGTATGCCCAGACGTGGGTCCCTTGCTCACTGTGCCACTGGATTCAAGCTAGCCTGGCTGAAGAAGGGTGACATACCCTGAAACCGGTCCCAGGATGCTTGTTTCCGGTCCAGGGAGGACCTGGCCTGGCAGTTCGGTCTGGACTGTTCCCATGGGGCACAGGGTCAAGACTGATTTGCATATGGCTGGGTCCAAACTGGGGTGGCATAGTGGGCAAAAGAACGATGGATTTAACCCAGATCTTTTGACTGGGGGAGAATGTTTGCATTGTCAGCATTCCGTCCATCATTTGTTTGCTGTAACACTTTTCACCCTAAGTGGGATGGGTATGCCCAGACGTGGGTCCCTTGCTCACTGTGCCACTGGATTCAAGCTAGCCTGGCTGAAGAAGGGTGACATACCCTGAAACCGGTCCCAGGATGCTTGTTTCCGGTCCAGGGAGGACCTGGCCTGGCAGTTCGGTCTGGACTGTTCCCATGGGGCACAGGGTCAAGACTGATTTGCATATGGCTGGGTCCAAACTGGGGTGGCATAGTGGGCAAAAGAACGATGGATTTAACCCAGATCTTTTGACTGGGGGAGAATGTTTGCATTGTCAGCATTCCATCCATCATTTGTTTGCTGTAACACTTTTCACCCTAAGTGGGATGGGTATGCCCAGACGTGGGTCCCTTGCTCACTGTGCCACTGAATTCAAGCTAGCCTGGCTGAAGAAGGGTGACATACTCTGAAACCGGTCCCAGGATGCTTGTTTCCGGTCCAGGGAGGACCTGGCCTGGCAGTTCGGTCTGGACTGTTCCCATGGGGCACAGGGTCAAGACTGATTTGCATATGGCTGGGTCCAAACTGGGGTGGCATAGTGGGCAAAAGAACGATGGATTTAACCCAGATCTTTTGACTGGGGGAGAATGTTTGCATTGTCAGCATTCCGTCCATCATTTGTTTGCTGTAACACTTTTCACCCTAAGTGGGATGGGTATGCCCAGACGTGGGTCCCTTGCTCACTGTGCCACTGGATTCAAGCTAGCCTGGCTGAAGAAGGGTGACATACCCTGAAACCGGTCCCAGGATGCTTGTTTCCGGTCCAGGGAGGACCTGGCCTGGCAGTTCGGTCTGGACTGTTCCCATGGGGCACAGGGTCAAGACTGATTTGCATATGGCTGGGTCCAAACTGGGGTGGCATAGTGGGAAAAAGAACGATGGATTTAACCCAGATCTTTTGACTGGGGGAGAATGTTTGCATTGTCAGCATTCCGTCCATCATTTGTTTGCTGTAACACTTTTCACCCTAAGTGGGATGGGTATGCCCAGACGTGGGTCCCTTGCTCACTGTGCCACTGGATTCAAGCTAGCCTGGCTGAAGAAGGGTGACATACCCTGAAAACGGTCCCAGGATGCTTGTTTCCGGTCCAGGGAGGACCTGGCCTGGCAGTTCGGTCTGGACTGTTCCCATGGGGCACAGGGTCAATACTGATTTGCATATGGCTGGGTCCAAACTGGGGTGACATAGTGGGCAAAAGAACGATGGATTTAACCCAGATCTTTTGACTGGGGGAGAATGTTTGCATTGTCAGCATTCCGTCCATCATTTGTTTGCTGTAACACTTTTCACCCTAAGTGGGATGGGTATGCCCAGACGTGGGTCCCTTGCTCACTGTGCCTCTGGATTCAAGCTAGCCTGGCTGAAGAAGGGTGACATACCCTGAAACCGGTCCCAGGATGCTTGTTTCCGGTCCAGGGAGGACCTGGCCTGGCAGTTCGGTCTGGACTGTTCCCATGGGGCACAGGGTCAAGACTGATTTGCATATGGCTGGGTCCAAACTGGGGTGGCATAGTGGGCAAAAGAACGATGGATTTAACCCAGATCTTTTGACTGGGGGAGAATGTTTGCATTGTCAGCATTCCGTCCATCATTTGTTTGCTGTAACACTTTTCACCCTAAGTGGGATGGGTATGCCCAGACGTGGGTCCCTTGCTCACTGTGCCACTGGATTTAAGCTAGCCTGGCTGAAGAAGGGTGACATACCCTGAAACCGGTCCCAGGATGCTTGTTTCCGGTCCAGGGAGGACCTGGCCTGGCAGTTCAGTCTGGACTGTTCCCATGGGGCACAGGGTCAAGACTGATTTGCATATGGCTGGGTCCAAACTGGGGTGGCATAGTGGGCAAAAGAACGATGGATTTAACCCAGATCTTTTGACTGGGGGAGAATGTTTGCATTGTCAGCATTCCGTCCATCATTTGTTTGCTGTAACACTTTTCACCCTAAGTGGGATGGGTATGCCCAGACGTGGGTCCCTTGCTCACTGTGCCACTGGATTCAAGCTAGCCTGGCTGAAGAAGGGTGACATACCCTGAAACCGGTCCCAGGATGCTTGTTTCCGGTCCAGGGAGGACCTGGCCTGGCAGTTCGGTCTGGACTGTTCCCATGGGGCACAGGGTCAGAGACTGATTTGCATATGGCTGGGTCCAAACTGGGGTGGCATAGTGGGCAAAAGAACGATGGATTTAACCCAGATCTTTTGACTGGGGGAGAATGTTTGCATTGTCAGCATTCCGTCCATCATTTGTTTGCTGTAACACTTTTCACCCTAAGTGGGATGGGTATGCCCAGACGTGGGTCCCTTGCTCACTGTGCCACTGGATTCAAGCTAGCCTGGCTGAAGAAGGGTGACATACCCTGAAACCGGTCCCAGGATGCTTGTTTCCGGTCCGGGGAGGACCTGGCCTGGCAGTTCGGTCTGGACTGTTCCCATGGGGCACAGGGTCAAGACTGATTTGCATATGGCTGGGTCCAAACTGGGGTGGCATAGTGGGCAAAAGAACGATGGATTTAACCCAGATCTTTTGACTGGGGGAGAATGTTTGCATTGTCAGCATTCCGTCCATCATTTGTTTGCTGTAACACTTTTCACCCTAAGTGGGATGTGTATGCCCAGACGTGGGTCCCTTGCTCACTGTGCCACTGGATTCAAGCTAGCCTGGCTGAAGAAGGGTGACATACCCTGAAACCGGTCCCAGGATGCTTGTTTCCGGTCCAGGGAGGACCTGGCCTGGCAGTTCGGTCTGGACTGTTCCCATGGGGCACAGGGTCAAGACTGATTTGCATATGGCTGGGTCCAAACTGGGGTGGCATAGTGGGCAAAAGAACGATGGATTTAACCCAGATCTTTTGACTGGGGGAGAATGTTTGCATTGTCAGCATTCCGTCCATCATTTGTTTGCTGTAACACTTTTCACCCTAAGTGGGATGGGTATGCCCAGACGTGGGTCCCTTGCTCACTGTGCCACTGGATTCAAGCTAGCCTGGCTGAAGAAGGGTGACATACCCTGAAACCGGTCCCAGGATGCATTGTTTCCGGTCCGGGGAGGACCTGGCCTGGCAGTTCGGTCTGGACTGTTCCCATGGGGCACAGGGTCAAGACTGATTTGCATATGGCTGGGTCCAAACTGGGGTGGCATAGTGGGCAAAAGAACGATGGATTTAACCCAGATCTTTTGACTGGGGGAGAATGTTTGCATTGTCAGCATTCCGTCCATCATTTGTTTGCTGTAACACTTTTCACCCTAAGTGGGATGGGTATGCCCAGACGTGGGTCCCTTGCTCACTGTGCCACTGGATTCAAGCTAGCCTGGCTGAAGAAGGGTGACATACCCTGAAACCGGTCCCAGGATGCTTGTTTCCGGTCCAGGGAGGACCTGGCCTGGCAGTTCGGTCTGGACTGTTCCCATGGGGCACAGGGTCAAGACTGATTTGCATATGGCTGGGTCCAAACTGGGGTGGCATAGTGGGCAAAAGAATGATGGATTTAACCCAGATCTTTTGACTGGGGGAGAATGTTTGCATTGTCAGCATTCCGTCCATCATTTGTTTGCTGTAACACTTTTCACCCTAAGTGGGATGGGTATGCCCAGACGTGGGTCCCTTGCTCACTTTGCCACTGGATTCAAGCTAGCTTGGCTGAAGAAGGGTGACATACCCTGAAACCGGTCCCAGGATGCTTGTTTCCGGTCCAGGGAGGACCTGGCCTGGCAGTTCGGTCTGGACTGTTCCCATGGGGCACAGGGTCAAGACTGATTTGCATATGGCTGGGTCCAAACTGGGGTGGCATAGTGGGCAAAAGAACGATGGATTTAACCCAGATCTTTTGACTGGGGGAGACTGTTTGCATTGTCAGCATTCCGTCCATCATTTGTTTGCTGTAACACTTTTCACCCTAAGTGGGATGGGTATGCCCAGACGTGGGTCCCTTGCTCACTGTGCCACTGGATTCAAGCTAGCCTGGCTGAAGAAGGGTGACATACCCTGAAACCGGTCCCAGGATGCTTGTTTCCGGTCCAGGGAGGACCTGGCCTGGCAGTTCGGTCTGGACTGTTCCCATGGGGCACAGGGTCAAGACTGATTTGCATATGGCTGGGTCCAAACTGGGGTGGCATAGTGGGCAAAAGAACGATGGATTTAACCCAGATCTTTTGACTGGGGGAGAATGTTTGCATTGTCAGCATTCCGTCCATCATTTGTTTGCTGTAACACTTTTCACCCTAAGTGGGATGGGTATGCCCAGACGTGGGTCCCTTGCTCACTGTGTCACTGGATTCAAGCTAGCCTGGCTGAAGAAGGGTGACATACCCTGAAAACGGTCCCAGGATGCTTGTTTCCGGTCCAGGGAGGACCTGGCCTGGCAGTTCGGTCTGGACTGTTCCCATAGGGCACAGGGTCAAGACTGATTTGCATATGGCTGGGTCCAAACTGGGGTGGCATAGTGGGCAAAAGAACGATGGATTTAACCCAGATATTTTGACTGGGGGAGAATGTTTGCATTGTCAGCATTCCGTCCATCATTTGTTTGCTGTAACACTTTTCACTCTAAGTGGGATGGGTATGCCCAGACGTGGGTCCCTTGCTCACTGTGCCACTGGATTCAAGCTAGCCTGCCTGAAGAAGGGTGACATACCCTGAAACCGGTCCCAGGATGCTTGTTTCCGCTCCAGGGATGACCTGGCCCGGCAGTTCGGTCTTGACTGTTCCCATGGGGCACAGGGTCAAGTCTGATTTGCATATGGCTGGGTCCAAACTGGGGTGGCATAGTGGGCAAAAGAACGATGGATTTAACCCAGATCTTTTGACTGGGGGAGAATGTTTGCATTGTCAGCATTCCGTCCATCATTTGTTTGCTGTAACACTTTTCACCCTAAGTGGGATGGGTATGCCCAGACGTGGGTCCCTTGCTCACTGTGCCACTGGATTCAAGCTAGCCTGGCTGAAGAAGGGTGACATACCCTGAAACCGGTCCCAGGATGCTTGTTTCCGGTCCAGGGAGGACCTGGCTTGGCAGTTCGGGCTGGACTGTTCCCATGGGGCACAGGGTCAAGACTGATTTGCATATGGCTGGGTCCAAACTGGGGTGGCATAGTGGGCAAAAGAACAATGGATTTAACCCAGATCTTTTGACTGGGGGAGAATGTTTGCATTGTCAGCATTCCGTCCATCATTTGTTTGCTGTAACACATCAAAATAAGTTTAGCACAATCGAATATCACAATCTTAGTTTGGCTAGACCTAGGTCTAGGGCATCTAGAATCGAGGGACCCCCAAGAACCACCCCAGGTAGTTGTAGGAGACCCACAGGGGACGGACGCGGTGTCCTGGCACCGGTACGAGTCCTGTACGAGTCTATGCGAACAGACGCGATTGAGATTTCAATGTTAGAGGTCCCTTGCGTGTTCGAGGCGAACACACCGATCGGTCCTTGTACGAGTCGAAGGACGCGGTTACAGATAGAGTTGCAAGGGAGATGGACGCGCTGTGTCTAACACAGACGCGAACCTTGTGCGAGTCAGCGCAATGGAGATCTCAATGTTACAGGCCCCTTGTGTTCGAGGCGAACACCGATCGGACTCAGTACGAGTCGAAGGACACAGTTCTAGATAGTGTTACAAGGGAGATGGACGCGATGTGTCTAACACAGATGCGAACCCTGTACGAGTCAGCGCAATTGTCGCACTTAGAAAATAAGAGTTTTAGGTCACTTCTAGGGTAGCTACAAGCAAGTCACTTACAGGGTAAATAGTTCTAGGGCCCACACCCACAGGAGCACTGTAGTGCTGAAGTTACCTCACCCAGGGGAGCCGGGTGCATAGGTGTTCTTTGGTGTCGGGTCGCGGCGTCGTTTTCAATGGGAGCCAGTGAAGACTTGCTGCTTGCGGCGACAGGAGAAGTGTCCGGAGGAATCCAAGCCTGGATTCAGAAGATGGAAGACCTGGAAAGCAGAGGGGACAGTGTTCAAAGTCACTTGGCAGTGACTCGGGCAAGGAAGATGGATGCCCACCGTCGTCGCAAGATTCAGGTCATTCGTGGGTGCCTTGACTCTTCAGCCACGAGGTCCAGGAGGCGTCGACGATGACCAGGAGCTGGATTCGACGTGTCCCACGATGTCTGCAGCTTACTGCAGTGTTGGCGACTCGATTGGAGCCAAGAAGCCTTGGTAACAGCAAGTCTCGGGGAAAGTGTAAAGAAGCAATGGCGCAGACCAGCAAGGTCTGTGGGACTCACCCAGCAAGGGTAAGTCAGGGCAGGCCTGGAGCAATCAGAGGAGCCCTTTGGTTTCTTTAGAAAGTCTTCTGGGGACCCACAAGCTGGCTGGCAAGGGATCGTGAAGACGCCTCGGGAGGATTTGCTCAACAGGGGCCCACGGTCACTCGGGACGTGGTAGGCCTCTGGTCTTCGGAGGGATTCCTGCTGGAGGCTAGGACCATACGTGGTCCAAAGTACAAGTTCGTGGAACGTTGTGAAGGGGTTGCACTCGACAATAGTGCACGGTACCCAGGGGTCGTGGTTTCTCGTCACTCTTGGGGTCCACTGGCCTCAGCTTCGCTGGGGACTCACGATGGCCTTTGAAAAGTCAGGAAATCTACTTCTTGGGCTGCAGGGACTTCAGACTCCGGCGGGAGCGGCATAGTTTGTGACCGTTGTTTGTAGTTTTTGGTGCCTGCCAAGCAGGGGAGTCACTCCTTGACTCCAAGGGAGATTCTTCAGTCTTCCAAAGGTAGTGGAACGTCGAAGGTCTGGGATTCTTCTTTAGAGTGTCATCCAGGGAAATCTAGTTTGCAATGCACAGGTTCCCCCTCTTATACTAAAAGAAAGGGAGGGACTAGCTCTATGACCCTACCTATGGGAGGGTCAGGGGAGTGGGCGGCTACACCCACTTCCCTTTGTCCAGTTTCGCGCCAGAGCAGGGGCAGGTAGCCCCTGAGCCGGTTTGAACTGGCATATGCGCAGAGGAGCCTTCTGCTCCCCAGTGCAGGACTTCAAAGCACTCTAAGAGTGCACCCACCCAGCCCCAATACACTAAACCCTGTCTGGGAGGTGGTCACACCCCCTTGGGACAGGATATCTATTGTTGGGCTTCCTCCACTGCGAGTGTTGGTCATCAGCAGGAGGGCAGCCCAGTGTCTGTGACTGGTGGCATCCATTTTGTGATGCCAGGGCTCTGCAGGATTCTACCGCTTTTCCACAGTAGGTACATGTCTATCCCTCTAGAAGGGTGGAATGCTACCCCTCGCCAGGACTGGCGGGGGGTAGTATTCCAAGATGTTTGACACCAAACACGACATGTTTTGATGCAGCCATTCCAAAGTTAGCATTTTACCGCGAGGATATAATGCACTTAAGAGTATATGCTTTAACCGCATCCACAAACAGCACCAGAGAATGGACTCTGAGAGCTGCAGAGGGGCCCTGCTCAGGCAGAGGCACCCCCTCACATAGAAGCCAAGCACCCTGCCCTCAGGATTGATAGGGCCTGCCTTAGGGGTGACTGATAGGTTTATATGTGTGTGTAGGAGAGATATAGGGAACCTATATCTCAGTGAGGAGTGCTAGCACCACCTCACCCAGGCTGCAGTAGCAGGCCTGTGGTGTCAGATTTAGTCTGCTTCCCAGGGGTGGCATAATACATGCTGCAGCCGCTGGTAGGCCTGTGAAGTACCTATGCCCTTAGTACCTAAGGTACCATATACTAGGGACTCATAAGGTGCCACAGTATCCAATCACTAGTGCACCTAGAGTGCACTCCAAGTCGTTTAGAGAGAACAGAGAGGCTGGGGCCCTGATTAGCAGGGACCCAGCCAGACTATAGCCAGAAACCAGTGTAAACATCAGAAAAAAAGTGGGGGCAACATAAGAGGCAGATCCTACTCTCCTACACAACCCCCCAAACGCAGGGACACTAAACTAACCTTGACCAGTTGAGTCTTCGTGTTCAAAGTGGAAATACCTTGAGAGTCCATCTGCTTTGGCATGTTGGGTCCCAGGTCTATGTTCCACTGTATAGTCCATCCCCTGTAGGGAAATGGACCACCTCAAAAGTTTTGGGTTTTCACCTTTCATCTGTTTAAGCCATAGGAGGGGCTTGTGGTCAGTCTGAACTATGAAGTGAGTGCCAAACAAATATGGCCTCAGCTTCTTCAGGGCCCACACCACAGCAAAGGCCTCCCTCTCTATAGCTGACCAACGTTTCTCTCTAGGGGTCAGCCTTCTGCTAATAAAAGCTACTGGCTGGTCTTGACCTTCATCATTCAGTTGAGACAGTACAGCTCCCACACCCAGCTCAGAAGCATCTGTTTGGACAATGAACTTTTTGTTTGGTGTAGTCTGGACTCTGTAAGATGGGGGCAGTGCACATGGCCTGCTTTAGGTCTTCAAATGCCTTCTGACAGCTAGCTGTCCACTGAACCTTTTTTGGCATTTTCTTTGAGGTCAGATCATTCAAGGGGGTCACTATAGATCCATATCCCTTGACAAACTCTCCTATAGTACCCAGTCAGGCCTAAGAAGGCTCTCACCTGTGTCTGGGTGGTTGGAGCAACCCATTCCATTATGGTTTGGATTTTGCTCTGTAAAGGCTGAACCTGGCCTCCACCTACAAGGTGGCCCAGGTACACAACCTGACTCTGCCCTATCTGGCACTTAGTGGCCTTGATAGTGAGGCCTGCTTTCTGCAGAGCCTCCAAAACATTCCTGAGGTGGACCAGGTGATCCTGCCAGGAGGAACTAAAGACAGCAATATCATCTAGATAAGCTGAGCAATAAGTTTCCATCCCTGTCAGAACTTTATTCACCAACCTCTGAAAAGTGGCAGGTGCATTTTTCAATCCAAAGGGCATCACCACAAAGTGGTAGTGCCCACCAGGGGTCGAAAATGCTGTTTTGGCTTTTGCATCATCAGCTAATCTGATCTGCCAGTAGCCAGCTGTTAGGTCAAACGTGCTTAGATACTTGGCTGAGGCCAAAGTATCAATCAGCTCATCTGCCCTTGGTATGGGATAGGCATCAGTCCTAGTGACTGCATTGAGGCCTCTGTAGTCTACACAAAACCTAATTTCTTTCTTACCACCCTGGGTATGAGGCTTGGTACCAGGACTACTGGGCTAGCCCAAGGGCTATCTGAAGGCTCAATTACACCTAGCTCCAACATTTTCTGGACTTCAGTCCTGATACAGTCCCTGACATGGTCA
Organism: Calotriton arnoldi; assembly: GCA_963921515.1. NCBI lineage: Eukaryota > Metazoa > Chordata > Amphibia > Caudata > Salamandridae > Calotriton > Calotriton arnoldi. Next base: position 351 of record CAWUFW010007332.1, on the reverse strand, counting down.
GGTTGCCTGTAGATTTTATTCTTGACAGGCAGACTGTCTCCAGTGTCCACCTCATGGGTGCACCAGGAAGTCTGACTAGGGGTCAGGCTAAACATATGTCTATACTGTTGCAGAACTTGTCTGCACTCAGTTTGCTGATGGTCAGTGAGGCTGCTTGCCAAAGCAACACCATCTACTGACCCATCATCAGGGTTCTGAGAGAGCAGGTCAGGGAGAGGGTCACTCTCCTCCTCCTGTTCCTCATCAGTTCTGCCATGAGCAAGCCCATGTCAGCCCTGTCAACATATGGCTTTAATCTGTTGACATGGAGCACCCTCAGGGGGCTCCTGGGGATTCAAGCAATACGTAACT